>OV656769.1:17526569-18726569 GCA_927399505.1 Luperina testacea
TTGCGCACGAATTTATCGCGTGTCGTGCCTGTTTAAAGGAGTCTTTATAAATTAGCATCTTTACACTCGCTACGTTGGTGTAGTGGTCGCAAGTTTGATTGTTTATATAGCTATTTCTGGGTTCGATTCCAATTTCGAGCATAGTGGTGTTGGAATTCTGCCCCGTAATTGGCAATAGGCTCGTTCCCTATTCCTTGACACATATACATCCATACCAATATTATAAATTCGAAAGTAACTCTGTCTGTCTGTTTGTATGTTAACTTTTCACGCCTAAACCTCTGAACGGATTTCGATAAAATTTGGCAGAGAGATAGATTGCATCTCGGGGAAGGACATAGGATAGTTTATATCGACATAAATCGCGGGCGAAGCCGCGGGCGGAAGCTAGTAAGTAGTAAAATGTGGATGTACTCTTTATTACTCGAGCATCGCTGCCTAACACCCGTCTCATCGTTGGTCTAGTGGTCTCAAGTGCTACTGCTGAGCAATGAGGTCCTGGGTTCGGGTCCTAGTTCGAGCAAAGTGTTACTGGGCTTTTTCCATCATGAATTTGTCATTATCAGTCCGGAATTTGTCATTATCAGTGCGGAATTCGGATTTGTGCCCGGTTGAAGGCAATTTGGTCGCCCCTATTTCACGGGACATAAACGTAACAGGCCAAATGTGAGTTTAGCTACTGAGATACACCTCTGGGTTACCGGCGTGATGTTATAATGTTGCCTGGCTACCACTTCATCTATTATTTGTATTTAACGAGGTTGTTCCTCAAAATATAAAGAAAATTCAATTACCTCCCATTTCCAGCTCAATAGAGCAATTATGAGTAACTCCATTTTAAATGCGAGCACAAACAGACAGACGCTCGGACTGAGCATATATTATTATATGCACGCGATCCCATTTGCAGTGGCTCTGTTGATTTTTCCGATTAAAGCGCAATGCGGATCGGCAGTATTTTGTCCTGAAGGGTTCCGTATGTCGTAGAACCTTACCACTAATTTATGTAGAAACTTAACTTTTACCTTGGTCAGAGGCTAAGCATTGCCATACAACGCGGCAATGCTGCCAGTCTCTTGGGATGATTTTAAAATAAAACCTTTCAGGCTACTAAGCCTGAAAGGTTTTATTTTAAAATCATTATTTACTTATACATAAAAATTAAGTGTCTGTTTGTAATGTCAAAATAAAATCTTTTTACTAAATGCATAGGAAAGTGTATACGGTACAGACGCCAGCACATCAAGCTACCCGAAACTGTAAAATTTTCCCAATCAACTTTGAACCTTATGTTTTAGCGATAAAGTTAAAAATCTATTAAAGAAATTTGACAGATTGTAGTAGCTTGATGTGCTGGCGTCTGTACTTATAACAATTTGCGAAGCTTCGCCGATGTGACGAATAGTTAAAGATAATTTATATTTTTCCGTAAACTTAATTCATTAACGATAGGTACGGATTCAACCGACGGAACCCTTTGACATAAACACCACTCACCGCTTGACCATTTTTTTCGGCAATTGATTGGCTGCAGCAAATAAAGCAAATGAAGTCCGATTGAATTTGTGATGAGCTTTCACCAATTTGTACCTTGTTCACTCATACGTACTCGCTACGAAAGAGTAGTTATGTATATGAGCTAATAATATACCTATAAAATCATCATCATTTATATCCGATTGTTTTTATAATTATAGTTATCAATATAGAATGGGACTACAAAAGGCACCATAAAGGCTCCTTCAAACAGGCGCGACACGACACGCGACACAGAGGCACCGCAAGTCGCGCAACGAGCGGTGCCTTTGTGTCGCGCGCGATTATATCACGTGTCGCGCCTGTTTGTAGGAGCCTGAACACACACAAAGTAAAGCGCATGTCTGGGTTCGAACCGACGACCTACAACTCGTAAGTCGCGGCCGTTACCACTGGGTCACCTTGGTTAGTGTGATTTGATTTTCCTTGCATTAATCACGATAAGTTCTGCAAAAAATAAGATTTAATGATGATGACACTAACTAATAATATGACAGCTGTTGTCAGTTGGTACACTTGCGAGCAAAAGCACGCAATTAGGTACCAAAAGTCGCGATAACAAAAAAAAAACGATTCTACATCAGAAAATAAAGGAACAAAATGGCGACAGTAACTCATTAAGTTCAAGAAATCATTGTGGTAAAACTCTTTGGCTTGCTGAAAGAAAAAGCAAAGTGATGTAGAAGTAAAAATTTTTGTGTCAGGCAGGAGTTTGAAGCGGGCGCAGTTTTTGCGTTAACAACTTAGACCATTCGTCTTCGCGCGATGCATGGGAAAAGTTACTGACAGATCGGTACACTGGCGAGGAAATTGAGAACCTAGTTGGGTATTTTGGAAGAGATTTAACGTTGCAGGTTTCTTTACTGAAGGTTTCTTTTTAATTGCTGGGCAACGGTACTGTGTTACGCTATGTTATAGGTGCCATAGGACTGAGAATGAGTGCATCGCAATAAAGCAGAACTTACCCTTTTAACCTGAATAATATATTACTGACTTTTTTTTTTCAGGATGGGAAATCATCAAATGACTCCTCCCGCTCTGGGTGGAGCGGAAGGGAGTGTCAGACTCTTACTGACTAAAACCCACCCGTGTTCCTTCCTTCGCCCTTTATGTTCCGGGCCAGCGGTAACCCTTTCGGACAATCCCGCTGATCCGGCAGGCTTCGGCCCTTGCGGGCCCCTTCGTTTGATGCTGACATCTCTTTGAGGCGCGCGTGGAACACGTACGCGCCGTCCGGCACGGGCCTGGTCCTGATCGGACGGTGAGCTACCCATGGCGTTCACATTAGAAAAATCTGGATATTAGATAATTGCCAAAGCATTTTGACATAACGTGGTCGATTTATCATCTATAAAAAACATAACATAACATAATTAGCCTATAATGTTCCCACTGCTGGGACACAGGCCTCCTCTCAGTGAGAGGGAGTGGGCCGTAATCCACCACGCGGGCCCAGTGCGGGTTGGTGGATGTCACATGTCTTCGAATTTTCGGTTCTAGGACATGCCGGTTTCCTCACGATGTTTTCCTTCACCGTTTTGAGAGCAGTGGTGATGAAATAATTTACACAAAGTAAAGCGCCTGCCTGGGTTCGAACTTAGGACCTACAACTCGTAAGTCGTGTCCGTGACCACTGGGCCACCACTGCTCTCATCATCTATAAAAATTATAATATTCGTATTATTACCGAATCAATTTCCGTTTTTTCGCTACAGAATACTATCAACATTAACATTTCTCTTTTATACCAAAACGCAACGCTACTTTTTACGTAAAAATTCTAAAAGACAAAGGAAAATGTGCAATAATTTCGGCCGCCAGTGTACAGCGGGTGCAACGTCACGACAACGACGTCCGCTAATTTATGGAAAACCTCTGAAGTCGCGTGGCTGGGCCAACTTCACCGGTGTGTACTTTTGTGCGCCCCAAGTGTAACCACCTACATCAGTGCTGTCAATGCTTACACTGGCGAGCATTATGTTCGTTATGTAGTACTTGCATTGTTGTGCAGAATTTTATTTCATTCATTCATGGAACTTTATTAGGTGATGTACTATATACACACGGTTGTATCTTCCAGGGTTTAATAATGTTTAATAATAATTTTATGGTGGGTTGGGGGAAAATATTAGCCAGTTAGCAAAGTGGTTGCAGCGCAAGTGCTCAGTGTCCAGGGTATGCCGGACGTAAAGGGGATTGAAGATTTTTATATTGCGCCTGGCATACCTACATACTGTCGCGCCATTTTGATTTTATTTTTTCAAAATGGCGGACACGCATGAAACCTATATAAATCGATAGCTGACATGAATGCAAACGGAAAATATAACAGGACCAAACCCCGTAAAGAGTCACGTTTCAGAAAAAATATCATAATGGCGGACAAGATGCCATGGACCTTTAAGGTGCCACTAGTCGATATTTTTTCCATTTCGGGAGAGTATTACTCCACTGTATAACATTGTGCATCGAAAGTTAAACATGATATCGTTTTGTCTCATTATTAATGTTGTCAGTACGGAAACAGAATAGTAAAATAAAAAGCCATTAAAAAGTTATGAGCCAACAAAGATTCACTTTTCTTGCTATTTTTAACGTAACTTTGGGTGTAAATAAGTAATAAAAGACCTGTAAAATCTTCAAAACCAAGTCCATACCGACAAAGCTCAGTTATTGAAGAGTTCAATAAACTTTATTTGTAATTGATTTATGCAGTGGTTTTTTCATGTAATTCGATTTTCCGAAGCACTTTTCGAATTTTTTTACGCGCCTATCAGTTCGGAACGGTGTTTCTGTGCGTGAGAACTAGACGATGTTCGTGTAGGCTAGCGTCTAACTGCTCATCACTCATACTAGCTCTGTCGGACACGAAGCCAGGTGAGACAGCGTGCTTTTTGGCCATGACCACCAGTGAGTTCGAGCTCGCGACTAGTTTACTCTTAAAGCCCTTTGAATGTCTCCATCCGTGGAGCATATTTAATGTCCCGAAGAAACCAAATTACATGGATGAAATCATGGAAATCGTGAAAAAGATGAAAACAATCACACGAACAACTTTTATAAGTAACAGAAACATGCTCTGTGTGTGTAGAAGGAAATCATGTAAATACCCTCTCGACCAACCAAGGTCGGTCTAGAAACTACGCATTTAGTTCGACAAACTGACGCAAATGGTCGCAGACCGCAGGTGAGTGAGTGTGGAAGTGACAATCTACTAAATTACTATCTATAAGTTTTAACCGAATTTTTTTAGGTAGTCTAGTTTTAAAGGATGCCTCGTTGAATGAATTAAAAATTAGCGTGGTGATCAATTTCTATTTTTTTTTCTTTTCAGGATGGGAAATCCTCAAATGACCCCTCCCGCTCTGGGTGGAGCGGAAGGGAGTGTCAGACTCTTGCTGACTTAAACCCACCCGTGTTCCTTCCTTAGCCCTTTATATTCCGGGCCAGTGGTAACTCTTTCGGACAATTCCGCTGACCCGGGTGATCAATGCCTCAATCGTGCTTTCTCTGTGTGAGAAGAGAGAGGCCTTTGCCCATTTTCCCAGCAGTGGGACAATAATATGCTGTGTAAACAATTCTAATAATAATTGTAACACGCTTCTTATCAAAAGGAACTGATACCATATCTTTTCTTTTTTTTTTACCGACTTAAAAAAGGAGGTTATCAATTCGACACGTATGTATGTAATATTATTGGAACTGCATTAAATTCACATATGACAATCTATTAGGACTTCCAAACAAATATTCAAAATTTTATGGATGTATGTATGTTTGTCAACGCATTTCTCCGCAAACATTGATCGGATCGTGACCATTTTTTTATTGGTTTACATTTACTTCAACTTAGGGAACAGTGCAAGTTTCATCAAAATCGATTCAGTAATTTTCAAGATATGAACTTAATACGTGTAAGTGTGACGGCCTGGCTTATTGATACGAGCTACGGGTATAGTGTCACAGGGAAAACATCTCAAAACCTTGGTCAAATTATAGTATCATATTTACAACAAAACTATTACCTACTTATTACAAAGACAAATATTCCAGTTTTTACTTAAAACTAAAAATTACGAAATAAAAAAGTAATTTAAAAAAAATTAAATCGACTTCTAAAATAAATTAACTAAAAATTATGAAATAACTTTAATTTCGGAAGTCGGTGGCAAAAAACTAAATAAAATACAGATCCCAAGACACCGACTTCCGAAATTAAAGTTATTTCATAATTTTAAGTTGATTTCTTTTTGAAGTCTGTTTAACTTTTTTAAATTACTTTCTGTATAGTGTTAATAACAAAAATCCGGTTTCCAAATGGTGTCTCATTTTCTCACTTGTTTTGGAATCGAACCCGCGACACGCAGCGCGTGCCGTCAAACTCTGCCTGCCCTATTGAAAAATACAGGTGTGATGTTAGGTAATAATTAGCTGCCTTTTATATTCTATCTGGAATTAAGAGCCTAACTTTTCCTATTACTTCTGCAATGCCTCTTACATTATTGGGTTTGTCAAGGCATAACATTGAAAACCTCATACCTACCCTTTTAAAAATTACACGTGGCTCGTGGCACAATCGGGGAAGTACTGTCTAACTATGTCTACCTCCAGTAGACATAGTTTCGACAGTATTTCCCCGATCGCACTTTTTTACTAAAACTTGATAGCGTAGTCACAATATTTAATAATATACCGGTTTTTATAAATTATCGTAATGTCTGACATTTAAAGAAATATTTACATATTGGGGAATTTATCTAATATTAAGTATACCTACTAAATTCCCTTATTAGATCCTGAAGAATATTATATATTTTTTTATTTTGTTTACTGTAGTCTATCATATACTTTGATTTGTTTCTAAAACTTGCGTTTTTTGCGTTTAGGTCCTGTTAGCCTCTTAAAATATTATATTGGTGTAAATAAAAGGTATTACTATACAAGTTCTCTCCAGCATGCATCAGAAAGGTATGGTCATATTTAAGGGTGCGCTACAGACTTTGAAACTGAACCACCTTCTTCATGAGACCAACATCGTAATTGCGAAAAAGTTATCAACTGTCCCATAAAAACATTCAATACCCGCTCGACCCAAATGTACAGACGCCAGCACATCAGGCTACCCGAAACTGTCAAATTGTCCCAATCAACTTTGAACCTTATGGTTTAGCAATAAAGTTGAAAATCTATTAAAGAAATTTGACAGATTGTAGTAACTTGATGTGCTGGCGTCTGTACATGTATCTCCCGGGCCGCCGACTTGTGGTACTAGAAGGAGCAGAGGGGTTTTAGTCGGAAGGAGTCCGACATAACCCTCCGTTCTCCCCAGACGGAGGATATCCACGAGGATTTCTCCAAGGAAAAAAAGACTAACTAACTAGTTAGATGTGCTGGCGTCTGTACCATCGACTCGAAAAGTACGTCACGGCAATTTTTTTTTTCGGGACCTTGGTCTTTACCACACACTGTATATCAAAAAGGGGGGAAAAAGATCTATGCAATAGGTAACATGTTAAGAACCCAACTATACTAAAAAATTTGAAGGAAAAGGCGTGATAATGGCTTATCACTAGTGTCAAAGTGTCTTCGCACTAAGAATTTGTCAAGTTTAGATGTCCCTTAGTTAAAAACTGCCAAGATGATGTGTAGGCGTTGCGTAGACAAAACGTAAACATTACATAGTTTGCGTAGACGACGCGTAGACGTTGCGGATACATGTCAAAGCCTTCTGCGATGGTCCATATCAGTGAGTAAACACGATGACGTTGTAAAAACTTATCGAAAACAATAATCGCGTCCAAAAAAATCTTGCTCCATAAACGAGTGTGAACAACAAATAAAAATCAGACATATTTGGAAGTGTCTACTATTTTAAACTATTTTGCAGTCACCTTGCACGACCTACCACAACAGCTGTATATACCTATATATGTATTTATATCTACTTTTATTTTTATTATACTCAAACTGGATTAGCATGATTAGTGCACGAGGCCCAGTGGTAACGGCCGTGCCTTATAAATTGTAGGTCGTGGATTCGAACCCAAACTGGCACTTTATGTAAATTATTTAATCACCAGTCCTCTAAACGGTGAAGGAAAACATCGTGAGCAAACCGGCATGTCCTAGAACCAAAAATTCGAAGACACGTGACATCTACCAACTCGCACTGGGCCCGCGTGGTGTATTACGGCCCACTCCCTCTCACAGAGAGGAGGCTTGTGACCCAGCAGTGGGAATATTATAGACTAATTATGTATGCTTATGCTAAGTGGTTCCTATTACCAAATTAACCTTTGCTGACAAGAACGTAGACTGTTACATTTAAACATAATATGTTTAAATGATAAATACAGTACCCGGCGATAAATATTGCACATCGACTTTTGGAAAGAGACAATCGGCTAATTTCGGCTTCGTAGAGCGTTATCTCTGTCGCACGAAATACAAACAGTCCGGTATAGATACCGGACTGTTTGTATTTCTTCTTTTTTCTGTTTGTTTCTTTTCTTTTTGTTCTGTTTGTTTTTTTTTTCTTGTTTGTTTTTTTTACTTGTTTGTTTTTCTGTTTGTTTTGTATTTTTTGTTTGTATTTTTGTGTGTTTTTTTTGTTTGTCTGTTTGTGTTTGTTTTCTGTTTGTAGCTAATCATAATTATTTTTATTCTTTGTATAAAATGGTTTTGTGTAAAAAAGGTCGATGTGCAATATTTATCACCGGTTACTGTATATGTGATACTACAAGGTTACAATCACATGCAGTGTCGAGGACAGTCGCGTGTCTGCCCGGTAATGAACGGAGCCAAGGTCGTCACACACGGACTTGACCGCACACTCAATAATACTGTCACTTTTCTACTGTATATCTGTCCAGCTGCTTTGTGACTTGTATCACATGCAAAGAAAGCAAGACGTGGATTCGTGGATCTTTGACAGCCGTGACGGGTCTTCAGAAGCCCTATAGTCTGATAACCAGTCTTACGAAGGGGTATCTTATTACTCAATAAGGGGTTGTGGAGGTCAGAGAGGCAGTCGCTCCATGTAAAATACTGGTATTCAGCTGCATCCGGTCCGACTGCAACATAGTTGCGAAAAGGACAGGCAAATGATGATTTCTGGAAGCTCCAATTGATGAGGAAATCCATAGTGAATGTCTAATTGCGGGAAAGGGCTGATGGGCTCATGAGTGACAATCGCTGAACAGACTGAAGCATATCGCTTAACAGATTTAACAGTTGCCCTAAGTTGCTTCCTGTGGCCGTGACGTCACATAGCCGGTTGGACCATTACCGTCACAACTGTCCTTTGAATCCTTTGATAATGAACGGCGTAAAGGCCAGGCGGACTTGACCCGCGCTCTGACGTGGGGACAGTCTCTAGACACACACGCACACACACACATGTTGTAAATAATTGGTGCGTGTTTTGTGGGTCTATTTATAAAACCTATTAGTGTATGATTCTTAGCATTTACATAATATGCACAGAACATTATTATCATGCCCCGAAGAGGTAAGCAAATGTATAATCACTGAATTGTGTGAAGTATAAAGTAGCTAGAAGTGACCCCATATCGCTTAACACACCATTAGTTGTCCTAAGTTGCTTCCAGTGGCCGTGACGTCACACATCTGGTGGTTGCACCATTATAGTCACAACTGTCCTTGTGATTTGACTCGCGTTCTGACGTGGGGACAGTCGTTAGAGTCTGTGACACATGACGTTAAGAGGGGACGGGGCCTGCAAGGAATTTGAAAAAAAAATAGGTATTTGAAGAAACTATTGCCGTCGCCTTACCTCAAGTCTGCTACCGTAATGTGTGATAGGGACAGCTGCAACTCAGACCGAAATTATCACATAAATTTTGACGAGATCGACGTTTCTTATTCCCCTTTTTTCTCCTCGAAAACTGAGCCTATTCAATATTTTAAGAAAGAGTATGTTTAGGTTCCTATAATTTTTTTTAATGTTAAAAACTTTTCTAATTTTTCTGGTAGTCCTCTTATCACGACGGTAAAAATAGGACATTTTTTGTAATTTTTAGAGGGTCATATTTTCTTTTTTAATTAGTTGCTGAAAAAAGAAAATGACAAGGACGTGGTTAGCTGACCATGATTTTAGGAAAAAAAAAAAGGTTCTAGAGGCATTATTCAGGAAGAAAAAAGGGAAATACATTTGTATGGAGTTCCCTCTTAATGTTAATCTGTTTTGTTGGTCTATTTATAGTACCTATTGGTTATGGTTCTTAGCATTTTTATGGATTAAAACATAACATCGTGTCTGTATTCCGAAGGTGTACGCAGATGTATAATCACTGAATTGTGTGAAGTAATTATAGTGAATATGCTTGAGGGGCACACTATACTGGTATAACTGGGTTTTTCTGTTCTTTTTTTGTGTGTAACTTGGGGCAAATAAAATTTTCTACCTTTTCCCTATGTTGTTTCCTGTGGCCGTGACGTCACACTGCCGGTTGCTGCGCTATTACAGTAACCACTGTCCTTTGATAATGAACGGCGTGAAGGTCACTACCGCGGACTTGACCCGCGCTCTGACGTGACGTGGGGACAGTCTTTAGAGTCTGTGACACATGTCGTGAATATTGTAATCTGTGGTTTGTCGGTCTATTTGTAATTTGGGTTTTTATGAGATTGAAATCGCATTGAAATAATATTTATGGCCATTTAAATTGATTCGTTTAATGGAAAATAGTTTAACTATTTTCAATTAGTTAAAAAAAAAACATTTTTTTTTAAACTATTTTCTAATGGCATTCAGTTTTTGATACTTTTATCGCTTAGTACAATTATATTCAAGGCAATACGTTGTAAATACAGCTTTAATTTTCTCTAAATTCGTGGTTGGTGGTTCCTTTGAGCACTCCAGTCACTTCATTCAGCTGCATGCGGTTAGACTAGAAGCCTACTGCAACAAAAGTTCAGATATCGCTCTGACACGTGACGTCCCGTTTAAAAAAATCTGTAAAATTAATCATTGATCAAACAGTTATTCAACAAATCGGTCCATTATAGGAAAACCCATCAAAAATCAGGTGATTCGACCGCACTAGCAAAAAAAGCTGTTTTAAATGAACCGCTGACCAGCGCCCGCGCAGCTCAGTGAATCATTCAAACGATCGGTAATACTGTTTCTTTAGTTAGGTATTGTGTGAGCGTTGATTGTAATTAATTGATTGATTTTATTACGAAGTTTGACTTTTGTTGCATTGATTGTTTTGATTCTTGTTTACTTTAGATTGTCTATGTCGACTAACATCATACTGGTTTTAGATTTTTTTAACAAATTCGGTTGTAAATATCCACTAAGTAGGTACAATGCGTGCCACGAAAGATGAGACTTGACACACCACGTGGTTTGACTTGCGCAGAACACGATTTTAGGTATCTTTAGCAGTATGAGGTCTGAGTGCGGGACGAAACCGGACGTCATAGGGGCGGCGGAAAGAGCGGGGGAGGCGGGGTCAAATCTCATCTTTCGTGGCACGCATTGTACTGCACTCTAATTGCGTAACATACTTTAAATCTGAATAAGTTTGAAGGATATTGTTAATCCATTGCTTCATATGTTCGAAAAATTCGTCTACTCAACAACGTAAATAACGCAATGAACGTTGTTTTACAGTCAAAATAAAAGCCATTGCTACTGTTAGTGTGTTACGCAATAATTGTTTTTTGTAATGACGTTCGCTAGGTGGCAGCACTGACACGTCAGGTTCAGGCATCTGTCAAAGAGCCTATATTTTCTTTAGTCATGACGGAATGATGAACGAATGAATGAATCGAATGATGAACGTCATCATATACCTATTTTATATTGGAAGACCTCTTGTCACAGTGGTGCCAACTAGTGTCGTAAAGGAAAAAAGCGCGGGAAATTCATAACGAAAGGGCGCCTTTTTTAAAACGAATTTTCAAATAATTATTTTATTTATTCTTAAATTCATTTTGTTGCTTTTCTCAAGATGGGGAAAAAAGGGAATCCAAAAAAAAGAAAAAAAGAAGATATTTCGTCTTCTGTTCCACCATTGGGGTCCTCTGAAGACGACGGTGGAACCTCAAGCTCTTCAGAGGAGGAATCTCTACCAGCAGAAAAAGATAAGTATCGGGAATTCAGGATTCCTGACTACATTAGGTCATATCCTGAAAACGGAGGCAACTTTGAATATGTTGTATTTTTGGAAAGTATTGACTTAGTTCCGATAGGTGATAGAGACATGATGTCGCTTTCAACCAACATAAAAAAATATAATAAGGGCGTAAAACAATTATTACGCATGAATCGATACAAAATTGGCGTTATTTTCGAACGTCCTGGTTTAGCTAATGCAGCCTTACTGAACCGTAAATTTTTGGATACTTATAAATTGAAAGCCAGTATTCCTGCAGCCGCTACGGAAAATATAGGTATTATTATGCATGTTCCAATTGACTTGAGCAACGAACGCATTTATAACGCAATAACTAGCACAAAAAATATTATTTCCATCAGAAGATTCATGCGTCGCACTATTACAGAAGGAGGGGGGGTGTCCTTCCAGCCTACGAAGACGGTGTCCATCACATTCTCGTGTGCGACGTTACCGGATAGTGTAGACCTCAACAGCTGGCGATTCGAAGTACGTCCGTACATTCCGCCGGTAAAACAATGCCTGAAGTGTCTAAGGTATGGTCATATAGCAAAGTTTTGTAAGAACTCACAAAGATGTTCCATATGTTCAAAGGACCACAATTATAAAGAATGTCAAGTACCACCAACAGAGGCAACATGTTGTCATTGTCAAGGTAAACATGTGGCTATTTCGGCACAGTGCCCAGTCAAACAACAAAAAGTGGAAGAAAACAAAAACAAAATTAATAAAAAATCATATGCAGATTTATTCAATGAAAAGTCATTTCCATCTCTTTCAAAGTCCAGTCCTGCTAAACAATTAAAATCACTAATTGAAACAGAACCAATTTTAAATATTTTAATACAGACAATAGTAACATTAATTTCTCAAAATAAAAATAACGAAAAGAGTATTTGCACTCAAAGCATAAAAGATGTTCTATTATCAAAAATTCAGAATAATATAAATAAACCTTAATTTTATGGATCAGCTAAATATTGTACAGTGGAATGCTCAGAGCATCAATAGTAACAAACATGCTTTTTCGTATTTTTTACATGAGTATAACATACATGTAGCTTTATTGTGTGAGACTTGGCTCAAGCCTCACATGAGATTTAATATTAAAGGATATAATATAGTAAGATTAGACTCAGGTAATACACACAATGGTGTAGCTATTTTAATACATAACAGTTTACAATTTAGTAAAATAGATACTTTATATGACGATTCCATACAAAATATAGCGATTCGTTTAATATATGGCAATAATAAAGAAATTTCATTAGTCAGTTTTTATAGTCCCGGAAATGCTTCATTTACTAAGTATAAGCTTGATAATTTAATTCGCAATATCCCTGGTCCTCTCTTGATGGGTGGAGATTTCAATGCACATCATACGGCTTGGGGATGTAATAGTGTGAACATACGCGGCCGAGATGTGCTTGAAATCATTAATGACTATAATTTGGTTTTATTAAATGATGGAGAAATGACTACTGTAGGCTCTGATAGGTGGCAAAGAAATGCACTTGATTTAACTGTAGTATCGACTTCAATTTCATTGTCTTGTTACTGGTCTGTTCATGATGATCCTTTAGGTAGTTACCATTTGCCTGTAATTACAAGGTTAGTTATTAATAACAATTATAATATCCCACATGATATGGAAACTTCAAATTTACCAAAACATTTTAATTTTAATATGGTTGATTGGGAAATATACAAGGAGAGTGTTGATAGTTTGCTAATGGATTTTAAAATTAATCAAGATAACCCATTACAGTCATATAATCACTTGATAAAATTATTAAATTTAGCTGTTATTAAATCATTACCATCAACTATAAGATCTGCTACATCTTTTGATACAGCATCAGTAAATAATAATCGTAAAAAACGCATTCCATTACCATGGTGGAATTTGAATTGCACTAAAGCAGTAGAAGACTCTAGGAATGCCTATAAAGTATTCAAACAAAATCCCACATTGGAAAAATATATTGAATTTAAAAAATTACAAGCTCTTAAAAAGTTAGTGTTAAAAAGAGAAAGATATTTAAGTTGGATTTCTCTATGTGAGTCATTTAATAGAACTACTCCATTATCTAGAGTTTGGCAAATTTCAAAAAGATTTAACAAAACATTTACACCTTCAAGTAATAATATTTCTCCTTGGGTATTCAATTTTCTTAAAAAATATACTCCAGATACAGTTGAGGGGCCATTTCAATCAATTCCTCATGAAGTAAAAGCTTCAGTACATTATGAATATCTAATTTATCCATTTTCTCTTCAGGAATTAAAATCTGCGATATCATCTAGACGTGATTCTGCTTTTGGCCTTGATGGAATACCTTATAAAATGTTGAAAAATGTTTCAATTAAGGCACTTTCTGACATACTTAGCGTTTTTAATTTACTTTGGCAGGAATTGATCATCCCTAATGAATGGAAAACAGACTGTCTTATTCCAGTACTTAAACCTAACAAAGTAAGACACAAAGCAGAATCATATAGGCCAGTAGCATTAACATCATGCATGGGAAAAACCTTTGAACAATTAATTAAACAAAGGCTAGAATTTTATATAGAAAGTAATAGTCTATTACCATCCAATCAATTTGGCTTTCGACGCGGTTGCTCCACTCGAGACAGCATTTCCCATTTGCAATTAGATATATACAATTCTAATAAAATGGACAATCATTTAGTTGGTGTCTTCTTTGATGTAGTGGGTGCATTCAACAATATCAATCTGCACATTTTGTGTGGTGAACTTCGTGCCCTTGGTATCCCTGAAAAAATTATAATATGGATCTTTAACTTTTTACATGGTAGAGAAGTATATGTCAAGGTGAATAAACGTTTAATAGGGCCACGTTTTTCATACAAAGGGGTATGTCAAGGTGGCATCCTCAGTCCATTGATTTATCTTCTTTATTTACATAGACTAAACATTGTACTTGGTCTTGATGTGGCAAATTTGCAGTTTGCAGATGATTTGGTTATCTATGCTTCAGGTTCAGATATAAGTTCTGTTGAATGTACTTTAAACACAGCTTTAACTCGGCTAGAGAACTATTTTCATTATCTAAACTTGGATATTAGTCCAGAAAAATCTAAAGTTATAGTGTTTGGAGAGTGTGAAACAGACTTACATATTTATTACAATAATAGTGTTCTTCCAATAGTGAATGAAGTGAAGTTTCTGGGTATAATTTTTACAAGCAACCTCTCATGGACTAAGTATGTTGATTATCTGTTAGGTAGAGCTAATAAAGCATTTAATTTTATAAAGTCACTGTCAATTGCAGCTGATCCAAAAATTTTGCTTATGCTATATAAATCTTTAGTCCGTAGTCATTTTGAATATGGATTTTTATGCTTTGGGGCTGATCAGAGATTGGTTCACAAATTGGCGATTCTTCAAAACCACAATCTTAGATGCGTAACTGGTGCAATGAAGACAACTCCAATTAATTCGCTTGAAATTGAGTGTAATACTCCTCCTATGAATATAAGATTTCAGTTTTTAAAATCCAAATACATTCTCAAGCTTTTATCTTTTGAAAATCATCCTTTATTAAAGAAAATATTATTTTATTATAGAGTATACAGTCCCTCTAATTCCGTAAATGTCCCTTATATATTTCATGACTTTTCTAATCTAATCAGTATTGATGATCAATATCAAATTGAGAAATGTAAAGGCAGATGGCCATGTTACTCTGGTAATTATATCAGCAAATTCTGGCCAATGGACATTTCTGTTAATCGTGACCTAAGGAGTAAAGAAGACGTATATCAGTTAATTGCAGAGTTCCCTGGGTACAGGCATATATTTACTGATGGATCCAAAAACAATAGAAATGTTTCGCTAGCTATATACCTACCTCATCTTACCGTTGGACATGGAGTTCGGTTACCTGGAGCCATGACTATATTTACAGCAGAATCTCTAGCCATTTTATCAGCTCTGCAGTATATACATGAAAAGAATCTTGGTCACACAACTTGGCTTATAGTGACCGACTGCATGAGTGTTCTTACGGCCTTACAAAACCCGAAACTGGACGCTAATACCGGAAATATTTTATATGAGATTCGGACTTTATACGCCGATCTTGGTTCTAGAGGATTTACAATAAGTTTAATATGGACACCCTCCCACATAGGAGTAGCAGGAAACGAAAACGCAGATTATCTTGCAAGAGTTATTGTTGACGTTGACATCCCAGAAACAAGAAATGTTGCCATACCAAGTTCTGACCTGCTTACTAAATTACATGAACAAAACACCTGTATTTGGCATGAGAACTGGCAAGAAACACTAAAAAATAAAGGAAAATGGTATGCGAAAATAAATCCAACCATTGGTTCTGCGCCCTGGTTCACCAGATCTGTTCTTCCTAAGAGCAGAAAATTTTATACTACTTTAAATCGTCTTAGACTTGGACATGGAAGATTCAACGCACATTTAGCCAGAATGAAAATTATAACATCGCCAGTTTGTATCAATTGTGACTTAGGAAGTGATCAGACCCTAGATCATATAATTTTTGAATGCCCTGCTTATGATTTACAAAGAATTCCTTTAGTTGATAAATTATTGGAAATATATAAAACGCCAGCAAGCATCCCGCGCGACACTCAAAGTTTGCTGGAAAATTACAGTACATACATAGGACTGTATGAATTTATTGACAGCACTGGATGGGCAATTTAACCGTTCGGGGCGACTTAATCGAAGGATATGACTCGGATATGACCTTACTTCACAAAATTTTTATGACGAATACACGGATATGACACCATATTATTATGATTTTGACTAATGAATACTGAAGACGTGGCTTTGGCCTAATATAAATTTAAAACAAGGTTTAAACTACTAAGGACAAGGCTGTGGCCTTATTTACTTTTAGACAAGAAGGATGAAACTGAAGACGAGGCTTCGGCCTTACTTACTTTTGAACATTAAGGTTGAAACTGAAGACGAGGCTTTGGCCTTACTTTTAGTCAAGAAGGACAATAAATAAACACTGAAGACGAGGCGGTATGGTCCAAGACCTTAGCCTGCCCAACTAGGGCGAAGAGGAAAAAAAAAAAAAAAAATAGTGTCGTAAATTTTCACGAAAACTCTCATTACCCCGCTGGTTACGAAAAGAAAGAGAGAATATTGCCATAATGAACATGCATTTAGGTAATTATAGGAATAATGCGATTGCAGCATGATACCATTAATTATTAACCACTTGGTTAGGTTAGTAGGTACCTTTTAAAAAAAATATAGGTAAATTATAGGGATGTTATGGATATGAAATTTCGGATACGGATTAATTACGGATATAGGAATGATTATTATACCGGATACGGATACGGATACGGATATGAAATTATTTCGGATTATCCGTTAGTTTCGGATAATTTCGGTTACGGTTATTAATTTTTTTAGGAATTTCAAAAGTACAATACAAATAGTTGATAAAATAGTTTTATTTATATGTAACTATTTGGTAGGAATTACAATCAGTCTGTGAGTTATTACAGCTATTTAAATTAAAAATGAGTATAAATAAATGTTGAGTGTTATCTAATCTACCTAAAATGAAAATGTAATAATAAAATTATTACTTATACTTATTTAGTAATTTCGTATTCAAAGAAAATATTAAAATTAGATTTAAATTTAGAATGCACATTGCGCATATTTATTTACTATGATTTAAGTTTAACATAACAATCATAGCTATCTTTATCTTGTGTCTCAATTAGGCTCCGCCCCTATCCGATATTATCCGAAACTTTTATTTCGGATTCGGTTACGGTTACGGATATTTTTTTATATCGGATATCCGATAGTTTCGGTTACGGTTACGGAGCTCCCTAACATCCCTGGTAAATTATCACCATTTGCCCATTTGTAAGAGGAACTCAAGTAGGTGCCAAATAACAATCACTTTATCTATTTCTGCCGCAAATCACAGCAATGATCTAATGAAATAACAGGCATAATTATGAGATTTTTAAACTTACTACGTTTTTGTGCCTGGGTGACGTACGCAATAAAAAGAAGTTACATAAGGGCTTCGAAGGTTTGTGGTATAGACGTCGTCCATCGCTTTCCATCAGGCATGTTCGAGGGCCCATTCAGGAATTAAAAAAAAAAACAGTCCGCCATTTTTTATTTTCAAAATGGCGGACATGTTGGTATGCCAGGCTCCATATAAATATCTTCAATCCCCTTTCGGTACAGTTGCAATAGGTCAAAGTAACAGCTTACTATAAGGCCCATTCTAACCTAGCACAAAAAAAATCCCCCCCTTTTTCATTTTCAAAATGGCGGACATGTTGGTATGCCAGGCTCCATATAAATATCTTCAATCCCCTTTCGACACAATTGAAATAGGCCAAAGTAACAGCTTACTATAAGGCCCACTCTAACCTAGCACAAAAACAATCCCCCCCCTTTTCCATTTTTAAAATGGCGGACATGTTGGTATGCCAGGCTTCATATAAATATCTTCAATCACCTTTCGGTACAGTTGCAATAGGCCAAGGTAACAGCTTACTATAAGGCCCACTCTAACCTAGCACAAAAAAAACTCTGCAGCATAATTTGTCTCCTTACAAAAGAGACACACTTAACTGAAAGTTATATACCCTTGTCCGTTGTAAAAAGGCTTTAATCAGATCAGCTCGGTATGGATAGCTTAATGAGCATCGACCCATTAGTTCTACATCATTAGACAGCTTCAGAAAAAATGGCCTATTTTTTAATGAACAGAGAAGGAACGCCTGTATTTATCTTCAGTTATGTAAAGTTTTTTATAGTAGAAAGAGTTCCTTATGAGTTTTTTCTGGTGAAAAAGCTAATCTTGGACCTTAAATGATAAATGCTTTTATTTTTGTAAGTAGGTTTGTACAAACAGTTTTACACGTCAATCATGTTTTTTTTAAAACTAGATGAGGTCGGCGTTTATACGTATAGAGTCGGCAATAAATTAAAACACTGGCAATACTAATGCAGAGTATTTTAGAAGGAGGGGCACGTGGATAAATGACAACACCCGCAAAGGTAGATCGAACATCGTGGTCATTACATACTGTGACCCTTCCGTGTCTTGGAAAGCACGTTAAGCCGTTGGTCCCGGCTGTCATTCGTGGATTTTTGACAGTCGTTACGGGTAGTCAGAAGCCCGGAAGTCTGATAACCAGTCTTACCAAGGGGTATCGTATTACCCAATAACTGGGTTGTGGAGGTCAGATAGGTAGTCGCTCCATGTAAAATACTGGTATTTAGCTGCATCCGGTTAGACTGGAAGCCGACCCCAACATAGTTGGGAAAAGGCTAGGCAGATGATGAGTATTTTGGAACTATCAAATAAATCCTGAAATTGAAAATAAAAAACGTGATTTTTCAAACAAACTAAAAATAGTAGGTAATGGGCCGACCATGGGTTTTGCCAATCTTTGACTTCTTTGACAGACGTGGAACGTCATTAGATACCACCTTGTATAATACGATTCGAGTGTATAATAATGGGATTTATTTAACTGATCCGCTAAAAACTTACTGACCTACTAATGATGAACACTTAAAAAAATGATTGAGCCTCTTTTTATCTTTCTGGACTTTTCTCACAGTTGGTTAAGCATATAAGCTAAGTAAGCTAGGGTACCCTGACGAAACGGGTTAGGTTAGGTTAGAACTGTAACCGACCACGCAAATGAAGTTCGATTAAATACATAGTTTAGGAATTAATAAAGCCAAAATATAAAAGCTAGACAAATAAAACTTAGTGTGTTTCATAAGTCTGCTAACTACATCTTATCCTGAGAATTTGAGCTCTCTAGCACTATCCAGGCCGAAACCATCAGGGTTTGAAAATACGACGAAACGCTTCGAGAAAAGTAAAGCAGGTACTCGTAGTGTCCCTACTTTTTGTTTTTGGGTCGTCTTGGTGGGTGCACTACCGTGTCCCCAGATCTTTAAATGATGATGTTTACATAATAATTCATCCTTCGTGCTAGAACGAGTACTTACATAGCAAGAGCTCAGAGACAAGATTAGCTAGTCACCAACGTGACTTGGGTTCCGTGGTTTTAAGGCTTCCGTAGACAGGTGCGACGCGACTGCGTGACACGACTCTACTAGTAGAACAATTTCTATGGAAACTTCATGGAAATTGTTCTACTAGAGTCGCGTCGCGCCTGTCTGCTGGAGCCTCTAAGTATCGACATTTTATCCTTATTATTATATTATATAGGTTATATTATGTAGGTATGTGGAAAAATTGCTAAAATTCATATTCTAGATATAGTTATAAATGTCATTTTTTCTCCTAGACAATTCTATATTAAGCTCTGGTTTTTCACCAATAACTTGTTCTGTTATCTTTGTTATTAATTACAGCTTTAACCTTAGCTCTTTGAACAAACTAGATTTACCAGTTTGTTTATTGAAATTGCTAATAAAATTGTCTGTTGTTTTGTATTGGTCATGCGATCCTAAAACATTGATACTACTTATTATACTTGAAACGATAGTCGTAAGTCGTAACGGGTTATTTCTCATTACATTTTTCAATTAACTATGCTTTACAAGAAGTTCTACTGCTATTAATAGATAGTTCTGTTATACCACCCAATTATGATATGTATTTAAATATGTACTACCAAAACACAATTTTATTCTATATATATATATATATATATATGTTCACTTGTTCAGTAAAATAATATATGTTTACCTGTGTCAAATTGACAGACCATATTCGCAACACCACACGTACGTACGCAAAGTCAGTAATCTGTGTTTTGGAGTGCGCTCCAAAACACAGATTACTGACGTTACTCAAAAAGCGGCTAAGCTGAAGTGGGACTGGGCTGGCCTCATCTGCCGTATGCCCAATAAGCTGTGGGCCAAAATAACCACCACGTGGAGCCCTGACACAGGTAGAAGGCGTCGCGGCAGACCCCGTAGAAGATGGCGGGACGAGTTGGACAAAACAAAGTGTCCACTTTAGCCCCGGATCGAAAGAGCTGGAAGTCATGGGGAGAGGCTTTTTCCCAGCAGTGGGATGATGCAGGCTAACAGTAACAGTAACCTGTGTCAAAAATAACAGCACTCTAATTGCGTAACACTTTCACTCACAATCTGAATCATTTTCATAGATATTACTAATCCAATGCTTCATATGTTCGAAACATTTGTCTGCTCAACAACGTAAATCACGCAATGAATGTTGTAGAACTGTCAAAATGAAAGCGATTGCTACTGATAGTGTCTTACGCAATTACCCCGCAGCAGCACACGGCTATTGCCCACATAGCATAACATAATTTCAGGCCTGTATTTCTCGAAGGGTTAGGCAAAGATGTCCAATACAGCCACACACCCACTAAGTAGTGTGTAATAAAATTCTATTTGTAGATTGGTCCTTTTAGAACCAAACTGACCTCTTTAAGTCAATTGTCTCATACGTAATCGCTCGTAAAAAATATGAACACATTATTGTACTATTTGATTCGTTTGGAGCCGAATGAGTTCGTATCGGACGCGAGGACCGGTCCGACGGCTTTTTGTGGGATCCCACCCTCAAACGACGACCTGACTGCCTTTTGAGGTCTTACACACCCCATCGCAATATACACCTTAAGTTAACACGACAAAACGTTCAAAATTGATTACCTATATCTACGTTTGACAGTCACGACCTAAGAGCAAGGATAAATGTAAGGATGCAGGCTTGCTCCAATCAATTTTAAATCTTATCCGGTAGTTTTAAAGTCGTTTTTTTATAGTGATAAGTCGTGATGAATAGCTCCTTTGATTTTTATCGTACATTTGACCCATCAAGTCGAATGTCCTGGGAATGTTCGGAAGACGATTAAATAGTTATTTGCCGTGATTATAATGACGCCAGGTGATGTTTTAACGTATATCACGCCTGTTTTCCAAGGCGAGGTAGGTAGATAGATAGATAAACCATTTACTTAGTGCACAGAAAAGACACAGCACAACACACACAAATACAATTTATCATCACCCGCCTAGCCTTTTCCCAACTATGTTGGGGTCGGCTTCCATTCTAACCGGATGCAGCTGAATACCAGTATTTTACATGGAGCGACTGCCTATCTGACCTCCACAACCCAGTTACTGGGTAATACGATACCCCTTAGTAAGACTGGTTGTCGGGCTTCTGACTACCCGTAACGACTGTCAAAGTTCCACAAATTACAGCCGGGACCAAGGCGCAACGGTTTAACATGCTTTCCGAGGCACGGAGGGATCTCGGTATGTAAAGACGGTCATTCATCCACAGACCAACCACGGCAATCGACCTGCACTTATGAGCACCAGACCAACGAGGTAGTCACTGATACCAAATGAAAATCTACATCTATACAAATACATAAAATTGAAGTGTCGGTTTGTAATGAAAAAATAACTGTTTTTTTTTACTAAATACGTATGAAAGAATATACGGTACCTACTTATAACAAAAAACATATTTTTTTGTCTGTCTGTTTTTTCAGGCTAATCTCCGAAACGGCTAGACCGATTTTGACGGGACTTTGACTGGTAGATAGCTGATGTAATGAGGAGTAACTAGTACGTTTCTTTTATTTTAGAAAAAGAATTAGAGTTTCGACTAAATAATAAAAATGAATCTGGCGATACAAGGTAACATACTATAGAATGAACCCATATTAAATTATCAAAACAGAGACAGTGACATAACACCACACACCTCCATCACAAACCCATGTAATGTCCCATGATTAATGTTAAAATAATTGCTATAAAAACTAACGTACACCAAACCATATGACGTGTATGTTAACGACATGGTGTTTTTATAGTGGTTAGCAGAAAAAAAAGTGACACCGCTGACAGAACTGGGTTTTCGGAGCATTTAGGGGTTATGTCATTATAATCATGGGTTTCTGTAGCGCCATGTGTGAAAATTGACAGATGGGTTGAATTTTTTGGTAAGTTTTAACCCTTTTCGTGCATTGGGTAAAAGAAATTGGAATAGTGTTGAACTAGGTACAGTCAGCAAAAGAGATAAGTACGCAGGATCGTCGGATATACTCGTAGTTGAAGTTTAGTATGAAACCAATGGATGTTGTCGACTGAAATTTAATTTGATAAATGATCTGTTTGCTTTCTATTAATAAAATAAAATTTTATTAGAGAACATCCATCGGTTTCTTACTAAACTTCAACTGTATCCGGCGATCCTGCATACGTATCTCTTTTGTTGAATGTACAACATTTCAACGGATTTTATCGTAGGGTGATTTACAACAACAACAAAACTGTGTAAACTAGAAAATTCTTTTATTGAGTGTGAAAAAATATTGCATACATCAACGAATGTGTGAACTGTTCTCAGATTGACCTATTATTGTTTTCGTTTAAGTATTTCAAACAAATTATCTACCCTGCGTAGGTACTCGGTAAACTGCAAAATTACTTTTATTTTGGTGGTCATTCGATTGGGACCAATATCAAACGCATCGCTGTTTTGAACCTTATTTGTTGCCGCGATGCGCTATTGTCAATTACCTAAAAATGTGCTTCTAACCGTATAGTTCGTTTACTACCTAAGGAATATTTCCATCAGACTCTTCAACAAAACATTGTTAGTATATTTCAAAGAAGCATATAAGCGCATTATTCCCGATGCATCCATAGTCTCCTAGTACTAAAGGCAGGCTGGTCATCCATCACCCGCCCGCGCCCGCGCCCCGCACCCCCGCGCCCCGGCGCATCAATCTTATGCAACGCAGCCTGCACGCTCATGCTATCCTAGTAACTCTTTAGTAATTTGTTGGTATTCTTTTGTCAGATTTTAAAAGGATAATAATAGGAAAATGCTTTGTTGAACTGTTAGTGGGATTTTGGGGAGGACTCTGCACAAATTTTATAAAGTGAACTTTTCTACATTTATTTTTATTTTCATATGTAAGTAAGTAACAGAACGTAATTTTTGGATTTAATAGTAGAACTTATTGGGTGCGTCTCATAACGTATAAACACATTTGGTCTAATTTCATTTTATTATCGATCATAAGATATAATCAACGTGAGATATACCAACTGTTGATATAATTTCTTTACATATAACATTTATTTATTCTAAAACTTAATTAGTATAACGTTGTTTGATATAACGTTTATGTAATCGAAAATCATTTGGTCTAACGTTTAATATGTATATTGTTTATTTAATCGAAAATCATTAGGTCTAACGTTTAATATATTATATAAAAAACATCATTATGGTTAACACCCCGATTCAGAGTACCCAGACTCAGATAGGTTAGGTAATTTTTGTTTAAACCACCCAGAAATAGGAGCAAGGAAGGAAAGAAGGATAGGAGGTCGACATATAATGCAAGAGCGAACGAAGGGCACCCCGAGGTTCGGTTTTGTTAGGTTACTTTAAACCCTTTACGTAGAAATAGGAGCCCCGCGAAGCGGGGCTCCGTCGACATAATAATGCAAGAGCGAGCGTATGAGAATACAAATACTTTACAAAGGTATATATTTTGTTTAAACCACCCAGAAATAGGAGCAAGGAAGGAAAGAAGGATAGGAGGTCGACATATAATGCAAGAGCGAACGAAGGGCACCCCGAGGTTCGGTTTTGTTAGGTTACTTTAAACCCTTTACGTAGAAATAGGAGCCCCGCGAAGCGGGGCTCCGTCGACATAATAATGCAAGAGCGAGCGTATGAGAATACAAATACATTACAAAGGTATAATAGACTCATAGTTTTATGAATGAACTTGTATGAATTCATTTTTAAAGAAATACTTTAATGATTATTATTTAACTGAGCAAGATTACGCACACTAAGTGACAACTAACAATAACTTTTGTTGAGCTACCCACAGGCTACAAAATAAAAATAATACTAAGTAAATAAATTAACCCGTGCTTATGCAATTTTGCTGTGTTTTTAAGAAGACGTTTTTATCATATTAGACCAAATAAGTTTTATATCTTTTGAGTGGTATGTCAAACGATTTTATATTTAATGTATGTTATGTCAAACGATGTTATATTTAATGTATGTTATGCTTATAAAAATTAGTTATTTTAAAATTATATCAATCGTTCATTATATTAACTAATCGCTATATTAAATAAAATTATAGGTTCCGTTGTTATATGTTGTAAATATTAGAGATTTTGTTGTTATATCATCTATTACTTACCCGCAGTAGACGTGTTTCGACTGAAGGCTCGTACACACAGGCGCGACGCGACACGCGACACAAAGGCACCGCAAGTCGCGCAACGAGCGGTGGACGGGAAGACGCCACACCACATTCAAAACTATAAAAAGCACTCATTACAATTAAAATTTTCCTTAATCACCCATTTTGGAGTAAACAATCCCTCACTTTAATGCATCTCCGAAATAATTACTTACCATAATAAAAAACGGTCTTCCTCAGTTTCAATCCTCCAAAATTGGAGTTAAAGAAATGGCATCTCGTTATACGAACTGGTATTGTTTCACGACAGTACCACATTGTCTGCTGTTCATTACTGATCTGCTGTTAATTATGTGTCCCTAGTATAATGTTTATTTTCCTTGGATGGCGAAATTTTGAGTGATTGCATTGTGTCGTCTCATTTCTTGGTGGAAGTGGGTAGTAATTAATAGTTTGTATGGTTCTGTGTGATTAAAAGGCTAAATAATTAGTAATGTAAACTGGTGTCCGAGTAATTGCATCTTACATAATTATGATTTTGTAACCCGTACGCACTAGCACACGTACCATAACCAATTCTATCTATATACCCTACGAAGAATAGATATAATATGTCTTCTATTTCTCTTTATATGCAGTGTCAAGTCATATTTTTCATCATTTTTGACATCGCACCTTCGAAATCTCTGCCATTTTTACCCGAATACGCCAAGCCAAAAGGAGGGGCATGATTTTGTCTTTCGTAGTTAGTTAGATTTTGTCTTTCATTTCTTGCATTTCTAAAAGATGGTATTGCTACGCGTGTAGATTATGCATTATGGCTACAAATGCGCAGTTGCGAGTCGTGGGTTCAAAACCATGCAGTTGAGAACTTAGTGCAATTACCTTGGGTTTCATAAAAGCTGCATAGAGGTGTATTACGTCGAATCGCGAGAAATTAATTAGGTTAAGATTTTCATAACATTCGCTTTGCAGGATTTGTTCCTTATCAGCATCATTATCGAACTGGGCCAATGCTTCAATTGATGCTAATGTACACCTTGTAAAAGCCTGTATTACAATACATATAGGCTCTGTTTTTAAACAGACCTCAAACCAATTGAACTTAGTGCTAAAAAAAAATTGCTTTCTTTTTGCTTAAAAAATACGATTGTGTGATTGCAAAGACAGGTTAAGTTATTTTAATGGGACTTACTAATTCCATTCCTCACGAGGTAATCCGGCAGAACCAAAGTTGTCGACATAGCTCACAGAATAAGAAAGCTGAAGTGGCAATGGGCCGGCCATATTAGCCGTGGAACCGATGACTGCTGGGGTTGACGTGTTCTTAAGTGGAGTCCGCGAATCGGTAAACGTACAATGTGCGCCACGAAAGATGAGACTTGACCCCGCCTCCCCCGCTCTTTCCGCCGCCCCTATGTCGTCCGGTCCCGTCCCGCACTCAGACCTCATACCGCTAAAGATACCTAAAATCGTGTACTGCGCAAGTCAAACCACGTGGTGTGTCAAGTCTCATCTTTCGTGGCATGCATTGTAAGGTAGGACGCCTCAGGCTAGGTGGAGCGACGATCTTCGCAAGGTAGCTGGTCGCGGTTGGATGAGAGTAGCCGAGAATGGAGATGTATTGCGTGTAATAGGAGAGGCCTATTTGCAGCAGTGGACTGCTGTAGGCTGATGATGTCTATTATCTTCCATTCCTCGACTTCCTAGAATCATTTGACTTTCTTCTCTGGCTGTTATTGTTTAGATTTTGGTCCTGCAAATCAAAACGCATCCTCTAGGTGAAGACGTATGTAACTTACCTTGCAAGTGACAAAACTTCTAACTTGTTGACTTGACTCAAGAATACTACAATTCATATCAATTTCGTATTCAAAACATATTCTCAATATTTTCAGAAAGCACTGAAAAAGCAATGAAAAAAACTACCTTATTATTTCCTGACACACTTTTTGACACCTTAACACCCTCGAACTTCAATTTTACACTCTAATTTCTGAGCATGAAGGTAGAATTTACGTTGGAGAGTTTTCTAAGTTAATGCCTTTAAAAGTGGTGGGTGAAGTTTGGTGCGCTGTATGCGGGAGTGAGGCAGCCCGGATATTGTCGGCGGAGATTGTTTAAGATAGTACTTGTACTAGCTGTTCCCCTTACCTGGACTTGGACGTTTTATTTCAAAGTTAGAGATATTTTTTTCATGGTTGCCTCTTACATAGGTACTAGGTACTAGGTACTACTTACCGGCTTTGGATTGTATGTCGGTACTGTACTTAGTTGTCAGCGGGATTGTCCGAAAGGGATACTGCTGGCCCGGAACATAAAGGGCTAAGGAAGGAACACGAGTAAGTTTTAGTCAGTAAGAGTATGACACTCCCTTCCGCTCCACCCAGAGCGAGAAGGGCCATTTGATGATTTCCCATCCTGAAAAAAAAAGAAAAAAGTACTTAGTTGTGATGACTTTTAATGTGTGATTTTAAGGAAATTTATGTCTGAAATCGCCAACCCGCCTTGAGCAAGCGTGGTGTGCAGTAAGACTATAATTGCCTGTATCCATACTAATATTATAAATTCGAAAATAACTCTGTCTGTCTGTATGTTACCTTTTCACGCCTAAACCAGTGAACGGATCTCGATAAAATTTGGCAGAGAGATAGATTGCATCCTGGGCTACATAAGATAGTTTTTATCCCGATATTCCCAAGGGACCGACACTTATGCGGGTGAAACCGCGGGGCACTGCTAGTTATTATTATTGATTCTTAGGCTGTTATTTTGTGTATGGTTAAGTAAGGGAGAATTCACCCTGTGTCGCAACGAGTTATATTGTTTGGCGACTGTCGTTTCCAGCTGCCCAACTTTCCACTTGGTGCTGACGAAGGAAAGTAATACAGTTTATCAAAATTGAAGAACGCACTGTAAAATTATCGTAGACGGCAATGATTTGAATGACCTGGACGACTTACGCCGGTGATTGGAATGACCTGGACGACTTTCGCCGATGATTTGAATAACCTGGACGACTTACGCCGATGATTTGAATGACTTTGGCGACTTACGCCGATGTTTTGAATGGCCTGGATGACTTACGCCGATGATTTGAATGACTTGGACGACTTACGCCGATGATTTGAATAGGACGACCTGGTCGACTATATATATGTATATTCCGTCATCATAATTTCAATGTCGCCGCAAAATAAGCTACTTATGACCATCAAAGATGAAAGGGATTCGTGTACCGATTTGAATAGGACCAATATCTATTCCGTCTTCGAGGCGACATTTAGTAATGTTGTGGAAAACACTTCAAAAGTGACTCAAAAACCGTTAAACCGAACTTGGATCTTCAGGGACTGCTGGCTTTCAATGTTTACACGGTTAATTTTTACACTATCATTTCCATTTCCATTTTATATCATAGATTCAGAATTCAGAAGTCTATAAAGAAAAATATTGTATTTACTTAATTAAATTACATGAAATATGCAAAGATAATAAATGAAACAAACCAATTAATATTTTCTCAGAATTCATATTGCACGAATACAAAGGCTTAATAATATTTTTATACTCGGATCGAACAGACATGATAGTTGCGATTTTTTTGACAGGAATAACAAGTCAAATTCTATTCGTATCAGTGATATAGCACAGCTAATAGCAACGTTAACCTATCCATGTACACTTTAACAGAAATCCATAAAAAAAAATCACGCATTTTAAATTCACAAAACATTTGGGCAGAAACTCAGTAATTCGTATAAAACAGGCTTTCACGTACAACGCAATCTCATATCACGCTCGCAACAGCACACAGTGTAAAAAAAATACAAAAAAGAGTAAAAAAAAAAACAATGCACGTCGAACGAAAAAACTTTAGCCTGTCAAAAAATAGTAACAGGAATAATTATCGCGAACATTGCATTAATCAAATTCCGTGCACGGCGGTATTGGGAGGGGGGGTCATGGGGGGCCGCCCCCCCTGGGGGTGCACTGAAAAACGAATGCTGCGGGCTCGCTGCGAAAAAACGCTGAAAATGACGGGTGCACAAGCTCTAGTGATCTGCCGATATCTCTCGGATACTGCATGTGAATTATTTTATTCGATGACCTATATTTTGTGCTTGGTGTAAAGGAAATGAGTGAATTGTGTATGAGTTTCATAATTATTGGTGTTTGGTTTCGTAATGTATGATTAGTTTCTGTGATTATAAGGTAGGTATGCTTTATATTTTCACCTGCTCATTCGTTTGTTTGTTTATCTTAGTTTCTAAAAGGTAAATTCTATAAGTGAACATGCAGCAACATATGTAATACGCTTGTATATTGTAATTTAAATTGACGACTGTCGCTCTTTTGCAAGAGCCTGAACAACGTAATGCTGAAAGTCAAAATGTATTTACAATAAAAGAGAAGAAAAACTCCTTCATTGTTCAAATAGAGTTTATATTAAAATGTGCTACTTGTACGATTTCAGTCAGCCACAAAAAGAAAGAAAACACACCTAAAAATCTTCGAATGTATCCCCTAGAACTTACACCTTCTATACCGCACGAGTCCAGCGCAGGCTACCTAGTATATAGTCACAAAAAAAAACGGGGGCCCGTCACTAGGGGCCGGGGGCCGCGGGGCCCAGCCGGCCCTACTGCATTCATTAATTGCTAATTTGCAGATCGGCCCCGATGTATGTCCGCCGAATGTTTGTATAATTTTATGTAATACCATCAATGCTTTTTGGGTTAAACGTTGTATTATTGTATTATACATTTACGTAGGGACTTGTACATGGGTCTTGATACTCCAGAGATATAGAAGAGGTATCGCGGGTAAATCCTGGAAGAGGCTGGCATAGAAGCGTGGAGATTGGTACAAGCAAAGGTCTCAGTGATCGCCCAGTGGCAACGGCCCCGAGTTACGAGTTGTAGGTCGTGGGTTCGAACCCAGGCAGGCGCTTTACTTTGTGTAATTTATTTCATCACCACTGCTCTCAAAAACGGTGAAGGAAACCGGCATGTCCTAGAACTAAAAATCGAAAACATGTGACATCTACCAACACGCACTGGGCCCGCGTGGTGTATTACAGCCCACTCTCACAGAGAGAAGGCCTGTGTCCCAGCAGTGGGAACGTTATAGGCTGATTATCACAGATATAGATACACCTAGATAACGCAAGAGCAACCACTTCGCGTGCCAAAAATCACACCAGCTTACAGTGGTACAGACCATCAAACTGAACAACTTTCTCCATGGGAACTACATCGTATTCGCGAATTAAAATTCAGCCATCCCATGCGTTTAGGTCGAGTAGGTATTGAAGTTTTCTATGGGATAGTTGATAAATTTTTCCGCGATTACGACATTGGTCTCATGGAGACAGTTGTTCAGTTTGGTGGTCTGGACCACACCCTTAAATTTGCCTGGTCTTTGAAAACTAACCCTGTATTTGTAATGGATGGGCTGGTGACGAAATGGGCTACTGGTCCACCATTATAATTACATTTTAATTAGGTAGGTAGCCTCTGTCACGTCCACAGAGAACGTGACGGAATGAATGCATCGAGATGTTACACAAGTGATAATACTTCTAGTACCTTGCGGGGTAATTGAGTAACACAATTGTTAGTGTGTCATGCAATTACCCCGAACTGTTTTTTCGAATTAACTAATATTTTTGTAAAAATATAATTTAAAAGAGTGTCCATGGAGTTTCTTGCCCGTTCTTCTCCATAGGTACCTACGCTTTGGAATGGGCAACTAGCTTCATATTTTCTGACTGACCGACTTTTTGACAATTTAAAAGTGCCTGTAAATGGTTTAATTGAAATAAATGCTTTGAGTTTGAGTTTGTTAAAGTGAAAGCCATTGCTACTGTTGTAGCAATGTCTTTAATTTTGACAGTTCAACAACATTGTTGTTGAGCGGACAAATTTTTCGAACATATGGAGCTAGTTGCCCATTCCAAAGCGTAGTAAGTACGTACATGTGGAGAAGAACGGGCAAGAATCTTCTTGGACACGCTGGATATCCCGTTCCAGTACGAGATATGAAGTAAAAAGGACTGAACATGAACATGAATGTGGAATGCAACAGCAGAAACAACCATTCCTGTTTTTAACACCAAAGCCAATAATAGATTTCTGCCATTTTATCGGACGTAGCTCAAAAACGAGTGTACTACGCGTACGCGTGTATACGCGTCGCTACGCGTACGCCTGTATACGCGTACGTGTATACGCGTCGTGCGTCACCGGTTTCCTCCTGTACTGTATTGTGACGTCACAGTCATGTCATCCGCAGACACCACGCTCATGTAACGGATATTATTACTAGCACATATGCGCACTGATCAGTGACGTTATTCAATATGCCTCGAGGGATGTTTAAAACTGGATTTTTTATTTTTAGCTGTTATGTTGGGTTTTGTGGTGTGGTGTTTGGATGAGAATAGAATCATTCAAATATCGGTTTTATAATGATGTGATGATTTAGAAACATTAAAAAATAAAAACGCAATAAAAATAATAATAAATTCACACGGCATGCTTATTGAGGAGGTTCCTCTCTCTAGGTCTTACCACCGGCAGCTTGGACCCTGTTCCAGATGGCGATAGGCCAGTATTTTAAAGTGTTTTTTTTTTAATAAAAATATACTGAAATAATATGTATTAAAATGTAATAATAAAAAATAATAATGCCTTGGCCACGAAGACCCATATTTTATTACCCCCTCCACCTTTTCCAGCAGTAACCCAAACATACAATTGACATAATGAAAAAAAGAAAGAAAAATTGTTTATTCTGCACAAACAAAAACGCACATTGCAAATAAAAAAAAATTAAAACAGACATAAAAAGAGATATATAATAATGTAGACTTCCTTTGGAGGTAGACGATTTCAGATCAACCAGTTGAAGTATATTATGATCTCTTTATTCTGATTTCTTGAGTTCGAGTGTCTCCTCCTGACCACACTTGAGCGTATGCGGCACCTCCCCACAGACAATGGCCCCTTCCATCCTGCGGTGCATCCCCTGTCACCTGTGCACTTGGTGATCTTATGACTGCGTCGGTGAGCGGAGTTCGCGCAGCTGAATTTTGGGCCAAAGATGTTTAAACTTATTGCCATCGATACACTAACAAGGCGAATTAATACATTATCTATAAACTAATTGCAGTGCAGTTAATGTGTAATGAAGGTATAGTGGGCTGAAAATCAGGAATCTTGGTGCTCGTTGACAGGTCTACACACTGTCCTCCTATACCTATTAACACTGTAATTTGAAATATTTCATAACCCAATTATTTTTCAAAGAGTATCCGTGGAGTTTCTTGCCAGATCTTCTCTATAAAAAACGACCAATTGGAACCGTGCATCTACATAGCATCTGACGTTTCTTATGTGCCCATGTAGGTTTATGTGAAATAAAATACATATTTTGATTTTGAATCTTTTATAGATTTTCTTGTCAGATCTTCTCTATAGAAAACGACCAATTGAAACCATCTACTTACATAACTTTTGACCTTTCTTATGTGCCCATGTAGGTTTATGTGAAATAAAAATATTTTGATTTTAAATCTTTAATAGATTTTCTTAGACGGTGACCATGGGGATGTTTCCGGTGCAATCAGTAGTGGCCATACTTTTAAGCCCTAAGACTTTAAAGACGTACTTAAATAAGCAAAAGAGTGGCTTATCTTTGCCAGAAACCACACAGCACTATATGTACACAGTAATAACACCATCATCATTTCTGACAGTCCTATATCCATATTTCTATAGTAGCCACCACATCGTTCAGCAACCTGGCTTTTATATAAATAACATTATACATACCCAATATTTTCCCTCTCTCTCCCACTCATGGGATGGGAAAACGTTAATAATCCCCATGCAAATGAAAAAATAGAGCATTGATGTCGTTGTGTGAGTGACATGGACGAATCGATCGCGATCGGGCGTGTGTGCAACGAAATAAACGAAAACACGCAGTGGGTGGAAAAAATCGCCACGTCAAAATGGACACGAGTGTTGTTGGGGTGGAGAGAGTTGGCCACTGACGGGGAGGCTTGGACGTATCCAACCAACTTATAACCGTAATTATAATTTTGTTTTAATACTTTCAAGTTAATTTTATCACTTAGATGGTTTCTAAGTGATAAAATTAACTTGAAAGTATTAAAACAAAATTATAATTAACTAACTACTTAAGTTAATAAAATTAACTACCTAACAGTTTACTAATTGATAATTAATACCTTCAGCATCGACGTTTCTATCAAAAACCAATCCACACACAATTGCATGACATTGTGGACTGAAAGAAAGAAAGAAAATATTTTAATAATTGAAATACAGACAATAAAAAACCGGTCAAGTGCGCGTCGGACTCTCGCACCGAGGGTTCCGTACAGAGTAGGTATGTAAATAGTCTATCACGGGATTTTTTTTGTAATGTACCTACAAATTTACGGTTTTCGGATTTTATCCTTTACTTGTGTTACATGACATTGTTTCTTGCCAAATTTTATGATTCTAGGTCAACGGGAAATACCCTATAAGTTTTGATTACCTTTGTAAGTCCAAAAAGACTCCTATCTCAGCTTAAGCATGATGAAAATGCAATAGTTTATTTGGATTGCAAATGAACTATTGAGTATTGACTTTAACTTCCGTATAAAAACAAGCAACGGCCACTCCACACCAACCCGACCACACCGCTGCAACCGTCACCAAACAGTCTGGGGGCCTGGGGTGGCCCCTTAAAAAAATTGCACCGCTCCAAGGCCCCGTGGGGGGTGGGGGGAATGCCTCAACTTTGACGCGCGCCCCTCTCTAATTGATGCTGCGAAGCGATACTATGACGATTCGTAGTTTGTTTTGGGATTAGGGCCTAATTAGACTTGGTTAGTGGAGTAATTGGAGCATCTGTTCAGTGGTTCAGGTCTGGTAGGAGGAATAGCGAAATTTGTGAGATTAATTTGGAATTTTTTTGCAATAATTATTGCAATTTAGTGCTGCTCCTAGCCTTCAAGTTTAACCACAACTATATGTATAACTTTAACGAGCAGTGGTGGCTCAGTGGTAATAGCTACGACTTACGAGTTGCAGTTCGTGGGTTCAAACCCAAACAGGCACTTTATTTTGTGTAAAGTAATTCATCGCCACTACTCTCGAAACGGTGACGGAAAACATCGTGAGGAAACCGGCATGGCCTAAAACCAAAAATTCGAAGAAGTGTGACATCTATCAACCCGCACTGAGCCCGGATGGTGGATCCAGCCCACTCCCTTTCACCAAGAGGAGGCCTGTGTCCCAGAGTGACATTATAGGCTGATGAGTGATGATTATGCTTGGCATAACTTTAACAACCTCCATTGCAAAATGTAATACGATTTAAGGCTCCTTCAAACAGGCGCGACACGCGATAAAATCGCGCGCGACACAAAGGCACCGCAAGTCGTGCAACGAGCGGTGACTTTGTGTCGCGTGCGATTCGCGTCGCGCGTCGCGCCTGTTTGCAGGAGCCTTTAAACATGTGACTGCAAATTCAGTTTTCCGCTTCTATTTGGATCATCAATGGATAACGCTACGTATATAAAAATGATTGACAGATATCCGCAGTACGATATTATTAGGAAGAATTTGTTTGTTTTTTTTTGGGTGGGATTCTGTTTTTTGAAGACTTTGATTGGCATATGCTGCTGATTAATCAATGGACGTAGTTATAAGTTTTGCTTTACAAATTAAATTAAGGAGAATTTAACCTTTGTATAAACCTACCATACCTACCTTTGTCTTTGTTGTTTTTTTTTTGTTATGTACTTTCTGGTGGACCTACAATAAAGTATATATAAATATAATAAATGTTCATCCGAGAAACACTTGTGCTCGGTTCCAATAATAGTATATAATATTTTTATCTGTGCTAGCTACAGTACCCGGCGATAAATATTGCACATCGACCTTTGGAAAGAGACAATCGGCTAATTTCGGCTTCGTAGAGCGTTATCTCTGTCGCACGAAATACAAACAGTCCGGTATCTATTAGGAGCTGTTAAAAAAATTATGATTTGCTTCTTTTGATAATTATTTTTATTCTTTGTATAAAATACAAAAAAAGTAAAGGTCGATGTGCAATATTTATCGCCGGGAACTGTAGTTTCTTTCCTTGTGCTGTTCCTTCTCCGTCCAGTCGCTTAGCAACGAGTCCAAATCGTCACGCCAGCGTTTCTTAGGCCTGCCTCGGTGACGACGCCCGTCTCCAGGCACCCACTGTGTGACGACTTTGGCCCATCTGTCTGGATGCATCCTATAAGTGTGACCCGCCCAGTCCCACTTCAGCCTCGCAGACTTGCCGCCAAAATCGGCGATACCTGTCTTGGAGCGTATTGTGGTGTTGCTAATTTGGTCGGTGAGTTTAATTTTTAAGTTACTACGCTCTATCGCTCTTTGGCAAACCTTGAGTTTGCACAGCACAAAGAAAGGTGGAAGAATATGGGGGAGGCTTTTGCCCAAAAGTGGGACAATCTAGGCTAAAGGGAAAAAAGCTACTTTCTTTGGGTAGGGTCTACTATGTGCACACACACACACATACACATCACACACACCACACACACACACACACACACACACACACACACACACACACCACACACACACCACACACTCACATCTTTGCCCTTTTGTATCATGCTTCCAATACCAGGGAAACATGCCACATAAGGAAAGAGTTCTTTACTCAGCAATAAGGCTGTCGATGATGATAGGTAACCGTAACCACTCTCCAATCACCAACTAAAGAGACACAAAATAAAGTCCAATAAAAACATGACTAAGATTGATAGATGACGATAATTCAATGCCATTAATTACAGCTAATCCAATATCAGAGTCGAGCATCCGTCTCCCAATTATGTAAAACATAGTTTACAACCTAATTCATTGCGGAGGGCGTCGCGAAACGACATTACACGCATGTATGGTGGCCATCATTCTAATATTTTGTAGACGATCCCAGCTATTTGTAGATGCGTAGTAGGGTGACCACGGCCGTGAAAGATTTTACTTAGCTAAAGTCGAGTCGAATTTCTCACTGTTATTTCCTTTATCGTTTTTAGGGTAGTGATGGAGAAACAATTTTTTATGGCACAAAGTGTACACATTTCTAGTATCGATCCCACAATCTACGAATCGTAAAACGCTACCGTTACCGCTGAACTACGACCGCAGTGACGGCTGTCATAGAAATATGTCAGCGGGGTTTGACTTTACGGTGTATCTATCATATAATTAATTTATATGTCATGGTTTCATTTTTAATTCTTTTACCTATTGTGGTATAGTAATTTTTTTTTAGGTGCATCGTCTTCACATATTATTATTATTATATAATTAATGTGTACAAAATATTGTAAATCATTTTAAAAGAAAGAAACTCCACCGTTACGGTGGAGTTTCTTGCCCATTCTTCTCCATACGAAAACTACCTTTTGGAATGGGCGACTAGAATCAATTCTATTTCTTGTAATTTCTGACGTTCAAAAGTGCCTTTTATGTGCCTATTTGGAATAAATGCTTTGACTTTGAATTTGGTGTCAAAAAACGCTTTGGAAATGCCCAAATTACTTTCTTATACAGGTGTCCCTGGAAATATGGATCAAATCGAATAGGGGCGTGAACAAGTTGATTTCCAAACTTTTTAAACCTGAGAATGTCGGTGAATTTTTTTACGGTTCAAAAATGACCAATTTTTGTTTTTTTCAATCACTTCGCATAGTGCTTAAAGAAAAAAAAGTCATTAAATAAACTATCAGGACTGTCAATTAATGCCTTGATAGTGTTTTTTTATAATTATTTTCTTTGAGTAACGAAACGGTAGCTTATGATTTACCAACGTAAGACATCTTTATACGTGGAATATAATTGAAGTAATCAAATCAAAAATTGTTTCTAAGAAAAATATCTGGCGTTGGAAAATAACTGGAAATATATTTTAGTTTGTCTATCAGTCGCGTCGGTCTGTTACTAAAAGTTGGTAACTTAAAGGAGGGGTTGAGTCGTTTCGCAGTGGGAGCCAGACGGCGAGTGTTGTCGCCGAGGGAGGCCTAGGAAACGCTGGCATGATGACTTAGAGGCGTTTAAGGGAGATTGGCCGGAGAAGGCAACACTCAGGGAAGACTTGAAAGCTGTGGGGGAGAACTTTGCCCAGCAGTGGGACGATACAGGTTGAAAAAATAACTTAAAATATAAACAGAGCGTACCAAAATAATTTTTTGAGGTACCAAAAGCCATGGCTTAAGTATATAAGCTTAACCAACTGATATAGGTAGACTCAGTAGCACCAAAATCGGTTGTCACGTGGACGGTATTTGAACAATAACGGCTATGCTGATGATATGGTGCTGCCGAGCCCATCTATCGGTGCAATGAGAAAGCTCCTTAAAATTTGTGAAAGTTATGCATTGGCTCACGGGCTCAAATACAATATCCATAAGAGTGAATGGTTGGTCTTTTAAATCAGGTACTTTAACCTACAAACATCTGCCTGAACTCTCACTCTCTGGATTCTCCTTTAGATCAGGTTTCGAAGTTTAAATATTTGAACCACTGGGTCACTGATGACTTAAAAGATAATGTAGACATAGACAGGGAGCGCACGTCGCTGGCTGTCCGTTGCAACATGCTGGCAGGTTTGCACGCTGTACTGAATCGGTAAAGATAACACTTTTTAAGGCCTACTGCCAGTCGCTTTACACGTGCAGCCTGTGGACCAAGTATACCCAGCGGGCATACAGCCTACCTGCGCGTACAAGTGATTATGATTATGTAAAACTTATTGAAGACAGTGAAAATATTTCAGTGAGCATTCGTACTTAAAAACCTTTAAATAAAAGTGTTGATAAAGGGTCTTCTTTGACTCTCCCTATATCCTGCAAGTGCCCTCAACTTGCTTCTGCCCGCGACTTTGTCCGCCTCAAATTTCTTGTTCAACCCACCTCGTCACATCGCCTGTCCGAGCTGTTACTTTTATTTTTGCTTAGCTTTCTTTCAAACTTTTTGCTTTTGCTCGGCCGAGCATGATGAGATGTAAAAGTAACCTATAACCTTCCTCAAGAATTGGTCTATCAAATGCAAAATGTGCGAATGCGAGCGCTCGGCGCATCCTGCACAGTCAACCTTATTTGACTGACCAATACTTCCCTTGCGGTGGTAGGGCTAACGCCCGCCTGGTTTGCGACCACCCTCCCACCGGAGTCCGGTTCAAGCAGCTTGCTGTGTTTCGTCGATGCGTGGGAGTTCCAGTGCCTTAGGCATCTTCTAGGCACGCTCATTCCAATATAGACCTCATTCATCGCTTTCCATCAGGCGTGAAAGAGCGGGCCAATTCAGAAAAAAAAATCTAAACCTCGACTGATAGTTCCACAGACTAAACAAACAAACTCCAGCTTTATTATTAGTATAGATATACATAGATACGAAACTTTACCTAAGTATAGATATTTGTTTCCAGTCTGACTGTTCGCTGTGTGATTTATGTCAGTCGCTCACGTCATCTGTCTAGCCATTTCCAAACGCTACGGCTAGTATGGATTCCAGTCATACCAGACGCCGAAAAGATTAGTATTCTGCTTGACATGGCGACTTTTTGACCTTCTAAACTTGTTTTTTTTTTATATTTCTGGGTAGGTTATTAATGTCGATATTATAAGAACATCTTACGACACAAGAAAATGCAACTCATTTACTAATTGTCAAACTACGCTTTAACTTGAAAACGTTTCTACAATGATCTTAAAAGTAATAGAAAAAACATGTATATATACTAAGATTAGATATATATATATATATATACGTAAATACATATATCACGTATATAAATACGTGTGTATGTCACTCAACTCCTAAAAAAATCATCAAAATCGATCTAGGTTTGAGTGGGTCCCTGGATGGTTTAGATTCACAATTGGACTTGGTAGGTGGCGCCGCGATCGAGTTTTAGGAATGTCTGGTCAGTTATTGTCAACTAGTAATAATATAATTCATTTATTTCAGACATAGTCCATACACATTTCATTATAATAAATATTAAAAACAGATTAAAAAATCCCACCATATAAAAAATATTCTAGTGCACTTACCAAAATCGTCTTTAAAAACCGATTTCTAAGAAAGTAAAAGGCGTTTAGTGATGACAAATGGCCTTAAAACACGAAACCCATGGCGACCACAGTTGTCCATAAATTCGTCACTGGCAGAGCGCCAGCCGCGCCGCGTTAGCGCCTGAAGTCCAGTATTAAGATGTATTATACATTTGTTCGTATGTGCAGCTTCTCGGACGTATGGGAATGAATCTGGCTGTAAACCAACATCCAAATATCCAATAGTAAACGTAGGCTTTTACAAGACGCATAAAAATAAAAAATAAAAACACAAACAAAAAAAAAACAAAATAACAATACATCTATCCATAAAAACAACATCAATAAAATTAACTATTGCTAAGGTATTTGCTGTTGCTGGGTCCTTATAGTTATGATACGGCTTGTTTAGCGGTCATTCGTGGATCTTTGACAGTCGTTACGGGTAGTCAGAAGCCCGAAAGTCTGACAACCAGTCCTACCAAGGGGTATCGTATTACCCAGTAACTGGATTGTGGAGGTCAGATAGGCAGTCGCTCCATGTAAAATACTGGTATTCAGCTGCGTCCGGTTAAACTGGAAGCCGACCCCAACTTAGTTGGGAAAAGGCTAGGCAGATGATGATGGCTTGTTTAGCAGGTAAAAGCTGCTTCAATATCTGTTATAGATGATCATCATCATAATGCAGTGTGGCTCGCCCCCGGCTAGATGGAAAAGGTGACTGGGAAAGACTGGAGGCGGAAGGCGGAAATGACAGTGTTCTCAAGGAATCGGTCAGTCAGAAATATGAAGTAACCGGTACCTATGAACTGCCTCAAACTCATACCAAAATAAGGGCTGTTCTTATAACGAGTGTAAAAATACGCCTAACGAAGCCAAGAGTCACTTGCTCTCCCCGATGTGGTAATTTTTTGTACTGGTCTCTGGGAACCTGCAGCTGGTTACGGAGATATTGAACGTTAAAGTTGCAAGATATTTTATATTTTTGTACAAAAACACGTTTAAAATGTTATTAATAACTTAACTTTAAATCCTCCCATGATCCCTGTACCGTGACAGTAAGTAAGTAAAAATAAGTAGACAAAAGTTATTGTGTGTGTGGGGGGGGGGTGAGTGTGTGTGTGTGTGTGTTACCTAATTGAATAATATTAGTATATTTTAAATCATAGAAATAAAACTAAAAGATTTGGCTTTACTCCGTAACTGTACCTACTAATGACGAGATTGGGCAGTGGGTCCAGTCGACCTATTCAAAATGTGATTGGGTTGAGTGATCCCGTGGGTCCATTTGTCCAAAGACTTCATGCACCCATAAATAAACACAAGGTTTTGCGTGCGGTACGTTGCGCACGGTTCAACAGCAAATTTTAACACAAAAACCATAAGTACTTTCCCAGCACAAAGTTACTTAGATTGACGTACAGAATGCGTAGATGACGGCTTCTTGAAAGATCTTGTTAAGGCTCCTTGAAACAGGCGCGACACGCGATAAAATCGCGCGCGACACAAAGGCACCGCAAGTCGCGCAACGAGCGGTGCCATTGTGTGGCGCGCGTTTCGCGGCTGTTTGCAGGAGCCTTTACACCCTGTATATAGGTATAAATTAAACTAACTACCCCGTTGGTCTCGTGGTCGCAAGTGCGACTGCTGCTGGTCCTGGGTTCGACTCCCAGTTCGGCCAAAGTGTTATTGGGTTTTCCCATTAAGAATATCTTAGAATAGGAATTTGGAAGTTGACGGTGTGATACCCCCGTGTCTCGGTGCGCACGTTAAGCCGTTGGTGCTGCGCCTGGTCTCTCTCCGGTCGTGTCGGATTGCCGTTCCATGGGACTATGAGAGTGAGGGAAGAGAAAGTGCACCTGTGTCTGGGCACAAACTTGTGCACCACTTGTGCTTGTATGTGCTTGTGCTTGTGTGTGTGCATCTCTCGCGCCGAAAGAGACTAGTCCGTTGAGATTGGCCGCCATTGCCGAAACACGGTCTGGAGGTCTATATCATTATGTGGGTATAGTTCTTCCCTGCCAATACGATACGACAGAAGAAGGACAATTCACAAGTCGGATCCTTCTCAAGGAGATAAACACGTCCTATTCTGAGCGTGCTCCAAATTAGCTCCAGAACACAATGGCAAGTTTTTCAGTGCGTAAATCAGCATTGGAATAAATAGGACTCCTTTTAAAGAACTATGAGTAACGAAATAGAGGAGTCGGGGCGTTAAGTGCGGCGCACACTGGCGACTCGCCAACTAAACTGATGGATTTATAGTGTACGCTGTTACTTATACACCGCTATTATCGGCTGGCACTAGGCTTGCGGTCGGGTTTGCTTGTATTGTGGCGAGATTTTTGACGGCTTCATTAAATTTTAGAAAACTTATGATCTGAGTTTGATTTAGCAGGATTTTTTGTATGTAGTTTACCTACTTAGACCAAAAAAAAAAATATACAATAAAAAAAAATGAAACAAAATGTTATGTTTTACTGTTAATGTTGCTGTGATCCACAATATCTGTTTTATTTTTATTTGGAAACGATGTTTGAGTATAAAATGTGTGATGATTTTTTAGTTTCTTCCTAAAAATTCAGCGGGGTAATTGCGTTACACATTATCAGTAGCAATAGCTTTAATTTTGACAGTTCAACAACATTCATTGCGTTATTTACGTTGTTGAGCAGACACATTTTTGGAACATATGAAGCAATGGATTTGCAATATCCTTCAAAATTATTCAGATTGAGGTGGATAGTGTGTTACGCAATTCGGGTGCAGACGGCCTTTGTCCAGTTCACAAAAATCTTTAAGGAACTTAAATATCAATATCTACCCTATAATGTTATTTCCTCGACTGTCAGACCAAAGAAAAAGTTAAATTCCTCACGCATATCCTTAAGGGTTGATTTCACCACAGTCAGATATCTTTTATCCGTGTAACTAAATTGACATCTGACAGTTCTAGTATGGAGAAACTGTCAAAGATTCAAAATGAATTCTATTCGGAAAAAAATATTATGAATTCTAGGTATGAAAGTTTGATGGAATTCACCCTAAAAAAATAATTAGTAAGTATTCAATTAATTGCAATAAATTAAAACAAAAATACTTAAACAACGATCTACATGATCTTAACACACTACACTGATGTGTATAGCGTACGCACATAAATTCGTCAGGCGAACCCTGGCGTTCAGCCAATAGCTACTGCCAATAAAGCCTTAGCTGCAGCTATGGGAATATCATGTAATCTTGTTTATCTATTTGCCATTTATAATTAACTGCAAACAAATATCATTTGTATGTCGTTGTATAATAATTGTAAACTGTTTTATGTTGTTTGGGGAATTCAGATTGAAACGACACGTGAATTCAATCATAAAAAATGTAAGTGAATAAAAAAACCCAAACCATTTAAGTACAGGCACTTTTGAATTGTCAAGGAGTCGATCTGTTAGTCAGAAAGTTGAAGCGAGTTACTCTTTCATAAACGTAAATCTCTAAGGAGAAGAGAAACTCTATGGACTCTCTTTTAAATCAAGTTAGGTTAGGTTACTGGACATCAATCGGAGGTTGCGGACATCAGTCAGGGGTTGCGGAAGGATCGTATGTTCCCGCGACCCCCGGCGTAGGTGTGAGATGGAACACCGGTGTGGTTTTTAGCCAGTAAGAGTCTGACATACCCATCCGCCCGCCGCTGGGCGGAGGCCATCCATGAGGATTTTCCATCCCGGAAACATAAAAAACTGGCACTCTGGGAGTGCCGACAGAAGTGAAAACAAAACAGAAACAGAACACTTTGCCATCACTCACTGATATATCGGATTTAAAACCGAGTACATCCCGAGGACAGCCGAACACATCTGAATGTAGCGCGGTGTCGGTAACAGTGTCGCAAGTTCAATGGTTTTTTCTCATTTCAAAAAATCCCCAATGGAAATTATTTAGGTATTTATTACAGCATGGAAGTCTTACAGCTAAAAGAAAACAAAAAAGAAAGGAAACAATAGTTGACAGAAAGCCAATTACAAGTCTTCACGTTTAGACATATAATAGAATTTGTGTTGTGAACATAGAAGCAGTAACATATTACTTGAAGGCACCTACAAACAGGCGCGACACGCGATATAATCGCGCGCGACACAAAGGCACCGCTCGTTGCGCGACTTGCGGTGCTTTTGTGTCGCACGCGATTTAATTGTTAGAAACTATAGTGACCTGCCCTGTGTTATTATAGTGCCCTTATTGGTGATGTTTTGCAAAAAGGTCAAGTGCGGAGTACTTAGGTACTAGGCCTTACAACCGGCGTGCGTGTATGACCAGATGTATGAAGGTAAACGAAGCAAAAGGAGTTTGTAAGGATCGGAGCCGGTGGCGTTCTGTAATTTCTGTCTACCCGCATGGGAAGAAGACGTGAGTTTATCTAATCTATATTCGCGATTCATTTGCCAAAAATGTAAATAAATATGAGCTTATAGAAAAATAACTTTAAATCCTACAAAATAAGGTTGAGTTTACGCTACAACTTCAAGCATTTTTACAACTTTTTCAATGGTGCTAGTCACTCTGAAACCAATTTAATCGCCATTCAAATAAAGTTGTTAATTGTTTAACTTGAAATAACATCAATATGAAGCATTGGGTAGACTTTATGTACTCGTATGTGCATGTATATTTTACTCTTATTTCTCCTCCGGAGAAAGACCATGCCACAAGTCGTGGACCCAACGTCACCACTTAAACACATGCCAATAAAAAAGCACACAAAAAATCAACATAAATAGCTAGAATCACCATCCATTTTTGTACTAAGAACCATAATAAATGAGAAAGCAGAAAGTACTTAACTGCACAATCTATCGACAGGTTGAGGTCAATCAAACAAGCGTTTTATAAAGTAACAAGCGAAAATCATGCAAAAAAATCTCTCTAACGTGTGAAATAGATGTTTGTATTTAAAAACAAGTGCGAATAGGACTCGCCCTCTGAGGGTTCCGTCTCAGAGCTGTGTCCAGCTGCCCGCAGCTATCTACAGTCTATAAATTTCCATTTCAGGACTGAAGGACAAGACATTTCGGAGAAAAGGGGGGGGGGGAGGAAGGAAAGTATATGAAAATATTAAATTTTAAATAACGTTATAAATAAACAAAAAATAAATTACAAAAAAATATTGGAGACACTCAAAACAAGTTCTTTTTTTAATGTCACACAATACAGTTTGCAAAACTGTAAAAAATAAAACTAATTTGTCCCCCGTAACTGATCTCAATATTCAAAATTCATTTATTTACGTTACACGTCCGTCGTATTTCATATAAATTCATAGGTGTGCCAAAACTTAATCGGTCCTGTAGATTCCGAGCAAATCAGCTGCCACAGATCGACAGACACACGAGTGATCCTACAACGGTACCTTTTTTCATTCAGGCGCACGGAACCCTAAAAACTATGAAGAAAAGAGCTTATTCGATTTAGCAAAACATCGATTGTTGTAAACTTTATAATCATCCATGAATCCATTTCTTTTGTGTATGGATGAAATTGAACGAGGTTTTGTATGGAAATAATCTTGGGAGGTCGCGAAGAAGATTGGCAGGACGGTTTTTTGTTCAACAATTTATGTTTTCCTTGCACTCTGTATTGTTTGGGTACAGGTCATCCATTAGTTTACAGTTCATTTCTCAGAAATTGGCATGCAAACGCCTATCTATCCGAGATTTTTTTGTTAGTATAGGTAGCAGCGTTTTCCTTTTTCTGCAGTACCTATGCAGTATTTCTGATGGTGATGAAATCTTCTTCTTAGAATGAAAATACGTTTATTTGCGACAAACAGATAAAAACAAAAAAAGAACTATTTGTGGGAAAATATGTTAGATATTCTTCATTTCGTGTCGATGGTACTCATCGTCTGCTTGTCTTTCTAAACCATGTTGGGGTTGGCTTCCAGTCTAACCGGATGCAGATGAATACCAGTATTTTACATGGAGTGACTACCTATCTGACATCCACAACCCAGTTACTGGGTAATGCGATACCCCTTGGTAAGACTGGTTGTCAGACTTTCGGGCTTTTGACGACCCGTAACGACTGTCAAAGATCCACGAAGGACAGCCGGCGACGGCTTTACGTGCTTTCCGAGGCACGGAGGGGTCTTGGTATGTTAAGATGGTCACCCATCCACGGACCAACCGCGGCAAGCGTAGCTTAACCTGATCGATCGATCCGTGCGGTTGTTATTACTTAGCCTCAAGACCCACTCTACTACTTCTTGTAATTTTTTATATAGTTTGAGTCGAGTAAGTGGCCACGTTGATACCGGCATCAGTAGTATACTTTAGTACATCCACGGAGCAGGTGAACGGGCACTTAGGACACTCCAGCAAGTGGGACATGCTCTGAAATGATAGTGACTCAGTGTATGATGCGATATCGTCCCGTTTGTCTTTGCGGTCACTTAAAGACACATCATCATCTGTGAACTCTGTCTGATCTTAGGAGATCAGTCCACAATCATTATATTCTTGAACTTCGTATGTCCATTTGAACAGAATTAATATTTTTTCTCTCCTTCTTTCATTGTCCATCTAAACCATTGGTGGAAGAATACCTCTACAGGTACCCTGTACCAGGTATCTGCAATTTCCCGGCGAATGACGTCACTGAAACGTTATTTATGAAAAGTAAGTTGGTGTTTCTCTAGAGCGTTTTTTGACACCGTAAAGTCAAACCCGGCTGCCATTATTTTCATGCCAACCGTAACTGTGTCCGTTACTTGGCGGCCACCTGTGTACCGGCTCAAATTGTTTCACAATAACATCGAACATAGCACGGCCTAACCAGGCTATAATGATCCCACTGCTAAGACACAGGCCTCCAATCGTCACCTCACGTGGGTCCAGAGCGGGTTGGTAGATGTCACATATCTTCGAGTTCGAATATATTTGGTTCTATGACATGCCGGTTTCCTCAAGATAATTCCTTCTCTTTCCTTCACCGTTTTGAGAGCAGTGGTGATGTAATAATTTACACAAAGTAAAGCGCCTGTCTGGGTTCGAACCTACGACCTAACAACTCGTAAATCGCGGTCGTTACCACTGGGCTACCACTGCTCCAGCAGAAATATAGCATAGCTACAGGCAAAGTTACTTACAGTACCCGGCGATAAATATTGCACATCGACCTTTACCTTTTTTTGTATTTTATACAAAGAATAAAAATAATTATCAAAAGAAGCAAATCATATGTTTTTTAACAGCTCCTAATAGATACCGGACTGTTTGTATTTCGTGCGACAGAGATAACGCTCTACGAAGCCGAAATTAGCCGATTGTCTCTTTCCAAAGCTCGATGTGCAATATTTATCGCCGGGTACTGTAGTTGTTGTAAGCCCAGCCCTTTAATTACCCATTTTACACTGCAAGCGAAAGCAACAACTTCAAAACGATCAATAAATAACCCATCTATGTTTACGTAGTGCGCAAAACACCATAATCTGTTCGCCAATCATAAATATACATCTTTTAATAGCAAACGGAGTATAATAACAAATTTAATTTCAGTGAGCATCCGACATATAACGCCTCAGGTGCATTTCAGCCAATCACAAGCAAGCGCAGGAACTTTCGACCAATAAAACCGCTCGGGAGATATCGGCATTCATCGGCAATCGACGCACGAGCGGAAAATGGAGATAAATCTGCGTGCGCGGACGCAGATGTTTGTGACTATATTAACTCGTTCTATACCGTGTTGCGTTTTTTATGGATTTAGGTCATGTATCGTGATATGTGTAGGGATTGTTTGAAGAAACACCTGTGTGCTAGTGTGCTTTTGCTTTTCCGTAAGTTCATGATACGAAACAAGTCTGGTTTTCGATCAAACTTTTTCCAATGTTACTTATTTACATGTTTGGGGGCTTGTGGCTAAGTAATACTAGTAACAGCCGCACAGGTCGATCGATCAGGTTAAGCTTCGCTTGCCGCGGTTTGCCTGTGGATGGGTGGCCATCTTTACATATCAAGGCCCCTCTGTACCTCGGAAAGTACGTTAAGCCGTTGGTCCCGGCTGTCATTCGAGGATCTTTGGCAGTCGCTACGGGTCGTCAGAAGCCCGAAACTCTGAGAACCAGTCTTACTAAGGGGTATCGTATTACCCAGTAGGTACCTGGGTTGTGGAGGTCAGATAGGCAGTCGCTCCATGTAAAAAACTGGTACTCAGTTGCATCCGGTTAGACTGGAAGCCGACCCCGACATTATTTTAAGGTAAAATAAAGTTTGTTTTAGCCTTTGTTCTCAGAGTAGTCGGATAGGAAACGACGAACTCATCTAGTTTTTAAAATGTTGATAAAAGTGTAGTACAAACCTACTTACAGAAACAAATCTTTTGTCAAAATAAATAAGTCAGAAAAATGTATAATTCCGCGGCCAGAAGCTAGTGCATAATAAAAATAGAGCATGGGTACTTTGTTATAATTGTTATCTACTATACCTATCAATGAATTCCAACTATAATACCATTGAAACCTCTGTACCTTTTTTTTTTGTCGTGGGGAAACCTTCAAAAGGCACCCGACCTCCGGGGAGGGAAATCGGGGAGTGTGGAATTTTTGCCTCACTAAAACCACCCCGGTGATCCCCATCAGCACATAGGGGTGGTCCCGGTTCCTCTTAAAAGACCAATTCCGGATCCCCCCCGTGCAACGCCTGTAAGGCACATCCCTGGGGGACTGTAAGGACTGGCATATACGCAGGACTAAGTTTGAATAGTCTCGATAAACGACACGAGATTGAAAACGACGACGACGGGAGGTAGTAGTTCTGTCGTATCATCAGCTGTTCCAGACCATGACTGCGTATTCAATAGAATTTACAAACGATATGAAAAGTAAGTACATGGACTTTTATAATCTACTAGCTTCTGCCCGCGACTTCACCCGCGTAAAATTTCTTACCTACCAGTGGCGAAGGTTCCATACATCTCGATTCCTACCGGCTTCGCTTTATTATAATCATTTTAAAGATATCTCCTCCAGCTTACCTCTTACAAAAATTGACCCTTCTCTACTGCCCACTGCCCACTACCCACCCCATCGCATTGCATCGCCTTCCCGCGCTTTTAGTTCGTTTTCGGGTTCCTTCTCACTTTTTTCGTTTTTCTCGGCTCCTAAGAGTCCTAGCGTGATTTTTAATAGTAGTCTAGTCTATAGCCTTCCTCAAAAATTGGGCTATCAAATGCAAAAAGAATTTTTCAAATCCAACTGGTAGTTCCAGAGATTAGCGCGTTCAAACTAACAAACTCTTCAGCTGCCGGTCGATTCTGTAAAAATCTCACCGTGAAAACTTAGGTGAAGTGAGCTTGTTTTTGCTAGGAATCGACACTATTGACAGCTCACTCTACGCTCACTTCACATAAGTTTTCACGGTGAGATTTTTACAGAATAGCACAGCTGTACTAAATTACAGTCCAAAAACAACCTCAGTAAAGCAGAGGCGCATTACATAAAATAAACCTTCTGGATCTTCCTGCTCTATGACACAGACTCGCAAAAAGCGTTTTATAAAGTATTTTTATGCTTTCAGAATGCTCATAGCCATGAAACGTGACATATAACCGAATAACTGTACATCAGCCGGCAGATGTAATCGTGAATTAATGACTGAACACTAGACACCAAAAAAAACCTAAAAACGCTTAAGTACACACTACCTGACTTTAGCGGTTCTATAACTTTATCACACCATCTCTCTTTTATACGTTGTGAGTGAAAGAGATGGACGTCGGATTAAGATTAGTTAGCTCAAGTGTGTATGATTTGTAGCTAAAATTTCAAGATTTTTGTGCTATGCAAGTATGTAGGTCTGTACGTGAAATTCGTTTGTTAATAACATTACCATTCATTTTGTTGCTTCGTGGTTGTAATAAAAGTTAGGGGGTTTTCTTGAATTGTTTTTTGTAACTATGTATTTTATTTCACAGAATGCTCAGTGATGGGTGACAGTACAGGAAAAATAAACAACCAGTGCGCAAAGTGTAACCATGTATTATGATTATGCCAGCATAATTATGATTCTAGACGTAGACATTTTTCGTCAGATATAAAAAGAATGGTCTGCCTGCGTGACCTGTGCGTCGCGGCAGCCCACGTAGGAGATGGCGGGACGAGCTGGGTAGGTTCCGTCAAAACTGGAAGGAGACGCACGGGCTCGCGAAAGATGGAAGGAGTGGAGAGACGCCTTAGACCAGGATTGGGACGGAGTAGGCAAGTAAAAAAAAAATCATGTTTCTTGTTTCTATATATTTTGACCGCGTAGGTATTGTATGAAACAGCAGTTTTTTTGATAGCCGACGAAAATTTTCTACGCTAGGAGGTAACCGGGCATAATTTCGACGCTATAACTACGAATAAACAAACGGAGGATTCCAATAAAACTTTTCCCGACCTGCGTCCTAATTGCGTAACAACACAAAATTAAGATACTCCATAGACAAGTTTAGACGTGATTAAAAAATTGGCTACTAAAAATACGTTAATTTACGTCAGGCGCTGACTAATTTGACAGGACTAAACTAATAGTATATAATATCTTCTGTCCTTTTCAAAATGAAAAAGAAAGAAAAAGATGCACTGAGCTTAAATTTAGTTTTGTTTGTGAACAAGAGAATCGGCGCCAATAATGAAACTATCACTATCACTAATAATTATATACATGTTTGTATTCAGTTCCTAATGCAACCAGGTTCAGATACTGTCAATGCAAAAATTTATATATGCAAGTAGTTAGTATGATTCATAATTATACCATGTAATTACTAGCCAACAAAACTGGACACAGACAGTCTTTCAAAAAGTAATCAGCATTAAAATAACACGTAGTAATTATAGAAATGAGAATTTATGATTAAAGCACTTAGTACCTTCGCTTGCAATCGTATAGTTCTAGCTTCTGCATCGATAAACTTAATTTTAACACCATCATCATCTTAATAACCCATTAACAACTTGTTAATGGGTTGTTAAGATGATGTTGTTGCTGTCCGAAAGGGTTACCGCACTCCGCAGGTCCGGAACATAAAAGGCTAAGGAAGGAACACGGGTGATTTCCCATCTTGAACAAAAAAAAAAGGTGTTGTTAAGATTCCGATGATTTCTAGTTGGCTGCACGAACAGTTCCTTACCACAAGGCAAAAATGCCGAAAAAAAGACGTTTGTTGTATGGGAGCCCCCCTTAAATATTTATTTTGTTCTGTTTTTAGTATTTTTTGTTATAGCGGCAACAAAAATACATCATCTGTGAAAATTTCAACTGTCTAGCTATAACGGTTCATGAAATACAGCTTGATGACGGACAGACAGACAGACGGACAGGTGGAGTCTTAGTAAGAGAGTCCCGTTTATACCCTTTGGTTGTGGAACCCTAAAAAAGTAAGAAATTTTGCATTTCGCGGGTTACATATATATTATATTATAGGTGTGGGTTACATGTTTGTTAATCTTATTTTAGTATTTTTCTGTATTTTGTATCATGTAATAGTACATTACGATATTAGTGCGTAAAGATGGTTATAACATGCGAGGCGGAATTTCAGCCCGAGCCGAAGGCGAGGGCGTAATTGAGCCGAGCATGTTATAACCATACGCACGTATATCGTACGACGTTTTTTAACACATTTGCGAGGAAACAGAAAAAAAAAAACATTTTATATTTTGTTCATTTTTAATTATTGAAACAGTGAAATTACAATTGTTAAAATGATACGTAGTTGTAGTTGGTTTTTTAATTATGTTTTTATTATTATTATTACTATCCATAATGTCATTGTTTTGTGTTAGGGTAAATGTTGCAGACGACGAAACTTCTTGAAAGGCGGCAGAAGAGCATTGTAATTCGTCATTAGTTGTAAATAAAAAAGTATCATCAGTAGAAGAGGGGCGCGGCTCAGGGCAAAACTTCTTCGTTTGTGGCTCCAAACTTATTGTCTGAGTTATTTTGGCACTTATATTTGCTTTGTTTTGGATGGAATCATTAAATTACCGAGTAAACTGTTTTTTTTTTTAATTTTAAATAAACTCAATCTGTGAATGCACACTGTTGCTTTCCCGCCATTTTAACAGCGCGCTAGCGCTGCCTACTGCCGGTCGATTCTGTAAAAATCTCACCGTGAAAACTTGGGTGATGTGAGTTTGTTTTTGCTAGGAATTGGCACTATTGACAGCTCACTCCACGCTCACTTCACTTTTCACGGTGAGATGGTTACAGAATCGCACTGCTGTACTGACTGGCGCCGCGCGGCGATTAGTTCGAAATTTGAATAGCAACAGCGCGCTGCTCACTAGCTGGAGTCGTGCGGCGGCGATCAGTTCCAAATTTGAAATGGCAAATAATGCTGTTATGGAATTTGTATGGACTATAACTTAACTATTTACTTTGATAACACACGCGTTTTTTATGACCCTCTTTACATATTTAAAACCGGTGGAATTACATCAGCTTTACGAGCAAGGGTGTTAAAAATGATTTTTGTTCCTAATAAATAAATAAATAAATTATGCTAAATAGAATGGAATAGAATATAATATTCTTTTATATGTACACTCTAAATACATATATATATGTAGAAATAAAAGTAGCGTAAGTAGCGAGTAGCTAAAGTAGCGTTTGACAAGTTCTCAACTTCAAATTCTCAATACAGAAACCGCGGCGGATGATAAGGTACTTGTAGCTACAGCTCGGTGATGTGGAAAGATCGAGCAGAACATGAATGTATCCTAAATTGTGGTGCGCCTGTAAGAAAATATTAATTAATTTTTAAAGTAAGTAAAACTACATTTTTGTTTGACCCAACGCGAATGCAAAATTGCATGCGTCAAGGGGTCAGTCAGTCAAAAAGATGAAGCTGGTTGCCTATTTCAAAGCGTAGAGGTTCCTATGGAGAAGAACGGGCAAGAAACTCCATGGACACTCATGAAATCTTACTGAATAATGAAAATAACCAATTACTTCGTATTTTCGGGCCTCACGGAAACGCTCACATACAAATATAATTATAGAGTATGATCATGCGGTAGAGGATTCTCTGAACGGAAGATGTAATAAAATTTCAATTTCCAAGCACCAAACCTATTCATAAATTTACATCAGTACTGTTAATTAATTCCGAACGAACACGTTGTTACGTGTGGTAACAACGTGCAAATACCAGTAGTTATGGTTTTAATTGCACTGGCAAGCAAATTTTATGTCTCTATCTATAAGAGATTCATCTAAGTATGTACACTGGTTTAAACAAGTTTACCATCAAATAAATAACATAACATAGAAGTACTCATGAGGCTCAGCGCAGACGGAACGGAGCGCAGCGGAGAGGATTTTGTTAACGCACTTGAAAATAAACTTTAAAATTATTATAATAAAGTGCGTAAATGCTTGAACCTGACAAAAAATGCTCGCGCGTCCTCGAAGATATGCGAGAATCCCAAGCTCGAGCATACGCGATCCGTAAAGAAAATGCCCGAGACCGCGCGGGGATTATTCCTCTCTGTCTGCGCTGACCCTGTTTAGTAACAGCCCGGAGGCTGTTTGTCTGGGTTGGTTTCGGTTGATGGCAATTGGCTCGCACCCTATTACATGGGACTTTTAAATAGCGAAATGTGGGTCTACTATACATGGTGGCGCAAAATGTTACCATCGATTCACGACATGATTCTAGAAGCCACAGAGTGAAAATATGTCGTCGGTTTTTAAAAAAAACACTGTTCCATACATTTTGACCACGTATGTATTGCACTTTTCTATGACAGCAATTTTTTTTTTGATAACCGACCAACGATTTCTACGCTACCGATCTAGAATATGTGCTGAATTAGGTTACCAGTTTGCGCGACGACGTCCTTGCCATCCGCAGGTAAAGCTCTGCCTACACAGGCGTGATGTTCTTGCTTCACTATCCAAGAACTCATCTCTTCATAAACTCCAATCTACAGCAGTTCACTGATGGACATAGGCCTCACGGATAGAGTTTTAACTCGATTCTCGGCTACTCTCATGCAGCTGCTACTAGCCACCCTGCGAAGGTCGTCTTTCCACCTATCCTGAAAGCATCGCGTCGCAACCTACCCTATTCGCGATTTCCACTCAAAACCATGCCTACCTCAATGGCCGTTGGGTTACAGCTTTAGTGATGGTGGAAAATATATTAAAAAGAAAACGTGGTTCCAGAGGTCCCATGAAACAAATGAATACGCAAATTTTTAAGCAAGTTAGTTCAACTTATCCATCAACTCGCACTGGGCCCGCATTGTAGATTACGGCCCACTCCCTGTCACAGAAAGGAAGCCTGTGCCCCAGCAGTGGGAACACCAGCTGATCATGTTTTCCAACTTATATACCTACCTAGTCAAATTCAAGTTGAATTAAAACTTATTTTGATGGCTGTATATGTATGTAGATTGTGTATCATTACTGACTGTTTTAACATAATACATATGAATTTATAATTCAGAGTTATTTTTACATCACCGGGAAATTCCGACGCGTGCAGCGAGTGTAACACGAAATTGAAGCATGATTTCCTTGAAGGTGAATCATCTTTACTATCCTCTTAAGCTTGTTCCTTCACTGAGTGAGGATTTCTCCCGGCTGTGTGACGATTACAGACAGTTTTTTTTTTCGTATTCTTTACATTGCTAATTCTGCTAGTGCTTATCTGAATTAAAACCTTATTGAATCTTCTAAATTGTTTGCTCCAATTATATTCCTTCTCTTATTTTTTTGACCATTAAGTTTTGATTGCCTTGTTAGGCACCGTAAACTAAACTATCTAAATAACTTCTACACTAGAAGACCTCCCTCCTAGACATGAGTTACCTTGGGTAACCTGGATGTCTTTAAACACTCCGGATCCAGGTTGGCCGAAGCAAGCAAAATCTGTTTAGGTGGAGATTCATAGACGACTCTGCTTTGGAGTGTAAATGTGGTGCTGTTTCACAAACGATAGGACACTTTATATCGTGTCCTGCGTGTCCTGTCAGCTGCATGTTACAGGAACTGGTGGACGCTGGTGATGGCGCCAAACAAGTATCCGAATTCTGGGCCGAGTCCATTTAGATTGCTATAGACACGTACGCTAAGAAGGTGGCTAAAATGTTAAAATATTTAAATTCAAATATTAACGATAAAAGTTGCATCTATAGCAAGTCGCACTACACCAAATTATTCTTACACATTAGCAAATATTAATAATTAACTGCGCTCGCGTTCATCTCACATAGACCGGTCCGTAACTACTGTGTCGCGGTAACAGCACATACTCACTAAGTACTTACTTTTTTATTCAATGTTTTTTTTAGTCTATATATAGAAAAAGAGGGCAGTAACACTTGCCTCTTAGGTTGTCAAGGTTGTTTGAAAAAAATATGTATCAGCGGATTACTTGCGGAGTCTGTGTTGAGCCATATTTCATGTTGGGATTGAGTGTTGAGTGTCCACGGCGTTTCTTGCCCGTTCTTCTCCATAGGTGCCTACTACGCTTTGGATTGGGCAACTAGCTTCATATTTTCTGACTGACCGACTTCTTGACAGTTCAGAAGTGCCTGTGAATGGTTTAATTGAAATACATCCTTAAAAATGATTAAAAAAAAAAATATTGCAAAATGGGCTTGCTTTTGACCTTAATTTATTAATAATGGACTTTAAAAATAACTGAAAGTATTTTAATTTTTTTTTCTATGTTAAATTGTTACTATAAACGTTTTCCCGTTGTTACATCGTTCTTTCTTTCAGATATCACTAAATAAACCACTCCCATAGGCATCGGTGCGATAGTGCACTGAAAACATATTAAATTAATTAGTCAGCTTTTAAGCATAATAGCATAATCAGCATAATAACGGGCGGAGGGGCCCGTGGCTAAATAATAACAGCCGCACAGGTCGATCGATCAGGTTAAGCTACGCTTGCTGCGGTTGGTCTGTGGATGGGTTACCATCTTTACTTACTGTGACCCCTTCGTGTCTCGGAAAGCACGTTAAGCCGTTGGTCCCAGCTGTCCTTCTTGGCAGTCGTTACAGGTCGTCAGAAGCCTGAAAGACAAACAACCAGACTTACCAAGGGTATGATACGGAACCCTTCGTGTGCAAGTTCGATTCTCTTATTTTTTTGTAAACAGGAGTCAAGGGTTTAAGCTAAAAGCAGCGCTTAGCAACCCTCTAGGAAATAAGCACGCTGATGCTTAAACCTTTTGCCTCCGGTATTAGGTATAGTTTTGTGTATGTACAGACGCCAGCACATCAAGCTATCCAAAACTTAAAATTTTCCCAATAAACTTTGAATCTTATATACTTTAGCGATAGAGTTGAAAATCTATTAAAGAATTTTGACAAATTGTAGTAGCTTGATGTGCTGGCGTTTGTACTTACTACTAGCTGTAATATCATCAACTGCCTAACTTTTTCCAACTATGTTGGGGTCGGCTTCCAGTCTAACAGATGCAGCTGAATACCAGTATTTTATTACTAGCTGTAATACTGGAGACGATAAACATTTATACCATTCTATTGCTTTTATATTATTTATAAATGATACATGATTTTATTTCTGTAAGTAGGTTTGTAGAAACACTTTTACACGTCAATCATATTTTAAAAACTAGATGAGGTGGGCATTTCCTATCTGACTACTCTAAGCAGACAGGCAGAAATAAACTCAGAGGTCACAGTCTCTTTTAAAGTCCAGACATAATCTTGGTCAGATGAAGACCATGTAGATTGATGTCTGAAATGTTCTTTTGACGAAAGCACAACACAGATTGAGTGGACCTATCCGGTCAGTGCACGCATTTGGCAGTAATCATGCAGCTCAACTCAAAACTTAAGGAGCTTCAATGATTCGACGAACAATACCAAAGAAGGACATTTGGGTTTGTTTATTCTATGTGCACAGCCAAACTTACTATACCCCTTCGCCCGCCAGTCCACGCCTTAGCCATTTCGCTATCACTTCTTTCCACAAACGATTATTTCATCCAAATTCAAATCTAAATCCTAAATCAACAACAACAAAATTTATGTTGTGTAAATATTCTGCGTTGGGTCTGTTGTCTGTCGGCCAGCGGAAGAGTCGTTGGCACTGCGCCCCCACGGCGTGCCAAGAGAGCCCCCATGCCATGGCGCGGAGATTTATGCTGATTTCTTCAATAACCCCCCATCCGGTTCGCTTGAAACTTTTTATTCTTTAGCGTGGTGAGAAAATCTTTTAAACATACACATGTGTAGGTTAAGTATAGTTAGGGAACTATACTTAACTTACACATGTGTGGAAGTAGGTACCTACACAAGTTAGGTGCAGTCAGGGGACTGCACCTAACTTATAGATGTATGTTTCATTAATTGTTAAGAAAATTGATACCCTAAGTTAATTTTTTCATACAACTGCCGAACAATGATAGCCGTGATTTAGGTGGACAATTTTAGTTTGTTGGCAATTTGGTTAATAATTATAGAATACTCTTTATTTCTTTTTTTTTCTTTCTCTTTTTTTTTAATTATCTGGGTCCACACTCCTTTTTCCCTGAAGCGGTCGGTGTATGTGTAAGTTCTATGTCAGGAGCGTGTCCATCGCCATTAGATTTTATTATTAAGCCGTTATTTCTGATACTAATCATGATTTTGTCTAACTCTCACTCAGAGACGTCACTTAAAATTAATCATTAACTTTGATTAGCCACCATATCTGGGCAGAAATGTCAACAAGACCGACTGATTTTCGGCTGACAGCATTCTAGTTTATACTCGTACTTGTCAATTAAATTTAATTATTGATGAATCTTAAGTAATGAATGAGTCCCGAGGTAAGATCTGTAAAGTTAGAGAGTTGTTAGAGGTAGGTGGTAATAGGTGATACGGGCTGGTGTCCGCAACTCCACGTCAATGCACGTAATTAAAGATTTATTAAATACAAGCAGCGCCCCACGGCTTGACCCGCGTATGTTTCGATCCCGTGGGAATATCGGGATAAAAAGTATACTATGTGTTAATCCAGGAAATTGTCTATCTATGTGCCAATTTTCATCCAAATGTTTTCAATGGTTTACGCGTGATTGAGTAACAAACATTCAAACATCTTTACAAACTTTCACATTTATAATATTAGTAGGAAAATAAACAATTTACAAAGTAGTTTGTAAATTTTTAAAATAATAGGCTTTTTGAATTATACTACAAATCGAATTTCCCGGTTCCCGCTGTTTCCATTCTGTCTCTTATCCTTTTTTTGTTTTGTTCTCGGTGGGAAACCTTCAAAAGGCGCCTGGTCTTTGGGGATAAAACCAGGGAGTGTGGGATTTTTACCTTACTAAAACCACCCCGGTGGTCTCCATCTGCACTATGGAAGGGGCACTGTTACCTCTCAAAAGATCAATCCGGAGCCCCCTCCATGTAACGCCTATTAGGGCACATCTCTGGGGAGACTGTAAAGGGGTCTCCTCAAAACCTAGTTGTGCAAGTGTGCAGGGCAGCACATGACCACTGTGCGCCGTCTTCCCTGAGGTCACTCAGTGGGCTGACAGTCCCGGGACACTCTAATCGACAGCGACCCCATATTCCCGCCTGCCTTAAATGATGCAGGCGGGGTTTCGGCGTGTTAGGCGCGGAGGCGGTTGCCTGTACCTACTGTCCTGTTCTTCGCTTTTCTTGATCAGACTGCATTTCCAACTTTCTTTATGTCATCAGACCATTGCCATTCGTAGGTCTAATTCAAGGTTCCAAGCCGGCTAACCTTCTGCATCCAGTCTGTCGACCACCGCATATAAGAGAAGGTTTATGTCCAGCAGTGGACTGCGATTGGTTGATTTGATTTATATCTATAGACTTTTTATAGAACGAAGAACACAGGGGATCCATGTGATTACTCTTGATGATTGCAATTATTTTCACTTTCAAACTTCAAAACAGATTCCATTAGCATCTCGCCACCATTGAGAACTCAATATGATAAGCAATATTACGAACTTTTTGTACTATTTTCGTCAAATTGCATCTGAAAGCTTTAACTTGTAACAAAGCATTGTACTTAGAACACACTAAACAATCTCCAAAGCATAGAAAAAATAACAAAACATTTATCTTTTTTTTAACAAATTGACTTCCGATCCTCGATTTGCGAACATGGAAACTACCTGTCTATCTCTTGAAGATTTTCATGATTGACCGCAGCTACTACAACCGATTAGACACCTTCTGTCTCTTTGAAGAAAGTCTAAAATGATTCACACTTTTCCTTACACGCTTCTCCGTCGTAAGTGCTGAAAGAAGAAAAGGCCAAATAGAATTTTATTTTCTAGTTACTAAAGTCGTTTTTGCCATGTCTGTAGGTATTATCTTGGGATGTTTTTGATAGGTTTTTTAAGGAGAATGCTTCCGTTAATAGAATTTTAATGAAGTAATGTCAGTGGCGGAGGTTGTGCATGTCATGCCCATCTCCTTACGTGCTCTGACGCATGGCCACTGGCCAGTCGGTACCGACAGCAAGTAAACTGGAGCAAACTGCTTGGTATTATTTTTTGTTTTTGTGGCATATAAAAGTTAACTTAAGTGACTTCTGAATGTTTAAACTCAATAATCAAGAAGGAAAAAAACAACTGCCCATATAATTTCGCAGCGTTAATTTTCTGTTAAGTAGGTACCTAGTAAGTCAATGAATATTATATAAAATTTTCTTTATTCAGCGTCCAAAATGGACCATAAAACCTTCACATCATTCTACCTTGTCTTGGGTTCGGCTTCCAGTCTTACTAGATTCAGCTGAATACCCGACATTTACATGATAGAGTAAAAATCAAACGATGAAAAATTCTCAATTTTTCATTTCAAGTTTGCACTTTCATTTCGAATCTGCTATCCGTATCTACTTGAATGTGAGCGGGGCATCTATATTTGCCGAATCTATTCCATCAAAGTGAAGATAATAATTACAGAGGAACAGTTATAGATCGAGATACGAGGAAGCCTCGATAATAATAAACCAATTCCCGAAAGCAAATGGCTTTAACAGCTTTATAACTAGCTAGTGCCTTGTTTTGCTTGCGTGATGATAACCAAGCCATATCATATAGGGAAGTGTCATGTGAAAGCCATCATTGATCAGTAGCGAAAAAGGGATGACGCTATCTATCCTGAATAGCTTATAATCTAGCTAATAATCTAGTCGCAGTCACTCTGCGACAAACAAATGTCAAAAACTTGTCAAAAATGTAGGGAAATTAGAGGTATTTTTGACAGATCGAGACTCGAACGTTCTTAAAATTACGAGAATTACCTCTCAGATATAAGCTATTCTTGGTTTCTTTTCTTGAAAAGTTTGTGAGTGTGTTTATATGTTTGTTACTTCTTCACGTTCAAACGGCTCGACCAATTTTGATATAATTTTTTATGGACGTAGCTGATACTCTGGATTAACATATAGGCAACTTTTTATCCCGATATTCCCACGGGATCGACATTTACGCCGGTGAAACCGCGGGGCGCAGCTAGTAACTGATAAACCATGTTTATTTGTAAGGCTTTTAATATTCTACAAAATATTTATGTAGGTAATGTAGTGGAGAGTAAACAGCACTTTGATAAAAGTGACCCAAATTAAGTACAACAGCATTACACATTCTTTGTGGTCTACCACAGCTTTCTAACAGTCTGGATTTCGATGTATCGCAAATTGTTGTCGAGGTTCTAATACAAATTCGTGTTTTAATGTAAGTAAGTATCTGGTTCATGTGGTGGTCAGAGGCAATAGTCTGGGGTTTGTCTATGCACTAGTCTACCGTCATCTACTTAAGGGGGATGCGCTAGGTAGCCCGCGAAATTAATATTTTCTTACGTTTTTTGCAATTTGCAGGTCAGTGTCAGATTGTAAGTTGAGCAAAACATGATTCACTGACAGACAACGCACAGCCTAAACCGCTAGGTCTAGAAGCATGAAATTTTGCACAAGAGTTCCTTTTATAACGAAGGTGAGCACTGAGGAAGGATTTTTGAAAATTCATCCTACTTAACCTAAGTAGGAGTTGAAAATTTGTAGTTCGTCATTTTTACCTAAGGGAAATCCCACCAGGCACATGGCTTCATCATCATCATTTCAGCCGAAAGACGTCCACTGCTGAGCATAATCCTCTCCCAAGCACCGCCACTTCCATCGGTTCTAGGCTTCCCACACTGCGGCATTCACAAGCTTATTATCTATACCTAATAATATTGTAGAGCTCCTTGTGATCTAAGTAGTTCATCCTGGAAATAATCACCAAGAACACAAGACTTAAAAGGAAATCAGCCAACCTAAATGTTATTAACATTCTATGTTAATTAGCCATTCAGATTAAAGACCTCATGATTTCTAGAGAGCTTTAAAAAAGAATGCATCAGCATACTCATCTGTCAGCGCTTACAAAAGTAGCACCAATAATAACGTATTCAGCCTAGTCTGTCAGATTGACATACAATTAGATGTCTGAGCCTGGGGTCTTGAACAGGTGAGCTCTTGGCCTTAATTACCTTAGCATTTTGTATCTGTGGCAATTCGTGGAGTGTAACGTGGTGTGTAACGATAAGAATGATGGTTGCAGAGAATCTAGTAGCGATAGAAATTTATACAAGCAAAAAAAGAAAGAAATATTGTGTTATGTTTTACAGCTTTGTCTCTGGTTCATGATGGATACCTAAAGAAGGAGTATTCGAGACCCACAAGATATTTTCTGGTGTAATACACACTAAGTAGGTTAGACTATAACTGTAAACAGCACTTAGTTCAGGAAAATTGACTAACTTTAGAGAAATCCGCAACATTTCCGTCATTGTTCATCAGATGATTGTGAACTAATGTCTTCATTTAATTTTACACATTGTTTCAAGTCTTCTTCTGTACTTATTTCTATTCTTTGCGATAGCTCATCGCGCGTGCGAAACATTACCAAGACTTCCATAATCAAACCTTCTGAATTTTTTTTCCCTATGGTCTAACTGTACGTTCGTTTTCGCACGCGCGACGATTATTCTACCACAGATTATGACAGACACGCGTGGATTTGCCGCGCAAAAAGTATTTGACAGTTCATTTGGCGGGATTTGGATTAGTCTGGCGTTGATTTCGTGATGGCTAGACGAATAGTTTTTGGAAAATTGATTGGGGAGCTTCGTAGCCCTTGTTATGTACCTACATTTTATTGGATTTTGATTATAAAAAGGTGGGGATCGATAACACTGTGTTTGATGTGAGTACCTAAATTGGTGTCAATTAGTCGATAGTTACTTGTAATGTTGGTTTTTGCTACGAAAGATTTTTAGAAAGTTTAGAAAAGTGGCCATAAGAAGACTACCAACGATGATGTAAGAATGTATGAATAGTTGTCAAACTTAACTTGAATCACAAAAAGGCATCTAATCTTGTCACCATCATTTTTGCTTTATTTTTTCTGGGCAAAGGACTCCCCCAAATCCTTCCAGGAAATCTATTCCCGCGCCACCTCGTACCAGCTCTTGCAGTACGCGTCATAAATATACATACAATTTTATTCTAAACCAAATTCCAAACTACTTTTGAAGGACAGTTTTGCTAAACTGTAGAGGTTAAACATATTTACAACATCATTCCGTCTCTCTGTCATCTTCAAACGATTGACGGAAAGAGCTATATTTTAACTAATTAAGCTCCGCTAATGACACACAATTGATTTTCTATTGTTTCGTGACCCATCAGTCACGCGCGGAGCTTTAGCGGTTAAATAAAGTTCATTTGAATGAATGAATTTAGTGAATTGTGGTGCAAGAGGGAGTCAATTTAATAAATTTAGGTAATCTAAATAAATTAGTACTTAATGATTTGCTTCATACTTCTTCACCCCCTATACTCTCCATATAAACAAATTAGACTGGACAGGCTATAATATTATACATCCATTAGTAGGTAGGTAGGTACATTATATTTTTTACGTCCGTTCTGATCGTCAGCTATCGAGATGTAGTAGATTAGATGCCGACTGTTAAGCGTAGGTAGGTAGGTACATAGCGCTGCGGTTATCAAGCGAGTGAAGACATAAAATGCTCTTAGATATGTGCCGGTAGCTTGATTAGGTTGTGTTGCAGCGCAAGCGCACGGCAGCTAAGGCGATAATACTTGTAATCATTACTAGCAGCAAAATTGCAACAGCGGCCTTTAAAATAGCACATTCAGCTTTGTCTTCACTAACGTTGTTGTGGTGTGCACTGATTAAAGATGATTATGCAAAGCCAGTTTTTGAACTAGAATTAAATTACATACTAGGTACAATAAATGACTAGAAATTATCGTTCGTGTACGCTTTTTTTCACATTATTTTTAGGCAAATAATACTCTAATATTAGTCCGTACTTGTACCTGAACTACACCCACACAGGTTCAATCGACTCAGCATTTTAAAGCATCGCCTCGCCTCGCATCCTCTACCGCACCTCCCCACCGTCAGTCACGCTCCGTCAGACGGAAGCCCATACCAAAACGTCTACAGATCACGAATGTTAAGTGCCTTCAATCATTAGCTGATGCTGAGCCGATCGCTTGCTTGTTGTTTACCATAGGACAAGCTCGACGTAATGTGGGAGGTGAAAGAGCGAGGAGCGATTTATTAAGTTGATCTGTTTCTAATTATTAGATTGTAATATTCCCACCGTAAGAAGGTTGATCACGATTCACATCAGTCGGTTCGTAAACATTTTGGACATATACTCACGCGTTCTTTGCATTTGGGTAGGCAGAAACTACAGAAGGCCACCTGCTAAGATCCTTAGGCTGCGTTTCCACCAGAGATATGCGAGAATGCGTAGCGAGGGATGTGTTTGAAACAAACCAATGACATCACTTCATTTTCATAGCTTGAACTAAGTTAGCGATGTTATTGGTTAGTTTTACACACATTCCTCGCTACGCATCCTCGCTCATCTCTGGTGGAAACGCAGCCTAACATACTCATTTTGCTTCGTTTACGTTCATACAACTGAAGACCAATTCTCATAATAAAAAACGTGGAAAATACTAGTCGCAATCTCATTGCAGCGACAGTCAATGTCAAAAACTTGTCAAAAATATCAGGAAATTAGAGGTATTTTTCACAGATTGAGACTGAGACTAAATTACGAGAAAATTTACCCCTTTTTTTTGAGGATGGGAAGTCATCAAATGACCCCTCCCGCTCTGGGTGGAGCGGAAGGGAGTGTCAGACTCTTACTGACTAAAACCCACCGTGTTCCTTCCTTAGCCCTTTATGTTCCGAGCCGGCGGTAACCCTTTCGGACTTTACCCCTCTGGTTGCGAGTTGCTTCAATCGTTCGAAAAAATCTCTTGCTCTATTATTTTCTAACTGTCAAAATCTCACTAGGTAGTACTGATTACTGAGAAAAAAAAGGCTGAAAATGTGCCCATTGATAGCAATAGGCTCGGCCCCTATTACATGGGCCTTAAACACAACCTACTACAATGTGTCAAATTTCTTTGATAGATTTTCAACTTTATCGCTAAAGCATAAGGTTCAAAGTTCATTGGGAAAATTTGACAGATTCGGGTAGCTTGATGTGCTGGCGTCTGTACCTATTAAAGGTAAGTACACCCCTGTCTGCCTAGCCCTTTGGGGAATACAGGCGTGAAGTTATTTTAAGTTATGTTTGTAATGTTAGAATGCAGTGTAAGCCTAGGCTTTTGCAGATGTCTGCTGGATAAAGTTTACCCCGAGTCGCCACACGACGCTCGGGTCGTAACGACAATCTGTTTTTATGTAATAAAACAAAAGAATCTATTAAATCATTTGCTTAGCTGGGCACCGCTTATCAAATAGTTAACTTCGTTAATCGCTAATCCGTTGCTAAAAGAGTTAACTTCGTTAAACGTTATAAGCGTTACATTTCGGACGATTTATCGGAAATTGCATTTTATACGTCGTTGCGTTAGTGAGTTACTTATCAGAAATTGTTTGTATGGGCTATGGAAGTTTAGGAAAATAGTAGGTATTTACAGTCTTGTAAGATGCAAGAGAGCAGTGATGACCCGATGGTAACGGTCTAGGCTTCGATCCCAGACGGCGCATACCTATATACTTTGTGTAAATTATTTCATCTCTGCTCTCATAACGGTGAAGGAAAACATAGTGAGGAAAACGGTATGTCCGAAAACAAAAAATCCGAAGACGTGTAACATCTACCAACCCGCACTGGGCCCGCGTAGTAGATTACGGCCCACTCCCTCATAATGAGAGGAGGCCTGTGTCCCAGCAGTGGGAATATTATATGCTGATTATTCAGTCCTGTGCTCAGCTTTGTTCAAAATCTTCATCTGCTCAATCAATGCAAAGATTTGCTTGTTGATGTTAAATTGTCTAAATGACTGCGGTTACAAGTGTGTTCGCAATGGGGGTTTTCGTGAAAATTTACGACACCAGTTGGCACCACTTTGACAAGAGCTCTTCCAATATAAAATATATGATGACGTTCATCATTCGATTCATTCATTCGTTCATCATTCAGTCATGACTAAAGAAAATATAGGCTCTTTGACAGATGCCTGGACCTGACGTGTTAGTGCTGCTACCTAGCGAACGTCATTTCAGAAAACCCTCATTACTCCGCAGGACTCGTCTGCTCCACCGGTCTATGGGTCCTTCAAAATTATTCAGTTTCTGATTAATAGTGTATTACGCAATTAGGGTGCTGGACTCATGGAGACCGCGTATCGGCAAGCCTAGCGTGGGACGACCCCCAGCTAGATCGACCGACGAACCTAAAGAAGGTGACTGGGACAGACTGGAAGCGGAAGGCGGAGGACAGGGTCTTGTGGCGTAGCCTGGGCGAGGCTTATGTCCAGTGGTGGACTGAGTAGACGTTAATGATCAGTAAATCAATCCCCTAAGGCCCCTAACAACACTTTTGGTATTTGTAGGTGTAGGTAATTTTTTACCTACACCTACCAAATTCTTGCTGCCAGATCACCAAAGCTGTCACCTTTCTTTCTTCTTCTCTTCTTCTTTATCTTTTTATAAAACGTTGTCCCACACTAGGAATTACTCCTGTATCGTGGGTACGTTTACAAACATTTAAATTCACATACACAAACAGCCAGACCCGGAACAACTATCTGTAGGCAATACATTTTTTTTATTTTTTTTTTTTAATATTTCTTCGGGTCATTATCAATACTGCTGCAACTAAAAGCATCCCAATCAATCTGAGATAATGAATTAATGGCAGCCTTTCTAACAACTCGCCGCAATTTGTTCATGTGTAAGTACTAGAACACTTATTCTGTTTCGTGAGTGTTAATATACCTAATTTTTTTTAAATTAAATTTATGTATTTACAGTTAAAGGGAGTAGTCTTTTAGGTAGGTATTTAAAAATTAAATTTAATTAAATACAGTAATTAAACTGTTGAAGAAAAATCTGAAACCTACTTAATATTTTGTAGTATCGAAGTTCACGCTGTGAGGTAAAAATACATATTTTGATCCGAAAGGCTAGAAAATATTAGGTGACTCCGAGGTTTCACCCGCATAAGTTTCGATTCCGTCGGAATATCGGAATGAAAAGTTCCCTTTGTGTTAATCCTAGTTATAAACCATCTGTGTGCCAAATTTCATCCAAATTAGTTTAGTAGTTTTTGCGTGAAGAAGTAACAAACACACTCACAAACTTTGCTCTTTATAATATTAGTGTAATTAGTGTGATGCATCTGTACTAAGTTACTTGATAGTTAATTGGCGGACTTACCATTTCAAAATCTCAACCAAGAAATTGTGACCATACATTTACAAGAACTCAAGTATCCTCCAGAATACGTCTCCCAGACATTGTAGACTCGTAGTAACTGCGAGAATCACTCGAAATAAAGACGCAGACGCTTCTAGAAGACATGTGATTACGATGACATTAGCGAAATATTACCGGTACCTATAGTTAGCGGGCTGCCTTATATTATACTTGCATTCACAAGAGACTTAATAATTGGGTAATTTAGAACAACCTGATTTTCAGTAAAAGGTCATTTCTTTGATGGATGCTTGAGTTTCTAATATTAGATTCTTAAATCGTGATTATCAATCTTACTTCAATTATGGGATTACTAGCTTCTGCCCGCGACTTTGTCCGCGTGAAATTGTTCCCCAGGTCCCACTTCGCATCGCATCACCTACGCACGCTATTACTTCGTTTACGTTTTGCGTTCTTTCTAACATTTTTTTCGTTTCTTCGTAGCGTGATGTACCCACGACCCCTAAGGCTCCTAGAAACAGGCGCGACACGCGATATAATCGCGCGCGACACAAAGGCACCGCTCGTTGCGCGACTTGCTGTGCCTTTGTGTTGCGTGTCATGTCGCGCCTGTTTGAAGGAGCCTTTAACCACCATGCTTGGTCAATACGCCTCACGAATTCCCGATTACTGTCACCTTTTACACATCTCCCCGCCAACATCCCTCAATTTCACCAATAAATAAAGAAACACAAATTCTTTTGTAGACATGGTCACTCATGAGGATGAGATTCGTCGCCTCGGGCAGTGCACCTGTCCTCCTCGGCAACCAGTCGTTAGCAACACGCACTGGTGGTTATCAGAAGGTGGTTAGTGAAATATTTCACTGGTTAAAAAGACCACACAGCTTCTGGTTTTGGTGAATGAATGAAGAGTTGGGGGTGTTGGTAATTTTTTATATTGTCGCAGTTTTCACCGCATCTCGACCCCTCACTGGCACCTATAAAGTCACATATATCCACTTCTTTCTTTTTCTGTTGTATATACATAACTAGCTTCCGCCCGCGGCTTCGCCCGCAAGGTATGTCGATGAAAACTATCCTATGTTCTTCCCCGGGATGCAATCTATCTCTCTGCCAAATGTTATCGAAATCCGTTTAGTGGTTTAGGCGTGAAAAGGTAACATACAGACAGAAAGACAGAGTTACTTTTGAATTTATAATATTAGTATGGATGTTCCGGAACCTATGATGTTCCCACTGCTGGGCCACAGGAACCCACCACGCGGGCCCAATGCGGGTTTGTATAAGTCACATGTCTTCGAATTTTTGGTACATGGGACATGCCGGTTTCCTCACGATGTTTTCCTTCATCGTTTTGAGAGCAGTGGTGATGAAATGATTTACGCAAAGTAAAGCGTCTGTCTGGATTCGAACCTACGACCTACAACTCGTAAGTCGCGGCCGTTATACTGAGCCACCACTGCTCTCGTTGTAAATGACACTATTGGAAATGTGTATCGAAAAGCCTTAGAATTCCATTATACTTACAAACAATCTAAAAGTTGTGAAAAGTGTTACTAATGTTTCTAAGCAATTCGATTTTACGTCGTCTCAGCTGCAAATGATACCGTTCACCTTCGGAAAAATAAAACTCCCAAAAGCTGTCTAGACTTTATTAGATCTTTTGAAAATCTTACAGAAACTGTAAAATAAAATCCAAGAAACCAACTATCAGCAGATTCGCCGGATTTTCTCCTAATAATTTGCGTGGCGAAAAGTTTAAAAAAGTCACCTCACTTTCGTACAAAAAAACGTTCGTAACGGTCACCGCGGACATTTAATTCAACCATTAAGAATCAACGGTCGATATAAACCCAAAAACAAGTTGCATTGGCCCGTTGACAATAGGTAAGGTAAAAAAAAGAAAATTACCAAAGAGATTGGTCGGAGACAAGCGCGACGCGCGCCAAAAAACGGGCGCCTTGTACAAAAGGTCTCAAAAAAAGCCGAAGCCAATGAGAAAAAATGTAACTCGATATCGAATCGAGTGGGCATCGAGATCAGATGAACGTGCGTGACTGTCCACGGCGACCACGCGCGTAGAATCGATCCGAGAGGCGCGTGGCTACCGACTCTATGCAAAAATCGATTTGGAACTCGACCGATTGGAAAGTCTAGATTCATCGCTCATTAGTCGCTAAATTGATTTTTGAAATGATACTTGGAAAGATTGTTTTGTGGCTATTATTCGATATACATTGCGTGGCAGCTACTTGAATAATAATGCAGCAATGGTCATCCAATTAACCGATTGGATCAATTTCCTGTTATAAAATAGATACTTACAGAGCGGACATGCTGGTTTAGTTGCGTGGAGGCGTTTTCAGAAATGTATGAGTCATTGCAAAATACTAAGAAGCTTCGAAGACATTACAAGCCTACCTTTAGCTTTTTCTGCCTAATTAGCTATTCTTAATAGCCCACAACTACCAGAGAATGCTTGAAGATAATCTACCACGTAAAAGCCTCACATTGTAAGGACTCCGTATTGTAATAGAATTGTAAATATTTTCAAATTTATTTACTATTCCCAACACAACTATGATTACAGGTTACCCCAAATCGGTAGCGTGGTCTTAAACAATATTTCATTCATTACAGCTTATCACATGTAAAGTAATTTTTGTGAACTCATTCAGAGAACAGGTAAATAAATCCACCTTTTCCGCGATTTTGCTAAGTGTATGCATCAAAGGTGCTCTACCCAGCAGGTTGGTCCGGCCGCGAGGCACCGCCAGTATCTAACCGCGGTCACAGTCCCCACGACACGTAATTATCCGGTGCGTTTAGACACACATTCTTTAGTACACCCGGGATACTGATCTTTCCACGCAATAACTTAAAAATATAAGTAAATTGTGATAAAGAGACTAGGTCTGATTGCAATCCACGGTTCCTTTATTTATTTAACTGACAAAGTGACATAATTTGTTAAAAAACTACATATGTAATTGTCACAATTTTCACGACAGGTTGTTGGTTGTTGGTTATTTGTTGCTGTTATTAAAGCAGAAAGCTTTGAAAAAACTTACAAATTGTCCAATTGTCGCCTATCGATTTTATTAAATAGATCTCAATAGATCTATCGATTTTATCGAAAGTACCGTTGCTCATCAATCAATCAATGTCAAAAATAGTCATTTAAAAAATTAAATTGACTTCATAAAGATAAATAACTTTAATTTCGGAAGTCGGTGTCTTGGGATCTGTATTTTATTTAGTTTTAGTTTTTTGCCACCGACTTCCGAAATTAAAGTTATTTTATAATTTTGAGTTAATTTCTTTTTGAAGTCGATTTAATTTTATTTCGTAATTTTTAGTTTTTTAAGTAAACACTGGAATATTTGATTGTAATAAGTAAGTAATACATAGTTCTGTTGTAAATATTGCACTAGAATTGGACCAGGTTTTGAGATGTTTTCCCTTTGACACTACACCCGTAGCTCGTATCAATAAGCCAGGCAGTCACACTTACACGTATCAGTCCATGTCTTGAAAATTACTGAATCGATTTTGATGAAACTTGCACTGTTCCCTAAGTTGGAGTAAGTGTAAGCCAATAAAAAAATGATCACGACCCGATTAATAGATGCGGAGAAATGCGTGGACAAACATACATACATGTATAAAATTTTGTATATTTGTTTGGAAGCCCTAATAGATTGTCATGATTATCATATGTGAATATAATGCAGTTCCAATAATATTACTTACATTCGTGTCGAATTGATAACCTCCTTTTTTTTGAAGTCGGTAAAAACTTGTCAAAATATTTAGGGAAATTAGAGTTATTTTCGACAGATTGAGACTGAGATCAGACTGTGAACTTTCTTAAAATTAGAAGGTCAAAGACAATTTTTTATGCTGAATCTCCAAATAATGTCATCAAAAATCGCGTACACGCAACTTACGAGTAATAGAACAAAAAATTGATCAATAAACATAATTACCATCTCTGTCGTCACCCATTAGGGAAGGGGGAGGGGGTGCGCCCGCGCCATTGTTATTCTTCGCTTAGCGAGCCCAATATTTTGCGAGGGCCTAAAACAACACAGAGCTGCGGTAGATTTTAACCAGTGTTTTTTTTATCGCGACGGCGACGCTTCATTTGATGTAGCTATTATTTCAGATATCTTGTACCTATGTGGAAGGCCTAGGAATTGGGGATATATTTTTGGGCTTAGTTTTTATTAGGAATGTTTTTAAACGGAGGGTAATTTCGTTTTTTCTGCAGTGTTGTTTTTTTTTTGCAGGCGTGTGTAATGATTTAATTTTCGGGGATGAAAAATTGGGTTATCAGTTTTGGTAGCGAGCTACTTTTCTAACGAAAATGATCGAAATCACGTAGAACGCGGTAAGCAGAAACCGTAACTCTCCGCCGCCTTTTGACAATCCTGCAATACCTACTACTAGAGGCCATCATCATCAAAGCTGAAATGACTGATGTTCGTTGTACACAGTGTCCCGTAATCTTTAAACCCGAACACAGCAACGCTACTAGGCGGAAGAAATAAGTTTGGTGATAGTTCCAGGATGAGCTTCTTCAGAAAGAGCTCTTGTACGGAAAAATGAAAAATATTTAATCTAAATTCCATTTCTAAAGAAACTGGTAGAGCTGTTGTTACCTTTCATTTACTGCGAGGGTGCATATTTATGTTGAGTACCAACTGTAGTCTGGTGCCCATAGGTGCTGTCAATTAAAATTTTTTTTTTTTACTGAATACGCCCGCTTTTGACCTCGATCACGCATGATGGAAAGCGATGGATAAGGTCTATGATGGAACGAATATTTCTTTTCAGAAGACTATCTTGTACGTCCGCACTAAAAAAAAAAAAGGCATTTTCTTATTTGTTTACGTGCCGCAGGGTAATTGCGTAACACAATCCATCCCATGATGTCCATCGCTTTCCATCAGACGTGATCGAGGTCAAGAGCAAGCCCATTTAGCAATAAAAAAAAACACACTAACAGTAGGAATGGCTGACAGTTCAACAACATTCATTGCGTTATTTACGTTATTGAGCAGACAAATTTTTCGAACAAAGGAAGCAATGAATTAGCAATATCCTTCAAAATGATTCAGATTGTGATTAATAGTGTGTTACGCAAACAAGGGTGCAGGGGGCAATTGCAAAGTTTTCTTTATTTCGTGTGTTATTGTGAACATCACGCCTGTTATCTGAAGAAGGTATAGACAGAGGTTTCATACCCACATTTCGCCAGTTATGAGTGCTGGCGAGCCGGACAAAAATCATAATTATTATTAGCAGTAAGGATTGTAAGGTGGCGTTCTGTAGTTTTTACCTTGCCATGGGAAAAAAAGTGTGATTTTATGTACATGTGTATGTTAAATATAAGGAGGGCTCGTGGCTAAGTAAAAACAGCCGCACAGGTCGATCGATCAGGATAAGCGACGTTTGCCGCGATTGATCCGTGAATGGGTACAGACGCCAGCACATCAAGCTACTACAATCTGTCAAATTTATTTAATAGATTTTCAACTTTATCGCTTAAGCATAAGGTTCAAAGTTGATTGGGAAAATTTGACAGTTTCAGGTAGGTTGATGTGCTGGCGTCTGTACATACCAAGACCCCTCCGTGTCGCCGTTGGTCCCGGCTGTCATTCGTGGATCTTTGTCAGTCGTTACGGGTCGTCAGAAACCCGAAAGTCTGACAACCAGTCAAAGGGTATCGTATTACCCAGTAACTAGGTTGTGGAGGTCCGATAAGCAGTCGCTCCATGTAAAACACTGGTATTCAGCTGCATTTGGTTAGACTGGAAGCCTAACACCTAGGCACATGATGATGGTGATGTGTTTGTTAAATACAACAAGCAAAATATTAACTAACTAACTTTCGAGGAATACTTTACATAATTTTATTATCAATCAAAGCTTTATGTACAAGTAAAAGAAAACGCTCTTTCTATAATTCTATCGCTAGATATAAGCTAGAGACGCACAGTTAAGTCTCATTTAGCGGGCAGGTGTCGCGGCCGTCTCTAGATAGAGCACCGTTTACATAGAGTCTATACTTTGTGTTCAGTAGGGCTGGCGCGTAATGGAAACTGAAAAATTTGATTGTCTGATTTGTTTTATTGATAGACACTGCGTGTTGAAGAAAAACAGGAATGTGTAGTTTGCATTGGAATATTTTAGAATTTTTTGAACAGTAGACAATGTGCCATTTGTAGTTTCCAAATAAGAAAAAGTATCCAAATGGGGCAAGACAATGGCCCACCTTCCATCCTGCGCCGCATGCCCTGTCACCTGTGCACTTGATGTTTTTATGACTGCGTCAGTGAACGGAGTTCACGCAGCTAAATTTTGGGCCAAAGATGTTTTAACTTTTTGCCATCGATTACGCTTAGAAAAAAAAAAAAAAGTTTATTAACATTTTAAGGCGTCTTGTTGATTATTGTTTTTATTAACAGTTAGTCTTCCATGCGTCTTCTGGTACGCGGTCGCCATTCTAGAGCCTTTCGGCCCCATCGGCCATCTGTTCTGCGAGCAATGTGCCCTGCCCACTGCCACAAGTTTGGCAAATCTTCGGGCTATGTCGGTTACGCTGGTTCTCCTGCGGATATCTTCATTTCGAATTCGATCAGGTAGAGAAACTCCAAGCATAGCCCTCTCCATTGCTCTTTGGAACCGTAGCATTGGAAGGCTTCTCACAAGGTGGACCGATGACTGTGAAGGCCGCAGGAATTCGCTGGATGTGGGAAACACAGAACCGGTCGAATTAGAAGTGTTTGGGGGAGACCTATCTCCAGCAGTGGACGTCTTTCGGCTGAAATGATAAAGTCTTCCTAATTAATAAATAAATAATGCGATTTCAAAATCTTATGACGTTTCTTACTCTCAAACTAGGTAAAATTTGTATCTATCTATTTAAGGAGTTAAAAGTAAAAGGACGAGGAGTTTAAAAGCCTTATTTACCCAATTTTTATTGGTATCTACATCTGCTGCATCCACCAAAACCTTTTTAAATCACACAATCTAAAGTAGACTACAAAATCAAATCAATCAACTCAGCAGCCGATCGCAGTTCACTGCTGGACATGGCCTCCCCCAGACTGCGCCACAACCCCCTGTCCTCCGCCTTCCGCATCCAGTCTACCCCAGCCACCCTCTTTAGGTCGTCCGTCCATCTAGTTACCTGCTCCGTCATAGTTACCGACATAGCTTGCAGAGTAAACAAACTGAAGTGGCAGTGGGCTGGCCATGTCTGTCGAAGGACCGATGGCCGGTGGAGCAGACGAGTCCTGGAGTGGAGACCGCGTATCGGCAAGCGTAGTGTGGGACGCCCCCCAGCTAGATAGACGGACTATAAAATACTCACACCAAAATAAAATGATAAAAAGAAGGTTCCATCACACCCGCGCGACAGCCCTGCACGCCACTTGCCGGCGACTGCTGTTTTTTCATTTACGAATATTTTCCTTGGCGCACGATATTTTTTCAGCGTGTTTTCCCAGTTGTAAGATAAACTACACTCCATCAAATGTATATTTTTTACCATTCCAGCCCTTCGCCCTTGTACCTACCACTTATTTTTTAAATTTCATGTCGAACCTGTTACCAATTTAGGTTATATTATTTATGTACTGTGTTTTTTAGGATATAATTTTAGCGGAATTGTTTTTATTTTTTCTTGTTGGAGGTAGATTTTAAGTTATTTAACAATATTTTATGCCACTATTAGGAATTAGAGAGAAAATTGATATGCATATTCAGCCTATAATGTTAACCACCTTGTTGTTATGTTATGTTGTTGTTGTTGTTTATTTCGTGTCTGTTTATATATGTGTGTACATAAATAGTAAAATAAATCAGGGGGCACGGTAGTGCCCCCGCCAAGTCGAGCGCGAAGCAAACACTGCCGTACCATCCTTTACTGGAACCATTTCGCCGCATTTTCAGGCCCATATTTGAGAACCTCTGGATAAGACCAGAACGCAGAAATTTTAGTCATCCAGTAAGCTATAATCACATACTTAAAATCCAAAATTTCAAGTCTGTAGGTCATTTAGTTCCGAAGTTAAGCGAAAGCAAAGTTTCGAATTTATGACACTCACTCACTGATGATCATCAAAATAGAACTAGTACTTCCCATAAACTCAGAGAGCTGAAATTTGGTACAGAATTAGGGTTTAATGGCCACATAAAGGGAAAACTATAAAAACTAGGATAATCGAAGATCTGGAGTACCTGGTGACCCTGATTAGAAAACACAAGAGCCCAACCCAACTATTAGAGATCGACATACCGCCTTTACAAAAAATATTCAACTTGGTGGGCCGCTTCATTTGATGTCAAAAATCGAAGGTCTGAAGTAGGTATCTGATGAAGAACCCTCAGCTGGTCTCAGCTGTATTAGAGATATGGTAATAAAATGCCCCCTTCTACTATTGGTACATAAAAAAATCGACTGTCATTGCAAAAATCCAGCGTAGTGGGACACATCTTCTAATTTAATCTAGCTTATAGCGTCCCACTGCTGGGCGAATGCCTCCCCTTCTACTTTTAATACGCATATAAATAAAATTAAAGGAAAAACAAAATAGTTCGTCTAATTTTAATCGATGCAAAAGAGTTCGTCTATCGGTGAGTTAAATAAGATTATTCCTTCTTTGTACAATTATGTTGCATGTAATTCTGTGATATTTGTCAAGTGAGATAGTATAAATTCTGAAAATTTCAGTTTTTTTCATTAGTTGTTTTAGTCTAATTATTATCGGTATTTCTGATTTGTTGTCCATATACTAAAAGTCGTTGAGTTTATTTGTGTTTGATTTCGCAAGTTAATTTCGATAATATTAAAAGACGACGATGAACTTAGTGGCTACCAAGTAGTTGGTATGCCCAAAGACGGGTTTAGGTTAGGTTTAGTTTAGGTTAAAAATTTTTTTTTAGTTTAGGTTCAGTGAATGGGTCGATAGGCGTTGTACAAAAAGTGAGGTGGGATCCGGAAGACCAAACAAAGCCTAAACAATTGGTAGTAAAATTTGCTAATAATTTGATTCACGAATTATTGCCTATTAAGTCAAAATTTGAGATCATACCCCAGGCATACGTGTACAGCGAACAATTCCTAATCTGTGTGGCGTATGCCCTAACAATTCACAAGAGCCAAGGTCTAAGTCTAAAAAATGCGCTCATGGACATTGGCACCTCCATATTCTCTTGTGGCCAAGCCTACGTGGCGCTTTCACGAGTAATCAATCTTCATGGGGTGCACCTCATAAATGTTGACTTCAAGAGTATAAAAGCTCAAGCTTCAGCGATCACCGAATACAACCGGCTAAGGCATAAATACCGCGCCGATCTTTCAGAAATGAAACCGTCTAAACCGTCTAAAAGAATAAATAATGGACGCGAATGGGCAATACGAAAAACTGTTGCTACTGGAACTGAACCGGAAAAAAAGAAAAAGATTTGTAATAATAAAAAAACTACTCAGAAAAAGAAAAAAACTGTGTCAAATAAGAAAATCTAATAAAATAAATGAATATGCCCACGTTTCTACAAAAAGAAGTGAAATCCCACCAAAAACATTCTGTAAAAAACTAGCCAAGTCTCGATGGAGCTGCTTGTTTATCTCTAAAAAGTAATGAAATCTAGTCAAAGTCGTGCCAAGTCTAAGGTTCCTTACTGCGATTTCTTTATTATTATAGTTAATGTTGTGTGACTTGGCCGTTGAAGGGTACACAAGGGTACAAAACCAGGTGCTCCACGACACCATTGCACTAATCTGTCGCCAGAACCGCTACCCATTGACGAGGGAAAATTGCCAAGTGGTCGATTTAACGCTCCAAAAAGAAGAGAGCAGAAGTCAGCATTGTCAATGCTGAATGCATGTGTTGCACAATCAACAACAGCCTAAAATGAGACACTAGCGTCCAATTACCAATACCAGTATGGGCTATTATCTCGCTTAACAAACATAGGTAGTTATAACCGATATAACATTACGTGTAAACAAAATTGACTTGTACACACTAACGTATAAAGAATGTTCAACGGCCAAGTCACACAACATTAACTATAATAATAAAGAAATCGCAGTAAGGAACCTTAGACTTGGCACGACTTTGACTAGATTTCATTACTTTTTAGAGATAAACAAGCAGCTCCATCGAGACTTGGCTAGTTTTTTACAGAATGTTTTTGGTGGGATAAATGTTTCCACTACAGCCTCCTCTTCCAGCTTCCTCTCTGGGAGAGGGAGTGGGGGTCATAGTAGACCACTCGAACCAAGTACGGGTTGGCCGAGTCACAGGTCTTTGAATTTTTTTGGTTCTAGGACATGCCGGTTTCCTCACGATGTTTTCTTAAATCGTTTTGAGAGCAGTGGTTTTTTTTTTTCTCTTCTGTGTCCTGCTTAACGCAACAATCTGTCCTTAGACATTTAGATGCTCTACTGTTCGAATCTATTCCGTAATTGGTCTTTTTTAGCAGTGAGGAATTGTCAATTGACCACTCTCACTTATTTTATTGAGAATCGGTTAAGAAGAGTTGGAACACTGTTCCTCCTCAGTCTTGTGTATACAGTACTTCCAGATCCCACTAAGTCAGCAGCCAGGGAGTTGACATGTTTGGTCAGTTTTTTCTGGTAGTTTTGACTACGGGTAGCGATTTCTTATTTCACCGTTTTGAGCTTCAAATCTTGTAGGATGTATTTGTTGGGTATGCATTTGGGAATGTTAAGCATGGATCTGAGAGCAGTGGTGATGAAATAATTTAAACAAAGTACCTGCTTGGGATCGAACCCACTACCTAAAATTCGTAAGTCGCGGTCGCTACCAATGGCTCAACAATGCTCTCAAAAAAAAAAATGCTATGGTTTTTTAATAATTACGAGTGCTTACATTATCGGGGCAGTCAATACTACCCCGAATTAGCTCCTCATTTATTTATTTACTAGCTTCTGCTTGCGGATTCCGGCTTCGCTTGCGTCATCATCATCATCAGCCTATAATGTTCCCACTGCTGGGACACAGGCCTCCTCTCAGTGAGAGGGAGTGGGCCGTAATCCACCACGCGGGCCCAGTGCGGGTTGGTAGATGTCACATGTCTTCGAATTTTTGGTTCTAGGACATGCCGGTTTCCTCACGATGTTTTCCTTCACCGCTTCGCTTGCGTGTATGTCGGAAATTATGCTCCGGGAACGTGCTACCAGGACAAAAAGCCATCCGTCCAAAGTTGAAGAATGCTATCCCACCAAAAACATTCTGTAAAAAACTAGCCAAGTCTCGATGGAGCTGCTTGTTTATCTCTAAAAAGTAATGAAATCTAGTCAAAGTCGTGCCAAGTCTAAGGTTCCTTACTGCGATTTCTTTATTATTATAGTTAATGTTGTGTGACTTGGCCGTTGAACATTCTTTATACGTTAGTGTGTACAAGTCAATTTTGTTTACACGTAATGTTATATCGGTTATAACTACCTATGTTTGTTAAGCGAGATAATAGCCCATACTGGTATTGGTAATTGGACGCTAGTGTCTCATTTTAGGCTGTTGTTGATTGTGCAACACATGCATTCAGCATTGACAATGCTGACTTCTGCTCTCTTCTTTTTGGAGCGTTAAATCGACCACTTGGCAATTTTCCCTCGTCAATGGGTAGCGGTTCTGGCGACAGATTAGTGCAATGGTGTCGTGGAGCACCTGGTTTTGTACCCTTGTGTACCCTTCAACGGCCAAGTCACACAACATTAACTATAATAATAAAGAAATCGCAGTAAGGAACCTTAGACTTGGCACGACTTTGACTAGATTTCATTACTTTTTAGAGATAAACAAGCAGCTCCATCGAGACTTGGCTAGTTTTTTACAGAATGTTTTTGGTGGGATTTCACTTCTTTTTGTAGAAACGTGGGCATATTCATTTATTTTATTAGATTTTCTTATTTGACACAGTTTTTTTCTTTTTCTGAGTAGTTTTTTTATTATTACAAATCTTTTTCTTTTTTTCCGGTTCAGTTCCAGTAGCAACAGTTTTTCGTATTGCCCATTCGCGTCCATTATTTATTCTTTTAGACGGTTTAGACGGTTTCATTTCTGAAAGATCGGTGCGGTATTTATGCCTTAGCCGGTTGTATTCGGTGATCGCTGAAGCTTGAGCTTTTATACTCTTGAAGTCAACATTTATGAGGTGCACCCCATGAAGATTGATTACTCGTGAAAGCGCCACGTAGGCTTGGCCACAAGAGAATATGGAGGTGCCAATGTCCATGAGCGCATTTTTTAGACTTAGACCTTGGCTCTTGTGAATTGTTAGGGCATACGCCACACAGATTAGGAATTGTTCGCTGTACACGTATGCCTGGGGTATGATCTCAAATTTTGACTTAATAGGCAATAATTCGTGAATCAAATTATTAGCAAATTTTACTACCAATTGTTTAGGCTTTGTTTGGTCTTCCGGATCCCACCTCACTTTTTGTACAACGCCTATCGACCCATTCACTGAACCTAAACTAAAAAAAAATTTTTAACCTAAACTAAACCTAACCTAAACCCGTCTTTGGGCATACCAACTACTTGGTAGCCACTAAGTTCATCGTCGTCTTTTAATATTATCGAAATTAACTTGCGAAATCAAACACAAATAAACTCAACGACTTTTAGTATATGGACAACAAATCAGAAATACCGATAATAATTAGACTAAAACAACTAATGAAAAAAACTGAAATTTTCAGAATTTATACTATCTCACTTGACAAATATCACAGAATTACATGCAACATAATTGTACAAAGAAGGAATAATCTTATTTAACTCACCGATAGACGAACTCTTTTGCATCGATTAAAATTAGACGAACTATTTTGTTTTTCCTTTAATTTTATTTATATGCGTATTAAAAGTAGAAGGGGAGGCATTCGCCCAGCAGTGGGACGCTATAAGCTAGATTAAATTAGAAGATGTGTCCCACTACGCTGGATTTTTGCAATGACAGTCGATTTTTTTATGTACCAATAGTAGAAGGGGGCATTTTATTACCATATCTCTAATACAGCTGAGACCAGCTGAGGGTTCTTCATCAGATACCTACTTCAGACCTTCGATTTTTGACATCAAATGAAGCGGCCCACCAAGTTGAATATTTTTTGTAAAGGCGGTATGTCGATCTCTAATAGTTGGGTTGGGCTCTTGTGTTTTCTAATCAGGGTCACCAGGTACTCCAGATCTTCGATTATCCTAGTTTTTATAGTTTTCCCTTTATGTGGCCATTAAACCCTAATTCTGTACCAAATTTCAGCTCTCTGAGTTTATGGGAAGTACTAGTTCTATTTTGATGATCATCAGTGAGTGAGTGTCATAAATTCGAAACTTTGCTTTCGCTTAACTTCGGAACTAAATGACCTACAGACTTGAAATTTTGGATTTTAAGTATGTGATTATAGCTTACTGGATGACTAAAATTTCTGCGTTCTGGTCTTATCCAGAGGTTCTCAAATATGGGCCTGAAAATGCGGCGAAATGGTTCCAGTAAAGGATGGTACGGCAGTGTTTGCTTCGCGCTCGACTTGGCGGGGGCACTACCGTGCCCCCTGATCTGACTCCTTGCTAAACATCGAAACCCGCGTGAAAACGTAACATGCAGACAGAGATTTTTTCCGAATTTATAATATTTTTATGGATTTGGTACACCAATAGCAGTCAGTACCTACATACAAAACCATTAATAGTACCTAAACAATAATAAACAAACATTACGATTTATGATATAGGTACTATGCCTATTGCGCATGCCGCGCGTACCTTTATACAACAATGTAATATTCTGAGCAAACTTATAAACGTACAAAATACAGTTTACAATTAAAATACAAAAGAAAGGATGCATAAGTGTCGATCCCGTGGGAATATCGGGATAAAAAGTATCCAATGTGTTATTCTGATGTATAAGCTATATTACAGTAAAGTTTTATCTAAATCCGTTCAGTATTTTTTGCGTGAAAGAGTAACAAACTTCCATCCATCCATCCTCACAAACTTTCGCGTTTATAATATTAGTAGCAGAGCTGGAAGTAGGATATTTACATGAAAACCGTTTATGCCGTAGGGCATTTCATACAAATTTTTAAGCCCTTGTTTTTGGAAATGAATGAACCAATTTTAATGAAACTTCATACACATAAGCAGGATACACAGGTCTAAAATGTTACTTAAGAACATTTTCGAAAAATAGTGTTACAGCCAATTTAGACCGATTTTAAATTTTCCATAGAAACAGATTTCCAGTTATCTTTTTTTAAATAAGATACGTATATTTCGAAAATGTTCTTAAGTAACTTTTAGACCTTTATATCCTGCTTATGCGTATGAAGTTTCATTAAAATCGGTTTATTCATTTCAAAAAAACAAAGCCTTGAAAGTTTGTATGAAATGCCGTACGTCGGAAAGATATTCCTTCGCAAAGAGCCAGCAACTTATACTACTGCTACTCTAGAAAGTAGGTACACAAAAACTATCTCTCAAAAGACAACCTTAGCCTCACTGCTCACCCTAAAATCCAAAATAAGCGTGAAGTAAAGTTGAACGTAATATCACCGCCTATTAACACCCCGTTACTTAGTTTATCGAGAAGACAATGGCCGCCGTGACGTCACGCGTGGTTGGCTGCGTCTGCGCATTCGACGCGCACCTAATAGTATTTGGGTACTAATTAAAAGTGCCCTAATTCTTGTATGACGTGCCCCGATAATTAGTAATTGTTTAAAGCAGTAACATCGTCATCATTGTTAAGGTAGCTGTATGGAGTTATTTGTTTTGACAGTAGGACTTTTAGTAGATACGTTCACTTCCTAAACACCCAGCACAAGTTTCTGAAGGGATCGCTTTGGTCCCTGAGCCCCCCTCACCCCTTTACACCCCCTTTTTGGACCATTCGTTGACTGAACTAATAGGTAAAGGTTTTAATGACCTCTCAAGTTCCGCTAATGAGACACAATTGATTTTCTATTGTACAGTACCCGGCGATAAATATTGCACATCGACCTTTGGAAAGAGACAATCGACTAATTTCGGCTTCGTAGAGCGTTATCTCTGTTGCACGAAATACAAACAGTCCGGTATTTATTAGGAGCTGTTAAAACAATTATGATTTGCTTCTTTTGATAATTATTTTTATTCTTTGTATAAAAATGGTTTTGTGTAAAAAGGTCGATGTGCAATATTTATCGCCGGGTACTGTATCGTACCGTACTACATAGTGCACGCGTGGGGCTTGACGGGTTAAAAATGTGTAACATGATTTTAGAATACATTAAAATGTAGGAATTAGAGCACAAGCATTATAAGCCTATAATGTTCCCACTGCTGGGACAAAGGCCTCCTCTCTGTGAGATATAGTGGGCTGTATTCGATCACGCGGGCCCAGTGCGGGTTGGTTCGATATTAAATTTTAATGTCTTAGATTTTTAGGTTCTAGGACAAGCGGATTTCCTCACGACGTTTTCTTTCACCATTTTGAGCGCTGTGGTGATGAAATTATGTACAGTCACCAAAAGAGATAGGTAAACAGGGTCGTTGGATATAGTTGAAGTTTAGTAAGCAACCGGTGGATGTTTTCGAATAAAATTTAATTTAATTAACAGAAAACAATCAGTAAATTTATCAAATTAAATTTCATTCGAAAAACTCCATCGGTTTCTTACTAAACTTCAACTATATCCGACGACCCTGGTTACTTATCTCATTTGGTGACTGTACTTACAGTAAAGCGCCTGTCTGGATTCGAACGCACGTCCTTCAACCTGTAAGTCGCGGCCGTTACCACTGAGCCACCACTGCTGCAATGTTGGTAGGTATTGTAAAATAAAATCTTTGTTTTCTTAAAATAAATATTTTCCAAAGCTTCAGTGAAATTTATTTCAAAGCACTGTATTTTTCAGTCCCATGCAGATGTTCTGTTTAAAGACAATGCACGTATAATGATCAATACGAGCATGACGTCACGTTTCTGCGGATGCGTCTGAGCATCCCATGCGCTCATTCACCAGACTTGACGAACATTCATTTTGTATTGATAATAAAACACTTTTTTTTCATTCTTAGTTTTTGAACAGTACTCATTGGGTACGTTATAATTTACGTGATCTAATCTAACATGTCCTAGAACTAAAAAATCGAAGACACGTGACTTCTGTCAACTCGCACTGGGTCCGCGTGGTGGATTACGGCCCACTCCCTCTCGAAGAGAGGATGCCTAGAGGATGCCTGTGTCTCAGCAGTACAAACATTATTGACTGATAATGGAAAAAAAAAACTTACTGACGAGTTTCCAAACAAGCTACATTTGGGATGGTAGTAATTATATACCCGTTTCCACTTAGAACTAACACCTGAGTGCTATTACTTCAGGGGTTGAGTAGAAAACTGCTGCTAAAAATCCAGCGGTGCCCTTTTATTTAGGTGTCGCCCAATATTGGTGAAAATGGGCAATAGTTATTTATCGCTTAGAGATTCTTACAAATCATTCCTCTTCAAAACGAAAGGAATTGTGTAACGCAATCGTATTTAGCGCGGTACCAAAAAATCCTCGTATTGTAACTGTCCTGTTCAAGTCTGGGCCGTTTAACTATAACAAATCTCACCTTTTTATAAAACGTAAGTACGATTTTGGTACCTATGCAACAGCCGACATTCTTTATTAACCCTTACATTCTTGTATCCACGTGAGATGTAGAGGATGATCTGCACGTTTTGATACTTGACTGACAGCTGTGATGTGGCCTGTATAAGTTTTAAAAGTGAAGAGTCTGAGTCTTCTGCATTCTGCATATGATTTTTGAATTATTAATTTATTATAATCGTTTATTTAATATATTGTTTATTTATTTTTTAAATGTTGCAGATTTACAATAACATAACTTAAAAATTATAGAGGACACAGTTGCTCATTTAGCTAAACTAGAACTTGGATAAACTGAGTAACAGGTTCTACACCTGTGATTAAGGCTAAAAAGGTGTTTAGAATTTTAAAATATAAAATTAAAAACGGATAACACTAATTAAAAACTAATATTAACTTAAAAGACTAACATGTTTTATTTACAGACAAGGAGTAAATCCTCTGTCTCATTGTATGATATGCTAAGTAAAAATTGCAAAATAATTGATTGCAGAATTTTAATTTATAAATACTTAATTTCCTATTTAATTTATTGTATAGAAATGGGCCAAACTTATTGACTAGCTCCCACCAGCAGCATCGCCCGCGTGGTATGTCGGTAAAAGCCCGTTCTTCCCAAGGCAAGGGTTCAAGGTATCCCCGTACAAAATTTTATCAAAATTGGTCTAGCCGTTTCAGAGATTAGCCGGAATAAAATAAAGTTTTTTTTTATAAGTACCGTACCTATATCTCACTAATATTATAAAGGAGAAAGTTTGTGAGTGTGTGCGTGTGTTTCTTTATATGTTTGTTACTTCTTCACGCTCAAACAGCTGGGTCAATTTGATAAAATTTTGTATGGAAGTAGCCGACACCCTACATTAACATATAGGCTACTTTTTACCCCGATATTCCCACGGGATTGACACTTGCGGGTGAAACCGCGGGGCGCAGCTAGTAAAAAATAAATAACCTAGATGGGGACGACGTTTCTTATTGGAAACTGCTTACATACACAAAGTATAGTACAATTAGTTAGTGCCCTAAACAACTTTGACGGCTCGTTCAGTTTCTAAGTGCCATAGCTAACAAAATTAAACAAAATTTCAAGCATCATTGGTGATTGAAAGGAAAGGTTGAAAAAAATGCATAATGCATTTAGTGAAAAGATGTTATTTTGACATTATAAACAGACACTCCAACTTTATTTATTTGTAATTTGTACGTATAGACAGACTGACGTTACTATCTCACTTTGTAGAGTTCAATTGACGCTAGTCCTCGGTTGCAATAAAACGTGAGTTTTTAAAAAACTGCAAGGGATTTAATGAGCTTTCAATCGTGCATTTCATTTCTGACAAACGTATGTGTGTAACAGAAATTTTTTTTTTCCACTTATGTCACAGTCACCCATCATCAGCTTTGTGGTACAGTACCCGGCGATAAATATTGCACATCGACCTATTCGATCCTATCGATTTTATACTAAGAATAAAAATAATTATCAAAAGAAGCAAATCATAATTGTTTTAACAGCTCCTAATAGATACCGGACTGTTTGTATTTCGTGCGACAGAGATAACGCTCTACGAAGCCGAAATTAGCCGATTGTCTCTTTCCAAAGGTCGATGTGCAATATTTATCGCCGGGTACTGTAAGTTTCGTTTAATATTTTCCGAACCATTTCTGAGGATTATGAATAGGTATTATTGATTATTTTTCTATGTTAGGCAGCACCTTACAATTCTAAAAGCCAGGATTTTGGAGGCAAGCCTGTACATGACACTTGCAACCCAAGCATATTATAATTCTTTCTTCCAGACATGCGCTTTTTGGGTTTCAAATACTTATAGATACCCGCCTACGCATTACCGATATTTTAAGTCCAGTCACCAAAAGACAAAACAAAAAATCCTAAAGTATCAAGACACATCGCTCTCCTGCGTCCGGTCATCAAGATGTACAAGATAGAGCACCTGTTCGCTGCGGGCGTTCGGCAATCTTCGGACAAGTTCGGCTCAACCCTTACACCACTCTTCCAATTAAATATAAACCTTATAAACAATGACATAACGGAGACAGTTGTGTGGTTTTTGTTAATTGTTTTTGTGGAGTAAAAAGGGTGGATACGTGGGAAGATTGTGTAGTAATAATTATATGATTTAACCTACTTTGCGGCAAATATAATGCTGTAAGAAGTATTTTGATGATAATATTTGACAGTTTTGTATAAGTTTTAATACAAAGGCTTTTGTGAAGCTCCCTAGGCTTTTCCCAACTATGTTAGGGTCGGCTTCCAGTCTAATCGGATGCAGCTAAATACTAGTATTTTACATGGACCGATTGTCTATCTGACCTTCACAACCCAGTTACTGGGTAACATGATACCCCTTGGTAAGACTGGTTGTCAGACTTTTGGTCTTCTGACTACCCGTAACGATTGTCAAAGATCTATAAATGACAGTCCGGACCTAAGGCTTCTTTATATGTAATGGATGGTCACCCATCTACTAACCGACCGCGGCAAGTGTGGCTTAACCTTCGCTCGACCTTTGTGGCTGTTATCATTCAGGCACGAGCCCCTCTTCTATGTGAAGCACTAGACAGATACAAAACACACAAGTACAGACGCCAGCACATCAAGCTACTACAATCTGTCAAATTTCATTAATACATTTTCAACTTTATTGCTAAAGCATAAGGTTCAAAGTTGATTGGGAAATTTTGACAGATTCGGGTAGCTTGATCAGATGTGCTGGCGTCTGTACTAGACATTGACCCCTTTATTCATAATCGTTGCGTGAATAGCGACGGTTAAACCATAAATTTTGACGTTTAAGCGTTACTTAACTTTAATCATGGTTTATAAATAAACCCTAGTTTTTCCAAAGCAGAAACAAGGTGATACAGTTTGAGATGAATCACATGCCTACAGTCATTGGCCACAGTTTATCCAGCATGTAGCAGAATCTTCTGCCTATTCTCATGTATGTAGTGCATTTACTTGTTTTTAATGATACCTATTTAAATCTGAAGGCCAATTCTCGTAATTTAAAGGCTCCTTCAAATAGGCGCGACACGCGATAAAATCGCGCGCGACACAAAGGCACCGCAAGTCGCGCAACGAGCGATGCCTTTGTGTCGCGCGCGATTATATCGCGTGTCGTGCCTGTTTGTAGGAGCCTTAAAACGTTCAAAATCTAGTCGCAGTCTCATCTCGGCGACAAACAAATGTCACAAACTTGTCAAAATTTAGGGAAATTAAAGGCATTTTTGACAGATTGAGTTCTTAAAATTACGAGAATTGCCCCTCTGGTCTATGGTAATTTATACCAACTTTGATCTATGGTTTGCTTCGTATTGGTTATTCCTACACCTCTGCCTATCTCCGCAAGATAATAAGGATGCCTATTGTCCTGTCGATTTATTAAAAAGCGCAGTTAAAATCAACAAAATGGGACCCGAGGAATTTCTGACCTTAGCGCTGACTACAGTATACATGTCAACCAACGATATACAGGGGGTGGAGAAATTGAATTAGAAACAGAAACTGGTAAAGGTAGCCTGTATGTGGAGATGAGAATACGACAATAAATGAAAACACTAGCAATACTGCATGTATATTTTAAGAACTATCAAATAAATTCTAACATCGAAATTAAAAAAATCCGGCCAAGTGCGAGTCGGACTCGCACACGAAGGGTTCCGTACCACAAGGCATAAAACGCCGAAAAAAGACGTTTCTTTTTTATCCATTTAAATTTTAACTTTATTTTATTTTTATTATTTGTTGTTATAGCGGCAACAGAAATACATTATCTGTGAAAAATTCAATTTTTGAGATTTAGCCTGGTGACAGACAGACGGACAGTGGAGTCTTCAAACTCAAACTCAAAGCATTTATTTCAATTACACCTTGTACAGGCACTTTTGAATTGTCAAAATTTAAATAGTCTGTCAGTTAGTCAGAAAGTTGAAGCTAGTCATATTAATAGGGTCCCGTTTTTACCCTTTGGGTCTGGAACCCTAGAAAGTGTTTTTTTTCTAACAAACTAAATAGTAGTGATGTACCGACTATGGGTTTTGCCAATCTTTGACTAGCTATAGTGACTAAACTATTGGATATTTATTTGATTGAATTTTTAGATGCAGACTGAGAACGTCATTAGATATAAATGATATAATACGTAGTTTTATTTATTGTCGTCTCCACCTCGTATTGTACAGACGCCAGCACATCAAGCTACCCGAAACTGTCAAATATTCCCAATCAACCTTGAACCTTATGCTTTAGCGATAAAGTTGAAAATCTATTAAAGAAATTTGACATATTGTAGTAGCTTGATGTGCTGGCGTCTGTACCTATAAGTAACAATATTTTATTTATTTGTGGGGACTGTGTCTTACGTACCCATCCCTTGCATAGTTTTAAGAATGTAATATTTTTAGAAGTACTTATTGTAATAATTTTTAGAAAGTTTCATTTTGTGTTTTTCCCACGAATCACATCTGCAAGCGATTTAAGTCATAGGTACTATTGTCTTTCATGATTCTTTACTTTAGTTAAGGTTCTTCATTGTTCTATTATGTTTAGGTATCTTGTATTGTACCCATTTGCTATTGTTAGTTAAGGTTCATTGTTCTGTTATTTTTATTTGTCTTGTATTGTACCTATTTGCATTTCTCGTGTTTTATTATACTTTTAAAAGGCAAACATTTTGCCGCCTCCTTTGTTTAGGAACTGCAGATGTGGATTTGCCGCGTCCTTTGTTTAGTGAACGGCAGATTTGGGAGAGTTTTGGTTCGGAGCTGCAGTCTGTTTTTAACCAAGATCGTGCGAGGTCCTCTCTGACCCCGATCATATTTTACTCGCTGAAGCTCGCCGTAACCTAGTGTTTCTATTCGTTTTACTCTTCATATAACATTATTTAATTTTACCTTTTCGTGTCAAGTGTAACTACTAGCTTTAGTTACTTGATATCGTAATAAATTAATCGTTACTATTTACAACATACTTCAGTGTATTACTTGTCCACCACGGTCACGAATTCCCACAGTGGTGACCCCGACGTGATCAAAACTATCAATAGTGTGAGTTCGTGACAGTGCGTAAAGAGTTTCGCGAGTGCTAAATCAAAGTACGTGTTAAAATGGCGAGCGATCCAGCGGCAGTCACTAGCGGCGGATGACGCGCATTCCCAGCCAGCCAGCTCCCACGGCTTCAACGGGTACCCTGACCACCAGCATGCAGCGACCGCGCATACCTGGTCATCACCCTCAGCCTCATCAGCAACCTCGGCACAGCACACTGCACTTTCGGCCGGTCAACAAGAAGAGCTCAATTCCTCTCCTGGTCGACGCAGCAGCCAGCCTCAACCCGGCGCTGTACCACATCCGACGCACTGGAGCATAACACAGCGCCCGCGCCACCCCGACTCACTGGGGACATCTTCGCAGACAGTTCCGACTCACCGTGAACTATGCGGCACCGACGCACCGGAGCATAACGCAGCGCCCGCGCCACCCCGACTCACTGGGGACATCTTCGCAGACAGTTCCGACTCACCGTGAACTATGCGGCACCGACGCACCGGAGCATAACGCAGCGCCCGCGCCACCCCGACTCACTGGGGACATCTTCGCAGACAGTTCCGACTTACCGTGAACTATACGGCAACCGGTTCCGACTCACTGGAACCTAAATTGGCCTGGCAAGCATATTCCTCGCCGTTCTGGTAGGCGAGTTAAATTTTCTGATTACTATCAGGCAGGTTTCGTGATCTTTATCACTGGTAGGGGGGTACTGTGGGGACTGTGTCTTACGTACCCATCCCTTGCATAGTTTTAAGAATGTAATATTTTTAGAAGTACTTATTGTAATAATTTTTAGAAAGTTTCATTTTGTGTTTTTCCCACGAATCACATCTGCAAGCGATTTAAGTCATAGGTACTATTGTCTTTCATGATTCTTTACTTTAGTTAAGGTTCTTCATTGTTCTATTATGTTTAGGTATCTTGTATTGTACCCATTTGCTATTGTTAGTTAAGGTTCATTGTTCTGTTATTTTTATTTGTCTTGTATTGTACCTATTTGCATTTCTCGTGTTTTATTATACTTTTAAAAGGCAAACATTTTGCCGCTTCCTTTGTTTAGGAACTGCAGATGTGGATTTGCCGCGTCCTTTGTTTAGTGAACGGCAGATTTGGGAGAGTTTTGGTTCGGAGCTGCAGTCTGTTTTTAACCAAGATCGTGCGAGGTCCTCTCTGACCCCGATCATATTTTACTCGCTGAAGCTCGCCGTAACCTAGTGTTTCTATTCGTTTTACTCTTCATATAACATTATTTAATTTTACCTTTTCGTGTCAAGTGTAACTACTAGCTTTAGTTACTTGATATCGTAATAAATTAATCGTTACTATTTACAACATACTTCAGTGTATTACTTGTCCACCACGGTCACGAATTCCCACATATTATTCATCTGTGTTAGTTGGGTCAATTTCAAAATTAAAAGACAAAAATTAACGATAAACATACATAAAAATACATATAGACGAACACAGAACCTCCTCCTTTTTTGAAGTCGGTTAAAAATGATGACGTTTCACATAAATGTTGAAATAACTGAAAACGATATGCAGTTGCTGTAGTATTAGAGTTTTTTTTTTTTGGGTAGTGACAGTGACTTAAAATCACTAGTAGACATTCCAGCTTTCTGTTTCGAAATGCATTCATTTTCATTCATTCAAAGTAAGAGTGAACAGGCTTCTTCTGGGTGAGCTCACTCCATCGTAGACTTTGTCTCTGTCATCTCTGACCTAGACTAGAGTCAAGAGCAAACCCATTTCAAATAATAAAAAAAAAAAAATGCATTATTTGCAACAAAGACTTTTAAATTGCTGGTTTAGGAAATATTTAGTGACTCTTGCGCAAGCAGATTGGCAGTCTTACGGGTCGTCAGTAGCCCGAAAATACAACCGCTGTTACCAAGGGGTATCGTATAACCCAGTAACTGAGTTGTGGAGGTCAGATAGGCAGTCGCTTCATGTAACATACTGGTATTCAGCCGCATCTGGTTAGACTGGAAGCCGACCCCAACATAGTTGGGTAAAAGCTAGGCAGATTGATATCGCGCGCAAGCACATTTTTAGAAAATCAAGGAAAATATTAGTCGCATTTCTAAAAAAGTTTCTGTTTTTAGAAGCCCTGTCGTAACGTTCAGAAATGGTAAATAACCGGTAACATTGATTAAAATATTTTGTTCAGTTTTTGCTTTCCTTGAAAAAAGAGGTCACTGACACCTGAGTTTGCGAACGGTAAATTATGTCCATATTACGATGCTAATTACGGAGAAAAATCTTCAATTAAATCACTGTTCTATTATTATGAAAAGCAATTAAGGACTTTTTATTCATTATTTTATAAAATAAACTATCCGTGAAAGACTCAGACACAAAAATACAAAAAGGGTAAATTATTCATACTATAAATCATATTTATAATTAATTCAACACTTCAAAATACTTCCTAAATATTCTCACGTTTTTTAGTTAATTACTTATTACTGTAGGTACCTAGGTACTTTACCGAACAGTTTAACAATCTCTTTGTATTTTAATGTCACTGACCTATTGTGTTAAATCAGGAAATATAAACAAAGTCACGTGCAGTTATTATAACTTTAATACCAAGAAAAAAAAAGAAAATGGTATGGTCAGCAACAAAAGTTGTTAAAACCTACCTAAGTAGACTATTTTACATAACGTTAAGGTTGAGACTAAGTTATTTCATGTTACCAACACGTTTTCCAGCACTTTTTAAGTCATACATATTTTAACGTAAGGATCGTTGTGCATTTTTTTTAAGTGAATCTTTTTGCTATCTGCACAACGGTATAAAAGTCTGGTTTCCTATTGATAGTCTTGTAAGTTGCAACTTTCGATCTCAGGAACCGCATTCCATCTTGTGATAATGAAAATAAAACTGATCAACTTTGTTATTTAATTATGTAATTATGGCTGGAATATTATATATGAAATTATTATTATTTATTATTATTATATTATATTTATATATATTATTATTTATCATTATAATGTTTATTTATCTCTATACAATGTGAAGACTGCATAAGAGTATTTAGGAACTACTAAATTATATATTTAAAAATAAATCTTCACATCATACATTTTCACAGGGTGTTCTACCCATGAATATGAACAACTTTCACTATGGGACTAACTCTGAAATCACGAAAAAAAACAGCTGTTTCAAACAAAAGTGCAATACCTACTCGACCAAAATGTATGAAACAGGAGAGTTTTTTTCGTGATTTCATAGTTGAACTCATAGTGAATGTTGTTCATATTCATGAGTAGAACATCCTATGAAAATTTGCGCAATGCAAAAAAAAACAGCCTGTATGTAATAGAGAAGTATGGAAGAAAAAGAGATGTGTTGCCAACACCAAATAAATTAGGATAAGGGCAGGAGAATTATGAATGATGACCTAGGTACATTTTTAAAAGTAAACAGATATATCTCTGATCTAATCAGTAAAAAAGTGGGAAGCCTACTTGAATCTATGAGAGTAAGAAATTGGGTTGATCACTTGATCAGTTAATTATGGGGCATGTTTCCTCGCCATGTTTTCCGGCCGATATAGATCTTGTCAAAAAAAAAAACAGTCAGATATAGACCTTGTCAAAAAAAAAACAATCTTAACAATTATTTTTTTTATCATTGATAAAGTTGTCGTATTATTCATAATATTATACACGCATTAACATTTTATTAACGTCGGTGCATTACTTGAAACCAGTATTTTAAAGCTACTGTTTAAAAAAAAACAATAAGATTTTTAAGCTTAATGTCAGGGAGAAACTTACGCACTGATTGATAAAACATTTTCGCATTTTCGCATATTTTTATGCATATTATTTTCGTTCCGTGTAAAATATGCTTCAAAATGATTGTTTATTTTACTCATTTTATTAATATTTTCCAATAAACCCACAATACATTGTAATTTATTTCTTAAAAGTTACAAATGACTGTCAGTGAGAATAACATGAATTCATGGAATTAGTATGTACTGAATGTCAAAAATACCGAAAAGAGGCACTGACCAGCCAACAATGGAATCAACCTGTATCAAACTAACCCTTTCTTCGGTCGGTTTTTTTATTCTCCTTCTTTTTTTTTTAAAGATCGAACCTTTTTCTTTTTTTTGGCCATTAGCTTTTTTTATTCGTTCGTATCTTCGTTTTTTGTGGGGATCCCAAATTAATATAATGTTTTTTTTGGGTGCGATCCTATCGAACTGGTTTAGTGGTCGAAAACTGGTGGGAAAGATTTAATGAAAGTGTTTTTTTCTTTAGATTGACGATAGTTAAGATACTCTCGTTTTCGTTAAGCGCACAACGTAGAATTTACATAACCTGTCTAATGTCTATGGATGCGTTGGCGTAGAATCTCAGAGATTTCATATAAGTTTAATCAGGGTTTTAAAGACTTGGTTTTTTTTTGTATTTGTATAACATGTTTGCGTTTAGGCAATCAGGATTTATATTTCCTTTTGTGTTGATTGTATCTCGTGCCGTTAACATGAAAGTTCTGGGTAATCTAATCCTTTTTCGCGTGTTGCGACACAATACTTTTTATTGTTTTTTTGTGTGTTTTAATTACAGCTCTTAAATAAAACATTGAAGGCGCCTATACTGCAGTCCAGTTGAGTTATTACTGACTTCGAACTGTCTTTTTTCTTTTAAAAACGTGGTTGTGCACTCAACATCTGTCCAATAGTGATTGTCATTAATTAACAGGACGCGTAGGACGGACGGGCGGACAGGTTTCAAGGTATGTAGACGAGCAGGTTTCCACTTCTTATTTTTACGTTTTGCATGCATTCACTGCGTAAAACGTTGGTATTTAACCGTACAGCTATACTGTTATGATCTTGTAAGGAATTTTAAAATAGTACAAAATAGAGACGCTTGCAGATAAAATCTCTCGGGGTTATTTAAACATCCGTTATATTTGTAGTTGAAAATAAAGCATTGCAGTTACGGGTTGAGTCTTGAGTTTATGGCGACCGGTTTTGTAAATGAGCAAATAAAGCGACACTTACAATTGTTTACTAAAATTTCATGTAAGTATTTCATATTTAAAACCAGACGAAGTCCAGACAAAAAACGTAAAAAGTATCTGCAAAAATATTTTTCCTAAAACTGTTAATGATCGCATTTTCAGCAAAAAAGTTGTCAAGACACTTTAAGAGGTGATACCTCACCCGATTGTCTGCTGTTACCCATTGTGGCTCCCAAAATTCACAATCTGCGACCAAATCTCGACTTTTTTCAGTCGAAACGTTCCTTTATCCGCGGATCTCGCCAAAACGCCAGACGTAACGCATAAATCCTTATTTAAATATACCTCACCACTTTCATAGACACCACAGATCCTATAAACCAGGAAAAGCTCAAAGAGATTTCCATCTTAACGCCTTACAAATACATTCCATAGTCCATTAGTTAGGGATAGACACGCGAAAATAAATGAACGTCGTAAGATTCACGGTGGCATTTTGAATTCAATTCAACGCTCCACAAGTTAAGGTTTGATTCACAATGGGTGTTAGTGAAAGGGTTTTTATAGCAATAAATAAAGGAATATCGAAGTTGGCTGTGTCAACAACGCGTTGCATTCTTGTGCAGTGTGTACGACACACGCACACGTGCACGGGTCGCGAGATGATGCCGTATGTGTGAGTACACAAATACTTATTGGTAAATGTTGACTTGGGAACAGAAGTTCAGATGCACTATGGTAATGTTAATATTTCTTTATATTTTGTTACCGAAAGAATCATGGCAAGATCCATACATTAATTTGTACAAAAAAAAAAAATCATTTAGAGGGTTCAAAATATTTTCCAATTTTGAGAATACATTACTAGAAGTAGTTTGATATACTTATCATATTTTTTAAACCCCGCATAATTAAAATATTTCGAAATGAAAATATCAGTTTTTCGTTTCATCTCGTTGCCCATTTTGTAAAAAAAAAAGCGACGTGACAATGACGGATGTGTCAAACTGACAGAGAGACAACTTCAGACAATTACTTGATTGATGTGATGTAAATCGTAAAATCGTTACATATTTACAGCAATGTTTATTGTACTCTATGATTTACAGTGGAAAGATTGAAAAAGAACATTGATTAATCATTATTTGTGATATTATTTCCCATAAAACGATGGATGGATTGCTTGAAAGATGATATGGGTAGAAAGCGTGTGTTTTGATGAAACTTTTGTTTACCATTAGAATATGGGTGTACATATTCTAATGTATTAGGAGTATTTGGCAGCAAATGTATCGAATCAACCTTCTCGGTAAACTTCGCGGAGGTAGCCAAAACTACAATAAAATTCTCAGCTCCATTTTACCGGGTTCGCGTCTGTTTCAATGATTCCACATATTGTCCAGTTGCGCAGACACTTGAGATACACCAATTTTACATCACAATATCCACTAGGAATCAATTTGCGTACCTATAATTAAAACAGCCACTAAACTTCACTCGAAGAATACCCGCCAAAAAAAACCACTACTTTTTTTTTTTTTTTGTTATGGCGTTGCACTATTCGTGCTTATTGCCACTGACAATATTTAAACTGATTATAGCAAAACGTAAGAATCGATAACTCGCGAAATAATAAAAGGAATTACAAAGGAAAATTTGGAAACGGAAAGGAGAAACCACTACTTATATCTGGGCTGGTGTGACCACAGATTAAATATACTCAAGGAAGAGAGTCGGGCGCAGGCAAAGGTCCGGCGGGTCTTACACTGACAGCGGCCGTTTCGTTCTAAAATAATGAGCTCCTAGTTAAACTATTTACTTTTAACATTATCTATTTATTGCGGGGTTTTAAAAATATTGTAAATGCCTGAAGATACTCTTCAGGCACTCAAGAGTTTATGAGTTAGAATTCCAACTTCTCTAAATATCTTTATTTTTTTGTACAAATCCTGCCATGATTCTTTAAAAACAATCTAACATATGGCGGGAAATAAAGTTACGAAAATGAAAACCATTTTCTGAATATTCTGCATTAGATTACAATTTACATAAACATAATCGAAATAAAATAGAGTTTATCAACATAGTCTAACTGAGCTTTTTTATCGATGTGTTAAAGCTATTTTTAATTTTTCTTCAATATTTAACCTTCTTATTTTATTCCACTATGAATTTTTAACTTAACATTTTTCTAACAACGTTGTATTTTGTTTAAATAATAGTTTATTTTATAAAAAAAAATAAAAAAACATCGTCCCTACGATTATTGATCACTGACCAACATCCCCACATATTTTTTCCACGAAAGTCAGCTCCACAGTTTTCATGTGCATCTCCCCCTGACCTTGAGTCGAGTTGACCCGTTCTCGCGAATCAGCCGCGTTGCCCTCGTGCTGCTGCATGGCCACAGAGGGGGGTGAGACACGGAGGGGGGACTGATTCCGAGTAAACTTTACTTTACAAGTTGGCAACATTGCGGAGTTCGAACGGCGTGAGTGTAAGTCCATTCGCTTCAGCAGTGAGAGGGTTAAAGACAGGTTGGCAGGAAAATGGTTGAGGAAAAGGTAAATAAGGTCAACAAACCTTTGACGGTTGAAAGTTATGACAGTTAGGAGTTGTGTTTAATTTATTTATTTAGAAAATTTATCACATTTTTTTTGTAAACCTTTTTCTGTGGATTTTGTTTTAAATGCCACTATATATATATTGATTTTGTCTGAACTTTTTGAGAATATTCAATTGTCTTCCGTAAAAAGCCTGAACAAAAAGTCGGGACGGATAGGAGAAAAGAGATACTTATTTTCTTTAATTAATATAATAAGTAGGTAGGATTACAGCCTACTCCCTCTCACTGAGAGACTGAGAGTAGGCCTGTGTCCCAGCAGTGCACTGACAGAACTAAGCAGTAAATAAAAATGAAAAAACATTAAGGCTCCTACAAACAGGCGCGACACGACACGCGACACAAAGGCACCGCAAGTCGCGCAACGAGCGGTGCCTTTGTGTCGCGCGCGATTATATCGCATGTCGCGCCTGTTTGTAGGAGCCTTTAATCTGAACTGCTTTAAACAGTTCCATATGAGCCTAACGTTCAAAACAGTATTTTTTACTGATCCGAAAACAACTAAAGCTTGAGGCAAAATATTACCGTCATGACAGTAAACTTTAACGTTCTAAGTAGCTAAATGGTCACAAAATTAACTGTTTTATTTATTTGGTGATATCGTTCATACCATTGAAATTTACTTACATTGCAGTAATGGTGGTTTTCCTTTTTACCCGACTGCGCCAGAAGGAGGGTTATGTTTTTTTTTGTTTTTTTTTTTCAGTAAATAGTACCTATGTTGAATCATTAAAAGTTACTGTTTTGTCTTTTACTGTTTTACAAACATTTCTTCTTACTTTATAAAATCAGTAAGTAAGTCATAATCAAATCGATTTAATGTGCTGTAGTGAGAAATTATTTTTTCAGTGTGGGAACATTATAGGCTAATTATGTTATGTAGTAAGTAGACAAGTACTTAATTATAAATTAGATATTTTTTTTACACAAAAGATAAACTTTATATGGGTACAAAACGTATGCTAGTCAAGTAACCCACAAAAACATTTAAAAAAAAAAGATTCCGACGAACTGAGAACCTTCTCCTTTTTTTGAAGTCTGTCAAAAAGCCAAAACTTGCGTAGCGTAAGTTCTTTCGTACTTGTAGTAAGTTCTTAGTTGATGATCAACATCTGGGTACCTACCCCTTGTAGGTTCAACAGCTTTGAAACTTTTGTAGTATGAGTTTATGACTTAGCGAAAACTCGACTTAGGTACAGCCGGTCGATTCTGTAAAAATCTCACCGTGAAAACTTAGGTGAAGTGAGTTTGTTTTTGCTAGGAATTGACACTATTGACAGTTCACTCCACGCGCACTTCACCTAAGTTTTCACGGTGAGATGGTTAGAGAATCGCACTGCTGCTGCGTTGGTGTAGTGGTAACAAACGCGAGTGATGAACCTGAGGTCCCAGGTTCGAATCCCGGATCGGGCAAAATGGTATTGAGGTAAGTATTGTTTTCTCTTAGAAATATCTCAGTAGCACAGTTCCCACTGCTGGGACACAGGCCTCCTCTCTGTGAGAGTGGGCCATAATTAACCACGCGGGCCCACTGCGGGTTGGTGGATGGTCACGTAATGTCTTCGAATTTTTGGCTTAGAACGTTTCCTCAACGTTTTCCATCACCATTTTGAGAGTAGGGGTGATGTAATAAATCACGCAAAGTAATGTACCTGCCTGGGTGTGAACCCACGAACCCACTTGTAAGTCGGGGCCGTTACCACAAGGGCTAGGTAATGGTTTACTTGACGTAATTGCGAAATGTAGATATAGCATACAACTTCGCCTACCCCTTCGACTTTAGGCTTAATGTTTTGTTATATACATAGTCCAAATACTCCTGACTTAGGCCCTGAACGAACAATCTAAAAGATGTATCAATATATCAATTTTGATGGTAGTAGTATTATATAGTCGTTTTTATATGACTGGGTCACAGAATCTTGTCCAGTGCCTTATAAGGAACCCACTGCAGAGTCGGGTGGCCTATATCTTTGCAAGGAAAGGAAACACATCGATATTTAATTAACTTTGTAAGATTTATTTTGAAAATTTGTTTGACTGAGACCGAACCAAGTGTGATGCAATTACAAATTCATCATCTGTCTAGCTTTTTCCCAGCTATACTGTATGGGTGAACTTCTGAATTGGGCTGGACAGTTAATGAATTGAGATTCATAAATTAATAACGACAGGCAATTTAAGTATACTCTTAATTTCATTGTTTTATAGAACTGGAACAAAAAACTGTTGAAAAACTTCGCCTATATTTTCCGAATGTATAAGTAGTTTAGTTTATTACATCAACATTTCCCTAGCCATATAAGTCCCATGAAATAGGTAAAGACCCTATTGCCATGAAACAAACAAGAAATCAAGGCGCCAGACCGCCTAAGAAATTCCTAACGAAAAGCTCAATATCACTTGTGCTCGACCTGAGATTCAAAGATCTAAGCTAAAAATCTCTTAACAGCAGTTGCGCTTGCGACTCTATCATCGATACAGTAATCAACTAACTGTAATTTGAATATCCAGGCCCAAATGTAACTGAAAATAAATTCAATTGAATTATTTATTCTGTAAATTGGATATCGGAATCACATTTACCTACACGTCATATTATAAAAAATAAATAAGTTAGATGGCGACGACGTTTCCTATTGGAAACTGTTTACATACACAAAGTATAGTACAATTAGTTAGTATACTAAACAACTTTGACGGCTCGTTCAGTTTCTAAGTGCAATAGTAAACAAAATTACAAGCATCATTGGTGATTGAAAGGAAAAGTAGAAAAAAAAAAAAAACAAGAAAACTGACAATTGTTAGTGTGGTAGTTAATGTGGAATCTCTGGACAATTCAGAAGGCACATTTTCGTTCTTAAAAACGTCCAAATTGCAATCTCAGTATCAAAAACTTGTCAAAAATTTAAATTGGTCGTATTTTTGATAGATTGAAACTGAGATTCGAGTACGAAAGTTTTTGAAGATACGGGAATTGGGACACCGATATGCTAAAAGACATTAATGACTGAACTTAAGAAATACAAAAAAAAATAAACGAATCTTAAAATATAAACGTTAAAGACATATCTCACCCGTTTGCACATCGGAAGCAATTATTTATACTACACTATATCTAATACAGTTTCTATCTAATCTATGGCTCATTCCACATTCATTTTACTCCATAAAAATCTTAAATCAATATATAACCATAAATAAAACCACCTATATCTTTAACACAGCTTCAGTGTGGACCACGGTCGCAAGCCCTTCAAAATTAACCGGTTCCTATCCTCCATCCTTATCCGACTTCAGAACTACAAGTATACCTGTCCCGTTTTGCCCTTCGGACATTTTTTTATCTCACTCTCACCACCGCTGTAACTACCACTTTCCCTTTTCAAAGGACGAAGACACCAATATCTGGCATCCTTGTCGTGTGTATGTGGTTTAGTATGTGTGTCTCTGTCTTCAGGAGTCAGGATTTGGCCTTGAGACTGAGATGCTGAGTCTGGTCAAAGTTATTTTTACTTTTTACTTGGAACGATGACTAAATGCGTTAAGAAGCTAGTGGCAAGTCCTTCGCTTGTTTTATGGTATGTGTTTTGTGTAGGTGTGTGTATCCGAACGCATATTATTATCTGTAGCTTTGTTGACCGTTGGTAGCCATTTTCGATTTTTATATCAATATGTCTTACTGTTCATTATTATTATTGATAAATTCTAGTCGAACTTAATTAAAAACTTGGGTTTTAAACATGTAGGTGTGCAGTCATAAAGTTTTTCATTAAAAAGCAAAAAAAAATGAGCACCTTAATACAATTTTGATGAGCAATAAACTAATTTTACTACAAATAAGATTTTAAATCTGGTTTTATCAGAACAATTAAAATGTTTTTAATTTGTTTTTATTTTTACAATCCTTGCCTTATGAGTCTTATGACATTTAAAATTAAGCCTGACAAAGGAATAAACTCAAACAAACTTTTGAATTTAAGCCATCGAGTTTATGAAGGATTTGCAAAATTCTTTAGGTCCTCAAGAAAAAAATACCGAAAACTTTGCCTCTAAACTCCTGCGCCGAAAGCTAACGTATTTCGTTCAAAAGTCAATATAAAAATGTTGACTTTTCAGCAAAATAAGTCATTATTGCGCATCGAGATATAAGTACTAACGTACCTTATATCTCGATGTTATTGCGTTAATCGAAATAAATAAGTCATTATTGCGTTAGTCGGATTCGAAGGCCGTGAAGTGGGTTAAGGTTAAGACGGTATAAGCTGATCTATTCTGTAAAAATCTCACTATGAGAACTTTAGGTGAAGTGAGCTTAAAGTGACCCGATTTGACACCATTGACAGCTAACTCTTCACGGTGTTTTTTTTTTTACCCAGATATTCATGTTACGTTCATTTTGGTGTTCCTCATAGACAAAAGGGCAAAATGAAGTCAAAGAAAATTTAAACTTCATTCGAATGAAAGTTTTCCCGAGTACTAACGATTCTATATAACAGTATACTGATCGAAGCTTATCAAACATTGATATACCGAAAAGAATCCAGATCATATTACTCGGTAATATTCCCACTAATATCGAGTATGAATGTGGATATGAGTAAAAAAACGATGGATGGACTGTGTGAAAATAGCTAGATAGTCTTTGTAGTCACACCAAGATGACGACTAATAAAGAAGTCATCATCTGCCTAGCCTTTACCCAAATATCTTGGGGTCGGCTTCCAGTCTAACCGGATGCAGCTGAACACCATTATATTACATGTAGCAACTGCCTATCTGACCTCCACAACTCAGGAACTGGGTAATACGATACCCCTTGGTAAGACCGGTTGTCAGACTTTCGGGCTTCTTACTACTTATCCATAACGACTGTCAAAGATTCACGAATGACAGCCGGGACCAACGGCTTAACGTGCTTTCCGAGGCACGGAGGGGTCTCGGTATGTAAAGATAGTCACCCATCCACAGACCAACCGCGGCAAGCGTAGCTTAACCTGATCGATCGACCTGTGCGGCTGTTATTATTTAGAATATTAGAGAGAAAAACACATGTTAGGCCGACCCCAAACAAATTGGGATAAGGGATAAGAATGATGATGAATCCGAGGAATAAGGAAAGAGTTTGACATTGATGCAATGGAATGCTAGGACGAATGGAATAAACAGGGCTACTCGACTAGACTTGTTCTGAAAAACCCAGTGCGTAAGCATTCGAAGACCTGTTATCTGTGCATTTCGAAAAGTAAGGCTTTGTGTCGACCTGAGTCAAGATCAAGACTATTTTTCTTAGATCATTTATGGTCCGAGCCATAATACTGTAACCCCCTACTAATAAACGTATTACGAGTATATCAGATGAATAGTTACACACCGATTTTTCTCTTTCAGTTGTTGTAATTTGACTTTCGAAAGAAGTTAAGAAGACAAAGCGTTGTGTATACAGACGCTATACAATGTTTATTAGTAAGGGGGTTTGTCTAATGCCCGTTTACACTGTAGCGGTATCCACAACGCCACATGCGAACATCGCGTCATACTGTGCAAAATCCTGCATCTCGCAAACAGAGTTTACCGCGCAACTAGCACAGCATCGGACAGTTGCCCGCAAGACACAACACCCGCCTGGTTGGAGGATCCTCCCTTTTCTATAGAGTATGAGGAAACTTTAAGCCCTGTACCTCATACCTCTATAACACTGACATTTGGCAATGCCTAAATGTAATGAAATTATAATAATAAGTTGATAATCCGACAGCATACTAATATTTAGGTGCTAAGTAGCTTCTTCCCGCGATTCGTCCGAAATTTCTTATTCCTCCGACCCTCCCTGTCGCATCGCATCACCTGCCCGCGCTATCACTTTCATTTAGCGTTCTTTCTGACATCTTTTCTTTCTGCTCGGCTCCTATGGGTCATAGCGTGATGTTAAATAGCCTATAGCCTTCTTCAAGAAATGGGCTATCAGATGCAAATATTTCTTTATCAAATCCGACCGGCATCGGATACCTCTCTTACTAATTCCTTATGGAAAAACCCAATAACACTTTGCTCGACCTAGAACGGAACCCAGGCCCCAAAGCTCAACAACTGCGTTTGCGAGCACGGGACCAACGCACAACGGGGCAATTTTCTACCGTAGTACGTGTCTGTGGAATGTGGATATTCTGAAACAGGTAAAATCGGACAATATTAAGTACCATAATTACAATAACTTTCTACAAAAATTTTAAAAAATAAATGAAAATTGTACCCGAAAAAAAAAACGGTACACACGTACTAAACAATCGTTAGACAGATCCTGAGACACATGATTGATATGTTAATTTTCTTTTATGACTTTCGTATGATTGATTGACTAAAGATTACCATGTAAGTAATGGTTGTCTTACCCGTCGAGGTTTCCGCTGTATAAGTACCTACTCATGCACCTGTGGTATGTCACCTGTTAGTTTTATACATTCGTTTTTGTAACCTGATAATTGGTATACTGTTGAACATTATTGCAATGACTGAGCTTTCCTTTGTCCTATCAAAATTAAAACGTCAGACTGTTTATATTTTTATCTCTTACATTGGTAACTAATCAAAGTTGTACAGGCGCCAGCACATCAACCTACTACAATCTGACAATTTATTTTAATAAATTTTCAATTTTATCGCTAATACATAAGGTTCAAAGTTGATTGGGAAAATTTGACAGTTTCGGGTAGCTTGATGTGCTGGCGTCTGTAAACAAAAGCATGGAAGAAAAACTATGATTAATACTTTATTTGCGTTTCTTGCAGAACCTACCTACTGCAAGCTACGTGCTAACTGATTAAAAAAAATATAAAATTTTGTGGAGATCTTGAAATTTTGGCAACGATTCCTCAGAAAAACATTTTCAATTTGGTAGGTATTAGGTTGAAGTAATAAAATAAAATATCTGCATATGAAATTGAAATTAAATAATCTGCAAGTGGGACTTGTCATTGTTCTTGCTTAAGGCAGAACCGAACCGTAAGGAATAAAACCGAATGAAAGTAAAGACAAATTCAATGATAATGAGGCAACTCATACAGATTCGTAAGTTCATCTCGCAGTTCAACGCACTGCAGCAATTACCGCGCCGCGCCGCGACCAAAACAAGCAAACACATCGACCTTGCGCGGAAAACCAAAAAAAATCCCCCGCGCACCGTCCTGACCTACATACGACGCCACACGCGATAAAACGTATAAAATAACATAATAATAAGACTAAATAATAATAAAAAAGGAAGCGAGACTCAAAAATAAAAATAATAATCACAAGATTACGGTTACGCGGCGCGTAGTGGGCGCGTTTTTCATTCACGCTCCGCTGGAATAGTTCTCTTTTTAAAAAGGGGACGACGGTACGTGCCGCGGACTTGCCTTTTCTTTTATTTTCCGATTTCTTTCTTTTTTAATCATTTCACGAATATGGAACGTTTTTATTTTCCCCGGGCGGACGGTCCTCCCATTCATGCGGCGGGTTGCTTGCCTTATGTCCGACTTTTTGTTGCTTGAAACAATTACGACTTACAACCGGTCGTAAGATTTGTCGGCTCGTGGTATGCTGTTTGTGTTTTTTGCTGTTACGTAATTGAAGAGCTAAGTTGTGCGATGACGCTGAAGAGATTGCGTTAATAAATGTTTTATTTTTGTTTGTTTTTAGTTGTGTTAGAATGGTAGCGAAAGGATTATGTAATTGTAAAAGGTATCATTTCAGGTGTAATGACAAACACATGTAAAATCTTAGCTCATTAATATCTACTTAGGTAACAGACGCAGGCGCACTATTGCTGTCCATTCTGTTATGGAAGTGTTAAAAAATAGAATCCTAATCCAACTATCAACATGTACCTATCTAAAGTAACGTAGCAAGGAGACACATTAAGGCTGAGAATCAGTTTTTGAATTATGTACTTATATAAGAAACTTACATATAAAGACAATCCCCCAAAACGACCACCCCTTACAACTCCCTAGTGCTTTAAGGCTCCTACAAACAGGCGCGACACGCGATATAATCGCGCGCGACACAAAGGCACCGCTCGTTGCGCGACTTGCGGTGCCTTTGTGTCGCGTGTCGTGTCGCGCCTGTTTGAAAGAGCCTTTATCTGGGACAAACTGGCGCAACGAACTCCCCAGCAGCACAGCTGTCTGTTCAGTTAGAAGAACTTGATTCTATTCCCAGTCCAACACCAAAAACTATACACAATCGACTAAAAAATATGAAGAAAGAAAATATAATTTGACAATATACAATCAAAAAAGAAGAAGGACCTAAACGCAAAAAACGCAAGTTTTAGAAACAAAAAAGTAGGTACCTATATGATCGACTACAGTAAACAAAATCAGAAATATATATGATATTCTTCAGGATATGTTAGCCCCTTTAGGCACACAATACTTATACCTACAAACAAAAAAAGAAGAATTATGTTCCGATACCGTCTTGCTGACTAACTAATCTTGTCACCACAAAAAAAAACTCTCGCCAAAACAAGTGAAAAAATGAGACATAGTTTGGAAACCGGATTTTTTAAATTAACATTATACAAAATACATATTGAGGTTTACCCGGAAGGTTTTTCAAATCTACGTGGTTTAGTGCACACTAACAAATAACACTTAGTGTCTACTTGCATGTGCTAGAACCAAATATTCGAAGACATGTGACATCTACCAACAGTACCAACCCGCACTGGGCCCGCGTGGTGGATTACGCTCCACTCCCGCTCACAGAGTAGCCCACGCACTGTGTCCCAGCTGTGGGAACATTATAGCCAGATTACTTCTATCAGATGGTAGCAAATCTAATTTAGTCAGCCTCTCTTTAATTCTGACCAGCCAACAATTCACACTAACTTTGTTATATAACAACTTATTACAGAATGAAACTGGTCCGAATTACATTACAAGCAATAACCGAAGCAACCTCAGTTCAATCACCCCTGGTATGGTGACAGGTGTTAAGTGTCTTCGAGTACTAGAATCAGACTTTTTAGTTGTTAAGGAGGCACGTGTTTCCTCGGTAAGGTAATCATGGAGGCTGATAGAGCTTGAAACAAAAAACATAACCCTCCTTCTGGCGCAGTCGTGTAAATAGACCTGCATGATTTGCTAGGCTTCCTTGTTCCTTGTTTTCCCTGGCTATTTGAAAGATAGTCATTTTCATCAGGACTAAGACTAGTATGATTAGCCTAGAGAATGGTGCGTCACACACACACATGTAGGTGTATGTTTTAACTATTTATTTATATAGAGTTACCAATGTATACACTACAGATGTACGAGCCAATAATGCAAGAAAACCCCAACAACACAAATTACAGGAAGCAACAGAAAATAAAGAACTAAATCATGGTGCTGCATGATGCAGCCGAATACCAGTATTTTACATGGAGCGACTGCCTATCTGACCTCCACAACCCAGTTACTAGGTAATACGATACCCCTTGGTGAGACTGGTTGTCAGACTTTCGGACTTCTGACAACCCGTAACGACTGTCAAAGATCCAAGAATGACACCCGGGACCAACAGCTTAACGCGCTTTCCGAGGCACGGAGGGAGTCTCGGTGTGTAAAGATGGGACACCCATCCACGGACTTACTGCGGCAAGCGTAGCTTAACCTGGTAGATCGACCCGTGCGGCTGTTATTACTTAACCAAAACCCCTCTATAAAATAAAGAACTAAATGTAACAAACAATTACAGGTACTTAAATACAGCAATCAACTCAGCCGGTCACTGCTGGACTCCGCTGGCTCCCAAGCTGCGCCACATCACCATTTTTTTAATCATTACTACATTTCCATATTTACTACCAACTAGATAGACAATCTTAAAATGGAGCAGTTAAATTATTTGTATAAAACGTCTCCAAATCATAATAATTAACAAAAATTAGAGAAAAAAAAAAACTTGCGACTCAAAAATGTTGATCAGCAATTTTCGAGAAAAGATAAGATACTTACATATTTTATTTGCTCTTGAAACATGTTTACACATACAATAATAAAAACATGCATGCAGGATAACATAAAAACATAAAGGTTTTTTTTTATTATTCATTTCAAATTACGTAACGATAACACGAACCATTTATTAAACTGCAAGTTTTTCACATCAGTTGTGGTTTTCTGTATCCATCCACACTGGATTCAATTTTTTTTACCTAAAGCACCTTTCACCTTTCAAGCGTCGCGGCCAAAGACTATTATTCTCTTTGGTCGCGGCAGACCCCGTAGAAGATGGCGGGACGAGCTGGAGAAAACAAACGACCAGTGGTCCACTTTAGCCCTGGATCGAAAGAGCTGGAAGTCATGGGGAGAGGCCTTTGCTCAGAAGTGGGATGATGCAGGTTATCAGTAACAATAACATTTCACCACCTATACACCTACTCTGAGGAAACAAGAGCTTCCTAGCTACCGGAACACCTGCAATAACCAACATAATTAATCTGCATTCGCGATTTATCTGCCAAAAATGTAAACAAACATGAATTAATGGAAAAATAACTTTAAATCCTACACAATAAAGTTCAGTTTACGCTACATATTCAAACATTTTTATAACTTTTTCAATAGTGCTAGTCACTCTGAACTTAACTTAATTAACTTAATTGTCATTGACATACAGTTGTCATTTGTTTAAACTTGAAATAGTATGGGGGTTTGCAGCACTGCGCACTTTTACTATAAGTAGTATTCTGTGCAGTCAGTACAACTTATAAGCCGTCATAGATAATTATATTTTATTACTTTCTAAGCATGAGTCATGTTTTGATACCTACTTAAAAGTAACTTAATCACTGGTGTGTCTATGCTGACAATGGCACGAGCTGGCCTAGCCTCGAGTTATTATTATTTATGTGGAACTGGCTCCTTCATCAGATAATCTGCCTGTTCCCAACATAGGCCTTCTCTCTGTTAGAGGAGGGAACGGCCGCACTGTCGGCCTCCGTGAATATGATGACACCGGGGTTTGTCTTTACTATCGTCAAAAATCGCTCTCTAGGAAAACATACCAAATTAATTTCCTATACCTGTCGCAGCCAACTGGTTAAATTTAGCCGTTTAGTTAACTGCATGGCCTTTGGAAGTAATGCTCGCCTCGCTTCGCTCTCTTTGCTCGCACGCGGTTGATCACAGTTCTAATCTAACCCATAGCGTCCGTCGGGGTACCCTGGCTTAGTTACTGCGACTAATTCGGCTCTCGCGGGATTGGTTACAGTTCCAACCTAAATTATAATATTGAATATCTTTCAGGCCGTTAGTGTTTAGTTAAAAGGCTAGGTGGTTAACTAAACGGCTAATTAAACCAGTTGGCTGCGACGTATCACACTAGTTTCCCCGGCGAACTTAGTACCGCTTCAGAATATGAATTATCTTAAATTTTATTATTCGTAAATTTTTCCCATGTTTTAACAGTTATTCTACTATTCGGGGCGGAGACAAATCCAACAAATCAAAGATAATAAAAATCGATCCAGCCGTTCTTGAGTTATAAATGGTGTAACTAAACCGACTTTGTTTTATGTAGGTTAAATTTCAGAGACGTCATTCGCCGGCAAATTGCAGACGTTATGTAGCGGCCGCCGCAGTCTTAGGAAACCCTAGGCTTATAGCTCTTAGCTCTCTCCTTCTTCATCGCTTCTTCACTGAATGCCCCTTCAAATCCTTAACCCATTTTCCACTACAACAACGAAGTCTTGCAAGTACAACTTTCAAAGAAAATACTTGCTGCCTCCATTTCTTCGCGTTAGAAAGTGTCTGAAGCCTAGGCAACAACGTTGTTTTTCTCCGTGGAGTCGCCGATACTTGCTTTTTTGTTTCTTGTTTCGTCCGAGCTCCAATTTAACACTTGTCGTTGGCGTGGCGCCTTCGTATTGTTGGTGAGGTAAGAAATGGCCGCTGGTTTTTGAAAAAATAAAATATTTTGGTCAGAAAATAAATGGATTTTAAGCGAATTGATACTATTTCAGAAACGGATCACTGCAACACACCTCACCATGAAACACTCATGTCAGAAGAGCTTGAAACGAACTGTCAATCCCTAGGATCCAGGCATCAGACAAAAGCAGACTGGTGCCTGGCTTCTTATAGGACCCAGAATGTGAAAAGCAGTGAAAAGTTTTAAAAATTGTGTTTTAAAAATTTTTAGGGAGAACGTACAGAGCAGCACCACATCAAGCTACTACAATCTGTCAAATTTCTTTAATAGATTTTCAACTTTATCGCTAAAGCATAAGGTTCAATGTTGATTGGGAAAATTTGTCAGTTTCGGGTAGCTTGATGAGCTGGCGTCTGTATGTACATAGGTGACCGGTTACCGATTTTTGACAGACATTATTTTGTTCGACGTCGGCGTTGAAGTGTTGAATGATAGATTTTTACAGTGTTTTACGAGAGTTGCTTGACATGGTCACAATAGCAAACTGAAACTAGTCGACTACTTGACATGACAAATGCATAGTACAGTACCCGACGATAAATATTGCACATCGACCTTTTTACACAAAACCATTTTATACAAAGAATAAAAATAATTATCAAAAGAAGCAAGTCATAATTGTTTTAACAGACCCTTTGTCCTTTTGACCTTTTTGTCTTGTTTTTTTTTTATTGTTTTTTTGTTTTGTTTTAATAGATACCAGACTGTTTGTATTTCGTGCGACAAAGATAACGCTCTACGAAGCCGAAATTAGCCGATTGTCTCTTTTCAAAGGTCGATGTGCAAAATTTATCGCCGGGTACCTACTGTATGCGATTTCACACAAAAAAAAAAAAACAATGGCTTATAATTTTACGCCTCAAAGTTGATTGTAGTTTAACACTAACGGCCACTCCTCTTCGTCCCCACTACAGTGCGGTCAAATCAAAACTTTTTGCGTTCAAGAATGTCCGTAAAAAAGTCGCCCGTGTAATGACGATCTGATTTGTGGACGACCGTTAGCGCTGCGCAGGCGCTGCCCGACACCCATTGTCCGTTCGACTCCCGGGCAGAGTAAAAAGATCGCGATAAGTACGTGAGCTGTTATTATGAACTGTTATATCGCAGATTTTTGATGAAAAATGTCATTTCAGGTTAATGATCGAACGTGATTTTTGTGGTAGTAATTGATTCTTATTAAGCCGTGATGGTATTTTTTTTAGAAACGTAACGGATTTGTATGGGCACGTAGTTTACTTTTAAAATTTTAGAATACTTATTAGGTATCTATAAAAGTTAGATGTTCCTTTTTGGCTAGACTGTTTAGTAATTTAAAAATAATTAGAACAGTATCTATAAAACTTAGATGTTCCTTTTTGGCTAGACTCTGGTCATTTGTTTTCGAATAAAGAATGTCTATCGTCGTTGTTAAAGAGACGCAGACATCTTAATTTAACTTGGATGTTTCTCCAAAATAAAATGTTAGCTTTCATAATATTTTACAGGGAAGCATCTACATAACATGATCAGCCTATAATGTTCCCACTGCTGGGAAACAGGCCTCCTCTCGTCGAAAGGGAGTGGACTGTGCTGTAATCTACCACGCGGGCCCAGTGCGGGTTGGTACATGTGTCACATGTATTCGAATTTTTGGTTGTAGGACATGTCGGTTTCCTCACGATGTTTTCCTTCGCCGTTTTGAAGTAAGCATCTACCTTGAAACAAACTATCCCTGACAGTTTCATATTTCGGCATAGGAACGCATTTCAACAGATCTGAGATTTGTCTGTACAGAAAAGGAAATTGAAAATTACACAAGATTGCATTTTCGTATTAAATTTAGATACTTCGTTACTCGTCTGTCATTCGTCGATCTTTGACAGTTACAGTTGTTACAGTCAGAAGCCCAAAAAGTCTAACAACCAATCTTACCAAGGGGTATCGTATTACCCAGTGACTGGGTTGCGGAGGTCAGGTAGGCAGTCGCTCCATGTAAAATACTGGTATTCAGCTGCATCCGGTTAGACTGGAAGCCGACCCCAACGTAGTTGGGAAAAGCCTAGGCAGGCAGTAGGCAGAGTGCCCTTCGATAATGTTTTAAACGTAACACAAAAAAATAATGGTTCAGTGAAGTGTACAATTTGGTCGATATCACAAGACAAACTGGTGCAACCAAAGAAGTGAGTAATTCAGTCAAGCTTTTTACTTTGAAGAGTACAGGAGCGCCATCTAGTATGATATTACAAAACTAACCGGCTGAATAACTTGACTAGCAATTATTGTTATTGCTTTAGTTGCAACTTTGTTTAAATTTGGCTACTTAGGTACTGATAGGTATTTTATTTAATTACATGAGTTATTTATTTCGTACGAAAATTATTTGACGCCGAAAAATATTGCATTTTTTGTCTGGAAAGTGACGCACTTAACTACCAAATAGAAAGACTATATAAAACCAACACATTCAAAAGAATGTTGACATCCGATTGTACCTATTGTACAAATTACAGGCCGTTAATTAAAACTAACATAGACAAACGTGTAACGCTTGTCCGAAAGAGCTTTTAAAACTATTTCACAAGGAATTCCGAGAGAGACGGCGCGGACGCAGTCTCTCACTACCAAAAATAACGCGTCCGAGTTATCCACATTAGGGATAATCGCAAGGGTCAACCTATCCGCAGTGCAATGGAGAGGCCTCGCCCTGGGGGAACCGCCTTCTTGATCACGGTTTCCCCTACGCCAGGTAAGTATGCTTATTTAACAGAAAATCGCGAGCGTCATTCAACGGGGGAGAATCTTAACACCGCGATTCAGAAAACGGGCTGAATTGTACAACGCCATCTATCGAGGGGGTAAGAACTAAATTACACTGGCGGACAAAGTACTCTGTCGAACTAGTCAAACAAGCTCATTTTGTTTATTTACGAAAGAAAAAAATCAATTACAGAAGCGAGTGGTCCATAATTTGGGCCTCCTTACAGCGACAGAGCGTCCGTCCATCTGTCTTAATGTGTTTATCGCGTGTGAACTTGTTTAAGATTCGAGAAATGCATCGAGGTGGTTACTACCGGTTACAAAGACAAAAAAGAATCGAAAATGTGGATGTATTTGTAGTTAACGTCAATATGTGGTGGCAGAACTTGCTTGCGCAGCTTTTTTCGAAAATTAAAACAAAATGAATGCACTGACCTTATTATTATAAATGAAAAACATTTTATCATTTGCGTCGCGCGTATTATTAGCTACTAGCTTCTGCCCGCGACTTCGTCTGCGTGAATCACATGCCTTCGTTGTCACTTCGGTTTCGTTTAGCGATCTTGCTGACTTTTTTTCTTTCTGCACGGCTCCTAAGGGTCATCGCGTGATGTTAAATCAAACGCAAATTTTTTTTTTTCAAATCCAGCAGTTCCAGAGATTAGCACGTTCAAACAAACAAAGAAACTGTTTCTTAGTTTTTTTTTTAAACAAAAAAATATTATACGTACAGACGCCAGAACATCAAGTTACTACAATCTGTCAAATTCTTTAATAGATTTTCAACTTTATCGCTAAAATTAAGGTTCAAAATTGATTGAGAAAATTTGACAGTTTCGGGTAGCTCGGTGTGCTGGCGCGATGGCGTCTGTACATATTGCAAAAATCCAATGTTCTGCCCATCAGTCAAATAAGCTATTTACATTCAGTTATAACAAAAAGCTCTTGACTGTTAGGTCTAATAATCATGAACGTTTTTTACCTTCTATTCTACGAGTAATAGTCCTATTAAGGGGCTTACAGGACCTAAACGCAAAAAAACGCAAGTTTTAGAAACAATAAAAGTATATGATCGACTACAGTAAACAAAATCAAAAAAAGATATCATATTCTTCAGATAGGTAGATATAGTGTGTTGAAAACATAATACAACTAATTTGATACGATAGAAAAAAATCATGAAGTTACCTGTAAAAACTTTATTTTTACAATAAAACCATACTAATATTATGTATATACAATCATTCTGATTTTTTGACAGATTATTCTACAAGCAACATACTGAAAGACTAGTCTTTTAATTTTTTAGTCCAAACAATAGATTTTTTGTAATGAAATAATTGCTTCATATTTTGCAATAAATTACGAGCGTTGTGTCATCGCGCTTCTCTTTCTTTTCTACGTACTCCGACAGTGAACGCGCTTTAGGTCATGTAAGCCCCTTAATAAACAAAGCAGAAACATAATCCTTTATCACCTTCTGTCTGACCAACTCGTAACTTTAGGTTTAGGGTTATAATGACCTCTAGTTTTTATGGGATTCTAGAAATAATGTTGAGTATTCGTCCTACAGACGTTCTTGGAACGAGTTGGGCTGGTTTGCTCCGCTGCGAGTGTACGGCACGGGATTTAATTACTGCTATAAAATTATTATGCTATTTATACCTGTTTATTGCTGATCTTGAGATTACTGGATGCAGAATATGTTTGGTTAAAAGGTTTTAACTAGGCAAGTTAAGTACTTAACTATTACTTTTTTGGTGACTGGTTTTTTTTGGTCAACAGTGTACGACACTAACACCTCCGCAAGCAACGTTTGCCGAGGTCAGTCCGAGGATAGGTGACCATCCATTATATACCGAGACACAGAGCATGTTAAGCGGTTGGTCCCGGCTGTCATTTGTAAGTAGAATTTTGACAGTCGTTATGGTTAGCCAGAAGCTCGAAAGTCTGAAAACCAGTCTTACCAAGAGGTATCGTGTTACCCAGTAACTGGGTTGTGGAGGTCAGATTAGCAGTCGCTCCATGTAGAATACTGATATTCAGCTGCATCCGGTTGGACTGGCAGCCGACCCCAAGATAGATAGTTGGAAAAAGGCTAGGTTTTAGGATTTTGGTAACTTGTCTTTGTCACTTATTTTTTTTGGTCAACAGTCTATGAGAGTAGCACGCTGTTTCCGGAAAGCTAATTAATACAAAACTTAGCGGAATGAATTATCAGTTAGTATCAAATCACATAACCTAAGCTTGACAGTCTGTTAGCCAATGTTTGTGTTAAACCGACAGTGTCACTGTCAGCTAATGATTACTTAGTTAATTATTGCTGTTAAAACGTTTTGTGGTTTTAAAATAAAATAAGTATTTACCTATGCTATAAGGTTGCCTTGTGAGGTCCCGTTTATTCTTGCTGTAAGCTACAATGAAAGTAATCTAACTTTTTTTATTGCTGAATGGGCCTGCTCTAGACCTCGAGTCCTCGACCACGCCTGATGGAAAGCTATGGATGAGGTGTATGATGAAACGAGCGTGCCCAGAAGATGCCTGTTCACTCTTGCTTTGACGGCAGACGGGTTAAATGTGGAAGAGAACATAGACGCTGGCAGAGAGATTTCCACACTTTGACTGTGCGCATTATAAATGGGAAGAAGAAGCGCCGAGTACCTGCCACAGGTCGGGCTATCTTCAAAATAGAGCATCTTTTCTTTGATACCCAAGCATACTACCACGCGTTGCAGGCATTTGTTATGTTCAATTTTGTTTTCGTGAGATGACTCGTCAAGTTTGACCTTATTAACAAAAAAACAAAAGAATTAATTAGATTAACACAAAACAAGTTATTTATTGTTAGTTTTGGCGCGAAGGCGCCTGCTCCCATCTAATTTCATATCGTTCCATCTCCAAATCGTTATCGCACGCATCGATATGCTTTCTAAAACTCCAATTTTCTTTTACATTGTCGTGTTGAAGTGAACTGGCTCGGTTCGTATTTAATTCCTTATCAATGGTGCCACCGGGCGTCCCGTTATCTAATTTCTGAACGAATGGAGACGGCCATTTTGCCGCCAACCGTGACCAATGCTACACTTTGGTGTCCGAGATTTTTATATTGAGAGTAGGGTACCTACGACCGTTTACAAAAAAATAACAGAAACAATAAAAAAAATTGTAGTAAGTAATCTTAAATAGAAAACAAGGCCAAAAATCTGAAAATATAAATCCATACTTAGTACCTATAACAGGAGAAAAAGGGTCAAGTGATGAGAGGAGATAGGACTAGTACCTATAGCCGACTAGGAGGTATCAATCATCATCATCACCAGGCCTGCCTACGACATAGGCCTCTCCAAATTGCGAGCCATTCAGGTTCAACTGGATTCTCGGCAACACTTGGCAAGAAGGTGTCCTCCTCATATTTTTCACAATGTTTCTTTGTTTGGGTCGTTTATGGCGCGGTAAGAAGCAAATTTTTATGTAATTGACAATAGCTCACCGCGGCAATAAATAAGGTTCAAAACGGCGATGCGTTTGATGTTAGTTGAATCGAATGACGACCAACAAAATAAAATTAATTTTACAGTTTTAATTAATTTAAACAATAAATGTTCGCATTTTTAGGTACTTATTTCTCTAATTGATTGAATTCCCTTTATCATAATTACATAAAACATGACGTTAGCTTACGCTCAAAGCTACGTTATACGATTGTTTTATTATCATATTATTTTATTTTTATGAAATATTTTTGGAGTCTTGTCTTTGAAAATTTGACAATACACTCATATTTAGTTTATGAAAGTTGACCTCAGAAGACTAATTCTTGTAATTAAAAACGTTCTTAATCTAGTCGCATTCTCATCTAAGCGACAATCAATGTCAAAAACATGTCAAAAATGTAGGTAAACTAGAAATATTTTTGACAGATTGAGACTGAACGTTCTGAAATTACGGTAAATATGTGCTTTGAGTTTACTCATAAACATGACTTAAAAACAACTAAAGGAGGCTTTATGTCTTGATATGCGACGGCGTACCCGATACAAAAACGAGGCCTTTCAAATAGGTAGGCACTGAATCAAACTATCAAAGTGAGAAAAAAAAAATGCGCCCATTACAATATTGGTACCTACGTCACGAACGAGATGGCATCAATAACGTGTAGCCCCAAATAAGCTACTTATTTGAAAGCAGTAAGAGGTCACAGAGAAGCACAAAACAGCAGTAGCAAAGGGTAAAAGTTTTCATACGGGAAGCTGCGGACTGCGGAGTAATTGCGTAACACACTAAGGCCCGTACCTTCATGACCTTCATCGGTTGATAGGGCGCTCTTGCCAAAATCAAAAGCCTTTTATTCAAACTAAGCTTTAAGAAAATAAAAACAAAATACGACTGTCTTTTGTTCTTATTTTCTTAAATCTTAGTTTGAAACAAAAATACCCGCCCTTCACTACCTCCTAGTGCCTAAGGCCTAAGCTGGGAAGAAGTGGCGCAACAAACTCCCCAGCAGCACAGCTGTTTGTTAAGTTAGAAAACCATTAACTAGGCAGAGCTGAACCTGAATGTCGTGCCATTCGTAAGTACATTCATACTAACACGAAAAATCCGGCTTTCATCCAATAAAGGGAGAAAAGCCTAAAAATACACGCAAAAAGTTGCAATATATACAAAACCCAAGCGTGCAAATTCAGCAACGCTAAGTTTTTTAAGCTCCAAAATGAAACTTTTTAACCTGCCAATCAGTTTTAGTAACGTTCATAACACCTTCATTCTCCCAATTTCCCCCCAGCATAGCAAAATCCGTTTTTTAAATATTTACAGTTTAGTTATGTAGATAGGTACAAATTTTTGGTGCATGGCGAGCCGGTGCGGCAGTTACCATGGCAACCACGTCGTTGTTTTGCCGATCGGGCTTTGTCTATTCTTTTTTATTCTTGTTTGGCTTTTTTCGTACGGAAATATAGGCACAGGCATGGAGGCAGACAATGCCTTTTAAAGGGTAGTACCGTCGTATGTTAGATATTCGACTGTGTTTCGTGAATAACAATTAAATTGTAGCGAGTTAGATGTTTGATGGGCATTTTTAAGGAGCTAAAATATCTATTTAATTATTATTTTGTGCGTAAAAGTTCTCTTAGTTGGTTAAATTTTTAGATGATACAAACTTACAAAGTCTGGTTCGGTAACTAGACCATGTCTACATGATTCGTCTGCATGTAGGTATTTTGTATGTCACAATTTTTTGTATTATCATTCTCCTGCCCTCATCCCAATTTATTTGGGGTCAGCGAAACATATCTTTTTCTTCCATACTTCTCTATTAGTCGTCATCTCGGTAGTCACGCCCTGTCTAACCATATCATCATTCACACAGTCCACCCATCGTTTCTTTGTTCTTCCCCTACTCTTATAGCCATCGACATCCATACTCAAAACTCTCCTCAAGACATTTTCCTCCCTGCCGGGTCAGCGGGATTGTCCGAAAGGGTTACCGCCGGAACATAAAGGGCTAAGGAAGGAACACAGGTGGGTTTAGTCAGTAAGAGTCTGACACTCCCTTCCGCTCCACTCAGAGCGGGAGGGGTCTTTAATGATTTCCCATCCTGAAAAAAAAAGACATTTCCCTCATTTCTCCGTAACACATGCCCATACCATGACAACCGATTTCCACACAACTTTTCAGTTACCGGTGCCACTTTCAAACTTCCTCTTGTGTACTCATTTCTTATTCTATCCATTCGTGTAACATCCCTCTTAGCATTCTCATCTCAGCTGCACGCAATTGCCTTCCATTCATCCCTTTTGTGGCCCAACAATTTTTGTATGTACACATATATACAGCATGAAAAGTAGTCTACGTCCTTCTCTAGGCCCTAATCTACCTATTTTATCAAACATAACGATCAGTTCAGTGGTTTAGGTGTGAAAAGATAACAGGCATACAGACTGAGTTACCGACTTTATCATTTATGATATTAGTTTGGTTAAAGCTTGTCTGATTTCTTCGTTGGTCTAGTGGTCGCAACCGTTGGTGGTTATTTTATGATTGAATATGTTAAGCTACTGTAATACCATTTTAAGAACTTCTGTAACCATATTTAACGGCAAATAAATCTTTGACTTTGACTACAGCTGAACATGAGGTCCTAGGTTCGATTCCCAGGTCGGTTAAAGTGTTAGGTATTAGGTTTTTCTATTAAGAATTTCTCAGTAGCAGCCAGGGGCAATAGGCTCGCCATCTATTACATGGAACTTAAAATAACTGGCGAAATATAGGTGTATTATAGATACAGCTCTGCCTAAACCTTCGGGGATTACAAGCGTGATGTTTATGTTTAAGATGTATGGGCTGATTTTTCAATCGACAGATAATTTTTATTCTTGGAATAAAATTGACATCTGACAGATTTCGTATAGAAGAAGTGTGAAAAATTCAAAATTATTTCTCGGATATATATAATATCTGGCGTTGCAAAAATCAGCCCTAAATCAAATAGACGACCGCCATTCTTCCGACAGCTGTTTGCTGTCGGGGCCAAGGCAAATCAGGTTATTGAAATGTGTAATTTTCGATACAATAGCCTGTCGGATGGTTGTGAAGTTGTGGATTCCTGTTCGTCCTAGGCATTCATTAGTCATAGTGACAGAATTTGTATAGTTAGAACTCAAACCTCAAAATCGAAACAAATGACAGCTACATTAAGGATTTAATTGATAGAATAATATTATAAGTCGGTTAAATTTAACGATTGCGATTAAAATGATACTAAATTCTTTCATAATCTAATTTGCTATAGGAATTACGTTAGGCGCACAATATGGTGTAGTGGGTAATTGAAGGTGAATTCTTTAATGGAAACGAAAAAATATGGTTATAATAATATTCATTAAATTATTATGTACTATGGGCCTTGCTTGTAGGTATTCATATTTTTTTAAAACATCCATAAAATTTTGTGTCAATACAATTTAAGTCTTAATAAAATGGAATAAGATATATTTTTGATTGAAATGACTTCATGGAAGTAATTTTCATGATTGACGTGAACATCGTCACGATTAAACACCAGCGTGCGTTCTAAGTACTCAATTTGATTAAAATGAAATACTGAAATTTACGACATTTATAAATTCATTTTCTGATATCAATACAATGTCTTAGCTCTAAGGTTACACAATTTTGCTAAGCCTATCTATCTAAGTCATATATTCAGATTTTTATCATATAAAAGCAAAAAGTAAACAACAAAAGCTGTATCAAACAGACTCATGATAAGGTTTATGAATGCTCCTGTCAAAATGATAACACTGATCTGACTGAAGTTACTCACAAATCCAAAGTGTTGGCGAACAGTGTTTCGCAATATAATTTCTTCAAAATTTAGAATAATATTGTTTTATTAACCATGTTATCCAGCCTGAGAACTGGAGTGCAGGGCGTGGTATGTCAGCTAAAACCTTAATTTTGTGGCTACTGTAAACAAACGTATTATATAATAACGTTTTGACATTTCAACTGTGGTGATTTGTGATCGTATTTTCAGTTACGTGCTGCGTCCAGGAATATTCAGACTAGCGCAGCTCTGCAGCATGACAGCCTGTTCGTTCACCGTGATAGTCCCGAGGACAACCCTGACATCCCCTTCGAATTCACGGAGCAGAACAAAAAGGTCAGCGACTGTCATCTGTTTTGACTAAGCATAGGTTTTTTTGCTGTTCCTATTTCAAAATATCGCTGATTGTAACAGAAGATTGTAATGTTTGTACACTTTTGTTAAATGCGAGGCAAAATTATTAACAAGAACGGTTATAGCTGATGAAAAGATAACTACGTAATTATTTTAGGTTAACCTGGGAAATTGATAACAAAACATAACATAATTATGTAGTAAGTAGTTTGTACACTGTTCACGAATGTTTTCTAGAATTACAAGTAATGAAAGCTAACAAAAGCGTGTTAAAAGTATAGATCCTACAAAATAGTACTTGACTTCTATGTTAATTTTCTAAGTTTAAAGTTGTGCTAACAATCACAATGTCAACTTTACGATTTTGTGCATTTTCTGTACTCAAAACCTATATTTGTTTATTCTGTGTGCACCAGGCTCAATTCTATTATAATCTAAAAGATAATTTACCCTTTTTCTTGTATCTTAACTTTAATTTTTTAATTTGCTAGACCAAAATGACAGCTGTGAATGTTGTGATCAACCTTTTTGTCAATGTTGACAGTTTTTATTACTATGCAGCTAAGTAATAGTGTAATCTTCATTTATTTTACCTACTTCTATGGCTAAGCCAAAGTAGGGTTATGATTTTAACAGACTATTTGTGTATGTTCATCTGCCAGCCTCCTCTGTAAAAATCTCACTGTGAGAACCAGTGGCGTGCCTAGGGGTCAAAATTAGGGCAAGCCCACAGATTTTCAACATATAAAAAAAACGCCCAACTGAGGGATTGGCTGATTTTCAGTTATTAATGTTTGTATTCGAGTTCATTGATTGGTATTTTTTTAATATATTTATTTATTGATAGGTTTAAGTAAGTTTGTTGTTGTGAATTATGATTTTATTAGGGCAAGCCGGGCTTTTCGGCTTCTATGAAGGTACCGCCCCTGGTGAGAACTATTTTAAGGTGAAGTGAGCTGTCAGTGCACCTGATGCTAGGGATTGATAGCTCGCTTCAGCTAAGGTTTGATAGTCAAATAATTGACTATTGATACAGAATAGATTGGCTGTTTCATCACAACTCCTAAACATAATATTTCTGAATCTTTTTTCAGAGAGTCGATGCCTTACTTGGGATTTATCCCGAAGGTCACAAGCGTGGAGCGATGATCCCACTTCTGGACTTGGCTCAGCGTCAGGCTGGAGGCTGGCTGCCCATCTCTGCCATGCACAAAGTAGCTGATCTCCTCAAGCTGCCACGCATGAGGGTTTATGAGGTGGCTACGTTCTACACTATGTTTATTAGGTAAGGTTATTTTGTGAAAATATTAGGTCCTTACATAATGAAATTGCCGCTTTGTGAAACTGGCCACTTTGATCTCAAATATCTGGCGTTTGGTTAGAAATTCGAAATTCAAATTTAGACTTGTGTACTTGTTTCAAATTTACAATGTTTAATTTACAATGTTTAAAAAAAATCAAATATCACTTTCTAGTGATATTTGATTTTTTTTAAACATTGTTCTGTTCACAATATGGAAAGCTTAAAATATCGCGTTATTTACAAATATGAGTACCATAGCACCAGCACTGATACAAATGAAGGAATCAGTTACCTATTGGTAGTATGTATTCTTATAAAAGCAATTGTAGTACAGCAAAACCGAATTTTTTGGCACGGTTGGCGCAGTTGTTAAGTGATTCACTGCTGCGCTGCGTGTTGCAGTATCGATTCCCGCATGGAACAAATATTTGTATTGTAAAGTAATGTGCCTTTAAACGTGACGCGTCCTTGAAAGGGATTTGAAGATCAGTGGCAAACCTGTGTCACGCCATTTTGAAAAAAATGGCAAAGTCAAAGACATTAATTTATTCGCGCGACAGTGTAGGTATGCCAGGCTCCATAAATTATAAAAATCTTCGATCGCCTTTCACACTCAATTCTCGTCCAATTATTGAATCTCTGCCTAAGAAGTTTCACTTCAAAAAACAAAACAAACATGGGGTAAAGCGTCACATCCGCTCAAAACACAACGCTGGTTTTCAGCGACGGCTAGCGTTGACTCGATGTCGTCGACCAATGCAGAATATAAAGTACAGACGCCAGCACATCAACCTACTACAATCTGTCAAATTTCTGTAATATTTTCAACTTTATCTCTAAAGCATAAGGTTCAAAGTTGATTGGGAAAATTTGTCAGTTTCGGGTAGCTTGATGTGCTGGCGTCTGTACCTACCAGTGGCGAAGGGTGGATTTATGACAAAGGTAAGCCGGAGCAAAAAAAAAATGCATGTAGGCGTTTTGCAATGTTTTAATTGTATGGTGTATTAAATATCTACAGTATGATATGATTATATTTCATCATTCTGAATTTTCGAAGGGAAGCCGGTGGGAACCGAGTTGTATGGTGCTTTCGCCACTGGTACCTACATAAAAAAATCAAGTTTATTTTATTATGTGAATTATTTAAATTTACAGACGACCAATCGGCAAGTACCATATCCAAGTATGCACCACAACTCCCTGCTGGCTCCGTGGCTCTGATGCGATCCTGAAGGCGCTGGTCGACGGAACCCAGTGTCACGTCGGTGGCAACAGCCCCTGTGGAAAGTTCTCTATATCTGAGGTGAAAACATTTTTTTCTACATAATAAACATCATAAATTATTATTTATTCATTCACTAATAAACAACGCGCAGCCAAAACCGCTGGGTCTAGAAGCGTGAAATTTTGCAAGAGTTCGTTACATAACTCTCTAAGGAAGGATTTTTGCAAATTGATTTCCTAAAGATTTTGTCAATGGGAAACCCCATCGATCCCACAGCTTGTCTATAAATAAAACTTGACGATAGTTTTAAGAGATGGAACGCAGAGACAAGGAAGCGATGCAGCATTGACGTAGTCGCCAAATTGTCGCGCAGATCGCCTATGCTATGCTAAAAGTTTCGTTTCTGCTATGGTCCTATTAACGTTTATGCGATTAAGGGCTGATTTTTCAATCGACAGATAATTTTTATTCGTGTAATAAAATTGACGTCTGTCAGTTTTTGTATGGAAGAACTGTCAAAAATTCAAAATTATTCCTCTGATAAAATTTATCTGGCGTTGAAAATATCAGCCCTTTTTTTTTTGGGGTGGGAAATCATCAAATGGAAGGGAGTGTCAGACTCTTACTGACTAAAACCCATCCGTGTACCTCCCTTAGCCCTTTATGTTCCGGGGTAGCGGTAACCCTTTCGGACAATCCTGCTAACCCGGCAGGCTTCGGCCCTAACGGGCCCCTTCGCAGAGAAATATCAGCCCTAAGGGTTGATTATTCATAGCCCGATAACTTTTATTTAAGAATATACATGATGATTTGACATATTTTTTATACAAAAGCTGTCAAAACGCAATATCAATTTCCCAGATAAAAGTTATCTGACTATTGAAAAATCAGCTCAAAACACAAAATCCTTGCAATGACTATCACAGTACAGTTGTTTGCATAGGATTATCAAAGCAACGTTACATCAAACAGTGACGTCGATATCATCCTAGTAAGACGACAACGTGCTCTAAGTAATGAAAGTCGAACTAACAAGCTTCGTATTAGAAAAAGACACCCGCTGCTACTAACAGGTCTTAACTTTTTTTTTACAATTATATCAACTTATGAGTATTCATTTGTTTTTCCAGGTGGAGTGCCTCGGTGCTTGTGTCAACGCTCCTATGGTTCAAGTTAACGACGATTACTACGTAAGTATAACTTTATAATGTCTAATGATCGTCAGATCTACTATATTCACTTTAAAAAAATAAATAAATAAAATCAGCTAATACATACCTATAAGAAGTCAAGAATCTTTTATGCTTCGAAAGCACAGACCTGAAACTATTATGCTCGTGTTCACTAATACTCGCCGACTCCTAAATTAATGCTTAAATAAAAGCGCGCTGTTGACTTTTTAACGCTCGGCTTAGCACTAGTGTTGCTCAACTATCGATTGATTCTCGATAGTATTTCAATACTATCGTAACCTCGAAAATTAGTAACAATATCGATAGGGCTATCAATAGTATTGGAATTCTACAATACTATCGATAATTCAATCGCCAGACATTAGTTTTACTATTGATGAAGAGCAATAGTATCGATAGTATTGGGTTGTGATACTATTGATAGTATCGATACTATCGCTATAAAAGTGTTTTACTACAATTACTAGAGATACTATCGATAGTATTAGAACTATCGATTTTTTTACTCCATCGTTATTCTATTCTAGGGAAATGACTTATATCCCGATGCAATACTATTCAATTTTCGTTAAATATCGAAGGGGTTAAAATATCGATAGTTCTAATACTATCGATAGTATAGCTAGTAATTGTTGTAAAACACACTTTCATAGCGATAGTATAAATAGTATCACAACTCAATACTATCGATACTATTGCTCTTCATTAAAGTATTACAGCTCATGTCTGACGATTGATACTATCAATAGTATTGTAAAATTCCAATACAATCGATAGCCCTATCGATATTGTTACTAGTTTTCAAGGTCAACTAAGTATCAGTAGATCAATCGATAGTTAGGCAACACTACTTAGCTCTGAACGTTGAAAATACAACGCGCTTTTATTTAGGCATTCATTTAAGTGTCGTGTAGTGTTAGTGAAAACGGGCGTTAAGGCGGAAACATACGTGTCGTGGCGTGTCGTAATGCTTACTGTCGTGACGGTGAGTGTGCACACTAACGTGTCGTGTCGTGGCGTACTCTGGCGTTATTTCTGAACAGTACTTAACGAACCTTTGCAGCGTTCAAACATAAGTAGGTACATAATGTTTTCTTCTGATTCGGATAGTGATTTTGATGAAGACCTTTAATTTCTCTTAGCAATGAAACTTCTTAAGAGCAAAAAAAGAAAAGAAGATACTGGGTTCACCCTATAAACAGAGGGGAGACAAGACAAAGGTGAATTTCATCGTCTTGTTAAAGAATTAGAGAGTGACGAAGAGAAATTTCATCAGTACTTTAGAATGAACAAAGCACAATATGAGGAAGTTCATTCGCTGATTGGAGGAGACATAAAAAAGTACATACTAAATGTCGTGAACCCATAAGTACTAAAGAGAGGTAGCGTCACAAACCCCCACCACCGCTCTGGCGCAATCGGTGACACGACAGAACGCGTTGCGACACTTCACGACATGCAAATATGTCCCTAACCATATTAAATGTATGAAACCGATAGGCTTCTGGCGCGTCACGACACGCCACGACACGTAAGTATGTTTCCGCCTTTAGTCACACGTTCAGGTAGATTTATTAATCGTGTATTGCCCATGGTCTACCCGACTAGTCCACCTAGGTAAACTATGGGAAATTGTTTTACCCATAGTCCACCAGATTGTCCATATTATGTTTTCGTAGATTTATTGAAACCTCCAGCAAAGTTGTACACATACAAAAAAAAAAATACAATACTTTTTTTTTTTAATTAAGATAAATGACAAAATATGCTTTATTGCCCCCAAAACACTAACTACATTTGAATACTATAATATGTATGTATTTTCTCTCATTTTCCAGGAAGACCTGACAGTGGAAGACACGAAAGAAATAATTGAGAAACTGAAAAAAGACGAAAAACCTAAAGCTGGCCCCAGGTATGTATCCTTTCCACCACTTTATTATTAACCGTCCATCGTGGTGGAGTCGAAAGTATGCAAGTTATTAATACGTTGACAAGGTAGACATTGATAGAACAAGCACTAAATTGTGATGTTTGGAAGGAAGGAAAATAAGAAAGTTTAAAATTAAAACCTGCTTCTGGGGCACCCCAAATTTGGAAAAGTAGGTACTTTTTAATGAATTCCCAAAGAAGTCCAAAAATATCTCAAGAGAGTAAGACGCAGTTTGGAGTTGGACGTCCTGCGCCCTAATTGACACACTCTCAATCATAATCTGAATCACTTTGAATGATATTGCTTAAAATTCGCTCGCTCTTGCATCCTACGTTGTCTTCATTCTCAAATCTTTCTGCATAAGCAAACCATTTCCGTATACATTTTCAAAAAAAACCTAACAGAATTCCGAGACGAGATGCAAAATAATTCGGGCTCACCTTGCACGCTCTTGCATCCATAATTTTTGCTTTTCTGTAAAAGTCGACGAAGTGTCTTCTGCTTCTATATGAGTGGACAAAAGAAAACCTAACCGATCCGAGGCGGGATGCTAAAATCTTCGATGACCCCATAGTGGACCATCGGCAAACGCACCACCCTAAAAATAAATTCCTGACGGGTGCCAGCGCATATTATAACCGAATTTCGGCCATGGCGGCCATTCTCAGCGGAAACCAGGCTGCGGTGCGGGAGCTATTATAGTGCAGGCGTGTATGCGTACGCACAGGTGCACTCTCTCTTCCCTTCCCTCGCTCTCGTTCTATCAGGCGCAGGACACACGGCGACACGTGCGCGCGAGGCACGAGGGTGTCACACCGCCAACTTCCAAACTACGGGCTGTTACTGAGAAATTCATAATGGTAAAACCCAATAAAACTTCACCTGACTTGGGATCGAACCCAGGACCCCACGATCAGCATTCGCGCTAACGACCACGAGACCAACGGGGCAGTCACATGGAATATTTTATATACCTACACGTTTTAATGTAGGCACATTATAAAGTTTTACAAAATTTTGCTAGAAATACTTACACAACTAAGAAGACTGGGAGAGGTGCTCATTTGCCATCCCAGGCCTAATGCAAAATTTTCACTACGAAGGTTGACTTCAGACACAAAAGACACAATATCTATTTGGGTGATTTTTAATTTTTTTTTTCTCAGGAGTGGACGATTCGCCTCCGAACCCCTAGGAGGGCTGACATCCTTGAGTGAAGAACCAACCGGCCCCGGCTTCGGGCTACAAGACGGCTTGAAGTAAACCCCTTGAACAAAAGCTTTCAAGTTTTGTAAATCTTATTTATAGGCAATATTTAAATAAATCATTGTTAGATCAGTTGCTTTTTTTATTTAAGTACATATTTTTTTTTAATTTAACCATAGTTTAACAGGTGAAATCACGAATGCCTTAGAAAGAGATTGGCCGTAGTGGTAAATGCACGAGGGACGACCGCGCTCCGACCAAAAAAATTAAGGGAAAAAACTGGCCAAGTGCGAGTCGGACTCGCACACGAAGGGTTCCGTACCACAAGGCAAAAACGCCGAAAAAAACACGTTTGTTGTATGGGAAATATTTATTTTATTCTGTTTTTAGTATTTGTTGTTATAGCGGCAATAAAAATACATGTATACCTAGTACAGATGTCTAATATTATGAATACAGGAGCGAGCCAAGGGAGAGAAAATAATCTAATCCATACTTCTTTTACACTCTTTAGCCAACAATGTGTGTGGAACTGTATACCCCTGACATAAGCTTGGTTTTGCATTGACATCCAATGTCCTGCTATATTTTTGTTCTGTTCATTCAACAAACTAAAGAAAGGAAATACATACGTTGTACCTACTTATATATCAACCTTAAAAGAAATGACAGAATTATCGGCTCAAAGAAGCCACCATTCTCGTGTCAAATCAAATATTTCCATATTATTGAATAATGATTGTGATTTAACATTATTAGGTAAGTACCTATTCGAAAGCCCTTGGGAAATTCTGATAAGCTAATTAGTAAAGTGTCTAGTGTGTGAGCTATCTCGTTCCTAAAAGTACTTACCTACTACGAAACTGGCTACTTACGTGCGATCACTGATAAGGAACACGTAAGATAGGCACATAAAGTAATTTTATTCAGTTGTGGCTATGTTATTGTCCTGTGTGTTACTATGTTATAAAAGTTATTTGTTTTAATAATTTAGGTGAGTAGGCAAACACTCGTGACAATAGTGTTGTTATTTTTTATTGTAGTTAGGTATGTAGGTAAATGTTGTGATTAGTGTAACCTCATTTTTAATACTTCCATTGATATACGTTCTGTTTTGTGATAACGATATCCTAAAAAAAATGAAAATAAAGTTGCAGTGTCAAAATGGTGTTGATTTACAGATGACCCGTAGAAATAACAAAAATGAAACATATAAAGAATATACCGAAATACAACTGTGGGACCCTAATGATCCTAATGATTCCTGGGACCAAACAAATGTAAGTATACCATGATTTAGTTTTTGGAAAGTTAATGTTGGTTTTTAGGTTATAATTTAGTGTCAATTTTTAGATAAGTAAGAACATCAACAATTAAACTTTATAAAAGAATTTCAGCCCATTACATTACTGCTTAGGCGTAGGCTAATTGTTGATAATTCGTTTAGAAATTAGGCATATCGTATTTTCGTCTATCGCGCGCCATAGTGGTGAGCCGTGAGCTAAGTTAAGCCTACTTATTCCTTTGTAATCGACTAAATAGGTTGCGACTTTATCATTTATCAGTGAACTACATACATCATATCAACAAAAACACAGGCGAGTAATGACGTACAAAATAATAATACTTTTATTTATAATATAACTATTCTGTTAAAGAATACAATAAGGAATCTACTAAAATATTTCTAGTTTAGTTTTGCACCTCTAGTGTCAAAAACTATTGACATCATTGACACAGTTCTGAAATGTCAGTTGTTTGCTTTTGCTTGCTCCTTTCTGTCAGTGATTTTTCATCCGTTGATTGTTCGTGTCGTCTTCTTGGGTGTGAAAATGTCTTTCGAGGCCTGAAAGGCATTCTGTGAACGATGAAAAGTAGCCCTACGCGCAAATATGAAAATTTCTCCAACGACAACCAAGGGAAGGAAACGGACAAGTATTCTCTAGACAGCCAAGACACCGCCAGTGTGGTTAGTCCGTTGTTGAAATTATTGATTTTGTTTGTGTACTTTAAAAGATGTTATTGATTTGTCGCGTTTTAATGTTTAGATTAGTCATACATAGCATATGTGTTTTATCTTAACGCCTTTGATAACTGCTAGGATTATCATTGGGATGCAGAAACCGATGGTTTCTGCATATTATCCGACTGCTGTTTTGTCCTACGTATGCGCGGCATACGATCTAGATCGTTCTAGTTCTAGATATATTTCGATCGACCTTTTTATAACTTAACCGTTTGGTGATATTTGGTGTTTTTGCGACAGTGAGTCATATTTATGGGACCTTATTTTGTAATGTTGCCAGCTCGTTATTTTTGCGGCTTCTCGTATGCGTATTTTGCACTCAGTTTCACCTCGACACGTTAATTGTGGATACTTTTTATTTTGATCATGCTATTAAATATTTCTTGATCAGCAATTAATTAGCCTCAACAGTTATAAGTGAACCCTTTATTAGACAATGCACATAAATATTTTTCTTTTGATATTCTTATTTATTTATTATTTATTTAAATAAATACTTAATGAATTCAGTGCAATCAAGTGGCAAACATCTTTAACCCATAAATAGATAATGCTTAAAAAAAAACCTTTTTTCTATGACTATAATGAGTTCAGTTCAAATGAGGGACATCTGCCCAGCACTGTGGACTGAAAGCAGTCCACTGCTGGGCATTGGTCCCTATGGGACTACATACTACTGGATGGATGTGGGTTATTGTACATATACATGTACCTAATGTATATAATACAGGTGGTGTATTAATAAATAGAAACAATTTTAAGTAAACATGACAGACTACTTTTATTATCTATCCACCATCACATGTAGTATATACATCTTTATGACACAATACTTCACATTCACACATTCCATAACATAGTTGACGCTAGTAGCTACATTTTGATCCAAATTACAACACAATTATGGACCCTGTCGGGCACAGCTAAATTTTTAAGGCTTTTTTTAATGTTGATAATTATGATAAGTTTAACAAGTATTGATATTTAGCAGAATTAATTATTTTAAAGGTGGGAATAGGTAAGCTATAGGAATCTGTTCTACAGAATTCTGATTAAATATGAAACAAAGAGCTACACAAATGGTTGCTTCAGTAAAACCACATTCAAACTTTGTTACAGTGACTCAGACTGAAAACTAACAAAACCACAAAACTTGTTTGTACTAAAGAGTACCTACAAAGTACCTTAGCACTTAAATACATACCTGTGTTTATACTTATTAGTCATATTATTTTAACACCAATAATCTTTTAAAACAGACATTTTCAAGTTAAATATTTAACTTTAGTATCTAATTTATACTATAAAATAAAAAAAAAACGACAATGAGTGAGAGTAGGTAGCATTGACAAAAAAAGAAGAAGAATATTTATTATACAGAGATACCACATGAAAACATTAATTTTTCAATTATAACTGTTTGTAACTGTAGACCTAGATTTTGGAATGGGCAACTAGCTTCATATTTTCTGACTGACTTCTTGACAACTAAAAAGTGCCTGTAAATGGTTTAATTGAAATAAATGCTTTGAGTTTGAGGTGAGCACAACAAAGTTGGTGTGACAATCTGACGTTTTCAGGGCAAACATGGCCAGAGATCGCACATGACATGAGGTTTGAAAGAAAAAATGGTTGGCCTTTGCCCAGCAATGGGACACAAAATAGGCACAAAAAAAAACTGTTTGCATGAAAACAATGAATACTTACTTAATGGTAAAAGCTGATCAAAAAATGTACCACTGAAAAAAAAAAATGATAATGGCCTTCCATTTAAATCTATAATAATAATATGAAGTGGAAAAATTTGTAAGTTTGTATGTAGGGGGCGGGGTTAATCTTCGGAACTACTGATCCGATTCGAAGCTATTTATTATCCCTGAATATCATAGGATATTAATTTTTTTTATCAAATGGCAAAGTTAAAATAAAAAACATTATCTGCTGGTAGCTACACCAGAGCTTTGCATTATTTTATTCGTGAAAATTAAATGTGGTAAACTAGCGGGTGGGTTTGTCAAATAAATGAAGTGGTTCAATGAACAGACTGGTCTTATCACCGTAATTATTATCTTTTAGTAAAGATTTAATACTAACTTTATCGGGCATTAAATTCTGTGATTTTATTCTTCATAATAATGATAATAGAATTAACAACTACTAAATTATAGATCTGGATTTTTTCTCATATGAGCTTCAAAAGTTAAAGGTCAAAAATACACACTTTGACTTAGAGTTGCGGACACCCGCCCGTATTACTTATTACCTGAAGGTCATATGCATTTAATTACTTAGTTTTAAAAAAGTCATGTGGCCTGACCTCATAATATATGAGGTAGTCAGATGGATGACTTTTTATTAAAAAAAGACTTAATTTATATTGCACATATACCTATTATGTATTTTTCTTTCATTTTTAATCAATATAAATTCTGTTATACAGGTTGTAAAAAGACCCATCACATAGCTATCAACTACGTATTCTGTACATCAACTAAGTAACATTGCACAAAAATAATTGCTGGGAAAAGAGTCTAAATTTTGGTGTGATCATTTTCTGTTTGCGGTAGTGCGCAATGTAACGCACGTAAAACATTGTGCTTATTTGTGCATACAACGGTAGAGGGGTGGTGGGGGTATTAAAGTTATGTTTATAACATTGAAAACTGGTTTTCGTAGAAAAAACGTCATTCTTTTACTGACGTTTTTTCTACGAAAACAAGTTTTTAGTTTCAATTCAGTCAGTCTATCTGTCGGTATATTACCTGTATATTACCTTTTCACGCCTAAACCACTGAACGGATTTCGATATTTGGCAGAGATAGATTGCATTCACAATAGAATAGAAATCCAATCCTATCAACTGTGGGAAAATCAATCCTTACAGTTGAAAGTTTAAAAATAAAAATCTTTCTTGCAAATCACAATAGAATAGAATAGAAATCCGATCCAATCCTCTCAACTGTGGGAAAATCAAAATTTGATTATAACAATAGAAAAAGTAATTTTGTCTCATCATTAGTCACAGTTTCACGTTTATTTCCATAGGAGCAACAGAAACAATAGAATAGCACAGTACACATACATAAATTCACGCTTTTCTTCCCTTGCAGTAAGGTATATACAATTTACGTGGCTCTTTCCAACTACCCGTTTGTAGGTTTTGGATTTTACCTCTGACATAAACTAAGGGTCACCGTGATGAAAAATCAGAGGTAAAATAACTGAAAGGACATTAGAGTCGTCTTTGAAAGTTGATAAATAAAGCCAGGCTCTCCAGTCTTTCAAGTTTTTCCACTAATTCCGTTAACGTCGTCGTCGTCGTGAGCTTTAATTTTAATTAATAAAAGGTTCGTTCGCGTTGGCGTCAAAACTTTGTAATAAAATAAGTAACATTAATTGCTTGTAACCCTTCTTATAAAGCTTGTAACATTAATTGTTTAATTTTCACCAGGCTTTACTTGTCACGGAGTTTGATTGCGAAATTGGTTATTGATTCTCTATAGTTCAGTTTGAAGTAATTTTCGGGACGAGTTTTCATGACGGTCTTTTCATCTTGCTACTTCAACGGTATAAAGAGGAAAATATATAGTTTGAACACTTTAAAATTCTACGATTAAAATGTAATTTGAAGTTTCACAGCGCATTTTGTCACAAAATAAGGGTAGGGTTAGATATACTCAAGTATAAGCATCACGAGATTAAGCCTTTAGGGATATGGAGATTTTGAATGACAAGGCTTAAACGTCCCTGGATTAAACCGCCATCGAAGGTCCCTTTTGGGTTCAAGGGAGATAGGTATCCCATTCGTTAAATATAATCTTTTATTATACCTTTAGCTGCGGTTACGGCCGCTTTTAAACTATTATTTGTTATATAAACTTGTGGCGCCATCTACATCGCCACATGCAACTCCGCATCACGCAAAAATCCTGCATCGCGCAAACGACAGTTTACCACGCAAGAAGCATATATGCAACATCCAGATATCAATCTTCGTGCAGTTGCCCACCAGACCCAACACCCGTCTGGTTGGAGAATTCGCCCTTATATAGAAAATGAGTAAACTTTATACTTTACCCGGTTCCTCATACCTCTTATAAAGGTATAATGTAAAAAAAAAAACCCTATGTTGTTCTCTTGGTACCAAATTACTTTTCTCTCATTGAATTTCGCCTGGAAGGATAAATGACTGAATACGTAGTCGGATTCACTTTGGAAAACGTATGAATGTTAACTGGCATTTTCTACTTATGTACCTCACCTACATCTTATGTAAATAGATTCGTGAGGCTTACACGTCTTTAAGCGAGATAAGGGCCCTTTATTCTACGAGAAATTCACCCAAACACGAGATTTTTCAACTGTAAAGAATTGTATTATTAATCAATCAACACCAAGCAGCAGTGAAGGTTTCACTCAGCACAAAACTTCGTCGGAATAAATTAAATTTTCATCCGCATGTGCGGGAAACAGCTGCTACTTCCATGATATGCTGATGTTACATTATCTACTTACCCGTTTTTTATCATTACGAGGCTTGGCAGGGTTCCAAGTCGGGTCACTATGAGAGTAATGTGGCACGCGTGTAATAGTATTTTAAAACATTGAGGTATTTCGTGCCCAGCGGTGCTATTCTGTAAAAATCTCACCGTGAAAACTTAGGTAAGTGAGCGTGGAGTGAGCTGTCAATAGTGTCAATTCCTAGCAAAAACAAACTCACTTCACCTAAGTTTTCACGGTGAGATTTTTACTGAATCGAATAAAGGTGTTATGTATAATCAGCTTATGATGTTCCCACTGGTGGGACACAGGCCTCCTCTCTTCGAGAGGGAGTGGGCTGTAATCTACCACGCGGGCTTCGTGCGGTCGGGTTGGTGGATTTCACATGTCTTCGAATTTTTGGTTTTAGGACATGCCGGTTTCCTCACGATGTTTTCCTTCCGTTTTGAGAGCAGTGGTGATGAAATTATTTACACAAAGTAAAGCGCCTGTCTGGGTTTGGGTTCGAACCCAACTTACGCCTCGGTAAGTCGGAGCCGTTACCACTGGGCCACCATTGCTTTCCATATCATCTCATGCTCGGGCACTGAGGTGTTGAGGCGTAATTCTCGTAGATTTATGTTGAAGGTAACTCAGGTAGCTGAGTAATGTTCAACGAGTAAGCGCATCGAATCGATAGTTACGCATTTCCTCGTACAAATGAGAAACGCTTATGTGACTAAACCGGTCGCGGTATTAGTTTTTATTTTTCACTTTTTGTTTACGTTTTGTCTCAAGCCAAACTGAATAGGGTATAGTGTGACATGACCGGGCATATAAATAGATTCGTAAGCTAATTTCACCTGTGATAGCTTCGACCATATGGGAGGGTCTACTATGCAAAGCTAAAGGTCTTTGCTTCATTATTCGTGAAGATACAAGTAACATTCCGTAAGTTTTAGGAATCGGCTTACAGTCGTGTGTTGCCTTTAGTCAATCAATACCCATTTCAGTATAATCTGTATTTAATTAATAGATAATAATGTAACTCGATCTCTAATTGTTGTAGCATTGAAACAGACGATAATAATAAATTAATCAGCGGTACCGTTCATTACGGTACTTTCCAGAGAAATCATCTATATATCGCTCATTTGGAGAAACATCGACGTAACGTAACTGTTAACTTTTTTTTACGTCTTTGTGTTTCCTAACGTAAATAAGTACGTTTCTAAGTGCTTTGTCATATTTAACTAATTTTTTAGGAAAAAATACATTTACGTCGATGTTTCTCCAAATTTGCTATATTTATATATCTATACAAATAAATGAAATTGAAGTGTCTGTTTGTAATATCAGCTTTTTACTTAATGCATATCATCATCTGCCTAGCCTTTTCCAACTATGTTGGGGTCGGCTTCCACTCTAACCGGATGCAGCTGAATACCAGTACTTTACATGGAGCGACTGCTTATCTGACCACAACCCAGTTACTGAGTAATACGATACCCCTTGGTAAGACTGGTTGTCAGACTTTCGGGCTTCTGACTACCCGTAACAACTGTTAAAGATCCACGAATGACAGCCGGGACCAACGGCTTAACGTGCTTTCCGAGGCACGGTGTAAAAATGGTCACCCATCCACAGACCAACCGTGGCAAGCGTAGCTTAACCTAATCGATCGACCTGTGCGACTGTTATCATTTAGCCACGGGCCCTATGCATATATTATTAAATATTAAAGTATATACACATCAAATCATATCAAAAACAATTTAAGAAAATTGTCTGTTTGTTCCGTCTAATCTCCGAAACGGTCGGACCAATTTAGAAAGGACTTTTACTGGCATATAGCTGATGTTATAGGAGTAACTTTTATTTTAGAAAAATGTGGCACTCCAGGAGTGCCGACAGAAGTGAAACCAAAACGCAAACAGAATACTTACTTGCCATCACTCATTGACATATCGGATATATGTATGTACACTGAAACCGAGTACATCCCGAGGACAGCCGAACACATCCGAAGCGGTGTCGGTTACGGTAACAGTGGCGCGAGTTCAATAGTTTTTTACCATCTCAAAAAAATGCCCAACGCGCCTAAAGAAGTATTCACTTAAAAAAAACACTCTTGACAACCAATATGCACGCGAATGAAATCGTGGGCACAGCTGGTATCTAATCGTTACAGTTTTAGTTCTGGATTTCCCGACTAGATTTTACCTAGAACGGAAAATAAATCCGGTCCAAATGTTGCTGAAACCCGTAAACAATGTAACTTATTTTGTATTAATGAGAAAAAAAGGAAAAGTTTGTAACGTTTCTAGTAGCTTTTAATGATGCAACATGCATTGGAAATGACATAATTTTCTTCGTTGGTCACTAGGACAAAAGGCCGTGGGTTATTGATTGGTTAGGGCAATGCAATGGATGTCACCTTGCTGAATGTAGTCCTCACGTATTAAAGGCTAAAGCTCCTGCAAACAGGCGCGACGCGCGACGTGAATAGCGCGCGACACAAAGGCACCGCTCGTTGCCCAATTTGTGGTGCCTTTGTGTCGTGCGCGATTTTATCGCGTGTCGCGCCTGTTTGAGAGGCCTTTAACGGTATGAGGTGCAAAGAATTTAGTCCATGAGAGACAAAATATTTCTCATGTGAATTTTAAGGTAACTGTACCACGAAAGACCTTTAGAAATGTTTGTCTCTTATCTTCTCTCTTTGTGTTGTACTCGAAGAAGACTGCTTCCTCTCGTGTACGCGCGACTTCACATCAAGAGCAGACTTCTGATTTTACGAAAAACCTATACAATGTCAGGTCGGCTAAAACTGGAAATGTATAGCTTTATGAAATGTGTAGCCGTGTGTACAACGCAAAAAATCCTACTATAATATTATAAATGTGAAAGTTTGTGAAGATGTTTGGATGTTTGTTACTCAAACACGCGTAAACCGTTGAACAGATTTGGATGAAAATTGGCAAATATATAGACCATTTCCTGGATTAACACATAGGATACTTTTTATTCCGATATTCCCACGGGATCGAAACTTACGCGGGTGAAACCGAGGGGCGCTTCTAGTAATTTAAATAAACAGTAGTTCGTAGTAGAACTCTATATGAAAGAGCTACCTATTTTTGCCAAGCAGCGTTGCTGTGTTTCCGCAGACAGACGCGACGATGAAGTTTTCATAGAAATTGTTCCGAGTCGTCTCGAGCTGTCGCGTCGCGCCTGTCTGTGGGAACCTTTACAGTTAGCATGAAATCCGATGGTTATGTTTCTCCTAATGAAAATGCCTGTGCAATACAGTTACGATTCTCACGCTAAATCTTATATCAGCGTGAATAATCCCGTCTGCAATCAGTAATCTGTTACTACTAATCAGTTTTTTACAGCAACACTTGTTCGAAAGACATAAAATATGTTTATTTGGCATGTCATAAGTACGCACTAAGTACATACAATGATACAATAAAGAAAAAAAAAAACAATTTTTGTGCCTTGCGGCTGGGCCAAATAGGGCAATCCAACCCTCAACCCTTCGTCTTTGACTCGAAGGACCTCTGGAATGAAATCAGTAAAACTTTCAGGAGACTTGTCCTTATCTTTGGATGGCATTTACATGCTTTTCACGCTGTAGAAATACCGAAACCTCAAATTGCGGAGTTTTTGGGAAACGCACAATTGATTATGCGTTTCCCAAAGACGCACCCAATAATAGTTTCTCAAATTGAATGATCAATTTTTTTCTTTGATCAATTGAATGATGATTACGCGGAACTTATAACATAACAGTCGTAATATGGGTGTCTCAGTAGGTACACCTAATTACACTTCTGCCTACGCCTTCGGAAAATACAGGTGTGATATTATGAATGATTAGTTCAAAACAGGTACAGAGCTTTGCAAGCTATCGAAAGCTCTCGCATGGCTGAACACACGTCGCTCTGGTAATCAGAACCAGTCGGCTAAACGAGAGTTTATAATACTGATAATTTTATACTTTATAGACATGTGGCTTCACATAGATCATAGGTTCTCAACGTGGGCGATAACACCCCGTCGTGGGCGTTTGAGACTTTCGGCGTAGAAGACCCAGGGAAGATTATATGTCTTACTAGCTTCTGCCCGAGACTTCGTTCGCGTGAAATTTCACCCTCCCCCATTCACCCTCTTAGGGTGGAACCGCTGGCCCGGAACATAAAGGGCTAAGGAAGGAACACGGGTGGGTTTTAGTCAGTAAGAGTCTGACACTCCCTTCCGCTCCACCCAGAGCGGGAGGGGTCATTTGATGATTTCTCATCCTCAAAAAAAAGGTGGAATTTAGAAAAAACCCTTTCTTAGTGGATACCTATAACTCTTCACAAAGACCACACCCTCCAAATTTCATGACTCTAGGACCAGCGGTTTAGGCAGTGCGTTGATATATCAGTCAGTCAGGACTTTGAATGTCATAATTATATAAGACTATTAAAAATTAAATATAATCGTGGCAATAGCTGCTTCACATTCACGACAGACGGTAAGTAAATAAAAATGGGGGGCTCTAGAAAAAAATATATTCTCATAGTGGCCGGTGGGCAAAATAAGGGAGAACCTATGACATAGACGATCGTTGCTTTTACGACTGCATGCTTGGTCAGTCTTTGTAGAATGCTTTTGTTCGTTAATCTTAAAGAGGGTTTTCTGAAGAGGTGTGTCCAAAAGCTCTTACAATACTTCTCAGGTTTCTAGAATTTTAATGCCCATTTTAAATTAAATGTTGTAAGCAGGCGAGACCCATACCATTATTATTATATTATTTTCAAATTCAAATGGGGTCCCGCCTGCTTCCAACTTTTTTTTAATTTAAAATGGGCTTGTTTTTTTTTTGGCTTTCCAGTTTTTTTTTACTTAATTTTTTTACCGCAGTCGGGTTTTTTTATGTTTTTTATTACTTTTTTTCTATACTTTATTGCATACAGTTCAAAATGTGCCATTTGCCTAGTACCTACTAAAAATAATATTATTTAAAAGGGACGATTTGTCCGTTTCGCGTGAGTAAATTCTTGCGAATCAACTAATAAGCCAATGATTTTCCTTCTACTCATACCTATTTAACGTTACAAATATTACTACAAGCCCGTTGATTATTCCGCGTTTACGAACACACGTATAAACGGCGCCATCGTTCATTTACCAGTAATTATTTACTTACGATCAGTCTGACGTCGCTCGACGGTGCGTGCAAACGTGTTTTTAGCATTTATCTCCGCATATAATAAAAACATACGGTTTTGTCGTGTTTTCGCGTCCACATACTTGGGATAGCAACAGGTATTGTTTTTGAAGGTTGTCCAATGTAACTGGTGCGTATAGTTTTTAAGTTTTCTCTGTGCTTTTGAGCACCTAACTTTTGGACTTTTTTTACTTTTTGTTCGGGAGTTTCTACGGTTTCTATAGAGAGTCGAGTGTTTTTCTCACTTTTAAAGGTTATTGCTATAGCAACTTGAAGTTACTGGGTTTATGGTGAATTATTATCAATGGATATGAGCAATGTGTGTGACAAGTTTTGTGCACGAACAATGTGTGTGACAAGTTTTGCGCAAAATCCAATTGACTATTCATTGAACGAGAAAATTGTTAGCACATCTTCTATTTGATTGATAAACTGTTCGTATAAAACCAGGGGATAAGCAGCTGTTCAATCAGGTTTAACATTAATCAAATTATTATTACCATCTGCAGAATATAATTAATAACTGGTATGAATTTAACCAGCTTCCGGTTCGTTCTCACGGTCAACAATGTGTCTTAAGATTTCCTCAGGATCGCAGTTATTACTTTATCAGTTATTGTAGTATTGATGATGCTTTGTATTCTAAGGCCGCGTTCACTATGCAGGCTCAAGTGGTACATGGTGTGTCTACGATTGCGTTTTGTCGGTTCAGTGTGAACGAAAAGTTCAATATGTATGGAAAAACACTAAACTACGTCGCGCTCTTTTACAATTAGCAGCTACCAATACGTTTCGTGTGAACGCGGCCTTAGAATTCATCCTCAACAATATAATAATTGATAATTTATTATTGTCATTGGATTATGTGCTAAGCACGATCACAGAACTCATCTTCTACTTAATAAAAATCTTAAATTTACTGACAGACAATGCAGTCTAAACCGCTGGGGGCTAGAAGCATGAATAAATTTACTGACAGACAATGCAGTCTAAACCGCTGGGGCTAGAAGCATGAATAAATTTACTGACAGACAATGCAGTCTAAACCGCTGGGGCTAGAAGCATGAAATTTTCGTAAGAGTTCCTTTTATTATGAAGATAGCGCACTAAGAAAGCATTTTTAAAAACCGAGTGCGAGTCGGACTCCCCCACACAAAGGGTTCCGTACCACAAGCCAAAAAACACCCAAAAAATCACGTTTGTTACTTTGTTGTATGGGGGCCCTCCTTAAATATTTATTTTATTCTGTTTTTAGTATTTGTTGTTATAGCGGCAACAGAAATACATCATCTGTGATTTCAACTGTCTAGCTATCACGGTTCATGAGATACAGCCTGGTGACAGACATACAGACAGACGGACAGTGGAGTCTAAGTAATAGGGTCCCGTTGTTACCCTTTGTAGAAGTTCATAATTTTTGCCGATTGGATATTCCATCCACACGGCTTGTAGGTAGGGTTCCCAGATCAAAATATCAAAAATCCGGAGAAAATTCCTGACATTCCATGAAATTTCCGGACACTCTTGTTAATTTTTTATTAAAATCGTTACGCATCGTGCAAGTAAATAAACTAACCAAATCGATTGCCAAATCGTTCGTTTCGTTTCTTTCATTTTTTATTTCACTCTTCACTTATTTGTAGAAATTCCGGACGGTTTAAGATTCCCCCCGCATTCCGGACAAAGACCTATATTTCCGGACTTGTCCAGAAAATTCCGGACGTATGGCAACCCTACTTGTAGGTAACATAAAATAGCATTAAGATGGCCTTGAATTAATTCGTACGCACTTCTCATTGATGTGTCAGAGTATTGTAAACAAATCTCATCTAACGGAACGCAACTGACGTTAGTTCGATCGCTGCAACGTCACAATTTTCGAAATGTCTATAATTATTTATAAACATTTATTTATTTATTTTAAAACACATACAACTATCATTACAGGCTTACCTAATACGATAGTGTAGTTATACTTGCTAACATCGGACTACAAATTCAAACATAGTAGATTGTATGTTATCTTTATTCCAGAATTCTATTTCAAAATCTGTGATCTCTTGAAACTAATTCTTAAGTTCCATATCTCATGTTTATATTCTGCACACTTTCGGAATGAGACCGAAAAAAATTTAGGATTTTGATGACACTATACCTCAGTTCCAACGTCTCGTACGTACATGACTCGTCTCGTCTCGACTATTTTTATTTCTCTCTGCTTTTACGTTTTTTTCTCTACGTTTATTACTCTCTGCTTCTAGATTCTAGAAGAAAGTTTTAATTTAAAAGTAATTTAGTTACTTTGATCAATATGTGTCTATCAATAAAACTTGTATGTTTTACAGAAATAGACTTCATTAATTTGATTGAAGTAGTTCCGTCAATCATGTTTTTGTCACATGTCGCATGACATGTGGCACGCAATGAAAGTTCTTTAGATTATTGTATTTGTTGAAATACTTTACTGTGTGATAAAACTGAAGGCACGTGACTACTTATTAAATACAGTTTAGTTAAACACGCTGGGGAATCTTGTGCTATAGATAACCAGATTAATGTTGACGACTGTACATTATACACTATAAGTAATATTTGTCAGATTTTTTTTTTTCTTATTCGTACAACAATTATGGCGCGTGAGTTGCGTGTTAGAGAAAATTAATGGTTAATTTGAAGTTTTTTGTCATGCAATTCATACCGTATAAAATTTCTTACAACAGTCAAACTTTCATTCCAAACTAAACTTTGTCATTGATGCGAAAACTCCGTACCATGTTAGTTTAGCAAATAGAATACGCAAGTTAGAATAAATATAGTTGTAACTCTACAATGTCTCTGGTCTTCCATTAGTGACATTATAACTTTTTGTTGCAGCATTCTACGGAGGAGGGGGGCGGGGGGCGGCGTGGGTTGATCGACGTGAGCGCAGGCGCAGGCGACATGTGGATCAGCGCCGTCGAGAGCTCCATACTGTCCTGGGAGGAGGTAAGACATAGATATATGTAATAAGAAACTAACTGTATAAAAATTGGAAGACTAAAACTTAGGCAGCCGCTAGCCGGCGTCTCAGCCACGAGGGTTTGTTTTCGGGCATACTGGGGTATGTTTCCAACAAATGCCAGTGTGACGTTTTTTGACAAATTTTTTGACGTTTTTGAAATCTCTGGTATCTTCTAAGATATTCATTTTAATGATATGCTGTAAAAAGCAATTTTGATCTACATGAAATGCACAACGGCCGGCGCGGCCAACTAGTTAAGCGCGGACTAATAGTTTACACGTTTTATCTACCGCGCGGTTTATATTATACGCCGTACCGTAATGAATCCGTGCCGTGTACAGTCACGAGCATAAGTATGTATACAGTTGGTTTTATTCGAAGACGATTTACTCCTTTAGTTTTGAGTGAAATTTTATGTTATTACGAACAAAGTATTTTAGAACCCATAGGTTTGTGTAAAGTGTCGTATTTTAACGTTGCATTCGTTATTTCACGAAAAAATCGTAATAATCGTAATAATAAAAGTGGCGGGCCAAGTTTGTCGAAACACTGATGACCGGTGGAGCAGACGAGTCCTGGAGTGTAGACCGCGTATCGGCAAGCGTAGCGTGGGCCAGCTCCCAGCTAGATGAACCGACGTCCTGAAAAGGTGGCTGGCAGACTGGATGTGGAAGGCGGAAGACAGGGTATTATGGCACAGCCTGGGAGAAGCCAATGTCCAGCAGTGGACTGCGATAAGCTGAGTTCACTGATTTAAGGCTCCATCAAACAGGCGCGACACGACACGCGACACAGGCACCGCAAGTCGCGCAACGAGCGGTGCCTTTGTGTCGCGCGCGATTCGCGTCGCGCGTCGCGCCTGTTTGCAGGAGCCTTTATTCGAAAACTGTATCAAAATCCATTGTTTAGAAAAACTGAGCGGTCACACAGACACAGGAAAAGTGGCTTTGTTTTATATTCTGTATAGACTGAAGATATTTGTGTGATTTTCCTCCCAAGCTTTACCTATAGCGTCCATAATGGATTCTATTGTTTTATACTTACCACCTTTATGTGTACATTATGGATGCAAAAAAGATTGAATTGAATTTTGAAAGCTACTTAATACTATTGCGAGTCTAATGGCATTTCGTAACCTACATAAATAATATTACACAGACGATTCTCAAGTTCCACAAACCATATTGATTTTAAAGACGCCATTTCCTGGACAAGTAAATAGAGCATCTTGTGGCAATAATACGTAGCCAGGTGTTGACTCAATTGTTTACTGAAAGGTCAGTACCCACGGACTAGGTACCCACGGACTAGCTAGTGAGTTCACGCTCCGAGGCTTGTTTGCTCGCGAAAATGAAAAATCCATTCATAAACTATAGTAGAAAAAAGAAAAGCTATGCATTCGTTAAAACGTTCAAAATCTAACCGCAGTGCCAGTGTCGTCTCGGTGACAAACAAATGTCAAAAATGTAGGGAAATTAGAGGTATTTTTGGCAGATTGAGACTGAGATCAGACAGACTGTGAACTTTCTTAAAATTACGAGAATTGGTTACCAAATCAAAAGTTACTTGAACATTATTCCTTTATTATGAAACAAGGTTTTTCTTTACTTCAGGTTTATACCACCTAGCCTGTTATTGAATTAAGAACCTAAATATTATAGAAATGCAGTTCTTTATACAAGAATGATAGTTCAGTTCGGTGCTAAGTTGTCATTTTAGTATTAAGAACTTTGCCTAAATCGAAATACAAAATATTGGCTCAAAGGTTTAGGCTAGAACTAAAGTTAGATTTCGTTTTGTAATAAGACGGTATGAGCCCCTCAAGCCGTCATGGTTCCTTGACTTCTAAGGACTGATAAATGACAATCTCATCTATTATTATGACTCAAATGCCTTATCTTGCCTTATTATGAAGAAACATTCAAGTGGGTTTAGGTAACAATTTTACAATCTTCCATTTATAGACTTTACTGTTCCTATATAATCTTCTAAGGGCTGATTTTCCCATCGCCAGATAACTTTTATTCGAAGAATAAAATTGACGTTTGACAGTTTTTGTATGAAATAACTGTCAAAATTTCAAAATTATTCCTCGAATAAAGTTATCAGATGATTGAAAAATCAGCCCTAAATAGGAAACATAATTATCTAAATAGTTATGAATCCACGTGGTCTACTGCTTCGAAGAATCGCCTGAGCGTGAGGTTAGGCAGTGTTATTAGGCCCTCTTTCCATTAGAAAATTCACTGAGAATTTTCTGTAATGGAAAAAGAAAATTCTCAGAAATACCTACATACTTAATGTTATCAATCCATAACACTAAAAGTCACACTACTTATGTAATTAAACATAAGCATAAAACAGTAATCGCCCGACATCCGACATTACGTCAATATCCCTAAACAGAAGGAAATACATTTACATAAACAGATAACAGACGTCTTTTCCCAACATGATAACATTCACATCACTATAAAAGATCGATGAAATGAAACATCACTTAGTCACAACACTACGGTCCCAATTCGATTGTTAACGATTGATTGATTGAACGCGCCATGTATGGAAAGCAATTTGTTTAAAGATATGACGGAAACGGGTCGTGTCGCTTTTGAAAGATTGGCTGTTTTTATTTTAAAGCTAGTGTTATTGTCATTAGATACTAGGTAGCCAAATAATACCAGCCGCACGGGCCGATCGAAGGTTAAGCTACGCTTGTCGCGGTCGGTCCGTGAATGGGTGACCATCCATTACATATCGAGACCCCTCCATGTCTGGGAAAACACGTTTGAAGCCGTTGTTCCTGGCTGGCATTCATAGATCTTTGACAGTCAATACGGACTCAGAAGCCCAAAAGTCTGACATCCAGTCTTACCAAGGGGTGTCGTATCGTATTACACAGTATCTGGGTTGTGGAGGTCAGATAGGCAGTCGCTCCATGTAAAATGCTGGTATTCAGCTGCCTGCCTTTCCCAACTGTGTTGGGTTGTTATGTTGATGAACTATGTTGTTTGTTGTTGCTAAGTTGATTGCTGTTGTCATTAAGTTTCGAATTTTAGGTATTTTTGCCCTCAACCAGTGAACCTGCTGTATTACCTGGACAATAAATATTTCTATTATATTCTTGTCACTTACCTCCTTCTCTCTTCATGACGGGGAAGAGACAGTAGGTATTTTATTCATTTGAGGCGAAGATTAGACGGAAAAAACAATGATCTTGACTCTGCTTTGATGGGATATAAATATGCATATTTAAGTGTATTTTCCGGGCGTTAACGAGAATTGAGGGGGACTAGATAGCGATACTGCGTAGTGCAATCAAGTCGGGAAGCGGTACATTCCTGATTCCTGTAGGTAAGCGACTGTAGACTAGGGTCAAATGAGTCTTATATAGCAATAGAGTTTCTTTTAAATAATGTAAGGTGCCTTTTTTGTAGAGTGTAGAGCGTTTCTCGTTCTTTCAGGCATTTCCATATATTAAAACTAGCAGGGCCTGTTTGTACGAGTAGATGCGTTTAGGAGAATAATCCAACCCTGTGATATTCGTGAGGTTCTACTTCCTCAATCACTTAGTTAAATATTATTAGGTACTGACTACCCCATCCCTCGATTTTACTCTTCATAAAACAATGCTCGGAGTCTGAATTTGTGCCCGGTTGATAACAATAGGCCTCGCCCCTTTATATGGGTCTGAAGAGGAAAAGCGGTCGGAGAGACTTTTTGAAAAAGCCTAAGTAAAAAGTCACGAGTTTTTACTTATGTACGACAACTATTAATGAAAAAAAAAATCATAGGGACAGTATATAGTCTTCTTATTCTGTTTATGAAATATCTTTTAAATTGGTCCAATATTGGAGGAGAAAATAGGCGAGAGCCTCGAATTATGACTTTTTATTTACGCTCTTTCAAAAAGTCTCTCCGACAGCATTTCCTCTTAAACTGGCTAAATGTGGGTGTATTATAAGTATACCTCTGCCTAACCCCTCAAGGAATGCTATGTTATGTGTGTGTAAAACAATACACTGTCATCAATATCAGATGCTATTTACTCAACATCATAGCTACCATAGAAAGCAGAGATGCTATCAGTCTCGAGAGGTTTTACCTCTAAAGCCTATTTGCATACTGACCCAGATTCCATTATCTATTAGGTAGGTTATATGAGCCGAGATATGTTGCCATTCAATCTTACTCCTAATGGGCTGTTTGCATCTGCGTTGTGACGGTATAGTCATTAATTTTGATGCGATGTGCTTTTGTTTTAAGACTAATGATGCTTTGTTTTTCAAGGGCGTCGTTGCCTACTTAACTGTTAGTTGGGTATATTTTTGTGATCATTTATTTGTATTTTGAAGTCTTCATCTCTCATAGCGGCTTATTTAAGTGCCAGCGCGGACTGTGCGTCTTGTCACTGCGGATAGACGCAGGGTTGTCGTTTGCATATTCGTCTTGTCGCTTCGGCAAGAAGCGAGAGCGTGCGACTACCCTAGCCTGTCGTTGCGACTCTGCAACTCGATGCCAAGTGTGCCGAACTTCGAATAAAATACATATATGAAAGTTATCGGCTGGAGCCTGTCGTTGCGTCTAGTCGCATGTCGCAAAGTGTGTGCCTTGTTTGATAGGTACAATCAAATGAACGACATTTTAAATATACATACCTTTATTCGGAGACTTATGGGTATATGTGACCTTGTCTGGTGTACTAAGTATGGAATCGATTTTAATGAAAGCTTTTATATTAATGACATCTGAATAATAAATAGCTTTTCATAATCAAACTTACATTAAAAGGTCATCCATTTATTTATTTGGATAAGAATTATTTATTGATGTAAAATAATTCAGAGAAAAAAAATAATTCAGAGAGTTGTATTCACCTTATGGGCTTTTGCAAAAAACAGGTTTAATAAAAATATTATATTTGTTATTTACATAAATATGATTTCCAGAAATTGCGTGTTATTCCATTAAGGGCTGATTTTTCCATCGCCATATAACTTTTATTTGAAGAATAAATTGACGTTTGACAGTTTTTGTATGAAATAACTGTCAAAATTTCAAAATTATTCCTCTGATAAAGTTATCAGATGATTGAAAAATCAGCCCTAAATAGAACCGTTCGCTAATCTCACACACGGTTTTGAATTCGGGATTTTCTAAATCGGGGTTTTGTGCTGGTGTCAGAGCCAAGTTCGGATTAAACGATTTCTTTTTAGATATTAGTGGATGACAACGATGCGGACGAGTATCTACTTTGACGCCTAAGTGTCCTTTTGTTTTTGTATTTATTTGTATAGTTCTTAGTTAGTCATTTAATTTAGTACCTAGTATAAATAGTTAGGTATCTAAAGCAATAAAAGCATTTTTAGTGGATTAGTTATTTGTATACTTAAGAAAAAGACGTCCATATTCTTTGCCTTTTTTAGCATTGGCCGAAAAACGTCATGGCAGATTGGTCATTAGACCTACCGCTACCCCGGAACATAAAGGGCTAAGGAAGGAACACGGGTGGGTTTTAGTTAGTAAGAGTCTGACACTTCCTTCTGCTCCACCCAGAGCAGGAGGGGTCATTTGATGATTTCCCAACCTAAAAAAAAAGCACTCTTGGCATGCCTAGGTATGAACAAAAAATCTCTTATGGAAAAGTTTAACTAAAAGAGATATTTAATGATTCTAATGACTATATTTCTGTTAATACGTATCTATTATAGTCGCGATTCATATTTTGATCAAGATAGGTACAACCTGACACTGACCTGTGCAAAAAAACACGAATTTTGAATTTCGCGGTCTACCACTGCGCATTCACCTTAATTAAAAACCTCAAACGATTCTGCAGCAAAAACAAATATTGTCACATAATCGGGCTTCTGTTCCGAACAACCACTTGTACAAATACAATAGGCGTGGCGACAGTATCAAATAATCAAAGATTTAATGATTTTAGGGGAAAGTACATATTAAAAGGATTTAAAACACTGATTTAGTTTTATTTAAAAACTTGAGATTAATCGGATTTTCACTAAAATAAAAGATGAAAATACGGCATTCGGCCATTTTGACTGAAACGCCAATCACAGCGCATGACGTCACGCCTATGTAAACATCACTTGCGTTTTGTTGACTACTACCGATTACGCATTTGGATCGATTTTTTATTAATTTAAGTGCAATTTATCCACTCCACTTGACTCTACAACACGAATCTATAACAACATGGTTTCGCCTTGCGAACTTTAACCATTGAACTCTTATTATTTGCTTGTTTGGGACATATATAAACACCTTGTTGGGAGTGGTTATTGATGTGTTTTTACACTGAGGCACTGCACACCACTTATACACTTTGGAATTCATTTTTATCAGATGAAATATGTATAGGAAAAGGTAAAGTGTGTCATTATTATCAGGCATATCTTAATTACTGTGGGCGTACTAAGTGGGTAGTGTTGGTTAATGCGCAATAGAAACACGGTTTGCACTTCACATCAGATTATAATTTCATGAACAATTTAATCACATTAGCAAATCAAGCACTATAGGTACACGATACAACCAGATACGAACGCGATATAGTTTCTGAGCACATGATGTCCGTACGATGTCCAATCGTCAAGTCCCCTGCCGCTTCGTTGCTCGCTGTTTTATACTGGTGTCAAAACAAGTCGAGCAGTGGGGCGGTGGGAGAAGTCGAGTGACGTACTTGTCGGTGGCGTGATCGTCGGTGCATGTGTTGTTTTCGACAACGCCGCCGACACGGCCATACTGACGTGCGGACGTCCTCGTGCGCTTACAATTCATACATCTGTAATAAGCATAAATCGTTCGATTATCCTGACCAAAAATCGTACTTTACAATCTGGACCGGTTTATCTAAACCCTACAGACAGGCTGGTAAGAATTAGTTCTGGACCGGTCTTCAATGACCCTTCAGATTAAAACTTCTGGTCCGGCTACAAGCCCTACAGATTAACAAGTTCTGGTCCGGCTACAAGCCCTGCAGATACAAGTTCTGGTCCGGCTACAAGCCCTACAGATTAACAAGTTCTGGTCCGGCTACAAGCCCTTCAGAATTTATTTTATCTTATTTTGGCTAGTCCGGAATATTATTATTCCCTATAGCCGATTTATCATTGGACCGGTTTAACCCTACAATGATTATTGCAATTTAACTGTCATCATTAGTTTTATGGACATCAGCTCGCGTTACTATTGATCGGCTCCGAATAAACGGACATAAAGTGCAACTTGTGCCCCGTCATACACTTTCCAGGGTGGAAAATCCTCATGGATGTCCTCCGCCACGGGGCGGGCGGAGGGGTCTGTCAGACTCTTACTGACTAAAAACCACCCCGGTGTTCCATCTCACACCTACGCCAGGGGTCGCGGGAACGTACGATGCTTCCGTAACGTACGTTCACCGTGACACGCCAGAGCCAAGACTGTCTCGTTACACCACTGCGCGCTCTCTTCCACTTCACACGAACTCAGGCTAGACTCTGTCGAGCGCCGCCGGGTGACACTGGCGTTCAGAATAGTCCATGAATGACGCCGACACGACCATCTTGCTCGCACACATTCTCGTGTGTTAATCTGCAAAGAAACATACCCCGCAAAGTATCACATAGTTCGGTCACTTCTGACCGAATTTGGTACAGACTAAAACACATTGAAAATTCGCACAAACTAAAAAAAAATTGAGTTCAGAGCATTAATCATTATTTGATTACTAATTACGATTATTACAATGTTACATCTAAAGCATGAAAAACTGATTAACTACCGTTTGGTCATCCTGCTATTGTTTCTGGTCCGGTCAAGTTAGACCCTTCAGATATTTAACCACTTGGTCCAGTCAGCCATGACTCTACAAGACTTGTTTCTTGGTCCGGTCAATTTCTGACCCTACAGGATTAGCTTCCTGGTCCGGTCAATTTCTGACCCTACAAGATTAGCTTCCTGGTCCGATCAGTTTTTGACCCTACAAGATTAGCTTCCTGGTCCGGTAATTGTTTTGCCTTTCAGGTGTGTCCCTACAGTTAAACTGAACCGGACGTAGCTAGGCCGAACAAGTATCGTTCCTTTAGCTTAATTAACAAATAGCTCAATATTTTGGTTGATGTACAAGTGCTTCTGTTATAATGGTAATTGACTCAGGACCAATTGATTCTACTGAAGTAGCACGTAAACCAGGGTTTCTACAATTTGCATTATTATGAGAACTGGTAGATATAGTGGGACTTTTAGCAGACATGGTATCACTATTGGCAGAGATAGTATCACTATTTGATTCCCAAATCTCAAGATCACAAACTAAATAATCAACTAAACATGATGGAGCAGCCAATAAAACATCCTTAGAGCATCACAAAACACAGCAGGAATCTTATTCATGAACTGTGGCTTTTCATTAAGCCCCTACAACAAACTTCATCTTTGTTTCTTTGAATTCCTCCTGAATTCCGAGTCCTACGGGCTCTATGGTCTCTACAAGACCCTGACCTCCGCCAGAGTTAAACACGCATCGCGCACCCACGGACTACTTGAGTTGCCTCAAGAGACACCGATTTCTACAGGGCTACGACTATGTAATAACTACTGGTATGGTCCCCGACCAGCCGAACTAAGATTCACCACTATCACTAGACTTAATTTCTACTCTGTTTCATCAACAAGACTTTTACTTAGCTTTCCTCAAATTCGTCATTAATACTCTGATCCCTTGGCCTGTGCCATGGCATATGCCTTAGCCTCATTAGCATACTTGATTCAACCAGAGCCATGTAATCAAACTTTAATTAATCATAGCAAAAAAAAATATCAACCAGAGCCATGTACCATCGTTATCCACATTACAACAATCTTTTTCACTAAGAGCCTTAGACACCTGGAAACCCACAGACGAGTAAAACACTCTAACGCCACGGCGCTCCGGCCGACCAGCAATCGCATTGCTCTCACCCATCCAGCGCATGGATCCATGTGCATCACCCTGTGACTACACACTTTTTACTACGGCCGATAGAGAACCCCTACTCGCGTGGTTCCCACTACTTAGGCTTGCTCATAGCTCATCACCACTATGATTACCATCTATTTCGACTGGTACATGACCTACTGGCATCATTCATAACCTATCGTGAGCGTATTTAAAAATTGCATCGTTAACTAGATATGGGCTATACCTAACAATGTAAGAGTTTTTTTTTTTTGCACTTGTTTAGCAGGGTAGCATTCGGTACCAGAGTCAAAACATAATGAAAACGACTCACCAAATTCGGTAGACAATAGATCTGTAGTTGGCTTAATGGCTGTAGTGGTTGCAATCCACTGTTTCCTTGGCAGAAGTCGTGAAACTCCTCGCTCGAAAAGCACCGTCCTTGATCAGCGATTATTCGTACAGAAGATCCAAAGAGGGCAGCGCTGTCCACCACTGTCATTCTGCTTGCACACGTCCTTGTGTGTAAACCTGTAACAAAAAAAATCAACAGCAGTGCATGTTCCACTCGGCCAATTCTGACCACATTTAATAAAAACAATAACAATCATTGATAATAAAAGATTCGGTCGGTGGTTCGTCTTAGGGGCGGTTCCTCTAAGCCTTGGTAATAGATCACATACAACGCTCATGACCCGGCTGCCGCAGCATCTAGTGACACTCATGCCACCCATGTAGTCATCACCTCAAGTGATACGACCAACACACATCACATCCCATATAGTCTACGACTCCCAGGTCATTAGAAAACCAACACCACAATAGTCTCCTTTGAGAGCCCATCGCTCCCTGAACAACTCACAAGAGAGTTGCAGTTACGACTACAGACAAGTACGTACAGTGCGACCTAGCCATGGTATGTGCTCTACTACTCGGTGAAGGAACTATCCTCACCGCCTTCTACGTTTAACACGTTAGGAACACTACTTAGAGGCATCTTTCGTATGCGATCGTGAGCATACTAGTAAGTTCGGTTAGAATCTAAAGCTTATGACGTATAGCGATCACTTGTCAAAACTTCCACAACCTTAAATGGACCTATGAACTTCCGATCTAGATTAGTCTGATAATCTGATTTCACTCTTCGTTTTATAATAACACAAAATAGCCTACCCAACATAATACTTTGCAAGTAAATGTCGTGTAGTAATGAAATAAAATCTCAAGTTGTGGCTCGCTATTCGCAACGCTTCTTATGATTTGTTATGTGCTGAAAACACGCGTTTAACCAATAACATTATTAACTCGTTTGGCACTTAATTTGGCTGCACAACTCGCTTTTACTAACGAGCATTCAGCACCAGAATCGTAACAAAACAATGATACAGCTCACCTTTGTTCTAACGTGCCTGAGCGTAGTTGTACGATGCAAACATCCACTCGCCGTTGCTGCTTGCAGCGCGTGCTCCACCTCCATCATCTGCTTGGCTGCCACTTCTCGTGCACCGGGTCACGACGTGTCCAGGATTCCCTCACTTGCAGCACACGAAGGGCTTCACCGAAGGCTGCGGGCTGCTTGGCTCGATTCTTGAAGTCACCCAACGTCACTGGTAGCTCCACGTTACGTCCTTCGTACTATTTACGATAGCCACGTTGATACTGCTTCCTTTGTGCGCCTTAATGACGGCCACAAGTTGACCTCCTTGCAGTGAATTTTCAGCAAATCACAAATCAGCTGTAGTATTGTGTGCGGTTACGTTTGCACACGCGTCCTATCGCGTTTTCTAATTACAAACACTTTTTTTCCTAACATGGCGGTAGGGCGCAACTGGCGCGTCACTGGGCAAAGGTATTTCGGCATACAGCCTATGCCCAAAACTATATTCACTATGATCGCGCATCCGTATCTGGCTTGTCTGGGTTCAACTCTAACAGGTCCACACGATTATTTAATAAGCGTTCGCAGTTTGCACTTTGTTTTTTTTTTTAAATGTCAACGGTCACTTTCACTTTTAGCGTTTTCATTTTGCGCATGAACCAACACGAATCCCACTTCTGATATAGGAAAAGGTAAAGTGTGTCATTATTATCAGGCATATCTTAATTACTGTGGGCGTACTAAGTGGGTAGTGTTGGTTAATGCGCAATAGAAACACGGTTTGCACTTCACATCAGATTATAATTTCATGAACAATTTAATCACATTAGCAAATCAAGCACTATAGGTACACGATACAACCAGATACGAACGCGATATAGTTTCTGAGCACATGATGTCCGTACGATGTCCAATCGTCAAGTCCCCTGCCGCTTCGTTGCTCGCTGTTTTATACTGGTGTCAAAACAAGTCGAGCAGTGGGGCGGTGGGAGAAGTCGAGTGACGTACTTGTCGGTGGCGTGATCGTCGGTGCATGTGTTGTTTTCGACAACGCCGCCGACATATGCAATGTTTGTTTTGTCAACACGCGCAGTCAGAGGAAAGGTAAACACTAAACGTCAAATGTGTCAGCTTGACACATTTGACGTTTAGTGTTTACCTAGGCGTGACATCAGACCCGACGCCATGACACTGCGAGCTGTTTTCGCGCGCTATTGAAAAAATATTAGAAAAATGTCTTTAAACTTCGTTCAACTTTAGTTTATAACCGAAATATAGGTTTTTTCGTAAATAGTAAATGTGTATGTACATTACGGAAGAGGATTTCAAAATCATTCGTCATCCCTATTATTCGTGATTTTGCTATCTTCAGTGACGCAGAACCACACTATACATACTACACAACACATCAGAGTAATTATGTCTATGTGTTTGATACAATTGAAGATTTTGACAGCTGATTTTTTAATCGTCAGATATGGTTTGTATTATTAAGTTTGTGTTATTAACATTGTATGACTAAGAACATACAATGTTCATAATAGAAACTACCGTTTTCATGAAAACATACAGAAAAAGCTACAATTGCAGCGCTGGCGGCTTTGTAAAGGCGCTCAGCGGAAAAGCACAAAGCTTTTTTCGGCTTTTCATAAGCCTAGCAGAAATACACTATAAAAAAACACTGGCACTCCGGTAGTGCCGACAGAAGTGAAAACTTGAACAATTACGAGTGTATTTTGTGAATCGTCTTATAAACAAAACACGCGTGTTAAGGTGTGTTCCTTATTTTATAGGGTTTTTTGCAAATCAGGTATGATGACCAAAGTGACTGGTTTATTCTTCTCGTGAAAGGAATTTATTCAGATTTGCTCGTCGTCAGTTATATATCCGTGGTTCAGCGCCATCTCGTCGTTGTTGGATGAACTACGTAGTTAGTACGCGAGGCCTACGTAGTTAGTACGCGAGGCCCTCGTAGTTCTTCCCTATGTGCATAGATGGCGCTGTCCTCAACAACGCGCTCGTCGTTGTTGGATGAACTACGTAGTTAGTACGCGAGGCCCTCGTAGTTCTTCCCGATGTGCATAGATGGCGCTGTCTTACGTTTTACGTCTTACGAATTTTCGATCAGGGTCACGTGACCTGACGCGAATTTAGAAGTTTTTACCCATTCCAAAAAAAGTACACAGCGCCGCTAAAGAAGTTTTCACTTCAAAAAAAACAACTAGCGTGGATAGAATAGACTAGACTGTGATAAAAGAAAGGATTAAACAACTAAAACTCAAAATATACCGTCTTCATTCTCTGGGACGTAAACGAACCACATACATCGGATATAAATTGCAAATTGGCCAAACATCATCGTCATTCCCTTGACCTAATCCCAATTTATTTGGAGTCGTCATAACATGTCAGTTCTTTCATACTTCTCTGTTAGTCGATTGCAAATCGAGAACCATCTTACCATCTCAGGAAGTTTCTTCCATCTACCAAGGATGTCGATTTTCTTAAATACAGGGTCTAATTAAATTAGCTAGCGGAACTCGACAGACATGATGGTTTTTGATATCTAAACATAATAAAACAAAACAAAAATGATTTAATTTTTTTTTTGGCTGAGCGCTGGGAGTGTTGTTACTCGATGTTTGAGTTGAGAAAGTCATTTATTTTTGTTTTAAAGTGCATTTAACCCATCACGTCGTGAAGTTACACAAAAAAAAAAAAAAGATTTTTAAAACTGATATGTCAAGTAACTAAACTAGGTAATGCGGCTGCCCCATTTCAAAACCTAGTAAGGACTTAAAATGAAATTTTACAGGAGAGCGCATAAACGTAATATTTATCAGCCTATGGAATGTATTTTTTTGAATTGGTTAAAGTGACTTACTAGGTTTTAAATGATCACTAGGGAGTGAAAGGTGCACTTACTTAGCTATCGATGTTTAAATATATCTCCTTTTATGTAAGTTTAAAACGCTGGTGTTTTTGTATTTGGTAGAGACCTTCTAGGTTAGCAAGATTATGCAATAAAAATCGGTTGTCTGTAAAGTCGGTTTACTGACGATAGTTGAACGTGACAACGTCATAAGAAAATACTGATGGAATAGTTGCATTGCATTTGTTAATATTCGCTTGCACTTCAAGCCGCCATGGAACGCCTCCACGCTACAGAGCGAGGCCGCGAGGTAACGCTACATGAGTCATGTTTTTTCGTGAGTGCAGCCAGCTTCATCGATTTATTAGACGTTGTCACGTCAAAAACGATTTTTGTAAAAAGGGTCCCTTATACTAGGTTTTGAAATGGGACAGCCGAATGTCTTTGTCCCAAAAAAATTATCGTCAAATTGTTTTGTTGTATCATGTTTAGATATACGCATCACGTCTGCGGAGCTTCGCTAGCTATTTAATTTGACTCTCTATACTGCGTAGTTCTATCGTAATTAACAATAGCACCCTTTTAGCATTGTTGAGGTGTAATTAAGTGAAGATTGTTTGAAAATTATCAAGCACATTATGAAGATCATATTATACATATTATAACTAGCTGCGCCCCGCGGTTTCACCCGCGTAAATGTCGACCCCTTGGGAATATCGGGATAAAAAGTAGCCTATATGTTAATCCAGGGTGTCAGCTACCTCCATACAAAATGTTATCAAAATTTGTCCAGCCGTTTAAGCGTGAAGAAGTTACAAACATATAAACACACACACTCACAAATTTTCGCCTTTATAATATTAGTGTGATTATATTCGCGCTTTCGCTTTTACCGAAGCTTCGTGTGATGTACGACGCGTTGAGTTGGCACTGCTCGACTGTAAAATGGGGCAATTGCTTCTGCAAACTATTGATAGTTTTGTTGATTTGATGTGCTGAAAACAATGAGTGGACCTGCATAGCTATTCACAACCGCTCGATACGCTTCCGTGCTGAATCGAATATCCATCAATGTTATCAAAAGAGTCCTCTTATGGTTGTTCACAAATACGAAATTCGAAACTTTTTCAGTTTAAAAACAGCCATTCGTCCGACAGCTATTTGCTGTCCGAGGCAAGGCAAATTAGTAATTGAAAATGTGTTATTTTTGATTCGAAAATCTGTCGAATGGATAAGAATAGGAATAATTTATTGGTCCATTGTTACAAAATAAATTTATAAAAATAATTAAAAGTAATGTATGCTTACTGTAACTAGAATAATTAACATAGTTATTTGAACAGGGGTCCCCAAAGTATCCAACGCCTGTATCTTGGGGACCTGAGTTGCATTATCTTGAATTTTAATTCGAGAAATGTGAAAAGCTATGTTGGTTTATTATTTATTTATAATATCTGGTCCTTCGAGCCGGATTCTTCCTAAGAGGAGGAGAGATCTCGATCAAATACTTGTCTTCTATCCGCTCTTGTGGAAACCAGCAAGTTTTTAGATCTTTTTCATATGTATAATCTCGGGATGTAAGTATTAGGTATTAAAATAAGCACCACGTTTTCTTGTAATGTGTCGTTTATCATCATGCGGTTTATTTATAATACCTTATGACGTCAATATAACAAAAAAATAAGGAAAATCAAGTAACGTGAAATAGGGTAATAAATTCCGTTTTTTTATGTTTTGCACCTAAAATAAACAGGTATGAGATACCTTATATTATTATAACACAACTTTTAATACATACACATAAATAAATGTAGGTTGTTTGTTAAAACTGCTAGAGGCACTTTAAATGCATCCAAATTCACTACGTATAAAATGTTAAGTTAGTAAACCTTCGTACATGCAAATTTCTTAGCTCGTACCTATTGATAAACTGCTCTTAAAATAAATCCCGGACGCAAAGTAAACACTGGCAATACTAATGTATTGCCAGTGTTTTAATTTATTGTCGTATTGTCGTCTCTATCTTGTATATTAACAAGATTTAGTTCTAATTTTGAGATTTGATTGATAACTTCATAGGATACTAACTTCCGCCCGCGGCTTCGCCCGCGAGGTATGTCGATAAAAACTATTCTATGTCCTTCCCCGGGATGCAATCTATCTCTGCCAAATATTATCGAAATCCGTTCAGTGGTTTAGGCGTGAAAAGGTAACATACAGACAGACAGAGAGAATTACTTTCGAATTTATAATATTAGTATGGATTATTAAGAAGCAGTTCATCAATAGGTACGGGCGTAGTTTGCACCTTGAAATAAGACGAAAGTTAAAACATCTTAAAAATATTATCCTATATGTACCAGTCTCGAAGCAGCCATGTTAATCAAACCATTATCTACAGCTTTATCTAGACAACACTTACAAGGCATCTCTATGATTATACCACTTATTAAAACAGTGGGTCCGTTAATTACTCAATGGTTAGTTGATCTATCTTTAGAGCAATCTTTGTAACGGTAATTGCGGTCTGGACACGCACGCGCACGCGCACGTCTTCAAGCTAAATCGGTTGTGATTGGATCCAATGGGTCGTCATGATTAAATCAGTCCCCAGACATCTCGTTGGGATTGGTCAATTTGTTTCGACGGTTTTTTTTTTGGTCCTGTTAACGTGGTTGATGGGAAAGTATTTGAGCAAATGATTGGGAGCGTATGTATCTTGGATTTTTTTTTCAGTCGTTATGGGTCGTCAGAAGTCTGAAAGTCTGAGAACCAGTCTTACCAAAGGGTATCCTATTACCCAGTAACTGAGTCAGATAGGCAATCAACTTCATGTAAAATATTGGTATTCGGCTGCATCCGTTCAGACTGGAAGCCGACCCCAACATGGTTGGGAAAAGGCTAGGGAGACGATAGCTGGGAGCGTAGAATATGCGGGAAAATTGTATTGGGTCTGAAACTTGCATTAGGACAGTGAAAAATAGAAGGATACAAGAATCAAGATATTTAAAAGATCTGCCTACCAGGCATGCAAAAATTACGATATTTAAGAAAACCACATACATACATTGAAGTAAAAACGTTAGACCTGATAATGATAATCAAGGCTCCTGCAAACAGGCGCGACGCGCAACGCGAATCGCCCGCGACACAAAGGCACCGCAAGTCGCGCAACGAGCGGTGCCTTTGTGTCGCGGGCGATTTTATCGCGTGTCACGCCTGTCTGAAGGGGCCTTCAATCAATCAACTCAGCCATCGCAGTCCACTGCTGGACATAGGCCCCTCCCAGGCTGCGCTACAACACCCCGTCCGCCGCCTTCCGCATCTAGTCTGTTCCAGCCACTTTCTAAGGGTCGTCGGTCCATCTGTGATAATGATAAAGGCTCCTCCAAACAGGCGCGATGCGCGACGCGAATCGCGCGCGACACAAAGGCACCGCTCGTTGCGCGACTTGCGGTGCCTTTGTGTCGCGTGTCGCGTCGCGCCTGTGTGTACGAGCCTTAATACAGTCAGATTCAAACTTTATCGCGGCTCGGAACTTGAGGCGAGGCGCTGCTGTGCAGTAACAAATTCATGGGTCAGCGGGGTGAGGGGTGGGGGTACTGCGCAGCGAGTAGCGTACTTCAGAGCCGCCATAGGCTCAACGCAGACTGAACAGAGCCACGGTAATAATATCCATGCAGCGGAGAGGATTTTATTAACGCACTTTAAAATTATTACAATAAAGTGCATAAATGCTTGAACCGGACAAAAAATGCTCGCGCGTCCTCGAAGATATGCGGGAATCAGCTCGAACATACGCGATCCGTAAAGAAAATGCCCGAGACCGCGCGGGGAATATTCCTCTCTGCGCTGACCCATACAGTGTGACGCTAACTATATTATAGTAATAATTCAGTCAGGCCAAAATGAAACGTAATGGCAGTAGAAAGTGACAGAAGTTTTAACTTGAATAATGAAAGCTTCATATTTTTTTTTACCAATAGACAACGGACTTTCATTACCGCTATTGGATGATTTCTGACATATTAAACTAATGGACTTTCAATATTAATGTTTTTTCTGTTACCTACCGTTGTTTTATTAACCTCTGACATTTCCTTGAATTTGTAGCCATGATACAAATAGCTTTTTTTTTTGTAAAAACTTTTTAATTGTACCTACCGTACACAAATTCGTATAATTCTAGTTGCTATGTAAATATCAGTGACAGGAAGTTATTATAATATCATCAATATAAACTAAATGTCAACATTAAGGGGCTTAATACATGACCTAAAGCGCGGTCACTCGGACTGCATAGAAAAGAAAGAGAAGCGCGATGACACAACGCTGGTAATTTATTGCAAAATATGAAGAAATTATTTAATTACAAAAAATCTATTGTTTGGACTTATACGTATTATTAAAGCTTACTCAAAAATTACCTTAGCTATAAAAAATAATTTTTGAAATAATTCCACCATTGCCGGAGATATCTCGTAACATACATATCACATACAAAAAAAAACAGTCGAATTGATAACCTCCTCCTTTTTGAAGTCGGTAATAAATATTTTCCTGGTCCTTTGAAACGGGGCACGTGAGTAGCTTAAAGCTAATTGGCTCAGACGCGGGTGTCTCAAACTTTGTTGTTGTTCGTGGTATAATTTAATAACAAGGAATCTGGAGTATGGACTTTCTAGGAGACATTGAAAATGAAAACTCATTTAGGGATTCAAATAAGGTTAGGCATCGGCACTTATGTCGAAAATAGCCTGACTTACTGACTTTAAGCCCTGGCTTCATACTAACCGACGAAATCATCGCTTACCATCAGGTGATTTTATGGTCAAGCGTAAGCCAGAAATTGATGGCAGCGGACGACCATATTGCCTTTGCCACCAACCGGGCACAAATCCCGACTCCAAGCTGCTGAATCATTTTGAAGGATATTGCTAATCCATTGCTTCGTTTGTTCGAAAAATGTGTCTGCTCAACAACGTAAATAACGCAATGAATGTTGTTGAACTGTCAACATGAAACCCATTGCTACTGGCAGTGTGTTACGCAATTACCCTGCTGGTATATGTAGCTCTTTTTCTACCAGATTACCTACGTCACAACTCTGCCGTGCCTTTCTACCTTGTTAAACCCCTTTCTTTTCTTCCCCAGGTGGCTGAACGTCTAAACGTAGACGTTCGTCGCGGCCTGTCATGGCGGGAAGCCAACGATCGCATGAACTTCGTCGGCCCCAACGAGTTCCAGGTCAAAGAACAGGAACCGCTATGGAAGAAGTACATAGAACAGTTCCAGAACCCGCTCATACTGCTGCTGCTTGGTAAGTAGACTTTTGAAGCTATTTTCTTGATGTCATTGCGGTCTTATGGCGGCCATTTTTGTGTATCTAAAGGTGAAAAAATACATTTATGTTGTACTAAACATGACGTCACATCCACGAAAAACGGGCATCACTCAGAATAAAACTATGACACTAATTGACACTAGCGAGACAGAGCCACAGCGCAGGTTTCAAGTTTTTATGAGGTTGGCCATCTGCTCGCGAGGGGTCATCTCGTACATTTTATGTCCCAAAATATGTCATGTCCAGCGATCGACCGCTGTCAACGTGAACGCGTCCTACAATATGACGACGTCCCGAACAATCAGGTATATTGTTATCTGTGTCCTTCATCTCATCTTGCGGGATGTCAGGATTTAGTGCTGTCTGCGTATAATCCGTGAGCAGGCTGCTGCATATATGTTGGGGTCGGCAACTGAATACCAGTAAGTTTTTTATATAGAGCGACCGACTGTTTGACTTCGAAAACCCAGTTACTGGGTAACACGATACCCCTTGGTAAGACTGTTGGTCAGACTTTTTGGCTTGGGTTTCTGACGACCCGTACAACTGTCAAAGATCCACGAATGACAGCCGGGACCAACGGCTTAACGTGCTTTCCGAAGCACATAGGGGTCTCGGTATGTAAAGATCTCTTCACGTACCTTCTTCTTCCCTTCTCTTCTTCTCTTTTTTTCTTCTCTCAGCTCAGCCTCAGCCTCTTCTCATACAGAGATTGATCAACGCTTGTTCAGGACGGCAGCGATTTCATATTAATAGCTATAAGTTTAGGTTTCCTCACGATGTTTTTCCATCTACGATGTTAGTAATGTCCAAGATAAACTCAGACCCCCTTACTAATAAACGTTGTACAGAGACTGTATAGTTACACAATGCTTTGTCATCTGATATAATAAGTTTATTAGTAAGGGGGAAAAAGTTCAAAAGAAAATACAAATTGACATTGGTACTTGCCTGGATTTGAACCTCGTGTTTAAGAGGCAAGTCCTTAACCACTAACCCAATTATTTATAATAATTAATCACAGGTAGATATCGTGACTCGTGATGGCACGACATCTACCTTTTGACCGCCACAGTCATGTAGATGACAAACCAAAATTTGCCCAGCACGCCACGGTTCGACTACATGACAGACTGAAGCCGAGGGCACGTTTGTGGTTTTTTGTCGTGTGGCGGTCAAAAGGTTAAAGGCTCCTTCAAACAGGCGCGACACGCGATAAAATCGCGCGTGATGATGATGATTATTAGGGGACTCCCTTTTTTTCGCACTTAGACTCCCATTCGGTCCGTTGTGCGTGGGGATTCTGGCTAACAGAGCCAGCCTAGCTCCGCCCAAAAGCACAGAAGCTTCCTGGGAGATTCACAGGCTTCGCGGAGCGACCTCATTGTTTCGAGGATTTCTGCACGTTGAGAAGCCACGGCCTCGCAATCCAGGATGACGTCGGTGGCTGATTCCTCGGCATCAAGGCAGCCAATGATAAAGGCTCCTACAGCCTCTTGCAGGAGCCTTTATCATAAATAATATAATTATTACATGACTGGCATCGATGAAGGAAAACATCGTGAGGAAATCTGGATTTATAGTTTTAACTAGCTGTGCCCCCGACTTCGTTCGCGTGCTTGTCACGATTTCATGGGTTTTGATTTTTTGGAAAAGTGAAAGTCATGATCGCTATGCTAAAGAGCAAAGCAATCTGGAGATGTCTGATGTCTAAACCTTTTTTTTTTGTTTTTTCTTTTAGCCTATATTGTCCCACTACTGGGCAAAGGCCTCCCCCATATTCTTCCACCTTTCCTTGTGCTGTGCCTTCTCCGTCCAGTCAGGAACGAGCCAAATCGTGACGCCAGCGTTTCTTTTTCTCCGAACTTCAATAAAACTGAAATAGCCTTTTTGAAACACGAGCGTCTTAGTGTTTGGTCTTGAAACGAATGGGTTTCCTATGAACATGGTCTGTAGAATTTTAAATAAACAAGTCTCTTTTTATGGTTACCATTGGTAATTAGACTGTGAACGTTCTTAAAATTACGAGAATTGCCTTAAAACCATAGAGCAGACTCCAATATGGTTGGATTTTGCCTGTTAGTTTATTGGTTTTTTAACTTTAATACATCATCATCTGCCTAGCCTTTTCCCAACTATGTGGGGGTCGACTTTCAGTCTAACCGGATGCAGCTGAATACCAGTATTTTACATGGAACGAATGCCTATCTGACCTCCACAACCCAGTTACTGGGTAATACGATACCGCTTGGTAAGACTGGTTGTCAGACTTTCGGGCTTGTGACTACCTGTACCGACTGTCAAAAGATCCGCGACTGATGTATTAACTTTAATCATTACGGTTAAAAACCAATTAAAGACACATACACATAGAATTATAAAGGTCAGGTTAAAACAACACTTTTATGAATCTCTCTCACAGTACCTACATCTGACATCTCAATATCCAAATCTTCGTCCATTCATTCGCAAACAGATCGTTTGTTGGATTAGAATCCAAGAAATCGTTAAGTGCGGCCAGAGTGCGAGGTATTGGAGAAGTGTCCTGGGGACTTGGCACGCGCAACAGTGCGACATGCAGCAAGCAAGCAGTCTGTGCTCTCACGTTCGCACAGACGTAAAAATATCGCGGCGGGATTTTATCGCGCACTGAATTTTCAACGCACTGCTTAGCGCCGAGAGTTGAAAATTCAACAGTGTGGTTTTTGACGCACTAGGATGCGCTCTGTTGGATTCTGAATGCTTGGCTCAACACCTAGAGTTGAAAATCCATTGCGCGATAAAATTCAGCCGCGATAATTTTACGTCCGTGCGTACGTCCGCTAATTATCTGGGACAAAGTTTCTAGTGGAATTTTAATCCTTGATGACACGACGTTTTCAGCACATTTTCCGAACGAAAGATACTTTTTACAGACTACCACACTGTCAGTGTTTAATAAGTAGTATTAAAACAAAGTCTACGACGGGGTAATTGCGTAACACACTAACAGTAGCAATGGCTTTCATTTTAACAGTTCAACAACATTCATTGCGTTATTTATATTATTGAGCAGACAAATTTTTCGAACATATGAAGCAATGTATTAGCAATATCCATCAAAATTAATCATATTGAGATTGATAGTGTATTACGCAATTAGGGTCTACTGTGAGAAAATCACAAACGTAAATTAAAATAAATTACATTCATTAAACTGTGAGCAACAGAAATGCCAAAGGAATGTAATGAGAAAGGTAATTTCTTAAGCCTAATAAGGATGCATTTACTGTGATATTTCCTGTATTGCAGCATTCCCATGGAATAGCCTGTACTGCATCTACCTGTCGCAGCTTGTGAGAAGTTAACGGATTCGTATTATTTATTTCATTCATCGTAAAGTCGGGGAATTATTTTTTTGAGCCAATTGACTAACAACTTAAGTTGTCCGTATATTCAAATAACAGCAGTCATTTTTTGACAGTTGTATAAAATGCATATAAAGCCGGATTCATACTACTGTGTCGTGTCGTGACGCCTTCTGACGCAGTGTTAGCCAATCAAAACTCGTTATAAGTTGACGTAGTCCTGAACAGATACGTTTGATTGGTGTATCCCGAGTCACGACACAACACGACACAGTAATGTGTCTGTGGCTTTACACGGCAAAAAGTTTGTTACACGTTCTTCCAGTAACGTTGTATGGAACCTTCGCCACTGCGTTCTTCTCCATAGGAACCTACTACGCTTTGGAATGGGCAACTAGCTTGCATCTTTCTGACTGACCGACCTCTTGACAATTAAAAAGTGCCTGTAATTGGTTTATTTGAAATTAATGCTTTGAGTCTGACCTGACTCTATCTCCTTTCTGTGACTGTGAAGATTTGGTGCTATTCTTCGGTTTGGAAGCCCGAAGATGTAACTGGATACTTTAGCAAAACGTGTCTTGATTAACTATCCTTTAGTTGGTCTTAAACGGCGTGAATGCGTGATTACAATCTAAACGTGGATTGCGGTATGTTGAGTTTTTTTTTTGGTGTGTGATTATGTAGGAATGTTCACGTGAAATAGAAATTGGGAGAAAGAATCGGAGTATGCAACGTCTGTTAAATACGTCACGTTTCGTTTCTGTCCTTGAGGAAAACGGCTACCTTCACATATTCACAACTTCCAAAGGATCATTAAAATCCTTTGCATGTTGCACTAACTTTCTACTTTCGAAGTCTCCTCATATTTTGACGGTCGCACTTTCGAGTTCGTTGACATACGTTCTACAAAACTTAATTTGTATGCAACCTTCTTAGTTATATGTGTAGATATCTAGACTGGTTTTAAGCACGCAAAAATTGTACTTAGTTGTTTAGTTACACGAATTGAACTTGTAGCATCCGCTTTGTGGCCTAGATTCTACACATTTTATTAACATTACAATTTGATCACGATCATATATAATATTTGAAGTAAAGGCTTAGAATTTTATTTAACCTTTCAAACATAGGCATGTTTGTTAGCGTTTGGTAAATGCTCCATATTCGACCTGTAATGATGATCAATTTTAAAGATAAAAGTTATGGTGATAGGATTCCTTCATAAAAAGCATAAATGCATGACTAGAACTCCAATTGCGTTAAGGCTCCTACAAACAGGCGCGTCATGCGATATAATCGCGCGCGACACAAAGGCACCGCTCGTTGCGCGACTTGCGGCGCCTTTGTGTCGCGTGTCGCGTCGCGCCTGTTTGAAGGAGCCTTTACCCTTACATTCACAATCCGAAGGATTTTGAAGGATTTTGCTAATCCATTGCTTCATAAGTTTGAATTAAAAATTCGTCTGCACGACAACGCAAAATAATGACGCTATGCATGTTTAGAATAATTGTCAAAATGAAAGACATTGACATTGTAAGTATGTTACGTCTAGGGTTACCAACTTTTTTTAGAAGAAATAGAGCATATCTGATTTTAAAGGAGGTAAATAAAGAGTACGGACTTACAAAAAAGAGTATCATTTATTTTGTACTTTTAAAACGGTATTTTTTTGTACTTTTTGCAGCACATAACAATTTTTCATTGCTCTTAAAGGAATTGTATGAGTCCAAACATTCCAACTCTAAATTTAAATATATCAAGAGCTCATTTTTGATCAATTTCAATGAAGCTCTGCTTCTCTCTTCTCGCCACGTCACATTCATGACCGAAAAGTCTCTTTTAGTAAATGCTGAAGTGTCTTGAACAGAGAGTACTATAGTATAGCTAATCATTTTTAAACAATCAAATTCATCAGGACATTTTTTAAAAATAAATTGCCATTTTGTTGCAGTGGGTTTTGCATAAAATCTGTGTTATTAGTTAAACAATATTCGGCTTGGAGTTCTTTTAAAATTATTACTTCTGAATATAAACTGTCCATGTGTATGTTTAGTCTTTGTAAATTAAGTTTTCCTTCTACATAGAATTTGTTATAAATGGTTAAATTAAACAGTAAATAGTAGACTTTTTTATTCTGATTATGGGTTTTTGCATATACAGACTGGCACTAGTTAAGGTGAATGGGTAGTTGCGACCGCGAAATTCAAATTTTCTTACGTTTTTTGCAATTTGCAGGTCAGTGTCAGGTTGTATCTTGATCAAAATATGATTCGCGACAATAGCAGGTACATATTTAGACAAGTATAATCATTAGAATCAATAATACATCTTTCTAAGTTAGATTTCTACCACTAACACTTTTCCATAAGAGATTGGTGGTTGGTGGTAGAAATCTAACTTAGAAAGATATATTAATGATTCTAATGATTATAATTCCTTAAATATGTACCTGTTATTGTCGCGAATCATATTTTGATCAAGATACAATCTGACACTGACCTGCAAATTGCAAAAAACGTAAGAAAATTTGAATTTCGCGGTCTACCACTACCCATTCACCTTAAGTAAACATTGTGTAAAAAAGAGTACTTTGGCGTACTCTATTAGTGTTATAGATTATAGAGTACGCCTACATGATATAGAGGACAATACTCTATTTTAGAGTACGGTTGGCAACCCTAGTTACGTCTGTGTCGTGTCTTGTATATTCTACGCAATTACTCCCAAGTTCCCATCTTCATTTTCGCCTTATCTCCTCTTAAAAATCCTTACCGTGTGTGGATGATGTATGGCTTTTTTATTTAAAGAGTAAACTGGAAACAAACTCGTTTATATTTTACAAATCGGAGCTAATCGTACATCCGTAATTTTCCGCATCACGAAATTCATTCATAATTACATAAACTTATGTCTGACATATCACATAAGCTGTACTCTGTAGAATAATAATAATAAATAATTTATTTTCAGGTAACAAAGACCCATAGATACATATCTTAACCTAAGCATACTGTATAATAATATACATGTAACAATTTTGTTAGTAAATAAAACTTAATAACTATTTTAGTATCACTTATAATGGCTGTATGGTTTTAAAGTTATTAAAATTTTGTTATTAAAGTCGACTAGGTAATAGAGAAAATGGAAGAAAAATAAATTTTGTGGCGTCATCAAATAAATTCGGATAATCGCAAGAAAATGATGACGAAATTAAATTTTTACACTTCAAATATGTCATTTACAAATAGCCACCTATTATAGTTTTCTAATGAAATATAAGTAGGTCATTCATATTGCCATGACAACTGAAAACGTATATTTCAACGTGAAAAACGTTCAATATTAGTAACGAGTTGGCAATATTCATCATTCACGAGTCTCTTGTGAGCTCAGATTATTTATCTGAGCTTGTGAGTTATAAAAAGGTGGTAAAGAACTCGTAAATATGTTATAATTCTTATTATCCTTTTTGAATGTTAAGGCTCCTTCAAACAGGCGCGACACGACACGCGACACAGGCACCGCATGTCGCGCAACAAGCGGTGCCTTTGTGTCGCGCGCGATTATATCGCGTGTCGCGCCTGTTTGTAGGAAGCCTTTAAGTGTCAAAGTCAATTAACCTGCGTCTTCAATGACATTTGAAATAAGACATGAATTTTAGTAGCGACAGAGATAGATCATTGTGCCTCAGTGATCTAAAACAACCTATCTGTCATTTTCAGTGATCTAAAACGACGTCAACAAAACATAGCTTCTGCCTGCGACTTCGTCCGCGTGAAATTTCTTGTTCCCCGACCCAACGCGTCGCATCGCATCGCCTGCCCGAGCTATTTATTACTTCGTTTTCGCTTAGCGTTCTTTTTGACCTTATTTCTTCTTGCTTGGCTCCTGAGGGTTCTAGCGTGATGTTAAATAGCCTTCGTCAAGAATTAGGCTAACAAATGCAAAAATTTTTTTTCAAATCCGACTGACAGTTCCAGAGATTAGCGCGTTCAAACAAACAAACGAACTCTTCAACTTTATTATTTGCATAGATATAGACTGTCTTTCTCGTGTTTTTGAGGCCAAGACCACGAGGACTAACAAGATTTTTGTGAACTTATCTTTTTTCAGCACGGCTTTCGACATCTGATTACAGTGGACGAAAGGTGTATAATGAATACTAAAGACTTTCGAATTACACAAATCTAAACTTTGATCATCCATTATTCATTAAACATTATTTATAGTAGATCGAATAACGGTCTATTTCGAAAGTCTTCACTATTCATTATTCATCATACGGCGAAAGCCTTGCCTGAAAAAAAGTCAAGTTCACCAGAATCTATTTATTCCTCGTGGTCGTAGCTTCTAAAACGTATAACAAGACAGAGATGGGACTTTCTTTTGTAAAAAAATTCTGTGATCGAATTCTTACATCCAGGAGAACCAAGGTAACCGATATAGCCCGAAGAATTGCCAAACTTAAGTCGCAGTGGGCATGGCACATTGCTCGCAGAACAGATGGCCGGTGGGGCCGAAAGGTTCTGGAGTGGCGACCGCGTACCGGAAGACGTAGCTTTGGAAGGCCTCCCACAAGGTGGACCGACGACCTTGTGAAGGCCGCAGGAACCCGTTGGATGCGAGTAGCACAGAACTGGTCGAAGGTGCTTAGGGGTGGCCTATGTCCAGCAGTGGACGTCTTTCGGCTGAAATGGTGATGATGATGATGATGATGAGGAGTACAGGGGTCCTAAAAAGGCCATTTTGGCAGAATCATAAAAGGATAGCATTATGAATCATAATGGACAGTTAACTGTTAAGATAATCGTATCAAATCCCATTGGTGAAGGATTTTACAGTTATTTTTTTTTGTCTGTGCTAAAATCACAATCAATCCAATCCAAATCCAATCCCAATCTCTTTGATTATACCTACGTAGTGCAGCGAAAAAGGGAAAAACACGGACTGTCTTCGCCATATTATTATTCATAATGTTATCCTTTTATGATTTTGCCAAAGTGGCCTTTTTAAGCCCCCAGTTCTGTTATTGTTCTAGATTTTGCTGGAGCGTAGATCATTGAACACCTTTTGTTAATAGTATTAACCCCTAGTTTATCACCAGTATTATTCTCTTCCCTTATCCCAATTTACCCCACAACATTTCTTCAAACTCAGAGCATTTATTTCAATTAAACCATTTACAGGCACTTTCGGAAAGTTGAAGCTAGTTGTCCATTCCAAAACGTAATCTCTATGGAGAATAACGGGCAAAAAAATTATTAGTCTTATCTCAGTAGTTATCCCCTTTCTAGCCATTTCATCTTTCTGTCTGTCTGTATGTGTATGTCTGTCTGTCATAGGACAGATGACAGATATCTGATGATCTGTCCGAGTCTCTTTGCTCTGTTTTATCATCATAATCAATAATTGCTTTAAACTATCTACGAAACTCATCCTACAAACATTAACGTTCCCAGTATCGATCAGAATATTCAAACATTTACGTGCTTCAGTCCACAATTTAGCTAGGCTTTTAACTAGACGTAAATTTAGTGAGAGCACCTGTGACTTGACTTAGTTTCATATTGTAGCTAACTGGAAATTGTACGGTACGGAGCACCTGCCGCCGCCGCCGTAGGGATGTCGGCTCACTTTTGAGAGTTCTGTCTTAATTTTGTTTGCAGGAGTAATTAATATGATGTTTTGTTATCTAAATCGGAAATAATCGCGATTGTTTTGGATTTCAAGCGTTGTCTTGTTCTGTAGGCGCGGGCTTGCGGACGGAGAGTAATGGGTAGCTCACCGTCCGATCAGGACCAGGCCCGTGCCGGACGGCGCGTACATGTTCCACGCGCGTCTCAAAGTGATGTCAGCACCAGTGAAGGGGTCCGTTAGGGCCGAAGCCTGCCAAGTCAGCGGGTTTGTCCGAAAGGGTTACCGCTGGCCTGGGACATAAAGGGCTAAGGAAGGAACACGGGTGGGTTTTAGTCAGTAAGAGTCTGACACTCCTGCTCAACCCAGAGCGGAAGCGGTCATTTGAGAATTTCTCACCCTCAAAAAAAAAAAGTTTTGTCTTCTAAGCTTAGCTTTCTAAGATCGCAGCAGGTTGTGTTCTATAGTTTCCGCCCTCTATGGGAAAAAGGCGTCAGTTAATGTATCTAAGTATGTGATTGTTGTTAAACCATGATAACAAACAACGATCTGCCTAATCTTAACAAAGCAACGAAAATTGCAACACTATTGAGACAGGCAACCCTAACGATATTACCACCGTCGGCATCAAAACTTATTAACACCATTATAAGGGTCAGCTAACATTGCTCACGTCACATCGCTAAGGGAAAACAAGTGGCAGTTACGACACCCTTGTCTTTGATAGATTGGTTGAATACTGGCAACCCTATCAATTTTAGCGAAGGAGTACCGAAGGTTGATGTTTGATAAACACGTTGTCTATGGGTTGTCGGTGACCTTGCTCTAACAGCTTAGGATAAGAGGCCTAAACGACACCCTACCGGCGGTCGTAATGAGGGTAGGCATATTGGAAAAGTCTAGGGGCACTTTACTTCGACAGATTTCTATTCTATCAGTTTATTGGTTGGTTAAGTGAATTTTGATTGGAATTTTGAAGTGTGCAGGATATTGGAAGGTAATTCACACGATTGGGTTGGTAATTAAAGGTCGTATGTCGATTTTTAAGAGACAAGAATGAATTTAAGTGAGAAGCCCAAGGGTAATCCCCGAAATTCAGATTTTCTTAAGTTTTTGCAACTTCAGGTCAGTGTCAGGTTGTATATTGAACAAGATATGATTCACGACCAGTTCAGTGGTGCCATAAATACACTTCTGGATGCCTGTAGAAGATCGCACCAACACTTATGTTCCTTCATAATTTCACATCAGTGTTTCTGAGAACTCTAATTTCGGTAAGTTCATTGAACCAGACGGAGTAGCATTGAAATGAGAGGCTGAGATATATTGGTATCGAACCAACAAAGGTGCCTTCATCGACTTTCTAAGTTTAATACAAAAGAGCTGAAAAAAAAATTACTTCTAGTCTAAGAACGATCTTTCATTCCTAACTCTTTATTCTATTGTGATGCTAATCATGTTTTCCACCTTTTTCAGGGTACCGTACCCAAAGGGTAAAAACGGACCCTAAATTACAAGACTCCACTGTCCGTCTGTCACCAGGCTGTATCTCATGAACCGTGATAGCTAGATAGTTGAAATTTTCACAGATGATGTATTTCTGTTGCCGATTTAACAACAAATAATAAAGTTAAAGTTAAAATTTAAAATTTAGTGCGGCCGTTATTCCAAATGCGTACAGTGTGGCTAAGTTTGAAACAATTAAATGAAAGAAAATTTAAGACTCATATTAAAAGTACACTATGTAAACAAAAATATTACAAATTAGAGGATTATATCGAAGATAAGAATGCTTGGAAACATGCTGGTCCTGCTCCATAGGACAATCTAGACTTCTAGAGTCTAGACAAAATCAAACTGGTTCCTAATTTAATTTATATTTTTTAAATTTTTATGACATTGATTTTCATAATCTGTGACTGCAGTAACTAACACACTTGTTAAAATTCTAGGAAAATCATCCACTTTTACAATATTTGTAAATAATTTGTAAATATGTGAGCACCATGTATAATCACATAATGATTTACCGGTCATTGCTTCATTTTTAATTCTTTTTACTTTTTGTGGTAGACTAATTTTATTCTAGGTGCATCGTCTTCGCATATAATTATATTATGTATACAAAAACCTTGTAAAACATTTAAAAAAAGTAACGGTGGAGTTTCCTGCCCATTCTTCTCCATTGAACACTACCTTTTGGAAGGGGCGACTAGAATCAATTCAATTTTACTGTAAGTTTTGACGTTCAAAAGTGCCTCTAATGTGCCTATTTGAAATAAATGATTTGACTTTGACTTTGAACAATTGAGCCTGGTACCTACGACTACCTAAGACCCTACTGAATAGAAACCTAGCCCTACAGCAACTACCTAGCACTCTAGTTATCCTAACGCCCTACCCTATCATACAAACCACACCAAACGTGAGTTACGTTGGTTTTATGTGAGGGAAGTCTGTTACCAGGAGACCTACGGGAACATACGGAATGCGTAGGAACAGGGGTTTGTGTACGTCGTGCAATGTACACACACAGGAAATGGTTTTCTCACTGCCGATCCCACAGACTCATAGGACCGATGATGGCTAAAGGTGTCTTGGTCACAGTGAGAGGAGTTACGGCAGGTGAATCAAACCGACAGACAGACAGACCGACAAACCGACCATCATAATCAGCCTATAATGTTCCCACTGCTGGGACACAGGCCTCCCTCTCAGTGAGAGGGAGTGGGCCATAATCCACCACGCGGGCCCAGTGCGAGTTGGTGGATGTCACATGTCTTCGAATTTTTGGTTCTAGGACATGCCGGTTTCCTCACGATGTTTTCCTTCACCGTTTTGAGTTTTGACAAACCGACCGAAATTGTATAATTAACTCGATTATATGCAATTTAGTGACCAATACAAATTGATACCTATTTACATGTGTGTTGTGTGTGTCTGTATTGAGCCGATGAAGCGAAGATCTCAGTAGGTCACTTCTTAGCGCTGACGGTGTGCCTGTATGTGGAACGAATGTCGCTCTTGATGCTGACGCTGTGATGCTGTTGCTGGCGTGTGTAACTCTTGCCTGTTTACGGTTCAACAAGTATGAATGTGTATGAGACCTAACATGCGCTAGTTTTTACTGGAATATTAATAGTAGCAGACTTGTATAGAGAAGCCAAACTACAGCATTACAAAGTACAGACGCCAGCACATCAAGCTACCCGAAACTGTCAAATTTTCCCAATCAACTTTGAACCTTATGCTTTAGCCATAAAGTTGAAAATCTATTAAAGAAATTTGACGGATTGTAGTAGCTTGATCTGGCGTCTGTACATGCTCCCAAAATAAAGGATATTATTCAAATAAGCTGCTTGATCACGTCAACGAATGCATACAACGATGAACGAACGTCGCGCGTCGGGTATTAATAACCACAACCAAAACGACTATTTTTGGGACAGTCTTGAGATTTATCTCAATTCTGAATAACATATTTTCCTCTTGAGCGTTTTTTAGTTTTATTTACGACATAAAAACAACTACCTAAACCCGATAAAGATTGTTTGACCTTCGGAGAGCAAGTCTCGTTCCTTCGATGATTGTGTGTTGACAATTTTATATCTGAAGGTCAAAGTCAATTCCCGTAAATAAAAACGTTCAGAATCTGTGTTTTTTTATTTTTTTCCCAGCTAATGTTGGTCTGTTATTTTTGACTAAAAGCTTGTAGTTAAAAATAAAACAAACATATTTCGTCTAAGACATGTTTGGCTCAAAATATCACTCTCTTAAAGCTTTGCACTCACCTTTCAAACAGCCTGTATGTCTTTGGATAGTACGATGATGTTTCCAAAGGTTGAGAAACACACGGATAGAATGAAAATATGAAACAGTGGTTACTAGGCGTACAGCCTGTGTAAGTAATTTGCGTAGGCTTATAGACAATAAACACAAAGAATGTAGTTTACATACATATAGGTCATACCACTCATACCGCCTAGAGTCAGTGTCTATCCTTCACATTGAACTTATAACTTCTTTTAAACTTGTTGAAGTGAACATTTCTTTAGGCGCGTTGGCCATTTTTTGAAATGGTAAAAAGCCATTGAACTCCCGCCACTGTTACCGCAAGCGACACCGCGCGTGTTTTGTTTATAAGATACACGACGACGATTTAGACGATTAAAAAATACCCGCTTCGGATGTGTTCGGCTGTCCTCGGGATGTACTCGGTTTTAATGTATATCCGATATGTCAGTGAGTGATGGCAAAGTATTCTGTGTGTGTTTTGTTTTCACTTCTGTCGGTTTTTTTTCTTTTACTGCGGCCTATGTTTTTGCTGCTGTATCTGACTGAAGTATTATAGAGTTTCTATAATACCAACATGTCTTTCAGCAGGTACTGATCTACCTATCTGCCAATATTCATAGGTACATACGGTTTGAGTATTCAAGTCATGATTTTGGCATTAATATTAAATAAGCTTCCGCCCGCGACTTCTTCCGCGTGAAAGTTCATGTTCCCCCGACCCATCATGTCGCATCGCATCGCCTGCCCGCGCTATTACTTCTGTTAGTGTTCTTTCTGATTTTTTATCTTTTTACTTGACTCCTAAAGGTCTACGCGATGTTAAGTAGCCTTCCTCAACTTCCTCAAGAATTGAACTATCAAATGCAACAATATTTTTTTTTAAATCCGAATGCTAGTTCCAGATATTAGCGCTTTCAAACAAACAAACTATTAAACTTTATTATTAGTATAGATTGGCTGGGTTATTTCCATACTTGTACTCATCACTGATATATCCGCTATATGTACTTGTATCACAGAATAACTAATAGTACTTCTTGTATGCGAATATACAGTACTTAGAGCTTATTATAACTGCACATCAACTTAACATTTATATACACATCAGTCAGCTTGTACCAGGGACTTGAAAACGAAATGAATGTCGTTCCGTTACCACTAATGTTATCGTATAACGTTCCAAAATTTGTAACTATACTAAAACCTAAAAATATCAATAACGTTACAAAGAAAAACGTTATAGATTATCATTTTCGTAGAACAATATTGTAAGTAACGTTATAGGTATCAGTAACATTAAGCTTATCTGCTTGTAATAACGTTACAGGTGAAACGTTACAGATTCATTTGTAACGTTTTCACAAATTCATTTGTAACGTTATTCTTCATACTTTTTCGTCTTTTTCGTCATATTTTATGTCATGAAGCTGACAAAGTTGAGTATCGAAATGAATGACGTTATTATATCGTTATAATGTTGTTAGTGAACAGTTTAAGATTTCTTTCCGTTTGTCAGTATCGTTATAGCCAAGGAATTAATTTTGTTACGATCTTGGTGGAACGGTACAAATTATCGGTACTGGAACTACGCGTAACGTTATTTTGAGTAACGTTTCAAGTCCCTGACTTGTACAACCAACCGCACATCCACTCCATAGTAACCTTTCGGCTCAGCGTCTGTATGTCCTAGCAGTAAGTGCGCCTTTCGTACGTTAGTTGTTGACGTGTAGTTGACCGTACTTACGTGTTATTTTGCGGTATCTGAGGTCATTGTCACGGCCCGCATGCACTTGATACACAAACCTGTTTTTGCGCAGTTTTTTGTGCGTCTAGTCACGCTTCGAGAGGCATTAGCGAATGGATGTGCGCCTTATTATAAGTATGAGTACCTAAATGTTCTAAAGATTTTAATTAGCATTTTGTTTTTGGTTTTATGACTTGTTTTTTAGGTTATTATTTAGTTTGTAAAGCAGGTATTTCTGTACCTATTTGACCTTTGAGATGATCCATGGTTTTAGGTGTCTTATTATTTGTGTAGGAAATTTCCTATTTAGGGTCGGCGTAATACCGTGGTAATACCTTTATTTCTTTCATTCATCTCTGTCAGTCGTCTCGGCATTTACTTCCTTTAGCTCTGTCATAGCAATGTCATTTTTAACACAGTCCATTTATCTTTTAATCAGTCTGTGTATTTGCCGAATTTGTAGATACTCGCATTGTATAGGTTAGAAGTCAGCTTATACCGGTTCTGTTGTGGTGTGATTCGTTAAATGACCCCTCCCGCTCTGGGTGGAGCGGAAGGGAGTGTCAGACTCTTACTGACTAAAACCCACCCGTGTTCCTTCCTTAGCCCTTTATGTTCCGGGCCGGCGGTAACCCTTTCGGACAATCCCGCTGAACACTTACTCCCCTTACTAATAAACGTTGTACAGAGACTGTAACGTTACACAACGCTTTGTCTTCTTATTTCGAAATTCAAATTACTGACGACTGAAAGAGAGAAATCGGTGTGTAACTATTCATCTGATATAATAAGTTTATTAGTAAGGGGGTTAATATATTGGCGACTTATTAATTTACAGTTTGAGCAAATACTAGATTTTACAGCTTAATACATTTTCTTTTTGTTTGGACTGCCTCTTTGGTTTAGTGATCGCAAGTATTACTTTTTTTTTTTTTTATTCGAAATGGGTTTGCTCTTGACTCTAATCTAGGTCAGAGATGACACAAATAAAGTCTACGATGGAGTGAGCTTACCCAGAAGAAGCCTGTTCACTCTTACTTTGAAGAGATTCGGGTTGTATTCACTCGGAAACACAAACGCAGACTGCTGACAATCAGGTGCTGGGTTCGATTCCCAGGCCGAGTGTGATTGGGTTTTTGTATCTGGAATTTCTCAGTAACAGCCCGGAGTCTAGATTTGTCCCCGGATGATAATAGGCTCGCCCCATCTATGTTTTATATATAAAATTCAAAGTCCTGACTGATATATCAACGCACAGCCTAAACCGTTGGTCCTAGAGTCATGAAATTTGGAGGATGTGTTCTTTGTGAAGAGTAGGTATCCAACTAAGAAAGGCCTTTCGAAATTCCACCCCTAAGAGGGTGAATGGGGGGAGGGTGAAATTTCACGCGGACGAAGTCGCGGGCTGAAGCTACATTTACATAAAACTTAAACATTCACAAACAACCAACAGTTATGTCAACGGAACACAACTCAAGTCGTGATATTATGTTATTTTACAAAGTTTCTAAGAAAAGAAAAGGTATACATAATAAATGTGTGACATTATAACGTTACAGAGTGGTAAGCTTGCGTGTTTCACGCTTGTTGGGAAAGAAGGAAAATGTCTCATTTATTACTTTCATAGTCTTTTGATTAATAATGCGACTTATGCTCGGTTCCTCCTATAAACAAAAACCGGCCAAGAGCGTGTCGGGCCACGCTCAGTGTAGGGTTCCGTAGTTTCCCGTCCGTCACAATAAGTGTTCCCACTTATGAGTTTAAAAGTGGATATCCATCCATCGTATCTACGATTATACTACAAACAGTCCAGAAATTATTTTGTACTACTTTTTGTCTTTTTTGTACAAAAACTGTTGTTTCCATCGAGTTCAAAATAATTTTCCTAGAAAGTCCTTATAAAGTTCTACTTTTCAGATTTTTTTCATATTTTCTCAACTTATGGTTCAAAAGTTAGAGGGGGGGGACACATTGTTTTTTACTTTTGGAGCGATTATTTCCGTAATTATTGACATTATCAAAAAATGATTTTAGTAAACCCCTATTCATTTTTAAATACCTTTCCAACAATATATCACACGTTAGGGTTGAAATTAAAAAAAAATCACTTCCCACTTTACATATAGGGGGGCTACCCTAATAAAACATTTTTTTCCAATTTTTATTTTACCACTTTGTCGGCGTGATTGATATACATATTGGTACCAAATTTCAGCTTTTTAGTGCTAACGGTCACAGAGATTAAGCGAGGACGGACAGACGGACAGACAGACATGGCGAAACTATAAGGGTTCCTAGTTGACTACGGAACCCTAAAAACGAATCGTTTTGCTTACCAATTGCAATGGTAGCGTTTTTATTACCAAACTGGGCATATAAATAGATTCGTAAGTTTATGTGATAGCTACTTCCATAATTATGGGAGGGTCTACTATGCAAATCTATGAGGTCTTTGCTTCATTATTGGTCATACAAGTCATACAAGTCTTAATTTTAATCAACTAGCTGCGCCCCGCGATTGCACCCGCATAAGTGTCGATCCCGTGTGAATATCGGGATAAAAAGTAGCCTATATGTTAATCCAGGGTCACAGCTACCTCCATGCAAAATTTTATCAAAATTAGTCCAGCCGTTTGAGCGTGAAGAAGTAACAAAAATATAAACACACAAACTTTCGCCTTTATAATATTAGTGTGATAACGGTCCGTAAATTATAGGAATCGGCCTTGTGGTAGTAACAACGTGTCGAACATATGTTATTTTTTCCTTTTCAAATTTGTTCAGTTACGGTTTCTTAAGAAATCGTTTCCGTCATGTTATAACTAACGGCCGTCATTAACATCTGTAATTTTTACCAAGATTTGACATTAAGATTTCACTAGTCGATATTTTTTCCATACAAATTTCGGGAGAGTATTACTCCACTGTTTGACATTGTGCATCCAAAGTTAAACATGATAACGTTTTAACTTATTATTAGTTTTGTCTGTACGGGAACAGAATAGTAAAATAAAAAGCCATTAAAAAGTTATTAGCCAACAAAGATTCGTTTATCTTGCTATTTTTAACATAACTTTGGGTGTAAATAAGAAATAAAAGTAGGTACTGTAAAATTCGGTTTTTTCATAAAACTCGATTTTACGAAGCACTTTACGAATTTTTTTACTCGCCTATCAGTTCGGAACGATGTTTCTGTGTGTGAGAACTAGACATTGTTCGTGTAGACTAGCGTCTAACTGCTCATCACTGATACTAGCTCTGTCGGACACGAAGCCAGGTGAGACAGCGTGCTTTTTGGCCATGACCACCAGTGAGTTCGAGCTCGCGACTAGTTTACTCTTAAGGTGTCAATAAACGCTCTGTATTTGGACAGCTGGTATTGTGTGGCCGTGTTCACCGCATTCTTAAGAAACGAAAGCTTTGGAGTGATACATATCTTTGATTGTAACGCGATTAAATGTAAATGAGGCTTTAAATTGTACTGTTTGATTGGGTTCGGTACTCATAATGATGGAAATACATTTGTAGTTGAACTCTCTCTATTTTAGAGTTCTTTATCTATTAATTCCTTTGCTTTAAAGGACGAGAGGCAGACATGTACCCACATATGTATAAGTTATGTGTATAAGCTATATGTTCTAACAAGTGTTTGTTTGCTGTCTTCGTAACAAATTGCAGTAATAAAAATAGCTTTTCAATGACATTGGTCTCTGCGCTTGTTTTGACTCTCGTTTCACGAGTTTGTCGACTCGAACAGTAGCAAATCCAGAATACTTATGTCCGTTTTCACTAACGTTAGGTGACATCTCAATGAATTCCGAAATAAGAGGGTGCCGTGGGTTTTCAACGCTCGGCTCAGGGAGTGTAGTCTCTAAGTCTCAACGAAGATATAGGCCTGTAAGTAGGGACGACTGTTGAATCCTGTTGTCATTCATTCTTAGTTTGGACTCCGAATTAATCTTATGTCTGTAGTATATAAGGAGTAGGAAATGCCCGTAGCTCCAAAACTACGGACTTCATGGATAGGGAGTATACCCCCTGCTCCGAGAGGTGAAAATCAGTGGGGTTATTTCTGTAAGTACTACTACTACTGTACTGTGTACTGTACGTACTACTGACTACTCTGAGAAGAAAGGCCGAAACAAACTGGGAAGTCACAGTCACTTTTAAAGTCCAGAATAATCTTGGTCATGTGAAGACCATGTAGTCTGAAATGGTATTTTTTGGTTTACTTCGGCTTCTCCCAGATTTAATTATATACATAACAAAAAGTACTGAAGTCACACGATCATTGTTTAATTAAATAAAACCATCACAATATACCTCGGCAGGCAAATTATTATTTAATCAGTTACTGGCCGCGAACTGTAATCGATAACTTATAACGATAACAAAAGAATGTTTTTAATTAATCTCTTGGCTCATGGGAAAATGTAAACTTAGTGCAATTTGTTTGTATTCTTTTATCGACCTGCCATAGAATGGTCATGTTTTTATTATGTCCTTCGAAAGATTTTTCTACACACCCGGTGTAAAAAACTGGCGCATGCACACCTGTTTGGAAAGATCTGTGAATTTCAAATATGGAATAAGTAAGCTAAGAAGGAATTGTACTAGAAAACGATAGTTTTCTTTTTTAAATCCTAGTAACATTATAACCAAGTCAAATGCCTTCGACTTGTCGAAGGCATTTGACTTGGTTTGTTATGATCTGCTGTGGCAAAAGCTGCAGCAAGCGTCAGTGCCAGACGAACTGATTCGGGTATTCCAATACTGGTACAACAATCAGGTCAATGTTGTTCGATGGTCGGGGGCTTACTCGACTCCATACAGGTTGGAGTGCGGAGTGAGGCAAGCGGGGCTGACCTCACCGAAGCTCTTCAATCTGTATGTTAATGCACTGATAGAGAGGCTCAGCAGCACGCATGTCGGTTGCCGTATTGGAGGTGTGTGCCTTAACAATATCAGTTACGCAGACGACATGGTGTTGCTGAGCGCCTCTGTCTGTGGTGTGTCGAGACTGATTCGCATCTGTGAGAAGTATGCTGAGGAACATGGGTTATTGTACAATGCGAAAAAGAGCGAGTGCATGGTCTTTCGGGCCAAGAGGTGTCCAGATTACGTGCCGGCAATTAAGCTTAACGGATGCCCACTCAATAGAGTGAATACTTTTAAATATCTGGGACACTTATTAACCTCTGACCAGAAAGACGATGCAGACATTGAAAGGGAACGTAGGGCGCTGTCTGTTCGTGCTAATATGATAGCCCGCAGATTTGCTCGGTGTTCGAGGGGCGTCAAAATAGCCCTATTTAGGGCATTTTGTACGTCCTTTTACACCGGCAGTCTGTGGATGGATTACACGCGGAAGCAGTACGGCGCACTACGTGTCCAATACAATAACGCGTTCAGGGTACTTCTGGGGCTGCCTCGCTTCTGTAGCGCATCGGGGATGTTTGCCGAGGCGCATGTGGATTGTTTCTACACAGTCATGCGCAAGCGGTGCACATCCCTGGTGCGCAGGGTGCGGGCCAGCCGCAACAGTATCCTGAAGACTTTTGCTGAACGCTTCGACTGTCAGTACATGAACCACTGTTGCATGGTTCATGTCATACTGACTAATGTTAAGATATTGTTTTAATTTGATTTACTTTTATAATAATTTTAATTTGTGTTTTTATTTAATTTGATTTTAATTATATTTAATTTTAATTTGTGTTTTTAATTTGATTTAATTTTATATAATAATTTTAAATTTAATTTTTTTTTTTTTTTTTAATTTTATTATAATTTTTATTTTTAATCTAATTTTAATTGTGATGTTGATTTTAATTGTGTTTTGTTTTTAATTGTACTATGATCCTATGTTGATTGATATAAAATAAATAATAATAATAATAATTATAACCCCCTTACTAATAAACGTTGTATAGTGGATGTATAGTTACACAATGCTTTGTCTTCTTCTTTCGAAAGTCAAATTGCTGACGACAGAAAGAGAGAAATCGGTGTGTTCATCTGATATACCTACTTAATACGTTTATATGAAAGTTAGTATGTTTGGATGTTTGTTAGTCAATCACGCAAAAACGGCTGAACGGATTTGGATGATATTTGGCACACAGATAGTTTTAACTTGGATTAGGTAACACATCATTTTTATTCCGATATTCCCACGGAATCGAGACTTGTGAAACCGCGGGGCGCTACGGCGAAACCTCTGACTTAAAAAAAAAATAAAAAAAATAAAATCATTTAATTCAGATGTCACAAGATCCATATTCATAATTATTCACGTTTACAAAATTAAATTAATACAGCAGCTTTTGTAGGTAGATAAAGGTACATGTCACTTTATAATTTTTATATTTTCTTGTTTATGTGTAAGTGTCTCTGTCGTTAATGCTCGCAATTGGTGTTTAACCGTTTTAATTAAGGTTATTAATAAAAAAATAAGTATCTAGCGGTCTTAGACTAACCGCAAGGTTCGCTGATCGTGTCGACCTCAATCTATTCATTTTATGAATAGATGGTTAATAATGACTGTATGATTTACTGAAATTGACATCAATCAACATCCACGGCAGACAGGCTTATACTTGAAATCACGAAAAATAAAAGACAAAGTGCAGAATTACTTAAGGCGAAAGCGCCAGGGTAGCCCGCGAAATTCAATTTTTTTTAGGTTTTTTGGAATTTGCTGGTCAGTGTTAAGTTGTACGTTGATTAATATATGAATCGCGGCCGTAAGAAATATGTGTTTACATAATTATAATCATTAAAGTCATCAACACAACTCTCTAAGACCACGTAAGTCCAAATAATAACTGTTTCATGAAATCATCATTCTTTGGACTTACGTGGTCTTAGAGAGTTGTGTTGATGACTTTAATGATTATAATTCTGTAAACTCATGTTTCTTACGGCCGCGATTTATATATTAATCAACATACAACTTAATACTGACCAGCAAATTGCAAAAAACGTAAGAAAATTTGAATTTCGCGGGCTACCTTAGCGCTTCCCCCTTAAGGGGGAAGCGCCAGTGTAGTGGCCGCAGTGGGTGCGCGGGCCGAGACCGAACCGAGGTTCTCAAACTAGTTCGACCTTTTTTCTAGTAAAAATGAGTCTTCTTCATCCATATGATATTTTGACAAACACTGGACACGATAACACGCAGAACGCAGGCGCGCTCCACTGCGGACAAGCAAATCGCGCGCGTTCGAGCACCCGCGCCGCTCCCCGCGCTGCCAGTCTGGCCAAGCACTCATACAATTACAATGAAAATTATCCTGACAACTGTAATCAGTAGTTCCGTGATGAGTGGCGATTGTTACCGGGGTTCATTAATGAACTCAATTACGAGTTTACATTCAAATCGTGTAATAAGCCGTGTCATTGCCGCAATGTGGACTTCCACGTAAATACTAGGTACCTTCTGAAATTATAGCTTTGTTACCATGAAGGTGAATGAGTGAATGCGAGGATCCCGCAGATTATTTGCTAGCTTGTCATCTCTTAGTGTGCATATGTCGCAGTAAGATGGTCAAAGCCGTGATATAGTTATATCCCTAGGGATAAAGCTATATACCGTTATATACTTATTTGAAAGCGGTTCATAACTATCCTACTAATCTAGTGAAATAATTATGTTTATATTTTCTTTGATTTGCACAACTGGTTACTCATTTTATATTTATATTTATGCCGTAATAAAGTTATAAAATTTGGAGGGTGTGTTCTTTGTGAAGAGTAGGTATCCACTAAGAAAGGGTATTTCTAAATTCCACCCTTTAAGAGGGTGGATGGTGGGTGAAATTTCACGCGGACGAAATCGCGGGCAGAAGCTAGTTTTAAAAACAACGGTCTAATACCAGTTTCTAGTCGATAAATCGATTCTGTTGCCATGAAATATTGATGGCTATGCGACCTTTAGGTAAACGGTTGCACCTGGTGTTTTCACCATGGTATTATTACGAGGTTATTTCAAGGGAAAGAAACCCTTGAAATAACCTCGTCGTCGGCAATAAATCAGAGTTGTAGGTAGGGGCTTAATGTTGGTTAAAGGTTTAAATTCTTTAAAGAATGAATTTATATCTGTGTTGATCTTTAAGCTGCACAAAATACTCGTATAGTAAAACGTGATAACTGGGCGGTGCTGTTTGCTCGCCAGTCACTACCACCTTTTGGTTTTCTGGCGACACCAACCAGGCTCTTTGGCCACACGAACTTTGGTACCTTTTTGGCACTGGTTACACGCAGTTACCTCTTGGCAGCTAAAATGGAATCACTTACCGTATGAACTGCCTTTAACAGTTTGAAATGTAATGTTCTTAACAGTATGCGTTGAAACTAGTTTCAATGTTGGGGTCGGCTTCCAGTCTAACCGGATGCAGCTGAGTACCAGTATTTTACACGGAGCGACTGCCTATCTGACATACACAACCCAGGTACTGGGTAATACGATACCCCTTGGTAAGGCTGGTTGTCAGACTTTCGGGCTTCTGACTACCCATAACGACTGTCAAAGATCCACGAATGACCAACGGCTTAACGTGTTTTCCGAGGCACGGAGAGGTCTTGGTATGTAAAGATGGTCACTCATCCACAGATCAGCCGCGGCAAGCGTAGCTTAACCTGATCGATCGACATGTGCGCCTGTTATTATGCCACGGGCCCCTTTACCATACAATAATACAATTCTTCAAATTCTTCATATTTTATTTCACATTAACTATACTCTGTCCACTAGAACACTATGGAACTAGTCCATCTGTCAAAAAACGCTTATTATTGTGGACAAGGTATACATGGGCACTTATGAAACGTCACAAGTTAGGTTAGGTTCCAATTGCTGGTTTCCTATGGAGAAGAGCTGGAACGGATAACTTACCTAAGTTGAAAATTCATGTTCCTTTACTAACGCCATGTTTTCTTTGTCTCCAGGCTCTGCAGTGGTGAGCGTGTGTATGCGGCAGTTCGACGACGCCATATCGATCACGGTGGCCATCATGATCGTCGTCACCGTGGCGTTCGTCCAGGAGTACCGCTCTGAGAAGTCACTGGAAGAACTGAACAAACTAGTGCCACCTTCGTGTAACTGGTAAGCTGAATTATGAGCCCTATACACTCCAGAGTAGCTCTCTGTTAAAAAGTCTTTGAGGTGCCGTCTTGCCATCTACTTAATTCCGGAACGTTTTTTACTTTGATTTACCATTTAAGAAAGCTTTTTTTTAAAAACGCGAAAACTCTTACCGTATACATAATTCAGTACGTGATTCTGAAACCCCTAGCTTAGAAAATTTTCGCCAGTTATAAAAAAAAGACATTTAGATTCGAAGACATGTGACATCTACCAACCCGCACTGGGCCCGCGTGGTGGATTACAGCCCACTCCCTCTCACAGAGAGGAGGCCTGTGTCCCAGCAGTGGGAACATTATAGGATGATTATGATGATAAAAAAAAGTCGGCTGTTTCTTAGAAAAGTGGTTGACCTACGCGGTAAAAAAAATGTATCGTAATTCGTAACAACAAATTTTTGGTAAAATAACCAACGAAAAATTTCTACGCAAGGGGGGCGCCCAGAATCATGCTGAATTCATGGCTACAGTTTGCGCGTCGATGTCCCTGTCAACCTTTATTTAGGGACTGATGTATACGAAACAGCCATGATCACTGCAAGGATATTGCACGTTGAGCTCAATCCTCGGCCAATCTCATTGCTTTTCACCGTTTTATGTCCTCGAAATTGCTTTTTGGTCGATTCCTATAATTTACGGAACGTTGCTGGTTATAATAAAAAAAAAAATGCTCCACATAATATACTCGTATTCAGCTGCATCCGGTTAGACTGAAAGCCAACCCCAACATAGTTGGGAAAAGGCTAGGCAGATGATGATGTTGGTTAAAATTAAGACTTGTATCTTTACCAATAATGAAGCAAAGACTTCATAGCTTTGCATAGTAGACCCTCCGATATGGAAATAGCTATCACAGGTAAAATAAACTTACGAATCTATTTAAATCCCCAGTTTGGCAATAAAAAATGCTACCATTGGTAACCGAAACGATTCGTTTTTGTTTATATAGGAACCGAGGATAAATGTAATTTTGCTTTCCAGCATTTCATTTAGCTGGATTCTAACAGCCTACAGTGACCACGTTTTACAAGCCTAGATAATAAACATTCTTGTCGTAATTACTGTCAACTATGCACAAGCTACATTGTTCTGGTATGCAACGGATGATTCTAGATTAATTTGCGCCACGAAGAGAAAGGTAGTCTTCCTTGCTGCCTATATAACGGCCGGTTCACACATGTCTCCGTTTTACTGTTTCGTTATATCGTGTACGTTTTTTTTTCGTCGATGGCGTATGTAGTTGTATGAGCGACTTCACACATGGCACAGTATTCTGTATAAAGTAAAAAATATCGTTCCGTGAAAAAATGACATTCCGTTTTGTCATCGAATACTGGACGACGGAACAGTAAAAAAAAGAATTTTAACGGATAGATACTGTGTGCGGGGCGGGCGGTGTGTGCGGGGTGTAGGAGGCGGTATACTGCTAGTTTTCTGTTCACACATCGCATCCAGTAATGACGGATCCGTTGAACGTTATACGGTGCCTATGTGTGAACAGAGCATAAATTTATGACGTATCCGTTAAAAACGTACCAGTAAAACGGACTCCCATGTGTGAACGGGCCGTTAAATGCAATCTTGAAACATTATAACATCATGTTTATTGCGTTCAAAAGGCAACATCTTTCAAATTATAAGGGAGACTCCTCAAAGAAATATGAATAGCTCTTGATTTCTAGCGAGGCGCCCCTGCTTCGCACGGTTTTTATGATTTGATAAATAAAACATCGAAATTTCTTTATTAAGGAGGTACCTATATGTATACCGCAAACATGATTAGATCGTCACACCACCTTCGCTGCGGTCTATCTCGACGGTGATGCCCTCCATCAGGCGTCCATTCATCGTATCTCACTGGACGCCTGATGGAGGACATTGCCGTCGAGGTAGACCGCAGCGAAGGTGGTGTGACGATCTAATCATTTTTGCGGGGCCAACATGGTCAGAGATCGCACAAAAAGGACAGGTCTAAGGAAAAAGGGGAGGCCTTTGCCGGAACACAAAATAAGCTAAAAAAAAATACTATACCTACACATAAACCTTCCGGAATAAATTCTCTAAATTATGGTGAAAACCACATCAAAGTCCGTTGCGTATATCTGTTACCTCTTCACGCTTAAACCGCTGAACCGATTTAGATGAAATTTGGTATAAAGCTAGTTTGATTCCCGGGAAAGGACAGGATAGTTTTTATCCTGATATTCCCATGGCATCGACAGTTATGCGGGTGAAACCGCAGGACGCTGATAGTTTATAATATGTACAGTTACTTACGCCTGCTACTGCAGGGCAATGGCCTTCCTTCCACTTGTCTCTATACAATTTTGATTATTGATTAAACATGCTTTATATGACAGTACATATTTATATTTCACTAGCTTCCGCCCGCGGCTTCGCCCGCGAGGTATGTCAATAAAAATCATCCTATGTCCGGGATGCAATCTATCTCTCTGCCAAATTTTATTGAAATCCGTTCAGTGGTTTAGGCGTGAATGAAAAGGTAACATACAGACAGACAGACAAGAGTTACTTTCGAATTTATAATATTAGTATGGATGTCTGATTCATATTTTTAATTTATTTGAGTTGCCTATGCCCACCACCATCTATAACGAATCAACTTGAGCCACGTAGTAGGGTAAAGTATCGACTAAGTAATGAAATGACGCACACAATTTATTCTGATGAATACCGTAGCATTGACAACGAGAGTTGATTACTACTTAATTAATGATTGTCGTTGACATTGGCTGGAGATAGGGTCGTCTAGTCCTTTCATTAAGCTCAATTAGTATTATCGCTTTTATTGACGGTTCTGGGCTTTTTATTATTTAGGTATTATAAATTATTATGGCTTGTTAGTCTGTTGTGATGTCCATCAACCCACCCCAATGGGCCCTTGGCCCACTTCCTCTAACCTAGAGTGTCCTGTGTCCCAGTTTTGGGCACATTTTTTCTGATTAGCAGCGCCCCGCGTTTTCGCCCGCATAAGGGATGATTCTCATTAGAGCGGGCCGAGGCCGGGACGGGGACGGGACGTGGAGGGGCGGGGCGGGACCGTGCAACAACCGTGACGTCGAGCGGGCCCGGACGGGACACGGAACATGCACTGTGTAATATAAATGGCTTCATACAAAATGTATGTAACGTTTCAAATCCGTGCCCCGTCCGGGCCACGTACACGGCCCGCCCCGGGCACGGCCCGCTTTAATGAGAACCATCCCTAAGTGTCGATCCCGTGGGAATATCGGGATAAAAACTGTCCTATGTCCTTCCCCGGGATGCAATCTATCTTTCTGCCAAATTTTTTATCGAAATCCGTTCAGTGGTTAAGGCGTGAAAGGTATAGACAGACAGACAGAGTTACTTTCGAATTTATAATATTAGTATGGATAATAAAATGTATGACATAAAGAAGGTGTCAAATTTTCAATTGAAGCCCTGACTCTTGAGAGATGTCGTACTCGTATGTGTTGCAGGAATCAGCGACTTCATTATAATGATTATGCTATCTTATTTTCTGTCAGAATTAGCTGCATTGCCTGCATTCTTTTATTTTATAACTCTTATATCCATTGGGTACCACGTGAAATACAGTTTCGAACCTTCTGAGTTGAAATAGTAGATTGTTTGCCAAGGGAGCAAACAACTATTTTGAAGGCGAGTGTTTCTTTGAATCTAGAGCAGAGCGAAGCATTTAAAGAAATTTTTAATTTATTTAATTCATTTTAACCGTCGATAAAACGGAGGAGGTTCACAAGTCGACGCGAATATATGTATCTTTTTTATGTATGACCACGCATAATGTCATCGATGGACTTGCATATCCAGCGTACTTGTATAATGGCAGAATGCTTATCGCGCGCTTTTTACTTCATCACACAGCCTGTTACTTGTTCATACAATGTTCGTGATTGATCTCTTTGCTGATTGGAACTTTTACTAACAATGTCCACATTCCAAATTCAAATCACTTTTAATCCCTAGGAATTAAAGAGCTATTTTAGTCCCTGTTTACGAAGAATAGCTCTTTTTGAATAGATGTGAGAAAAAATGATGATATCGTCTGATTGGTCTCAAATAAGGCTCAGCTCAGGAGCAGGTCATTGGTTCGACTACATTGCTGAATGATGTTGCTCTGTTACGAAATGTTCCATTGAATTCGGTAATTGGCTATTATTTCGCTCCCTATTATGACGTCAATGGCATTTTATGACTGACTGACTAACTGCCCGACTCATCGTAAATTTGAAAATACCTGTAAATGTTCTAATTGAAATAATTGTTTTGAATTTAATTGGGCAACAAAAGAGTATCTTATGCAGGCCAGCAATAAACATCTTTACAGAATGAATATTAACGGTGACTAATTTGGAGTTACGTTCTAAAATTAGAACCTGAACCTGGTAGAACCTTAATGAGGCTGGCTCAGGAGCGTGGGGATTGACGCAAGAAAAGAGAGCCTTATGCTCAGCAGTGGGTGTAGTTAGGCTGTGTATGATTTTGATCATGTGCAGTAACATTTATACCGATCATTGTCAGGAAATAAGAAATCAAAATTTAAAGTAACCATAATATGAGGTTTGAAAACAGGCAACTTTCTTACCAACTGTTCAAAATTGCTTTAGAACAGAACACTCTTTAGTATGACATTTTTACATAGTGTCATAATGGGCGATCTTATCGCTAAAATCGATCTTTTCTTTTTGGCTTGTTTTCTTTTTTTTCTTATTTTCATTTTTTTTTATTTAGATTAAAGGGCCTTTAAATTTGTAGTTTAATTCAAGTTGATTGCTTTGTCTTTAAAATCTAAGAACCATTTTTTCTCACCACAGTCTCCGCGAAGGCAGTCTCGAACACTTCCTAGCACGCAACTTAGTTCCTGGCGACATTGTCCACCTGAACGTCGGTGACCGCGTGCCAGCCGACCTTCGACTCTATGACTCCATAGACCTGGCCATTGACGAGTCTTCCTTCACCGGAGAGACGGAACCGGCCGTGAAGAGTGTGCTACCTAATAAAGCAGCTGCGGGACGGGTCAATAAGGATAATATTGCCTTCTTGGGGACGCTTGTTAGGTGTGGTAATGCAAAGGTAAGGTTTTTTTTGTTTTGTAGGTTAATTAATTTATTTATTAATACTATGCACAATAAATACTCCACAACGGCTTTTTTTATCCTAAGGTTGACACCTTAGGGTGATGCAGAGACAAAACACGGCAGGTGTAACATACATATAAATACAAGAATAAATACTAATACATTCATAAATAAAATGAACTGTCAGGAAGAACATCGATCGGTAGAGAAGAAAACGATTCCGGAAAATCAGCACTGGGGTGTGTGAAACTGGACTTTAAGAAGTCTGCAATACGTTCCAGAGTATTTAATGTTAACCTAGATGACTGACTGACGACGACCTTAAAAATACTGCTTGGATAAACTGGCGGCAGAGAACTGGGCGCACTTTGGAGAGACCTGTGTCCAGTGGACTGCGTTAGGCGGAGTTTCTTGAATATTGATTGAAAAAGAGGTTATGGTTATCTTACCAACCTGAAACTTCTCTTCACTTCTTCTCTTCAATCTTTTAACACCTTTTTACCACACTTTGGCAGACGGGTAGCCTCTGCCAAAGTGTGGTAAAAAGGTGTTAAAAGAAATAAAATGATGAAACAATCTAGACGTTCGTCAATTTCTCCTTTGCTGCGTTGAATGTCGCATTAAAAGTAATACCACATTTCCACTTTTGCGTGTAAGCAGTAAACTGTAAACCAAATATGTCTTTAAAAACCCACTCATTCTTTCTTTCTAGGGTATAGTAGTAAGCACGGGCGAACGCTCCGAATTTGGCGACATCTTCCGAATGATGCAAGCTGAGGAGGCTCCAAAGACTCCATTACAGAAGTCCATGGACACCCTGGGCGCCCAGCTGTCCTTATATTCCTTCTGCATCATCGGCTTCATCATGGTGACTGGCTGGCTGCAAGGGAAGGCGCTGCAAGACATGTTTACTATCAGCGTCAGTTTGGCTGTAGCAGCTATTCCTGAGGGTAAGTGTTCTAGGGTCATTTGTTATTTAGGGCAGCATTTCACAAAACTTTTTTAATGGCTTTTAGCGTTCCTTGAAATATACAGTCCGAAAACACTTTAAAATAGTGTCCAGATCCAGTTGTTTATACACGATTTTTTTGTAATGCATTTTAGATATACTTAAGCAAGAATGAGTAAGGATGATTCTCGATCTAAGTGGATCCCACGGTAGAAACTTTACAAAACTGTCATAACCTGAACATTTGTCCCCAGGTCTTCCTATCGTGGTAACTGTGACCTTGGCTCTGGGTGTGATGCGCATGGCTAAGAGGAACGCCATCGTCAAGAAGCTACCCACCGTCGAGACCCTGGGCTGCGTCAACGTTATCTGCAGCGATAAGACTGGTTAGTAGTATTAGAGAATGGGATCCGGTTGCAGGAAGAAAATACTTGTTTGCAGTGCAACAGAAAAATATAATTATTGAATATAAGTTACAACGGTTGCTAGGACACAACAAGCAGTAGACAAGATACAGTTTATTTTAAACTTATAGGTTTGCAACCTCTAACACTGCCCCTTAAACTTATCTTGTAAACATACATCAGTAGCCAAACCTAACTCGTTTACAAAATACTTATGTTTCTCTACCGACAAAGGTTTAGTTAAGACATCCGCCGTCATTTTGGACGTTGGCATGTAATTTATTTTTACATCACCATTGCTGACTGCCTCCCGGACGAAATGATGACGTATGCCTATATGTTTTGACCTTCCATGAAACATACTACTTTCAGTCAATTTTAAGGCCGACTGATCATCATCAAGACGAGTTCGTTGTTATACATAAATACATTTAGCTATGCAATATCGCGCCTGTAAGTTACGTTTTAAGGGCGGGTTGTTTCACGTCCACCTGACGCACGTGTATTCGTCAAAAATGACGCTATCGTCAAACCAAAAAAAGCGTTCATTTCAAATTACAATAATTACAAAATTATGACATTGCCTTACGTCAAATAATAAAGAGTACGTAATCGTTATAATTTGACGTACGTAAGTTACGTTAACCAACCGTTTGAAACAACCGGCCCTAAGTGTCATGTAATAAGAGCCGAGCTTGGCAGGAGGAACAAATCTATTAATTTTCATATAAGCAAGCGACCACCAATGGTAGCATAGGTTCCTGCCGTGCTTGAGACAATGCTAAAATTTCATGTGCCTCTAATAACACCCTCTAGTAATAGAGAGCACTGGGGGCCCGAGTTGGTTCGAACCCCGGCAGGCGCTTTACTTTGTGTAAATAATTAAAAAACAGTCATCACGACTGCTCTAAAAACGATGAAGGAAAACATCGTGAGGAAACCGGCATACCGGCCTAGAATCATTATTCGAAGATATGTGACATCTACGAACCCCGCGGGTTGGTAGATGTCACATGTTTCGAATTTTTGTCTGAGCCCGCGTCGTAGACACTCACACCACACCCACACCCTCTCGAAGAGAGGAGGCTAGTACCCCAGCAGTGAGACCATTATAGGCTGATTATTCTAATAACACCGTAACTTAGAAACGTTGCTTTAACGGCAGAAATTGGAATGGAGGTTGTACTTCCCCGGACGAGTTCCTTAACAAAGTTCTCTAATACTACGTTAAGTCCGTCTCAAATCCTAACTATATCTGTCTCTTTTTCTCCTACAGGAACCCTAACTAAAAACGAGATGACAGTGACAACAATATCGACGTCGGGCGGCCATATCGCCGAGGTGACTGGCACCGGATACAACGCGTGCGGTGACATACAGCTGCGCGCGTACAAGGGACGCGATCTAGATGTGGCGAGGATGGCGGTCACTACTATGTTAGAGGTATTATTCCTAATTTGTAACCTTATTCGACATTGCAGATTGTTTATTCATCCGGCCAGCACCGAAAAGCACAATAGAGAAATAAAAAACTTTTTTTAATCTGTGTGACACGCATTATCTATACGGAACTATTGATTAAGCTAGAAATAAATCATCAGACGCGACCTTAGTTGTGATTGCTAGTCAAATCTGTACTGTCGTGTCAGATGCCTTATACGCTCGGAGATTCTATGGAATACACGCGACCGATGCGTCCGTGTCTGATAAGAAAATCCGCCGAGTAAGATTTTCAATGGCTTTATGGTCACATCTGCGACTTAATGCTGATAGCTTCCATGTTTATTTTTCAAAAATTTCTTTATACCTTTAGAGTCTTGATCGAGCGTTCAGTTACTTTATTATGTCTATCTACTTTCCACCACAGATTGGCGTACTGTGCAATAACGCGACAGTTCGCGACGAGATACTGTACGGCCAGCCCACAGAGGGCGCACTGCTCGCCGTCGCGCTCAAGCACGGCATGCACGACGTGCGTGAACAGTACACGCGGCTGCACGAGATACCGTTCAGGTACGTATCATCATTATTCAGCTGAAAGACCGCTCATTACTGGACTTAGGCCTTGCCTAAGGATAGCCATAACGATTTCTTTGGATTTATATGTCAGTCAGTTTAAAATATAGATTAAATTTATGCCTTGTTGCCTTTTGACACCACGTGATAAACGCCTCTGTTTGGGCTATACCACAGCCACAATTTTTAACCTGTTAAATATTAAAAAAAAAACAAGTAACTATAATTTAATATTTTTAATTTGTATTTTTGTAAGCATTTTCACTAATTTTTGACATCTATAGCCATTAATATCTGATTGAATAAATAAATGCTGGCCTTTTGTAGTCTATGGTATTATACAATATTAAAGCTAAAATTTAGAACAAAATGTTCAATGTCGTTATCTTCTAATATTTAATATTACAGTTCAGAAACAAAGATGATGGTAGTAAAATGCGCTCCGAAGTTCGCTGAAGGCAAGTTGAAAGAGGAGGTGTTCGTAAAAGGTGCCATAGAGAAGGTGTTGCCTCTCTGCACGCAGTACATCGATAGTAGCGGCAACTACGCGCCCATGACCAAGGAGAAACAGAACGACTTTTTGGGTGAAGCTTACAATATTGCAAGGATGGGTGCGTATATATTTACATTATTTAAGATCGACCTTTTTGATTAGTTAGTTTATATTTTGTTAAAGAAACACGTCATTCTATTTGATGCTACGAATATGTTTGAAATATATTGATTTTTACAGTGTGGCCGACGAGAGAATGCGTTCCTGACACCTCGCATTCAATTGACACCTGTCAGTTTTATACAGAGGAATATGTGTTTTGCGAATTTGATCTTTATTAGCTACTAGAATTGTCATGTTGACAGATGTTAGGAACGCAATCTCTCGACGCCGATGGCCGGACTGTAGTTATCTTTCCTTGTATTACTTAGAACAGTTCATGTACAGAAGCCAGCTCATCAAGCTATTACAATCTGTCAAATTTCTTTAATATATTTTCAACTTTATCGCTAAAGCATTAGGTTCAAAGTTGATTGGGAAAATTTTACAGTTTCGAGTAGCTTGATGTGCCAACCTACTACAATCTGTCAAATTTCTTTAATAGATTTTCAACTTTATCGTTAAAGCATTAGGTTCAAAGTTGATTGGGAAAATTTTACAGTTTCGAGTAGTTTGATGTGCCAACCTACTACAATCTGTCAAATTTCTTTAATAGATTTTCAACTTTATCGTTAAAGCATTAGGTTTAAAGTTGATTGGGAAAATTTTACAGTTTCGAGTAGTTTGATGTGCTAACCTACTACAATCTGTCAAATTTTTTCAATAGATTTTCAACTTTATCGTTAGAGCATTAGGTTCAAAGTTGATTGGGAAAATTTTATAGTTTCGAGTAGCTTGATGTGCTGGCGTTTGTACTATACTCGTAGATATTGACACTATGAACGGCTCATTTCACAGATTTTTTACGGTGAGATTTTTACAGATTAGATCGACAGAGAACAAGTCTTAGAAATGGTAATTTTCAATAATACTCATTGTCGCATTTTGCAGCCACATTACCATTTTTGGCTTGCAGAAACCCTAGGAGTAGTTTGTTACCTGGGGGCTTACTCTTCAAACTAATTTTAATTCCAATGAGATGCCAATATGATTCCAATGTTAATTTTACAGTCACGTGATTCGGTACTCTTGAAAACAATATTGTCAACAATTACCCCACGCCAAGCCCGAACCCAATTCCACTTAGTTCTCCAAAATCGACATCCAATCTAAAAATCATTTGGCGCTAGCATCGAACTCAAGAGTACGAAACGTCACAATTCCAATGTCGATCTATCGGAATTAAATTGAAGAGTAAGCACCTTGAGTTGTCCTTAGGGCTGCGCATCATCGCGCTGTGCCGCGGCGCGCGGCTGGAGGCGCTGACGTACGCGGGCGCGTGCGGCGTGTGCGACCCGCCGCGCGCCGGCGTGCGCGGCGCCGTGGCCACGCTGGCGCGCGCGGGCGTCGACGTGCGCATGCTCACGGGCGACGCAAGACCCACGGCGCTCGCTGTCGGTGAGTACGCAAACAACTAATACTAATATTATTGATCTGAAACCTTCTTTAGGCGCGTTGGGCATTTTTTGAGATAGGAAAAAAAACCATTGAACTCGCGACACTGTTACCGACACCGCGCTACATTCGGCTGTGTTCGGCTATCCTCGGAATGTACTCAGTTTTAATACCAATATGTCAGTGAGTGACGGCAAAGTATTCTGTTTGTGTTTTGTTTTTCACTTCTGTCGGCACTCCTGGAGTGTCACTGTTTTTCTTTTCGCTACCAATTTCGTTAATTTTTTGTATATCATCAGAAAAGGCGATAACAAGTATGTGGTATAATTTATTGCATATATGTATGTGGTTTTCCATACTGAATACGACATCTCGACATAAATCGTCGGACAACAGCCCGCCAGACACAACACCCGTCTGGTCAGAAGATCCTCCCTTTTCTATAGAACATGAGTGAACTTTACACCCTGTTCCTCATCAGTCTATAATTTAACTTTTTTATTTTAGCACAAATGGTTGGCTTGGATGTACTGCATTCGCAGTCGCTGGCCGGAGATCAATTGGACGCCATGACGGATGAAGAATTAGATAGGATGATTGATACTGTAAGTTTATTTACCGTTTTAATACTTACTTGTTTCTTATTTTAGTAGCAATAGGGCTCTTTGAAGAATCTCCACGTAATTACACATTCTGGGAACATTTACACTTCCTCTCTGGAATGGCAACTGTCTCTAGTATTTCAGATGACTATAGGCGGCGGTGACTTACCATGAACACCTCATGGTAAGTCGCCGCCGCCTTTAATAATATTTTAATAATAATTTATTATAATGTAGGTAAAACTACCTACATTAAAAATGGCGTTAAAGTTCCAGCAATCAAAAATCTGGTTTAATTTTCGTTGAATTAAAACATTTTGTTTTGTTGTGACAGTTTGTTTTGTTTGTTTATACCTAACATTGTATTTTTTTATTTTTAGGTTAGCGTATTCTACAGGGTGACTCCTAAACACAAGGTGGCTATTGTCAAGTCACTACAAAGGATGGGCAATATCGTCGGCATGACAGGTATTATTACATTTTATTATGCATTTTTTTTGCGGAGACAAAAAAGTATTTAATGTCGTTCTCAATCTTACCCCAAATTCGGTAAGAACAACCTTTAATCTAATTTATTTGAGGTTGGTGCAACGTGTCTTCTTCAAAAAAATATTATTGAGTTGTAATTTTCTATTGTAGAGTTTGTAGCGGTATCTACAGCGCCACATGCAAACAACGCGTCATACTGAGTTACTGACGTCACGCAAATCCTGCATCGCGCAAGCAGAGTTTACCGCGCAACTAGCATAGATACAAACGGCCCGACACGAATCAAGGGGCAGTTGCCCGCCAGACACAACACCCGTCTGGTCGGAGGATCCTCCCTTTTCTATAGAGTATGAGTGAACTTTACACTCTGTTCCTCATACCTCTATAAGTTCATGAAAGTGGGAGGATGATATCAAAATAACAAATGACAAGTAACCATATTAAAATCAATACTTGTAATAAGTAATTTAATATTATTATCTTGTGACAGGTGACGGCGTAAACGACGGTGTTGCTCTGAAGCGCGCGGACATCGGCATCGCGATGGGACGCAACGGTACCGACGTGTGCAAGGAAGCCGCTGATATGATACTTGTCGATGACGACTTCGCTACTATCATGTGAGTTTATATACCAGCTAGGGATTAACATTAAAACTAATATATTCGATGTAAAACCGTACCGAGTGCGGCGCGCGGGACTACACTGGGACGTGCGGGGGCAGCGCGGTGTCTCTGAAACCACCATGTGTGCTAATAACTTTGTAAATGTATGCCGTTAAAAACATTTCATTCAAGAAGAGGACTTCATATTCCACATCCCCTTCACTTCTTCATCGTATCGATGATTTCCTTTTACTATTTTATATAAGCTTCGACCAAAATTCGGCCACTTCGACAACGTTGGCATTGACCTCACAAAGATCTCCCATAGTGCAGGTATTTTTGCACAGAGGGCACGACAAGAGATGAAGCATCGTTGTTGATATGACTTCACCCAGTCACTGTGGCTCGCGTGTATATGATGGCTCTGCCATATTATGCTCATCGCTCTGCTCCTTGCGCTCAAATACAGACAAAAAAGGGAGCAGTGGGCATGACGTGTGACATGATAATAATATTGCCACGCTACATCTCCTCCTCCTTTCGTCGATACTTCCCATGCCACTCGACAAGTGTGTGGCAGGCCTACGAGATAGAATCATCATTGTTGCAGTTGGACGAAGAAATTGAATCTAAAAAGAACAGATAGCACTAACACAGAATTTTCGCAACAAAACATATAATGGAATGGGGGTTTTCGTGAAAATTTACGACACCAGTTGGCACCACTTTGACAAGAGGTCTCCCATTTCGACAATGAATATAAATAAAATATATGATGACGTTCATCATTCGATTCATTCATTCGTTCATCATTCAGTCATGACTAAAGAAAATATAGGCTCTTTGACAGATGCTTGGACCTGATGTGTCAGTGCTGCCACCTAGCGAACGTCATTTCAGAATACCCTCATTAACGCTTTAATATATGACCTCTGTTCAGTGTAGGCTTCTGATATAGGTTTTAACAGTGGATTCTAGGAGTTGTCCATGGAATAATTATAGTTCATATTTATATGTACAGATGCAAGCATATCAAGCTACTACAATCTGTCAAATTTCTTTAATAGATTTTCAAATTTATCGCTAAAGTATAAGGTTCAAAGTTGATTAGGAAAATTTGACAGTTTCGGGTAGCTTGATGTGCTGGCGTCTGTACCTATCGTTCAGTAGAATACGGTTAGGATACGTGCGCATCCGTTCCTTTGCTCTCCGATGCGTGCCAACGCGCGACATCAGGAGTAAATCATACATTAGTTCACACAATCTGCTGCTCATCTCGTCCCAATCTCGTTGATAATATTTTCAAAACAATTTATTGTTTCATTTTTTTACTAATTGTTTTATACTTTTCCACAGAGCCGCCATAGAAGAAGGCAAGTGCATATTCTACAACATCCGCAACTTCGTGCGCTTCCAATTGTCCACGTCCATCGCCGCTCTGTCGCTCATCGCGCTCGCGACGCTCATGGGCATACCCAACCCGCTCAACGCTATGCAGATACTGTGGATCAATATTATTATGGACGGTCAGTACTCTTTAATTTGGCAAAACTTTATAGAGATGGGTACCAACCATCGTCCTACTCTTATTCAAATTTATTTGGGGTTTCCGCAGCATGTTGTTTTCAATGATGGGTAACAATATTTCATTAACCGTTTGCCCGCCACACTCCACAGTCATGTATAGATGACAAACCAACACGTGCCGAGCGCGCTGCGGTGCGACGACGTGACAGACTAATGCTGAGGGCACGTTTTTGATTTATTGACGTGTGGCGGTGAAATGGTTAAATTAAGACGTAACGACGTTAAGAAGTAACGACGTCATTGTATGTGCCCGCGCAGGCCCGCCCGCGCAGTCGCTGGGCGTGGAGCCGGTGGACCACTCGGTGCTGCGGCGCCGCCCGCGCGACACCACGCGCCGCATCATCTCGCGCGCGCTGCTGCTCAACGTGCTGCTGTCTGCTGCCATCATCATCGCGGGCACACTCTGGGTGTTCAACAGAGAGGTGAGACCTTTACACCTCTTTTGAGTCACTAACCCCCGAATTCTCAAACGACACTTTACTTTAAGGTGTGCTTAAATGTATTTCTGTCACTACAATACACCTGATAGTGACAGCTTAATACTTAAAGGCGACTTAAAATTGAGTTACGTTTGAGTATTTGGCCGTAAGGCACTTAGAGAGCCCCCTACTACTGAACAGCTAAAATGCCCATGCAGTGCCACAGCATGCAACTATAGTGCTACAGCGTGCACCAGCTTACAGTACCCGGCGATAAATATTGCACTTAGACCTTTTTACACAAAACCATTTTATACAAAGAATAAAAATAATTATCAAAAGAAGCAAATCATAATTGTTTTAACAGCTCCTAATAGATACCGGACTGTTTGTATTTCGTGCGACAGAGATAACGCTCTACGAAACCGAAATTAGTCGATTGTCGATTTCCAAAGGTCGATGTGCAATATTTATCGCCGGGTACTGTACATCTTTTGATCAATTACGTGCACCTGTATTGCTAAAATAAAAATTTTGACCTGAACTTAGGTTTGTTTTTTACAAAAGCAACGCTTGACACTTAAAAAAATCCTTCTTGAACCTCCTTATCATAATTTCTCTCTTCTCTTTCCAGATGTCAGACAACAAGATAACCCCCCGCGACACGACGATGACCTTCACCTGCTTCGTACTCTTCGACATGTTCAACGCCCTCTCGTGTCGGTCGCAGACCAAGTCCCTGTTCCAAGTGGGACTGTTCTCCAACAAGATGTTCCTGGTGGCTGTGACCCTCAGCTTGGTGGGACAGATGCTGGTTATATACTTCCCGCCGTTGCAGAGGGTGTTCCAGACTGAAGCGTTGACTGGACATGGTATGTTGATGACGTCATTTTTGAGTTGAAATAATTCGCTGGCCGAATTTACTATGTAATGTCGGCACTTTGCCAACTCTGTCTAACCTTTCGAAGAAATAAGGCGTGATTTTATTTTAAGTGTTTGTGAATTTTAGAGTTATTTTAGACGTTTTCTTTGGAGTTGTTTGTACTAAAAATTTTAAACCGTCTTACGAGTGCTGATACTGGAATTACGACTAGCTGACCTTGCGAACGGGTAAAAGATTGGAGAATTTGTATATGGTTTGGTGTGATAAAGTCAGTAAACAAGTGTGGTGTTAGTAAGGATGTCTGCACAGGGTGTGATGATAACGCTTGAGTATCGACAAGCGAAGAGGCTATTTTATCCACACGAGAAATCGTGAAAAATATATTTGATAAAAAATGGCTCCAAGCCAGGGACTTGCAACGTTACACAAAATAACGTTACGCTTAATTCCGGTACCGATATAACGATAGAGACAAACGGAACGAAAACTTAAACTGTTCACTAACAATATTATCAATATATCGTTATTAGTATAACGATATAATAACGTTATTAGTTTAACGATATAATAACGTTGTTCATTTCGATACTCAACTTTGCCAGCTTCATGACTTATAAGATGACGAAAAAGACGAAAATGAATGAAGAATAACGTTAAAAATTAATCTGTAACGTTTCACCTGTAACATTATTACAAGCGGATAAGCTTAATGTTACTGATACCTATAACGTTACTTATAATATTGTTTTAAGTAAATGATATTCTATAACGTATTTTTTTTTGTAAGTTATTGATATTTTTAGGTTTTACAAATTTTTAAACGATAACATTAGTGACAACGGAACGAAATTCATTTCGCTTTCAAGTCCCTGGTCCAAGCATAGAGGGAATAGCATTTTCAAGATTTCAAAGTAAATTGTAAAAATCGTGTCCTCATCACACACTAATTATTTTCAGACATAATATTCCTCGTCTGCCTGACATCAAGCGTATTCATAGTAAGCGAAGTCAAGAAACTGATCGAGCGAACATTGAAGAAGCGGTCCACAGGCAAGTTCACCTCCAAGTCCCGGGACGCGATGGATTTCGTATGACACAAGCCCGACGGCAAGGCGCAATAAGTGCCCACGCTGGCCCATGCTGGGCAACAAGAGCCCACGCTGGCCCATGCTGGCGGGGCGGCCACACTAGTGGGACATGCGACGTGAGTGAACCAACCGTGTCGTTCCAGTTAGGACTATTAGACATTCAAAATTTGAACGGCCCACGTAGTGTAGGTGAGGCAGGTGTGAGTGTGTCGTGTGAGAGTGAGTCCTGTGCGGGCGAATCTCGTGCGGGCGGGTCTCGTGCGGGCGAGTCTCGTGTGAGTTCTTCGTGCTTGTTCAGCGGCGCCTGCGAATGCTCCCAAGCTCCGTTCTCCATATACGACGGCAAAATCAATATTCCTATGAATTTCTAGTTATGACCCAAAATATCCCAGTATTTTTGTGTGACACACTTTATTTATTAAGTTTTTTTTTGTCTTATTTACATTAAGTACATAAGTGGAATTAGTGAATTTATATTTTCGACTTTTTTATGTATGAGACGAAATTGGACGTATATTTTTTAAGTTTATTTTTAGAATTAAATGTGTGTGTCGTATATGGGAGTGCTAATTATGTGTTAATAATGTTGTAAGTTTATCTAGTAGCTTGTATTTAGATAAATGAAAACATTCTGAGGTTGCAGAGTTTTATAGTCTCTAACTTATGTTTATAGAAAGTTGTTATTATATTATATCAAATCTCATTAGATCGTTTAAATAGCATAAAAAGCTCTGCAATCTTGGAGTAATCTGAAGAAGAAAACGTATTCTCTTAATATTGCATTTATATTATGACATTTTCGTTGCTATTGACCCATACAAAAATGAACAATAGAAATTAGTGAATCATTGACAGTGACAATACCGTAATTATGATACTTACGTTACAATCAAAACCAGAGTGATATCATATAACTACGTCTAAGACAGTAGGTCATGTCCTAACCGAAAGCGATCGTAATGCACGTTTATATTATACTAGCAGCGCCCCGCGGTTTTACCCGCATAAGTGTCTATACCGTGGGAATATAGAGATAAAAACTATCCTATGTCCTTTCCCGGGATGCAATCTATCTCTCTGCCAAATTTTATCGAAATCCTTTCAGTGGTTTAGGCGTGAAAAGGTAACATACAGACAGAGTTACTTTCGAATTTATAATATTAGTATATATTATATGAATATGTCGTACTCGCACGATCAATGGAATCGCGTTTTTACGTCGTAATTCATGTAAACGATCGCGTATTCGCGCGAACGCCGTTTTCGCGTTATTCCGTTTATCCAGCTCAATAAAATCCACGCGGATATGCGGAAACATATATCCGAGTATCCACCCTAAGCCCAGATGGATAAACGGAACATTTAGGCTTAGGGTTGATTCTCGAGACATGTGTTTCTGCGTATCCACCTTAGGTTGGATTTTTTGGAGTGGAGCGGAATAACCGTTGGTTTCGTTTAGGACACAAGGATAGACTTTTAAGACAGAATAGAATGTTAATGGAAGAAAAGTATGTTAATGGAAGAAACATTTTATTGCCACAACATTGGCAGTTTGGTTTCTATGTATTGCATGGAGACTATTTATTACTACTCCACGTCAAGGACACCATTCCTATAACTTCATTAATAAGTATTTATTACAATAGAGCAGCTAGGCACTTGCATCAGTAACTATATAATTATAACTCATCTAAAATTAATATTTATTTCTCATTTGTAAAGTTTAGGCAATCGATGTTGCAAGCTCGCTTAGAATATTTCCATCTAGAAGTATCTTTAGCTGCAATAGGAATAGTGAAGTTTAAAAAATGAATATTATACATATATAATAAATTGTTCTCGCTTCTATATAACTAGTGACTATTAGAAGTAAAAATATTACATAAATAATGTTAAGTAACGGGTATATTCGTATCGTGTCGTTTACCGTTGTTAGAGAGAGATGGCGATATATAACTAATATGTATCCGTCTCGCTCACACTATGTAGTTTTTTAACCTTCTTAGAACCTAAATGGTTTAGCTTACTGCTATGTATAATAGCTTTAAAAGCTTTTATCTCTTGACTTCATCAATATGTATGTATTTTAATTCTACTATTTATTATAACATTGTGACATATTGATGTATAAACTTTTGACTACGACAGGTAATTTAGATTATCGAGATTAATCGACTAGATTTTAGTAATGTTTGGTTTACCCTCCATTTTTAAAAGCTATTCAAAATCATCTGTCACATGTCAACTGTGAGTTGGTGGTGTTGATGTTTGGTGGGTGGGGTGAGTGTTGGTTGAGTTATTTGTTGATGCTTTAGGCTTCGTACGGACTGACAGGTGGCTTGCTTGACTTAACATTCTTCGATACACGCTAGGCGACTAGCGAAGGCGCCAAGTGCGCCGTGCGGCCGGTTGAGAAAATTATAGAGCGTTCGTTTCACTTCGCTACTCGTAATATGACTCGGTAGGCTCTAGACGCTAAGCAAGCCGCGCGCGCAGCCAGTGCGCGGTCAGTGCGTACGTAGTCTTAGTCAACCAATCACAACAGCTTACATGAAGGAGAGAAACTTTCAAAAATAGAGGGGGAATAACTATTAGACGAATATACTATAATCGATATATTTATGTAGTGTCGATTCATTGCAATTTTAACTTGCATTGTAGAGAGGACTATGTGGACCATAGAAAATAATATTAATCTGCTGACTTTTATATATTATAATAATGCAACTTATATCACCATACGATATCTTCTGCGTTAGACGCATGAAACGCTTAAAATAATAATATTAAATAATATTATCTAAGTAGTTTGTGTTACATACTACCCAAAGGGGAATTTGATGTTCTAAATTATTAAAAAAATGTATCCTTCGTTTGAGTAGCAAATAAATTGATATTAAATATTTCATATTTGTAGTTAATGGTATTATCATCTCTCACTTATATAAACTAAGGGAAGGAATTTGGAATATATATTTTTAACACCCGGTTTCTGACAGCGGATACTGTCAAACTCATGTTACTTGCTGTCGCGGGGTGCTATCCACTTGTTCGGCACGCCCGACCGGCAAAATCGAATATAATCGAATATACATAATATGTTCGGGAAAAAGCCGCTCGGCTTAGCTCGAATTGTGTCGACCCGAAGTTGACTCGGCGAGGGTAGATGCCGAACGGAGTTTGCCAATCAGAATGAGCTGAACAAAAGATATGGTATAGTAACTAGTTCGGGGTTGCTTTGTTGTTCAACAAATACTTGCTGAATCGAAAGTGCGGACCCGAACAAATCTGTAGCACCCCTGATTTACAGTCTGAAATAAAAACACCCAATTTAAATCAAACCACTTGACCTTGTCAAGTGGTTTGATTTTAATTTAGACAATTTTTGTGTCGATAAACCTTTTAGAAACCAGATGTTTGTGATTGGAATACATAGCGGTCTAACATTGTCTATTCCTAGAAAAAAAGAGAAAGACATTCGTGCAAATCATGGAAAAAAGGACAATGACATTATTGTTAGAGTGAAAAAAATCGTGTGTTGTCTATGTAATCGGTTCGCTGTAATATTGCTTATGATGCAGCTTAACGTTGTCTAGTTTATAAATTTAAAGTATTCTTATTATATCCTTATGTCGTATAAATTAACGTTCATAAACTATCCATTTATGATATCTACTTGTGAAAATTTTAAACAGATTGCGTGAATCGGAATTATAATGTTGTCACATTTATTGAGACACAGCTTTCATTACTGGCTGTATTTTCGGGGACTCAGGCCTCCTTTCTGTGAGAGAGAGAGGGGACCACGCGGGCCCGTGCGGGTTGATTGATATTTATGTATCAGCAAGTAATGGGGTTTTCGTGAAAATTTACGACACCAGTTGGCACCACTTTGACAAGAGGTCTTCCATTTCGACAATGAATATAAAATATATGATGACGTTCATCATTCGATTCATTCATTCGTTCATCATTCAGTCATGAATAAAGAAAATATAGGCTCTTTGACAGATGCCTAGACCTGACGTGTCAGTGCTGCCACCTAGCGAACGTCATTTCAGTTTTAGTGGAATTGAGTCGGAAATTCCCAAAAATGTCCTCGAAAGTCAAGTAGGTCCTATAAAGAACATAAAATTACAATCCCGATTGTACAAAAGTGTGTTTCCCTTGACATAATTTCGTTTGAGAGTGTGTGTTGGCTGTGATAATCAATGATATGGCCCCGGATGATATTACAAGGTTTTATTATACTTATATACGTTATTTTGTTTATACTATAATAAACGTTAGTGGATAGTGGAAGTCGCGGTCATCAAACGTGGGAGTGAGATGACAGGTCAGTATAGATAAAATCCTATACTAAATATTCTCTGTCCTACTCGCACGTTTTATGACCTCGACTGTCAAATGTTGGCGTTTAATATTACAATTTTACTGGCGCGTAAAACTATGATATACCAATGTAACGTCCTTTAGTATTTTTAAATGACATTTTTGTGTTTCACAAATTACCGATATTCGTTTATTTTTTGTTGATTTCGCTCTAACATGGTGCTTTATAGCCTGTATGGAAGTTGACATTATTTATTGTATTCTTATTCAAATAAATTCATTTTATTGTGTATTTTGACTGCTAGAAACAGAGTGTCGGTGACAGTGGGTTGACAAGGGAATATAGTCCTAATGTCGTATCAATAAAGTAAAAATACCTTTTGTCAAGGAGCCGTATTATGACGTGTTAGAGCCATTTTTTTGCAGTGTGGGGGTAGATGGGGCTATACAAGGCAAATAGCACAATCGATGTTTACTGATTTTATCACTACATAATACGGCTCCAGGTAAACTATCTAGCCAATTTCTGGGCTGATATGGGCGGTGTATGCGTCCCGAGCTACAATGTTATGAGTCAGGATCAAAACGTGGTCTGATAATGACAAAATACAAGGAACCAACAAGCCTTATCATTATAATTTGCCTAATCTTTTCCCAACTATATTGGGGTCGGCTTCCAGTCTGCATATGCAGCTGAATGCCAGTATCGTACATGGAGCGACTGCCTATCTTACCACCACAACCCAGTGTCTCAACCCAGTGTCACTGCCCACTGTCATCGATTTGATCAAATCCATTTCTAGCTACACAAAATTTATCAAATTATCTTTAAAAAATTTGGTAGCGGAATAACGTCACATGAACATGATGTCATAATATTTGTTAGTGAATGTATTCCTTTTATTCTTAGTTAAATTATTATTAAATCGTATTAAACTTTTGCTTTTAAGCATTTATGATCTTCAACACGACTTTTGAACTACTAACCACGAAAAAAGTTTTATTTTTTTAAATCATAAAGTACATTATTTACCATTTTGGTTATGTTGTATTAAGTGAGTTGTCAAATTGTCATATGATCAGATATTTACGTAATTATAGGGTACACGTTATTCAAAAGTCGTGTGTCTGTATGAAATAGAAGTGATAGTATGTAATGTTTCCATGTGATCCCGAGTCATATCTGTAAGTGTGTCTGCGAATTATATTGTCTCATAGCTGTCGTACTACTAAAAAGGTGATGCGTCTACCTTACAACATTCTGTCAGCGCGCATAGTACATAATTTGTAAAATGTAAATGTAAAAGGGGTGGGATCCTGGTGTCCTGAAACACAGGCCACGAGCCTAACTTAGGCACCAGTCTCCCGCAATATATACTCAACCGAATTATATGTCATTGTCGAATCTGACCGATGTAAAATAACATGTATATTGTGGTGAGAAAAAAAATAAAGTCTAGCGAGTAACGAAGAAAAAGCGCTTCAATCGATAAATTGTAGTTTTGTTTCTGCTTTTGCTGACAATTTCCGTAAAATTTTTTTCGCATTTTGACATAAGTAACACAAGTCGTCTTATGCTTAGCTCTATTCGCTAGACGTGTCCCCTCACTATTCATAAGATATTCGATGTTTTAAACTACCAACAACCCGCAAGAGTTAACTTGGGACTTCGCTCGGATGACTTAAGCGCGCGGAACTGAGGCGTCAATGGCGATAGGGGCCGCTCGGGTCTCGAAGTTAACGCTTGCGGCTTGTACACGTAAATGTAAAGTAGGGATTGACTCTCTGTAGTATAATGGCACTTAGGGCATTTCGATGAGACGTAGGAGGTTATAAATTTTAATGTATTTGAAATTATAAAAAATAATAATAATATGTAACATCAATTGATTGATCAAAGTATTTGTAGTCTTTTATAAGGTTGGGTGGGGCTGCAATTTTTGCGATGCTAGTGAGAAAAAGACATGTCCTACAAAATAATTGTTTTGTGTCCGTGTGAGTAAGTGCTGAAAATATTAAAATAGGTGGCAAAATGCATAGTCACCCGGTGTCGTAGGAATCTTTTCATCAACATAATATTCAGCGGTGTCCTTAAAAGACCAGTGATTTTGCATATAATACTAGCCGCAGGACATTAGTTTCAGCTTTTGTACGATTAAATTTGTGCAAACTTGTACAAAGATATTGCGTGTGCGCACTGTGTGGTTTTAAACTGTCACTAAAGTATTAAGACATCAATGTCGCAATGATTTCAGTTCCAGTCAATAATTTTGTATTCTAAATACATCTCTAAAACTGTTTTCACCTCTTTGTAAAATAGTGAAATTGTGGAATAAACCAGTTAAATGTATAGTTTACAGTTGAATTGGTGTTTACACTGTTTAGGGCAGATTTACGAACGAACGATCCGTAAAAGTTTTGATATTATACCTCAAATTAGTATGGATTCAGAGTACCTAAATAAATTATAAGTAAGTAATTACAAACAGTTTTAGTTACGATATTTTTTAAACTTATCGTGAGTGAGTTTAGCCATAAATATCACATACAGCCAAACGTATCTCACTACCATTCGGCTATAATTTTATTTATTTCATTCGGGAGTCGAACTAGCGAAAATGCGATAATTGAACATTTCACTTCTCTTTTCTCTAAACAGTGTGACCAGCCCTCAAAATGATTGACAGGCAAATGTTATAGTTTCGTATAGCGAGGGAATCTAATGTCTTAGCTATACGGACAGACATGTACACCGTGCAAATAAAAATAGTCCCAAATGTGGATAAGTCTTTTATTTACCGTCCTATGCTATGATCCATGTCCGATGTTTAAGATTGCAATAATAAATTAATAAGATGGCAAGCCTAGGTTGAGATTAAAGTAATAAAAAGTACCTACAAAAAGATCTAAAAAGTAGGTGTTTTTTTTTCTTTTTCTGTAGGTAACAACTGATATAGTATAATCAGCCTATAATGTTCGCACTTTTGGGACACACGTCTCCTTGTAGGCAGAGGGACTGGGCCATAAACCACCACGCGGCCCTAGTGTTGGTTAGTAGATTTCACACATGTCTTCGAATTACAACCAACATATTCTGTAAATATCTCGCCGTGAAAATTGAGGTGAAGTGAGCTGTCATTCCACCACCTGATCCTAAGGATTGACACTTGACAGCTCACTTCAAGCTCATATTCCTAGTGACGGTGATTTTTTTTACATAATTAAAAAGGTCACGGTCAAGTTCAATATTAAGTTGTCCATTTATCTATAGACAACACCCTGATACAAAGAAAATTCCATTATTTTACATAGAACGTCTGGTTTTTGAGATATTAGCGAAAAACCGAAAGTTATCCATACATCTTAGGCCGCAACTTATGATTTCAGAGGTAGGTAGGTATTAAATTCTTCAGAGCAGTTGCCGAATGAAGTTAACTGATGTTGTTGGCTCAAGGTCAAAAGACCATAACAGAACAAGGTTACTCGTTTATCCACTAAACAGTGCTTAATGGCTTTCACACGTACACTCATGTCTGGCTTGTGGTTCCGTTGAGGCTCTGCGACGTGACCTTGACGTGGTCGGTATCGCCCACTCGGATGATTTTGTTTTGACGGGCAAATCCGTATGAGTGAACTACTTATTCATTTCCATGTAAATTAGCGCCCGTCCGCGTGCTGTCGTTGTGCTACGTGAAAATTGGAAACGCACACAACACTGTTTTGGTATTCTGATACAAATGTGGATGTCACGTGATCAACTTTGAATGTCTCGGAAACGTGACGCTTTACGTACAGGGTTTGGTCTTTGTCTTCTATTTAGATCGATGTCGGCTATCGATTTATATAGGTACCTAGGTTTCATGGACGACCGCTATTTTGAAAAAAAAAAAGAACGAAATGGCGGACAGTAGTTATGCCACGGACCTTCAAAGCCCTTTCAATTGAACACGGAAAGGCAAATAAGCTTACCTACCTTACTTAAAAAGACCTAATAAACAATTCAGTCGCATCTTTAAAAAAAAAATCTAAGATCTTAAAACTATCACAGCGCAACAACTTTGACGTAATCCACCAGCAATTGAGGTTCGTTCCAAGTTTCGAACCAGGCGTTCATGTCCTGCCAGAAGTTGAGGAGTGCTTTCCTGCTGGGGTTGGTCCAGGGCTTAGGGCGGTCGTTCACGGTCTTCACACCATCGGGAAACTCGGTGATGCTGCCTGCTCCCAATCCCAGGGTTATGTAGAACTGGGGACAAAAAAAATTAAGGGTGTTATACTTGTCGAGTAGGTAGGTAGGTAGGTACTCTAGTCCACTCCATAACGACAACGTTGTCTACACCGGGTATAGTATAAGACCATCTTAAAATTACGGAAGATTTGACTGAAAATTCTTTACCACCTGCCGTAGGTGTACTTTGCCAGAGCTTTGCGGATTTACTTTTTTGCGGAATTTGGATAACTTTTTACAGATGTTTTTTTTTAACTTCGATAGGAAATTAAACATAAAAAAAGTTTTAATAAAAAAAAAGCGCAAAGTAACAATAAAAACATGCATGATTTTTCTAAACAAAATTGTAAATTTGTTAGTCCCAATACTAACATGATCATCGAACGGCGCCATCTTGGATCCCATTTGTAGCAAAGTGCGCGGGAGTTGTGAACATTCTGCAGGGAAGTGGCCACGCAGTCCACTCGCCGTCGGTTCAACTCGGGCCCACTCCACTCCGTCCACCGACAGCGTTATGCGATCTGTAAGAAACATTCCTTTTAGATAGTTCCTCCCTAGAACTAGCATTACGTACCATTAGTACCTAGGTACTTTAATATGTTTTTTTTCTAAATTACATACCTACATTGATACAAGGATCATTAGCGCGTGGCCAAAGTCGGAACTAACGCCGCTATCTTGTTTTTTAAATAAAATTTCTGTGACAATTTAAAGCAGTGGTGGCTCAGTGGTATCGGCCCCGTCTTAAAAGATGTAGGTAGTGGATTCGATGTGGGTTGTGGCTTTGTGTAAATTATATTCACCATCACCACTGCTCTCAAGACGGTGAAGGAAAACATCGTGAGGACGAAACCGGCATGTCCTAGAACCAAAAACTCTCAAGACATGTGACGTCCACCCACCCGCACGGGGCCCGCGTGATGGTAGATTGCAGCCCACTACCTCTCGAAGAGGAGGCCTGACTTCCGAAATTAAAGTTATTTTTCACTTTGTAGTGATTTTTTTGGAAGTCGGTTTTTTTTTTGGTAAAAAGGTTTTATTTTTCTATTTTTAGTTGTACCTAGGTACCCCACACAAATTTATACATATAACACTTCTTGCTATGTAAATATCAGTGACAGGAAGCTATTAAAACGTCATAAATATAAACTAGTGGAAAACAATCGTATTATTGAAGCTAACTCAAAAACAACCCAAGCAAAATTAATATATTTATATGGGACCACACAAAAAAAAAAAAAAAAAGGCATACCTTATCCAATAAAAAATGAGAGAATTTTGTAAATCCGTCAATGTATGATGGAGTTTTGCCCGAACATACATAAAAAAAATATAAACATCCAAACCGATAACCTCCTCTTTTTTTGAAGTCGGTTAAAAACAAGAATTCTGGAAACTTTATTTGTCGACTCATGAGTATGAAACACTATGGACTTGAAATGAGTCCTCTCACGGGATTCGGGAACACTGAACGCAACCGAATTGCTGCCAGAGTTTTTTACATACTTAAGTAATTCAATTTTGTGTTCACCTGGTGCCCATCGAACTGAATAGTCGTGGTAATCATCTCCCCAGAGTCCATTGTTCATCATTCTGTTGTTTAGTAAAGTATCATGGCATTGGAAGTCCATGATGGGTCCACCGAAGAGAACCTGGGACCGAGGAAATTATTATTAGGATCAGATAATAATATGTTTGAGTTGAGAGCATTTGATTGGGTGGCAAACTAGCAGAGGAATAAGCTGATGGTAATTTTACTGCCGACAAGTACATCTTTAAAAAAAATATGTACAGACGCCAGCACATCAACCTACTACAATCTGTCAAATTTCTTTAATAGATTTTCAACTTTATCGCTAAAGCATAAGGTTCAAAGTTGATTGGGAGAATTTGACAGTTTCGGGTAGCTTGATGTGCTGGCGTCTGTACATCGGCAAGAATTCCTATTCAATTGTCAACAATCTTTGTTCCAGAATAATGTAGAGTACTTATTAATATTTAGCCACAAAACATATTGCACATTGGGAATTTTACAGTATCATACAGTACGGTAACACAAATTGTAGACAATCTCTCAAATTCTCGTCGGTTCATCTTTTTGAGGCTGACTGTACCAAAGGAATCGGCATATCATGACTGTACCAAAGGAATTGCAGTTGCAATCTCAGAGACAAAATTGATATTCCTCATGCCTTAAGGCTCCTACAAACAGGCGCGACACGCGATATAATCGTGCGCGACACAAAGGCACCGCTCGTTACGCGACTTGCGGTGCCTTTGTGTCACCGTGTCGTGTCGCGCCTGTTTGAAGAAGCCTTTATGTGCAAGTTCTAACTCCAGTAGCAACGTTGCTTGCGTTTAAAATATGGTGGTGGCATTACGAGGTTCTTCACAAAGAGCTACGTAATATGAGGGGTTGCACAACTGTAGGTACCTTATTCGAATAGTCAGAAGAACCACTGCTGAGCTCCCTGTTGCCTCTAGCAGACGCTATTTTGAGTACTCCAGAACTGTATAGGCTTCCGTATTTCTGCATGAATGACTCCAGGAGAATTTCTGGGAGAAAACAAAAACTGGTAGGTTTTACTTTTCTTTTATGTATATGCAAGTTCAATAGGCATATGCTGTACAAGAAACTATCAACCTCGACTATGATGGTTATAGAGGACCGGTCACTGCACTGTGCAATCCTTAAAAGAACGATATATCGAGCAGTGGATGCCTGAAATGATGGTAATAGAAATAGGAATGATGCCCCTATTAAATACGTGAGTTATGTAACATAACCACAGATATAGATAGACCTAAATGACGCAAGTATCACAATCTGTATGAAAACCAAGCGTGCCATTTTTTGACTACCTACTATGACGTCACAACTCACAAGCACTATTTAGTGAAGGGAAAATCAAATCGATTCAAAGACTACGCCGCGTGCGGCACCCGTCTCGCCCCACCCCCGGGGCCTAGCGCCAGCGCTCACGCTCACCCAGCCGGCAGTACACAGGACTGAGCGCGAAAGTGGCGGCTTACGATTTTTGTACGTAAGCTGGGCACGCGAAGTAGTTGCTCTTGCGTTATCTAGGTGTATTTACGAGTATATCTGTGCGCGCAGTGTGAATATAACTGACGAGTAGTGTTCTAGATACCTCTGCCTTTTATGGAATAGGTAGGTACTTGCTTTATGTACAATTAATAACTTATGTACTGTACCTGGATATAACCAGTCTCCTTGCGGCAGCTTGGCTCTAACGGTGACAGTTCCATAGGTGAATGCGAAGCCTTTGCTTGTGATCTTGCCACTGGCAATGGGCGGCAGGATGTCTGCGCCCGACGCCTGCTTCACGCAGGCCTCGGCTGTTGATGTACATCTGAAAAAGGTAGCAAGAAATGATAATTATACAGTGACAAGCCTTGTGACCTATCAGGTGTCCCATCGTCAAAAATTACGAACTTCTATACAAACTTTCATCCCCTGTGAAACCCATTTAGGGACTGATTTTTTAAAAATCCTCCCTGATTGCTCACCTTCGTTGCGTACCTACAAATACGTTAAAGAAATTGTGCAAAATTGTATGTCTCAGACCCAGCGGTTTGCTTGTGGTTGTTTGGCTGTGCGTTGTCTGTCAGATAAATTTATGATTATTATTAAGTACCTAATTAGTTAGCTTTAGCCAGCCTGTTGGCCGCTGTATTTGTGAGATGCAGGACTGCAGGTGAGAGTTTGCATATATCGTGGCTGGAAATGCTAGAAAATTTATGCATATTTTTATCTTCCAGCATGATCCATAGGAAATTCTAAAAGAGTCTTAGGTTATTGGGCGAAATTGTGGTGACTTTTTTTACAAAATCTTAGGCTTAGCTTACACAAGAATGAAATGTTATCGTCCACCCAAAGCGGTTCTTTTAGTTCTGTTCTGTTAGGTTTATCTTATTTAGATTTCTTTCTAATTACGTACCTAACAAAATAATCAACAATTATAATTATTCTTACCCACTAAACAGATTAATAGAGCCGGTGTAAATGGACTCATCAGTGAACCCTGGTAGTCTCTGCTGCAGCTTGGGCGAGATGCGCAGCTTGCCATCTGACACCGACACCGTCGGGTCGGAAGCTAGGCGCTGGTATGACACGAATGGAAAGTTCTGTGGACAGACACAAAGTGATACCTGTTAAAATGGGAAAGTTACTTAGGCTTTTCAAATAATTCAAACATTTTGTTTTTTTTACTTTTTGTTACTTTGATGTATAAAATATTTGAAAACCAATATCAATCGTTATTTACTAGCTGCTGCCCGCGACTTCGTCCGCGTGAAATTTTCTACTATAATTCAATCTTGATTGTAAAGACACGTGGCGCACAGTATATAGGTATCTATCTTATTCTGTTTATGAAATATCTTTTAAATAGGTCCAATATTGGAGGAGAAAATAGGCGAGAATCAAACCTCGAATTATGACTTTTTACTTAGGCATTTTCAAAAAGTCTCTCCGACTGCATTTCCTCTAAAGTGGTCTTATTTAGTTTAAAAATAGTACCTAATGCACAATCAGGTAAGACCTGTCATTATTTCCTGTTATCTCCACTAACTTTCAGAGTAAATCGTACATAAACATACACACAATCGTATACAACACAATCGTATATAACCCCCTTTTCCACTAAGAAAATCCTATATTCGCTAACATATATCACACAACCATTAACATAAAACAAATTAAGTTTCCAAAGGTAAAATTACCTACCACCTTTATTACCTAAAATTATCACATCTCGCTAAAACCCCAACACAAGACATTGAGTCAGCAAATAAAAAGTCCCTCTATGGATTCAACAGGTTTCAAGAAGTGACAGTGACGTAGGATCCTGCGGTCAGTGACCTTGACAAGAATGCGAGGCAGTGTTTTGCAGTATGGGTCAAATAATTTTGTTTACAGTTAGGAATATCCTTAGGTAAGTACATATATGTAAATGTTTCTTGCGAAACGACTGATAGGTGTGAGGCACTACATCGAAGAGCTAAAAACTATGAAAACCACCATCACGATTACACTTTGCGGTCAAAAACAACTGAAGAAAATTATTTTCTGGGTACACCCAGAAATTCTGTTTTTCACCAAAAACAGAATTTAAGTCTGAAATCGTCATCGGAAATAGCTAGTAATAAATAAAATTCTGTACCGGAGTTTTAACAGGTAGGTACTGCTCAATCTGCCACACATTATCCCGGAAACTGTCGAAGTCCTCCATGAATATTGTCTGACCGGCGCATGCGCTTCCTCCGCGCACCTTCGTCACTGTTGGCTTGCATTCTGTAGTGGAAGGAAAAGGAGTGTTGGTGGTCTGGTCCGGACTGGTGGACGGGTCTTGAAGCGCTGGAAATGGAGATAAAAACAGTTGAATAACATGACATTTTTCATATTGAATACATGAAGATTTAAGATTTTTATTTAGCAGTATTTTTAGAGGGGCTTGTGGCTAAAACAGCCACACTGGTCGATCAATCAGGTTAAGCTACGCTTGCCGTGGTTAGTCCGTGGAAGGATAACCATCATCTTTACATACCAAGACTTCTCCGTGCCTCGGAAAGCACGTTAAGCCGTTGCTCCCGGCTGTCATTCGTGGATCTTTGACAGTCTTACGGGTCGTCAGAAGCCCCAAAGTCTGACAACCAGTATTACCAAGAGGTATCGTATTACCCCCAGTAACTGGGCTGTAGAGGTCAGATAGGCAGTCGCTTTGTGTAAAATACTGCTACTCAGCTGCATCCGGTTAGACTGGAAGCCGACCCCAACATAGTTGGGAAATGGCTAGGATGTACCTACTTAGCAGTATTTTTATAATTATATTATACAGGGTTGTTGGATTTTTTTCGTGATTTCAGGTTTGGTCCTATAGTAAAAGTTGTTCATAATGATGACTGATGAGTATGACCTCTTAAGAGGTTGTTGGTGTTTTTCTAATAACCCTGTATAGGGCAGTACTACCCGTACGGCGTACACCAGCTATTACCTACTGTGTAAACAACATTTGTACGCCTTGCAAGGCAACACAAGACATGGCACAATACAATATTTTTTGATTTTATACCACCATTGTACAGACGCCAGCACATCAAGCTACACGAAACTGTAAAATTTTTCCAATCAACTTTGAACCTTATATTTTAGCGATAAAGTTGAAAATCTATTAAAGGAATTTGACAGATTGTAGTAGGTTGATGTGCTGGCGTCTGTACATGGTGGTATAAAATCAAAAAATATATTGTGATGAATGGGGGAGGTTGAAATTTCACGCGGACGAAGTCGCGGTTAGAAGCTAGTCGGCATATAATGTTCTTCTTTTCCTAATTAATTAAAAAGGAACCAACCAGTAACAGTGTAGCTCTGTTTGTCCTTGATATACCCGGCTCTGTTTGCCGACACCACGACGTAGTAGTTGATGACGTCGCCAACCTTCAGCTCCAGGTTCGGATCCTCAACGGTCCACCTTCCGTCCTTGGCCTGGACCACTTCTCCTGTTATGGTTCCCACATCCCTGTCCCCTATTGGACGGTTCACGTTGCCTTGGAACACGAAGAGGCTGACTTTTGGTGCATCTAGATGGGCAGAATTTGGGGAAAAAAGTTTTAATATTAAACGTTTTGACATCGATTAATAATACCAGCCTAGCCTATGCTTGTCCCACTGCTGGGTGGATTAAAGAGTATACAGAAAAAAGAAGAATTAATACTTCGTATGAAACGCGAAGTTGGAGATTTTGAACGTGTTCGTAATAATGAATTGTTATCCAGACTAAAACAAAAGTAAAAAACGCCCCGAAACTGAATGATCCTCAGTTTATAAATCATTGGATTCATTGCAATGAATCGTGCGATCAGCAGCGTGGTTGTATCGCGATTTTGAACACGATCGGAGTGGAAGCTTCGTTTTAATTTTTTTTTGCAAGAAGTCCGAAGTATTCATTTTTTTTTCTGTGTGTTTATGTAACTAGCAACACCTACTTTTTGTTCATGTACTAGGTAACATTGATAACAGACGTGTTATGCTAGTGTATTGACCTTAAGTAAGTAGGTATGTTTTAAAGTTATATAGCGGTCCGGGGCTTCACATTTTTTTGTTATTCTTTTAGAACATCGTGACGAATGTTTACTTTTTTATGTGCAAATAATTATGTAGTAGATCTATAAGCTAGTTTCATTATGTACTATAACGTAGGTTACACAATGCTTGTACAGACGTCAGCACATCAAGCTACTCGAAACTGTCAAATTTTCCCAATCAAATTTGAACCTTATGCTGTAGCGATAAAGTTGAAAATCTATTAAAGAAATTTGACAGATTGTAGTAGCTTGATGTGCGGTGCTCGAGTCTGACTCGCACTTGACTTATTTCCATACATCTCTATCAGCCGTCATTTATGTATACTATACTTATAATACGAATATTAACGAAAAATAACATAATCATTGATTTGCCACTTTTTTATTTATAGGTAACCATTTCATTCATTTTTCTAAGGATAGGGACCTCAGAGGTAGTCCCATATAAATTTTATTAACATTGCCTGGGTAGTTTTTGACTGAAAACTTAGTTATATAAATGATGTTATAATAACTTCCTGTCACTGATATTTACATAGCAAGTAGTGCTATACGAATTTGTGTGGGGTAAGTACAACTTAAAAGTGATAAAAAATACTTTTTTATAAAAAAAAACATCCGACTTCCAAAAAAGACACTACAAAGTGAAAAATAACTTTAATATCGGAAGTCGGTGGGAAACAACGGAAATGCGAACCAACTACACCGACTACCGAAATTAAAGTTATTTTTCACTCTACTAAGTGAAAAATAACTTTAATTCTCTATTATTAATCTTTATTGGAATTCGGTTGTTTTTTTTTTTCCTAAAAAACTATTTAAATGTTGACGTCCTTAAGTGCCTCTTTTGAGCCTATTTGAAATGAATGATTTGAGTTTGACTTTTCTGGTTTCGTAAAGGAATACATCTCTCAAAATAAGAAATCGTAAAGATTATCATTAATACTTCATTGTATCAACGAAGAGGTCACTGATAACAAAAATTTAACACTAGACTTATAAACTAGAACATTAACTTCGAATTACCTGGTATAGATGCCCTAAATCCTCTGGGTTTCAGAGCTTGAATTGTCACATCTGGTATTTGATACTGAGCACATATCGTTTCTATAAAAATAAACAGAGTTACAAACGACGCGACACATCTGCTCCTGTGGGCAGTCATTTTGTTACTGAATGTTAATTATGTGTTTTGCAAGACATGGCTGCCTAGTTTATTATTGTATGACTCAGATAATATTATCATCGCTTGAATTTTTTTCTTTATTGAGAAGCCTTTGTGTTGTGAGTTTTTTTGGTGGTTCATATTACTAAGTTTAATGTCGGAAGTGATTTTAAATAAATGGTAATTCGCTTATGCCTTTAAACGGATCATTCTTTATCTGCGTTTTATTCACACTAGACGATGCGATGGTACTTGCCTCATAATAAAATCTTAAGCATCGTCCTAATAGAACGCGAAGGCGTGATCATCGCGCGAATTTAGGACGCGTGTGACCCTGGAGTACCTAGTTTGGCACTGGCATGGTCGGTCCCAACAAACAACCATGGTCGTCAGAGACGCTCAATTTTTGCTGTCGGGAAATATTTGGATGACCTATTTTATAGATTTATATATTTTATAGATTTTCAAACATTGAGTCGCGCGACCGCGTCGTTCGATTGATTATAGTTAGGACACCTATTCGAGTTCAATATGTTTGATCGCGCGTTCGTACGAGTAAAATTCGTTCATACCTACGATGATCGCGCATTCGCGTTCTATTAGGAGGATGCCTTAGTCAGTCGCTTTTATGATTTAATTGGTCATACCAGAGGGGCAATTCTCGTAATTTTAAGAATATTCACAGTCTGATCTCAATCTCAAAATGTCAAAAATATCTCTAATTTCCCCACATATTGATAAGTTATTGATATTTGTTTGTCGCCGAGATGAGACTGCTACTAGATTTTAAAAATTTTGAATTATGAGAATTGGACTTAAGCCGGTCGATTCTGTACAAATCTCACCGTGAAAACTTAGGTCATGTGAGTTTGCATTTGCTAGGAATTGACACTATTGACAGCTCACTCCATGCTCACTTCACCTAAGTTTTCACGGTGAGATGGTTACAGAATCGCACTGCTGATGTCATGTCGTCGCATAATATCATTGTTTCTGGACCCGCATCTACATACAGATCGGTACCTACTGATGACTACAGGATCAATAAATGGTAATCAGTGGTGCCATTCTGTAAAAATCTCACCGTGAAAACTTAGGTGAAGTGATCGTGGAGTGAGCTGTCAATAGTTTCAATTCCTAGCAAAAACAAACTCACTTCACCTAAGTTTTCACGGTGAGATTTTTACAGAATCGACCGGCTGTTGGTGATGCTTATGCGTAGATATATACAATTAATTAGTTACTTGAGATTCTTTTCCTGTAAGCGAATAGGAAATCAAACCAAAAGGAAAGCAGACGTGAGGGGTAGTCAGATGCCCGAAGGTCTGACACCCAGTCTTACCAAGGGGTATTGTGTTACCCAATAGCTGGGTTGTGAAAGTCAGATTGATAGTTGTTCCATGTAAAATACTGGTATTCAGCTGCATCCGGTTAGACTGGAAGCCAACCCCAACATAGTTGTGAAAACGCTAGGTAGATTGATTGTCTTTCTCTACACGAAGAACTTCCTTCTATAGAAAAGTGCCCAGTTGCTATAAGGCTCCTACAAACATGCGCGACACGCGATATAATCGCGGGCGATACAAAGGCACCGCTTATTGCGCGACTTGCGGTGCCTTTGTGTCGCGCGCGATTTTATCGCGTGTCGCGCCTGTTTGAAGGAGCCTATATTCGTAAAGAATGACGCCAACTGGACGTCGATAAAAACGGGATTATCGACCTTTTCCTATAAATTTATTTAATTTAAAGAAAATATTAATACTTCAGACGAATATAATATAGTAATATGTAGATTACTGTTATTGTAAGCCTGTATCATTCCACTGCTGGGCAAATGAGCAGTGGTCTACATTATCACTGGATCGCAAGCCCTGGAAGTCATGGGGAGAGGCCTTTGTCCTATGTGTATCAGCGCTGTGCTGTGGATATAGCACAGTATCATGCTTAGTGGAAGTCTTCTTGTCACAGTCATGGCGTGCAGCCGTCGACTATCTCTGCTCTGTGCTAATTATAGATATATTATTTTGTATAAAATTTTCCTTATTATTGGAATAAGTTATCTTTTTTATGTACGTGTTTATATGACAAATAAACCTATTTTTCTTTCCTTTATAAGTAGGTTACTTACTTTCTTTAATATACCTACTACCTTCCATTTCTGTACAGTATTGTGTACAGTTGAATGAATCTTCGTGAAAAGACGATACTTTACCTACATCTGTTATAGTGTGCGATAACCTATGCCCCGTTATTATTTATAGCTTTAATAAACAAAACGGTATTCCAGTATTGCTGTATAAATTGCGATTTTTATGATAATTTTTTATTTTAGCATAACAAGATAAGACGGACGAGTTAGCGAGAAACGTTTTATTTATAATCCATATGAGGAAAACGGGTATGTCCGAGTCACAGTTTAAAAATACAAAAAAAAGAGTTACAATAATGGTGGCAAAATTTGAAGGTTATTAGGTAGGTACAGACGCCAGCACATCAAGTTACTACAATCTGTCAAATTTCTTTAATAGATTTTTTACTTTATCGCTAAAACATAAGGTACAAAGTTGATTAGGAAAATTTGACAGTTTCGGGTAGCTTGATGTGCTGGCGTCTGTACATAGTATATAGTTGCAGGGAATTTACCTTCGAAACTAAAAATAAACTATTTAAATTGCTTCCAGAAACTGGATATGATTAAGCAAGTATTATGGTTACTTGTGTGACCGTCTGTCAAACTTTCTTTACTCTGCCTGGTGTCTGATCTTCATAGCTATGTTATGTCAGTCAAAACAGTCAGTGATAACTGCCCGTTGGTCGTGTGGTCGCAAGCGAGACTGCTGGGCGTGGTCCTGTGGTTCGATTCCCAGTTTGGATAGACCGGAGTCAGAAGTTGGCGGTGTGAGTCTCGGAAAGTACGTAAAGCCATTGGTCCTGTGCCTGATCTATTCCAACGGGTGTCGTAAAGCAGTTCCATCGGACTATGAGAGTGAAGGAAGAGAGAGTGCACCTCTGTCTGCTCGCACAATTGTGCACTATAATATCTCCTGCGTGGATACTTAGCCAAGTATCCGCTGAGATTGGCTGCCATGGTCAAAATTCGGAAAATCTAAATTTTAGTCATGAGGAAATCAGTAAAAGTCAATTTAAAGGTATAAAATATTTATTTGATCTTAAAGTAAGGCAGTTGCTGTCTCCGTATGAAGAGATTTTTGCATCTGAAAGGAACAAACAACTGAAATTACTTTATCATTATCATTTCAACAGAAATACCTCCTGCATAGCTATTCGCAACCAATTGATACGTTTTCGTGCCGAATCGGACATCAATCAATGTTATCAAAAGAGTCCTCTAAACGCTGTCAACAAATCTAAAACCCGAAAATTTTCTCAATTTCATACGCCATTCTTCCGACAGCTGTATGCTGTCGGGAGCAAGGCGTATCGGTTATCAAAAATGTACAATTTTCGATACGACAGCCTGTCGAACGGTTGTGAATAGCTATACTGGACATAGGAATCCCTCAATTATCGCCACCACGGCCACACTATGGAATACCCTTATTCAATACTAGCTTTTGTCCGCTGCTTCGCGCGCGTGGTAATCGGAAAACTACAAAAACGGACTACGACAAAAAGTGAATAATTTTTATCTATTACCCAGGAGTTGCGCCATAGGATAATGTCTTAACCTAGGTAATGGTCTAACTGTGTGCCAAACATCAAACTTCGTTTAACCACTAAGCCGTGAAAATTGTAATCGAATCAGACAGACAGAGTTACTTCCAGATTTGACGAGAAGTTATCTGTCGTCACGCTGTCAATAGTGTCAATCGTGCGAAAATCGCACCTTGAAACATAAGTGAAGTGAGCTTAATATTAAGCCTAATGATACTTCAGCAGGATTATCCGAAACGGTTACCGCTGGCCCGGAACATAAAGGGCTAAGGAAGGAACACGGGTGGGTTTTAGTCAGTAAGAGTCTGACACTCCCTTCTGCTCCACCCAGAGCGGGAGGGGTCATTTGATGATTTCCCATACTCAAAAAAAAAAAAGCTTGAAGTGAGCTGACATTCCACCTGATTGTCTAGTATCTAAATCAACATTACGTATAAGTCACGTGAAGCTTACCTTCTAAAGAGCATAAATCCTGACGTAATCCACCTCCAGGGCGCTGGTATCATCATGCCAGGTGGAAAACCACTGTTCGCGAGCGTTCCAGAAGTTTAGCATTGCCTTCGTGGCGCGGTTGTTCCACGGCTTGCCGGTGACGTCGGGAAACTCGTGGATGCCACCCACGTTAATGCCCAAGGAGACGTAGAACTGCGGAGTCGAGAATTGTTGGTGAAAATACGTTATTTATAATTTTATTCTTCTTAGTGTGTCAATGGCAATCTAAATGGACTCGGCCCAGAATTCGGCTTCGTGTTTGACGCCATCACTAGCGTCCATCAGCTCCCGTAACGTGCAGATGACAAGACACATAGGTGTGGAACAGCACCACATTTACACTCCAAGGCGGAGTCATCTATGAATGACCCCCCGAACAGGTTTTCCTTGCTTCGGCCGACCAGGGTCCGGAGTCTGTTTAAAGACTTCCAGAAGAAGCATTATGCATGCATTTTATTATCCCATAATTTTACCAGAATCCCTTAAAACTAATAGTTTGATCTGATTTCTATAACAGCGTATAAAATACCTTAATTATTTGAATCGTCTTAATGCACTAGTTAAGTGAAGTCGGTATATTAGCGTTGGAAGAACCTTTGGGCTTATAAAATGGAAATAAGTTCTAATTTCGTCATAAAATGGAAGGTTACATTTCCAACGAAAAAGATTCAAACCTTTATCTATATCACACATCCCATATCTCTCTCTCTCTCCATATCTATATCTTTTGGCCGAAAGGTGTCGTATATCGACGTTTCCGAGGACGGTTACGCGACACCACGCAGCGAAACACGACGCCGACAACGTTACGTGTATTATAATCATAGTTTTAAGTTTCTTTAATATGTATTAGTTTATTATTGTATAAGATTATTTTGTGTATTTTTTCTATGGGCCTTAGTTGCCTGAAAATAAAATGATTATTATTATTATTATATCATCATGCAAACTTAGGTGAAGTGAGTTGTCAATAGTGTCAATGCTAATTTTCTAAGATTTCTTGTTTGTCCCACTCCCAAATAAAATAATTTTCTTTCTTTCTAGCATCAGGTGGAATTCACTTCACCTAAGTTTTAACTGTGAGATTTACAGAATAGCACCGCCGGAACACACCTCTCTAGTCTCCACTTTGGAATTCGTACCTTGAGCCCCAAGATACAGACTACTTAAATGTCTAGTTTGCGGCTCATTGGCAAAGAATAGGCATTTTTCTAACCTAAGCAAGTAATATTTAAGCCATGTCTTGTCTAGTTATGTCTTACCTATGAACCTGCTTAGTGCTTACTCTATTACCTGGACCATGAACTATTTTCTAGTTCTATTTTTATGTACTGACCAGTTCATCGAAGGGCGCCATGACAGTTCCCTTGAGCCACTGCGGGGCTGCGGCCACGGTGTTGTCGGCGGCAGTCTTGTAGAACCCTTCTGGTGGAGGATTCACCTCGCCGTACTTCTCACCATCAACGAATAGAGAGATACCATCTAGAAGAAAAACGAAGATATTTTTAATATATTGCTTCCTGTGACTCAAAGGCTGGCTTTTACCTTGGCCAGAGGCTACACATTGCCATAAATCGTGTAATGCCGCCAGTCTCTTGGGTACATTACTAGTCGACAGCGATGCGGAAGAATTTTGACGCCATATTTTAGTTTGTTAAGAGTTTTAGTTAAGTTAGAATCTTCTGTTTTTATTTTATTAATTACTTAGGTATCGGTTGTTATTTATGTACAGACGCCAGCACATCAAGCTACTACCAATCTGTCAAATTTATTTAATTGATTTTCAACTTTATCGTTAAAGCATAAGGTTCAAAGTTGATTGGGAAAATTTGGTGTGTTGGCGTCTGTACATTTCATTTTGATTCTGAATAAACAAGCCAGCACCCACTAAATGTTTTGATGGAGCTGCTGAGTACACGTACACATTTAATTAAATCCTAATGAAATATTGAGCAATATTCGCTAATCTATTACAGCAGGATTATTTTTCTCATCATCATAATCCTCCAGCCCTTGTACCAATTTAAAGCTCCTACAAACAGGCGCCAGGCGCGACATACAAGACAGCAGGTCTAATCATGGTTTTATATACCTTCCGCTTAACTTTAAGGAGAATGCGGGAGTCGCAGATTGTTCCCGTGACCTGCCGCCATTTCATCCATCCAGTAAAATACCTACTAATTAATTATATAAATAATTTTTACTTTGTAAGGATTTTTCATCATTAGCTCTAAACTATCACCTCCTGTGAACAGTACAATTTTCTTCGCACAGGAAACTACACTGAATATAATTTAAAATTGGGCTTAAACTTATATAAATTTTTCACCTGGTCTCCATTCCACTGAGTAATTGTGGAACTCTTTACTCCAAAGGTCAGATCCCAACTTCTCCTGCAAATACTTAGATCTGGAACAGCACAAAGATTTTTTTATAAACAGCATCAGCGTTTTGGGTTCCAAAGGGATATGCAGAGGGCGTATGGTGTATCTATAATTATAATATCGCCCGGTATAAATTCGGTATCTAGGTAGCTACTGAAAATTTTCAATTTGAAAACCCGTTGTCACTCTAACAAACCTAGGATCCAAGGGCCAGCCAATCAATCTTGAGCTTAAGAGGTCACAGAATACTCATTAGTGTAATGAAATGTAATAGAGCAGTAGAGGCCCAGAGACAGCTCAGGGCCATGCGGTAATGGCCCCGACTTACGAGTTAGTAGGTCGTGGGTTCAAATCCAGGTAGGCGCTTTACTTAGTGCAAATAATTTCATCACCACTGCCATCAAAACTCAAAACGGTGAAGGAAAACATCGTGAAGAAACGAAAAAAAAAAGTCTAAGAACCAAAAAATTGGAAGACATGTGACATCTGATCTATTAACCCGCACTGGGCCCGCGTGGTGAATTACGGCCCACCAGTAGTGGGAACATTGTAGGCTGATTATGCAATGTAATAAAGTTGCCAAAAACTACTGTTAATTCAAGCCGTTGGGGGAATATGGATCTTATTCGCTTCTCTCTTCAACTCCAAAAATAAGATAAACAGCTACCAACCTATAAGGTTCAGAGTCGCACATGATGGGCCCCGCGTACAGCCTCTTGGCGAATTCAGCGTTGCCCTTGGTGGTTGCTATGCGCAGGAGGCCAGACGCGTAGTTACGAGCGCCGTAGACGAAGTCACGAGGCTCAAGTTCGATTGCTAGAAGTCAACGCCATAATTAAAAACTCATTAAAATTGGTTAAGAACTTTTTGAAAAAAATCGTAAAAATACAAAGACGACTTTTTTTTAAGTCAGTTAAAATAACACAACTTGATGGTTGGCCCCCGTAACGTAATTATCAACAAAACTTTTTTTTTAATTAACTTCCATCTAATAGGGGTGGGGGGGCGGTCAAAGTATGTTCACTTAGTACCCCAAGCTCAGCTGTCACGGTTGTGACAGTCACAATCAACAACAATTTCGAGCAACATTATCGTAGTCAAACTTTACCTGGATAAATCCAGTCTCCCAAAGGCATCTTTGCGCTGATCTCGACCCTGCCGTACTTGAAGGCGAACTTGTTCTTGGTGGTGATCTTCGAGGTGATGATAGGTGGCAGTATCTGAGGACCAGACGCTTCCCGGTAACACTCCGCCGTGCCAATGGTACCAGTGCATCTGGGGGTAACGAAAAATTGGGTAGAAAAATGTCTACGTGCATCTCGTGTATCTCTGAATGTTTTTCTTCTTTTCTAGTATCGGGTCCAATTAGAATCGTATTTAGGGTTCCGCACCTCAAAAGGAAAAAACGGAACCCTTATACGATCACTTTGTTGTTCGTCCGTCTGTCTGTCAGGACCCTTTATCTCGGGAACGCGGTCGGCGCAATATGTCTTTTTCTTCCATAGGTACAGACGCCAGCACATCAAGCTACCCGAAACTGTCAAATTTTCCCAATCAACTTGAACCTTACGCTTTGGCGATAAAGTTGAAAATCTATTAAAGAAATTTGACAGATTGTAGTAGCTTGATGTGCTAGCGTCTGTTAGTACTTCTCTATTAGTCGTCATCTCGATAGCCACCCTCTTTCTAATCATAGAGAATATGTGGTTTCATTTAACGTGATAATCTTATCGCCACTCTGTATGAGAATAGCTGATGCCGTAAAAATACAAGCAAGTCAGCAAGGAGGTAGTTAACGGGGCTAACTGTCCAGCGTGAGGTAGACGTACATTTAAAGGCTCCAACAAACAGACGCGACACACAATATAATCGCGCGCGACATAAAGGCCCGCTCGTTGTGCGACTTGCGGTGCTTTGATTTTCTCGCGTATCGCGCCTGTTTGAAGTAGCCTTAAGTATCTTGAGTAGGCTTTTATGTAGTCCTGTCCAAAATCAATAGACCAAAACAAATACGTACAATACGGAATTTGCGTTTAACGGCACACTGTATAAGTAGGTACCCATATTGAGAAAAACATATTTTCCTGGTAGGTATGCTTAGTAAAAACTTTTTATTACATGAACAGGAAAATCGGTTTCCCTCGTCATTTTACTCATCGGTAAACGATTACATCTTGCGTCATGTTTTTATTCGGAATATTAAAAAGGAAGACAAAATAATGTTTCTTTGTTCGTGTACGATTTTCGTGAAAATAGGCGAACAGTATTATGGAAAACATTTGATCACAATGAGATCGAAAACACTTTACCCTCATTGTGTGATTATTTCTTTACTTAATTAGAATTTGCCGCAGAAAATTAATAAATAGATCAAGTTTTCATCTTTATAAAATGGCAATGTTTTTTGATATTTGTATGAAGTAGCAAATAGAATTATATTTTATTATATTTTTACATGCTTTTTTCACTTTAGAAATAATGCTTATCCCTTTTAAGGGTTTCGTACGTCTGAATGGAAAAACACCCTTATAGGATCACTTGTGTCTGTCTGTCTGTCTGTCCGTCTGTCAATTTGCTCCGCAATTAATGGACCGATTTAGTTAAAATTTGGTACACATATCAATTTCTGTGCCCCAAATACGGAAGTCTTGTGTAACGTGAATAAATGAGCTTTGAATATGGGGGTCACTAATGGTAGACAAAAAGAAATAATAAAAAAAAACACAAGTTTTTCAACTACAGTGTTAAGTTTGTTCTTGGGATGAATTCATCCCAACTACAGAACCCTTCACTGTGCGTGGTCCGACACGCACTTGGCTGGTTTTTTATTATGCGAATTGTTGGGATAAGCGTTGCAGTTACAGATATTTTAAGTAAAACATAAATGATTCTTACCTAGTAGTAATATCGAGCTTCTGTCTCACGAAGTCGTCTCCATAAATGGTCTCCAGAGGGATCGGCTTGATGGACAGGCGTCCATCCCTCACGTGGAGGCTGCGGTCATTGAGGTACACGTTGAATGGAAAGTCCTGGGTAAAACAAATGAAAATCATTACAAAACTTCATTTATCATTACTGAATTAGTAGGTACTTACGTATTCTCTAAGTTACTTCACTCCGAAATCATCTCAATGCATGAATCCGCGATGATCTGCTAAAACAAGTAACTTACTTTCGAATTGTATGCAGTCACTCAAGGTCTGAAGCTAACTTACACATACTAGCACAGTGGTAACTTGATGAGAGTTGACAGGATGAGATTGGATAGGCCTAAGTGTGACAGTAAATGGGTTTAGGCTGAAGAGGATGATCACTATAGAGCCCTATTGCAGCTATACCAACCAATCAAAATAATAATCTTACGAATTGACGAGTTAAGGCGAAGTGTCAGGTTAGCCCACTAAATTTAAATTTTCTTACGTTTTTGGCGATTTGCACGTCAACAGTATCTGCCGGTCGATTCTGTAAAAATCTCACCGTGAAAACTTAGGTAAAGTGAGTTTGTTTTTGCTAGGAATTGACACTATTGACAGCTCACTCCACGCTCACTTCACCTAAGTTTTCACGGTGAGATTTTTACAGAATAGCACCGCAGGTTATATTATCATCTGCCTAGCCTTTTCCCAACTATGTCGGGGTCGGCTTCCAGTCTAACCGGATGCAGCTGAATACCAGTATTTTACATGGGGCGACTATCTGACCTCCACAACTCAGGCACTGGGTAATACGATACCCCTTGTTAAGACTGGTTGTCAGACTTTCGGGCTTATGACTTCCTGTAACGACTGTCGAAGATCCACGAATGACAGCCGGGACCAACGACTTAACGTGCTTTCCGAGGCACGGAGGGGTTTCGATATGTAAAGATGGACACCCATCCACAGACCAACTGCGGCAAGCGTAGCTTAACCTGATCGATCGACCTGTGCGGCTGTTATTATTTAGCCACGGGCCCATCAACAGTATCTGGTTATATGTTGATCTAAATATGATTCGTGCCCGTAACAAATATTTATCATAAAAATCATCTAAGTTCATATCACCGTATCGAATGAATATTTCATGAAATCATGACATTTGAGGCCAAATCGAATTCAAGAGGTTGTACAGTACCCGGCAATAAATATTGCACATTGACCTTTGGAAAGAGACAATCGGCTAATTTCGGGTTCGTAGAGCGTTATCTCTGTCGCACGAAATACAAACAGTCCGGTATCTATTAGGAGCTGTTAAAACAATTATGATTTGCTTCTTTTGATAATTATTTTTATTCTTTGTATAAAATATGTACACCAATTTCCAAAGGTCGATGTGCAATATTTATCGCCGGGTACTGTATAGCTGATTCTAAAGAATCAAATTCTGTAAAGTCATTTGTTACGGTTACATACATACATAACAAACACAATAAGCCTATAATATTCCCACTGCTGGGACATGGGCCTCCTCTCTGTGAGAGGGAGTTTGTTACGGTTGCGAATTTTATTTTCATTAACGTCTACCTCACAATGACCTACAAATTGCAAAAAACGTAAGTAAATTTAAAAATCGCGAGCTACCTTATCGCATGCCCCTTAACGTAATGCTACTTTCTGACAAAGTTTAGTCCAAAAGCCAAAAGTTATCGAACGGAAATCAAAATCTAAATCCCACTCACCGGTTCCCCAGGAAACTTGATCTCAGGAGTCCAAATCTTTCCCTTTTCTATTCCAGAATTGAAGTTATCTTCAAAAAGCAGCTGTCCCTTGCAGATATAGCCTGGTACGCTGACCATGGACACTGATATCTCACAGGGGTACTGAGCATTTTTGGCAGAGGCCGCGAACGCAGCTGATGGGGCAGACCCAGAGTATTGTATTGTTTGTGTAGGCCTAGGGGCTTGCGTGACGTCGATGGGGGCTCCGGCGGCTGGGTTGAGAGGGGTTCCGTCGGTTGGGTTGACGGGGTTTCCGGCTTCGTCGACGAATTCTGAAAAAAATGGGGGTTGAAATTTAGGAATGGCTTGATCGTTTTTATTTATTCATAAAAAAAACACTAAATGCATTCTCTTGTGGTAGAGTGGTGCCTATAGTGATAGTGGTGGCGAACGATATGTATCGATGGTTTCCAAAAGTTAGTTGATATTTTTCCACTTCAGCTGTGACTTATCGCATTATGATTTAAAATTCTAGTTCCAAATGTTTGAACTGTACACTATAACGTTTTTATTGACTAATTCAACCTAAGATTTAGGTATTAAAAAAAAATCAAGTATTCCCTCAGGATGACCTGATATTATTTTCATTTTAAATCATAACTAGCTGACCTGACTTTCCCATGTTTTAATAATTATTCTGCTATTCGGGGTGGACACAAATCTAACAAATTAAAGATTATAAAAATTGGTCCAGCCGTTCTTGAGCTAAGAGCGTTTACCTACGCCGTACGGCGTTTCATACAAATTTTCAACCCTTGTTTTTCGAAATGAATTAACCGATTTTGATGAAACTTCATCCGCATAAGCAGGATACAAAGGTCTAAAAAGTTACTTTAGAACATTTTCGAAATGTCTTATTTAAAAAAAGATAACTGTATCTTTTTTTAAATAAGACATTTACAAAAAAATAGTGTTACAGCCAAATTAGACCGATTTTAAATTTTCCATAGAAACCTATGGAAAATTTAAAATCGGTCTAATTTGGCTGTAACGCTATTTTTCGAAAATGTCTTATTTGACCTTTGTATCCTGCTTATGTGTATAAATTTTCATTCAGGTACCTAATTTTCAAATAGATTATTTGGTAAGATTACTAAACAAAACTATGTTTAAAGTGATGAAAATTCGGAAAAGCTCTTCCATAATCGTAATGGTTGACCAGTATAAACACTATCATAATTCATCATCTGTTTAGCCAAAACACGTCTACTGCTGGATTCAGGCTACCCTCAAACATCGCCACTTCGACTGGTTCTGCGCTTCCCGTATCCAGTATTTTCCTGCGGCCTTCACAAAGTCATCGGACCACCTTGTGGGAGGCCTTCCAACGCTACGTTTTCCGGTACGCGGTCACCATTTCAGCACCTTTCGTCCACATCGGCCATCTGTTCTGCGAGCACTGTGCCCTGTCTTTATATTAACACTATAAAAGAAGCAATTCTGCAGAATAAATAAAAGACGCAAATACTCTAAAGAAAGTCCGGTTTACAAATAAAAGATTGCTGAACGATATTCGCAGGTGCTAAGATGTTTGAAGTGAACTCTCATGTCTGTAGCGTCCCCTTGAGGTTTCAACACCTATTGTGCTCGAGCAACTGGGAAATATCGGAGATACGGGAAAGCATTTTTAGCAGTTTGCAGTTTTTCATCAAAATCGAGCACGAGACTCCTTTTCGCCATTTCTCATAGTTTCGAAATTTGCCATCCACGCCTATTTTAAAAATTCACCCGGTATATATTATTTAGTATTATAAATGCGAAAGTAAGTTTGTTTGTTACCTTTTCACATCTAATTCACTGAACCGATAATCATAAAATTTTGCATATACCTACGTTGGCAGGGGTACAGAAAAGGACATAGGGTACCTACCTTTCATCCAGAAAGAAAATACTGGAAGGACCAAAATAACTTTCGACGGTCACTTATTGCTTTAGAACCCTAGATGGCGCTACGTGTCTTTCGAATCATGGTTGAATTATAGTACTAACCGACCAACAACCATATTTGTCAAAATCTAAATTAACGCGACCAAAGCCGCAGGAAAAGCTAGTTAGAAATGATTGAATACATAAACTTACCAGTAACCTTCCACTCTCCATTATCCTGCCTGTAACCCAGTCCATTCTTGATGACGTAAGTCCAGAAATACACAGTATCTCCGACCTTGAGCTCAGCGTTCCTGTCCCGGAAGATCCACCTTCCATTCTTGGCCTTGGTAATGTCTCTGGACCAATAACCAGCTTCTAAGCCTTCCATTTCTTCGTTGAGCTTGCCGTGGAAGGCGAATAGTGAGAAGCCATCGTCTGAAAGAGGAAGAAGGTTTGAATTGATTGACGTTTATTAACAAAACATAATATCACGCTTGTATTATGGAAGGCAAGGGGTAGTTAGGCCCAGTGGTTAAGGACCCGTCTCTCGTCATCTCATGGTTCTGGGTACAAATCTGGGCGAGTACCAATGTGACTCTTTCAATTCATATGTCATATTGTAATGAAATCTAGACCTATAGGAAATACTAGCTTCTACCCGCGACTTTATTCGCGTGGTAGTCGTAAGACATCACAAATTCACAATATGCCTACAAAAAAATAGAACCCATGTTTAGGCTCCTCAAACGCTCAAGGCTCCTTCGACACGCGAAATAATCGCGCGCGACACAAAGGCACCGCTCGTTGCGCGACTTGCGGTGCCTTTGTGTCGCGTGTCGTGTCGCGCCTGTTTGTAGGAGCCTTCGCGCGAGACGCAAAGGCACCACTCGTTGCGCGAATTGCAGTGCTTTTGTGTCGCGCGCGATTTTATCGCGTGTTGTGCCTGTTATTACGAGCCGTAATGCAGCTTTTATTAGTTTAGGTAAGTCTGAAATCGCCAATCTGCTTTGAATAAGCGTGATAATGAATGCTCGTGCCTTCTCTTTATGAGCCTTTGCCCAGCAGTGGGTGTCTACGACACATTCATCATTCAATCACTCAATCATCATTCAATGTTGATTTAATCTACATATGTTCGCATTCATTCATTCATTCATTCATCAACCAAGAAACTGCTCCGTCGTAACGAAATTATTTCAAAATTATAATAATTGTAAAAGGTTCTATTAAACCTATAAAACGAAAAATCTTTGTTTGATTTATCGCAAACAAAAGTGGCGACCGTGACAGGACCTGCAATTCGTCGGATTCACCGTCACTCAGATTGTTCCCGAAGCCCGCGTCAAGGGCACTCGAAGAACGCCGTCGAGATTTACCAGTACCTACCAACGGAAGGCCGTGTTGAGAAAAGGATCGCCGTGCCTGTGGACTGGCATTCCTCTTTACCAGCGGCGAAATTCACCTTCGTCAAGCCATTTGGGAAACTGCAGAGACTACTACGGAACTCCGATCGAGCAAGTCCGCCCTCAGAACGAGTCTACGGGCCTATCTACGTGCCTATCTACGTGCTACTGCCCACAATTGGACTGCTGAGATTAGCTGTCTGCCTATTTAAAGTGAGCTCGTTCCATTTTCATAATAACTTACCCACCTACCTACTGTGTTGTCCTTTATTCTGTGCATTTAGCGGATTCAGTTTCTCGAAGTCAAGTGAAGTTCCTACCTTTCTATTTGTGTCTATCTTGCCTAACCAGCTTCTATGTATCTTTGAAATAAGGATAAATGGGACAGGCGACGCACAAATTGGCCTAACTAATTTCACTTAGCAACCTACCGCCATCTTTAATTATTATTGCACATTCAACTACTTACAACTTATTAGCTCCTATCGTTACTCAAATCAAGTAATTCTCATAAAACTATTTCACTATTATCGATTTATTATCCTTATAACACTCATTCCAACCTTTAAATCACTTACACAGTGAATACTTCCCGAGTTTTAACTGTAAACTTACGAACCGTCGTCTTTCATCACACTAATTGTTTTTATCAGTTTACTAAGACGCCTGGAATTGATCTATTCCAGCGATCGTGCGTTGTGACTTGTGACACGGCATCGCTTGCGCATCGCTGCTACCTGACTGCCGGCGCGCCCCGCCTGCACAGCTCACCATTGCGTGCAGTCTATGAGAGCCCCGAGCATCAGCTGATCAACAAAGCGAGGAGCGTATCGTATGCTATATACCTATTTCGTTATCTATTAACATCTGTTTTGTTAGCTCATTACGAGTTTGCTGCAATGACCGAACCTTTAAAGTTAAGGGAACTAATAAGCAAACGCGGTTCTATTAGAGGACGCGTAACGAAATTTAAGTCAAGTCTTGACAGTTTAGCCTTATTAGAGTCCATTTCAGAATTAGAAGTAAGTAAACTCGCATTGAAGCTGTCAAAAATTGAGACATTGTTCATTGAATTCGATGAGGTGCAGAATCAGATAGAAATTATCAATGCAGATGATCAAAGTAGCGAGTTAGCTACTAGAGATTTGATAGAAAATGATTTCTACCATTGTATTGCGTTCGTTCAAAATTTAATTAAGAAAAATTCTGCAGTTCAAGATGACGAGAATAATTCTCAAATTAAATCCTCTATAGCCACTTGTCATCATAACGATCACAGTTGTAATATGTTAGGTTTTAAATTACCGGTGATTAAAATTCCAAACTTCGACGGTGCCTATTTTAAATGGTTGGAGTTTAAGGAAACGTTTGTATCCTTAGTTCACAACAATAACCAAATTGAAAACATCCATAAATACCACTACTTGCAATCTTATCTTGATGGAGAAGCCGCTCGGGTTATTGCCAATTTGGAGGTTTCCCATAATAATTATCCTGAAGCATGGAAACTTTTATGCGAACGTTATGACAATAAGCGTCAATTAATAAATAACCATATCAAGTCCTTGCTCAACATTAATTCCGTGCAAGAAAATGATAAGTCTTTAAGATATGTTATTGACCACGTCACTAAAAATTTGCGCGTGCTCAATTCGCTAGGGCTAGGGACCAAGCTAGGGGATATTTTAATCATATATATTATTGCGGGTAAATTAAATAGTAGTACGTATTTCAAGTGGGAAGAACATAGCAATAGTTTGAGTGACATACCTTCGCTTAATGATTTCTTCAGTTTTCTTAAACGTCGCGCTGATGTATTGGAGACCGTTTATCGCCATAAACATGACAATCAAGACAATAAACAAAAACAATCCTCTACTAATCAAAACAAACATAACAGCTCCAAGTCTTTAGTGGCTACACCAAATGAAGGCAACACTTCTACTTCTAAAATACCGGAATGTTTGTTCTGTAAGAACAGTCATCGCCTTTATGAGTGTCCGCCTTTTAAGTCGAGCTCAATAGAGGATAGATTAGCCTTTGTGTCTTCTAACAAATTATGTGAGAATTGTTTGAGATCTGGCCACATTGCTAAACGTTGTCGCCTTTCAGCTAAATGTCGTCATTGCAAATCGCGACATAATTCTCTTCTTCATAAATCAGAAGAAACTGAAAATTCTGTTAATTCCGTTATTATGTCCTCGGCGTGTTCTTCAGAAGTACTTTTGTGCACTGCTCGAGTAAAAGTTACCAACCCAGCCACCAACGAGACTATGATAGTGCGAGCTTTGCTCGACAGCGGGAGTCAGTCAACAATTATTACACAGGAAGTAAAACGCCGTTTAAAGCTAATTCCTCAGCCATCAGACACTACCATAGTAGGCATTGGTAACACCAAGTTAAATATTAACACAGAACGCTGTATTCTACGCATTAATTCTGAAACAAGTTCTTTTAATGTGACAGTTTCATGTTTAGTTTTGCCGCAGATTACCGGCGACTTACCTAAGTCATATTTTGATTTGAAAAATTTAAATATTCATGGATTTCAGTTAGCAGATCCCACTTTAAATGAACCATCCCCAGTAAATATTTTGATTGGTGCTGACTTATTCTGGGACATCATTAGTGCCCAGCAGCATTCGTTAGGACCTGGTTATCCTAAACTTCAGGCGTCAAAATTAGGATGGCTCGTTACGGGATCACTGCCTTGTTTTAATGAAAATAAAAATAACTCAGTCATGGTCAATTTTGTCTCAAATGGTGACACTTCTAGTAACATACATGACGAGCTGTCTAAATTCTGGGAACTTGAAAATTTTCCTCAAAAAAAGCCCCTGAGTAGTCAAGAAAAGTTGTGTGAGAAACATTATCTCGTCAACACTACTCGCACTAGTAATGGTCAATTTTGTGTAGGGTTGCCTCTTCGTGATAGCATAGACTGTTTGGGCAACTCCTATAATCTAGCCAAGAAGAGGTTTTTTAATTTAGAGGCTCGTTTCCGGAAACAACCAGAATTAAAACAACAATATTGTCAATTCATAAACGAATACGAAGCATTAGGCCACCTATCGGAATCTCCCGAGTCTAGGCCATTAAATGCCTATTTCTTGCCTCACCACCCCGTGATACGGGAACAAAGCGAGTCGACTAAGTTACGCGTCGTTTTTGACGCCTCGGCCCGTACTTCTTCTGGTGTTTCTGTTAACGACCTACAAATGGTGGGACCTGTGGTGCAAGAACCTTTGTTTAATATATTAGTTCGTTTCAGACAACATAAGTACGTCTTGACAGGGGACATAGAGAAAATGTTTCGCTCAGTGCTTCTCAAGGAATCTGATCGCAATCTTCAACTGATACTGTGGCGTGATAGTGAAGATAAGCCTTTAAGGACACTTCGTTTAAATACGGTTACCTACGGGTTTGCTAGTGCCTCTTTTCTCACTACTCGCTCTCTTTGGCAGATAGGTGAAGAGTGTTCAGATCAGAAGATCAAAACTGTAATACAAAATGATCTGTATTGTGATGACCTACTTACCGGTGCTAACAGTAAGGAGGAGTTACGTCATATCCATCTTTCAGTGTCTTCCGAATTAGCGAAGGGAAGGTTTCATCTGCGTAAATACCGATCAAACTTACCCGAGTTGCTTGCAGACTCCGTTAACCTGGAAAGCGGCAATCTCATGATTAGTAATGCGACTAGCACGCTAGGTGTAGGTTGGACGCCGTCATCGGATGAACTTCACTTTCAGCATGATGTTTCGGCTTCTGAAAATGTCACGAAGAGAATTATACTTTCCTCAACATTTAAAATATTTGATCCACTTGGTCTTCTGTCAATTTTCACAATTAAACCTAAAATTATGCTACAAGAACTATGGAGTCACAAAATTGATTGGGACGAACCTGTTCCTCCAGAAATAAGGTCCTCCTGGTTAAGGTTTTCTACTAAATCTTCATGTTTGTCGTCTTTAAGGATTCCCAGATACATTTTAATTGATAATCATTCCTCTGTAGAAGTACATTGTTTTTCTGACGCTTCGCAGCGTGCCTACGGTAGCTGTATATATTTGAGGTCTGTTACTAGTAGCGGCGACATACAAGTTAGCCTGGTATGTGCAAAATCACGGGTGGCACCTATCAAACCCACGACAATACCACGACTCGAACTCTGCGCTGCCCTATTAGGAGCTCAACTAACTGCTACAGTTTTATCCGCATTACGGTGCCCTATTGAACGTCAGGTGTATTGGACAGACTCTAAAGTTGTATTAGGTTGGCTTAACTCTAATAAAACTAAAACTTTTGTTGCCCACAGAGTAGCTGCTATAAATGAGCTAACAAATCCCACAGATTGGCGTTATGTTCCTACTTCTATCAACCCCGCTGATTTAGTCTCCCGTGGTGTCGATCCAGACCAGGTAGATCTCTCTATATGGTGGAAAGGTCCATCATTTCTTTTAGCATCCGAAGATTCCTGGCCCGCCTGCACTGTGGACTCTATTATTATAGAATTGCCAGAGCTTAAGACACACCATACTTTAGGGGGGGAGGATGCATCTTCCATGCCAGATTTATCAGCGAATTTAGCAAAATATTCTAATTTAACTACTATTATTCGGGTTCTAGCTAGAGTTTTAAGGTTCGCCAACAATTGTAGGTCACACAAAAAATCGGACAGAGTACAAGGTCCACTCAAAGTTTACGAGTTAGAAAACGCTCACAACGTTTCAGTGAAGTTAGCACAGAAAGATTCCTTTCCTATAGAATTAGGACTACTACAAAAGGGTAAATCTTTAAATTCTAAAGCCGCTATTTCGTCTCTTAATCCATTTTTAGATGAAAATGGGATTATTAGAGTTGGAGGGCGCATCGATTCATCTACTTACCAGTACGACAAACGTCATCCTATCTTATTGTGTTCCAGTCATTATATAACAAAGTTATTATTCAAACAGGAGCATCTACGCTTGTTGCACGCCGGTCCACAGCATCTCCTGGCATCTATAAGGGAGCGCTATTGGCCTGTAGGAGGCAGGGCTCTAGCTAGACGTGCAGCGCGCGAGTGCGTTACCTGTCGTCGTTTCAATGCTCGTACTATGGATAATATTATGGGAAACTTACCTGCAGATCGCGTTGAAGCAGACTTTCCTTTCTCCACGATAGGTACCGACTTTGCCGGTCCATTTCTTATTACGGACCGCAAGGGACGAGGCTGTAAGATAACTAAAAGTTATCTATGCATTTTTATTTGCTTTCGGTACAAATGCGTTCATTTAGAGTTAGTCAGTGATTTAACAATGAATGCATTTGTCCTAACATTAAAAAGATTTATAGCCCGCAGGGGTAAACCAAAGGTTATCTACTGCGACAATGGTAGAAATTTTGTTGCAGCAGCAAAAGAAATAAATTCCTTTCTTAAGTCCAACAGCGACGCTATTATTGACTCTGCATCTCGCGAAGGCATTGAATTCCGCTTCTCACCAGCATACGCTCCTCACTTTGGTGGTCTGTGGGAGGCCGGGGTCAAGTCCGCGAAATTTCACTTGTACAGAGTGCTTAAAAATACTCACTTGACGTTCGAGGAGCTGAGTTCGTTGTTTGCTCAGATCGAGGCGATACTTAATAGCCGACCCTTATGCCCATTAAGTCCCTCACCACAAGATCTATCTCCACTCACCCCGAGCCACTTTATAATTGGTAGGCCGCTGACGTCTTTGCCATCGCCGTACCTGCTGGACTATAGCACAAACCGTCTTGACCGTTTTCAGCGATTAGAGCAAGCGCGCCAACACTTCTGGAAGCGGTGGTCAACAGAGTACGTCACGGAGCTCCAGCAGCGCACAAAGTGGAAGGTGCGGTGCCGTGAATTAAAGATAGACGACCTGGTCCTAATCAAGGATGATAGGGCTCCTCCACTATGCTGGCGCCTTGGAAGAATCTCGAAGCTATTTCCCGGAGCTGATGGTGTGCCACGAGTCGCCGACGTATCTACCTCACAAGGCACCATTCGAAGAGCCATCAACAGATTGTGTCTGCTGCCATCACCAGATCATACGAACAATTAAGAATCTTGAAAGCTTCACCTTTCAAAGCCCCCGAGGATGTCTACGACACATTCATCATTCAATCACTCAATCATCATTCAATGTTGATTTAATCTACATATGTTCGCATTCATTCATTCATTCATTCATCAACCAAGAAACTGCTCCGTCGTAACGAAATTATTTCAAAATTATAATAATTGTAAAAGGTTCTATTAAACCTATAAAACGAAAAATCTTTGTTTGATTTATCGCAAACAGTGGGACTAAAATAGGCTGGTATTATTGATATTATAGTAGCTAGAGGTAATGTACAGTACCCGGCGATAAATATTGCACATCGACCTTTGGAAAGAGACAATCGGCTAATTTCGGCTTCGTAGAGTGTTATCTCTGTCGCACGAAATACAAACAGTCCGCTATCTATTAGGAGCTGTTAAAACAATTATGATTTGCTTCCTTTGATAATTATTTTTATTCTGAATGTGCCGTGTGATGGGATTATTTTTTTTTATTATTGGGACGAAGTTCTTGTGGTAGAAGTTGACTGGTAGAAATCGTCACGCAAACAGGCGCGACACGCAATATAATCGCGCGCGACACAAAGACACCGCTCATTGCGCGACTTGCGGCGCCTTTGTGTCGCGTGTCGTGTCGCGCCTGTTTGAAGGAGTCTTTATGCCTTACATGCGACTTTCTCTCTCTTTCTGTTTCTTTCTAATATATTCGTGTATGTGTGTGGGAGTTCGGTCGTAAGGAACTTCGATCCCGACCGCACACGTTTTTTCTATATCTATGTGACGTTCCATCGGCAAAAATGGCGAATTTTCATGCAAACCTTCATCCCTTATTGCCTTTTAGGGGATGAATATTCAAATACCCGTAAAAGTGCAGCTCAGCGCAAATGTATGCAAAGAAGTCAGACCTCAACTTAAGTCTTCGTGGATTACAGACATGATCTTATGTGTTAGTCTAGCCGCTAATAGGAAGTCAAGATTTACACGTCCCATCAAGGAATCACGTACGAATTTAATTGTTTAGTATGTTTATTAACCGAAAAAACTCTAAACCACAAGGCCATTACCGATTTAAAACCTCAAGAACCGGCTCTTAACTGACGTCATAATTATTGAACAATTAATTATTAATAGCAGTTGTGGTATAAATCCGTATTTGCGGTTCGGTATTGAAGCGGCTACGAAATTATTAAAGAATACTAAAACGAAAACGAAACGAAACGCGCGCGCGTACTACGAAATTATTGAATGATTTTATTAAATTATTAAAGTATCTAACACATTATAAACTAGCTTTTCATCTCTTCTTCAGTTATCACGTTCAAAATTCGCCCGATTTTCAAAAAAACCAACTATAAAAGTGCTTACCAAAATGCTAGAATAAAAATTATTTTTCTTCACTCCAGGATATAGGCTCCTCAAACGCGATATACCTAATCGCGCGCGACACAAAGGTACCGCTCGTTGCGCGACTTGCAGTGCCTTTGTGTCGCGCGCGATTTTATCGCGTGTCGCGCCTGTTTGTAGGAGCCTTTAACTGGGCAGTGATGGCCCAGTGTAACGTGTAGTGTGGACGAAGTCGCGTGCAGGAGCTAGTTTTTATAATAAAGTATCTTAAGAAAGTATCTTAAAGTCACTTAGAAAATTCCCTTTCAGAAATAAATTAACTAGTAATGAAGGTTGACTTTCATCGAGTAAGTTAAAGTTATTAAAGTCTCCCTGCCGAAGTGTTATTAGATATTGGGAAAACGTTCGGGAATTTAATAACGACCTACTTGAATAAGCTTCGTTATAAGACCTTCGGAAGTTAATAGCATATTTTAATTTATCAAATTAGAATAAAGATGAAGATTTAATCACTGATTGACATAAATTATTTTTTCGTTCATTTAATTTTTCGTTGATTAGGGTTCCAAAGAGCATTGGCGGCCCAGTGGGTAAGGCAAAGATTTATGAGTTGTAAGGTCGTGAGTTCGAACCCAGGCTGGTAATAATAAGATCTTATCTTATCTTATCTTATCTTCTTGTCACCTACCTAATTTATAAGTAATAAGGTAAATTAGTTCTTAAGGTTCCGTTTGGACCACATTTTAATGTGGTAGACCCGTATCGGCTACCGAGTATAGTTATGTTGAGCAGATTTATTTTCATAAATATACAGTGTTTGAGATAGTTTGTTGTTTCCTTATATTTCGATACCCAACCACCTGGCATCTGGGCCTATGTTGGTTCGTCATTAGAGGGAACAAATAAAAAAGTGTAACAGTAACAGGCAGGCGCTGGCCCACCTAGAAGTCCCTGAACCATCTCCAGACACAAATGGGAAGATCTATCTATCTCTATCGTGGTAAAGTGGAACTTCTTCGACGGAACGGCAGTATGGTGTGGTTGTGGAAATGTGGAGCTATGTCGCAAACCATAATCCACCTCGTATCCGACAGGATACACTGAGTCACTTTGACTGCATGTTTTGGGAACACAGAGGACACTTTGTGTTCCCAAAACATGCAGTCAAAGTGACTTCTGCACTGCCACCGAAGACGCCGCGGAACTGTCAAAGTTTTGGGCCAACAAGATCTAAAATACTGTCGTGCCAGTGACACGAAGAAGAAGCAGAATTGTTAAATAAATAAATATCTACGTAATTTCCTGAAAATGTTAATGTTCAGGATCTTCAACGTTCACAATGCTATGAAGAATTGGAGTATGGATATCGGGTTCTGATAACAATCATAACATCAATCATAAAATCCATCAATCATATCTGCCTAGCCTTTTTTAACTATGTTGGGGTCGATTTCCAGTCGCATGCAGCTGAATACCAGTGTTTTGCATGGAGCGACTACCTGTCTGACCTCCACAACCCAGTTACTGGGTAATAAAACGACTGTCAAAGATCCATGAATGACAGCCGGGACCAACGGCTTAACGTGCTTTCCGGGTCTCGGTATGTAAAGATGGTAACCCATCCAAAGACCAACCGCGGCAAGCATAGCTTAACCTGATCGATCGACCTGTGCGGCTGTTATTATTTAGCCACGGACCCCACAATCATAACAATATAAGCTAATATAGGTACTGATGATGCAATAATATCTCATACATAGCCTTTTTCTCATGCTGGGAATCCCAAGATTACCTATGTTACTTTATAAAATTGATAACCTTTAATGATAATATGAGATTTGATAACCTTGGTAACCTTTTATCTTGTTCCTCTGTAATCTTGTTTGTTTTAATTTTGTATTTAATTTTATATAGGTAATCTGTGAAGATGTTGCGTTTTTGTTTGTTTCTTTAATACATTTTCAACTTTATTGCTAGAGCAAAAGGTTCGGAATTGACTGGGAAAATTTGACAGTTTCGGGTAGGTTGATGTGCTGGCGTCTATACATGCTGTTGGTGTACCTATTTTTTAAAGAAATACATGGTTTATATATAGCTTATTGTTAATAGTTATAATTCTGATACCTACTGAAATGCCTGTACTTACCTACCTATTCGGTTTGTAAACTTAGGTACCATTTAAGGCTCCTACAAACAGGCGCGACACGCGATATAATCGCGCCTTTATACCTACATATTCGTCTGCTACAAAGAGGAGCCGCAATGTGCTGATAGCACAAGATGACACTAATAACAAAAGAAGACAAGCCAGTCAGTACTATAAAATCAGCCTGAGCTAGACAATCAAGGCGAGCAATGGGCAGCTCGCCGCCGTCCGGTTTGGTAAGGAGTGGGCCAGGCCCGGGTCGACGGCGCGTTGTGTTCCACGCGCGCCTCAGAGATGTCAGCACTAACTGACGGGGTCCGCTAGGGCCGATGCCTGCCAGGGTCGCGGGTTGTTCGAAAGAGTTACTGTGGCCCCTGACACAGGCAACTGAAGGAACACGGGTGCGTTTTAGACAAAACAAAAAAGCTAGACAATCAGAAAAATTAAATATACTATAATCTACCTATAAACATTCCTGAAGAAATAAGGTAGAATGTAACTTGTAAGATTGTTAATGAAGGCTATTATTATATTATTAAATGATACTTCAGAATCAGCCCATAAACGTACGAACCTAACGTTGGAACATGGGATTCCCAATGTCCGTCGTACAGTACGGCACGTCACTCGTCAGTTTATTTATATACTAGCTTCTGCCCGCGACTTCTTCCGCGTAAAATTTATTGTTTCCCTGAACCACCGCGTCGCATCGTATCGCCTGCCCGGACAAGTTTTTCGATTTCGCTTAGTGTTTTTTCTTACTTTTTTTTGCTCGGCTCCTAAAGTTCATAGCGTGATGTTAAATAACCATAGCCTTCCCCAAGAATAAGGCTAACAAATTCAAAAACAAATTTTCATATTCCGACTGGTAGTTCCAGAGATTTGCGCGTTCACACAAACTCTTTAGCTGTATTATTAGTATATTTATACACATTATAAAACTCAATAAGATAGAAGGTCAGCTTATACTGGTTTTGTTGCCACAGAAGTGAGGCTTACTCATAGATATCGGAGAGATTTGCCGTCACTCTATATTTGTTCGGGTTCAAATGTCGCCACCGTTTTCCCACTCCTGAAACTCACACAAAAACAAAAGAAATAGATACGGCCTACATGCTTTTTTGGCACACACGCAAGAAAGTAGGCGTAACGCTTTTGTGCTATCTTATTGTACACATGGTCAAAAGGGGCGGGCACTAGAAAGTATAGATACAGTCACTGAATGCACACATGCAACTCTGCACTGCGTAACACACTAATCAATCTCAATCTGAATAATTTTTAAAGAAATTGATAATCCATTGCTTCATATGTTCGAAAAATGTGTCTACTCAACAACGTAAATGACGCAATGAATGTTGTTGAACTGACAAAACCCATTGCTACTGATTGTGTCTACTATGCGTGCCACGAAAGAAGAGACTTGACACACCACGTGGTTTGACATGCGGAACGTCATAGGGGCGGCGGAAAGAGGCGGGGGAGGCGGGGTCAAGTCTCTTCTTAAGTGGCACGCATTGTACGCAATTAAACTTTTGGTCAGTTTGATCGGAATGGAGGCGACATGTGCCACGCCTCCATGACATATCCTTCGATATCCGTGGGCTTACTATATATACATAATAATCATAATTACAAAACTTGCCAAAGCTATTAGTTATCGCCGTTTGTATTTTATATATTTAAATTTATCTAATATTTGAAAGAAAATAGATTTATAATTATAACACACACATTAATTTTTTTTTTTTGTAGTACCTAGGTACATTTAATTGTTTTAGTATTATATCCATTTTCGGTTAATTAGCCAATAGTGTTTTCATTTCAACATCACTTTGAAATTCAAACGGTGTCGAGGCGTTAATTCGCATTGATTTAAATTCTTACTTAAGGGGCTTACAAGACCTAAACGCAAGTTTTCGAAACAATAAAAGTATATGATAGACTACAGTAAAAAAATTCAGAAAAATATATGATATTCTTCAGGATATATGCTAGATAGATAGTGTGGTGATAACATAATACAACTAATTTGATACGATAGAAAATAATCATGAAAATACCTCTAAAAATTTTCTTTTTACCATAAAATCCATACTAAAATACATACAATCATTCTGATTTTTTGTCAGATTATTCTACAAGCAACATACTAAAATACTAGTGTTTTAATTTTTTTGTCCAAACAATAGATTCTTTGTAAATCGCATATTCATTATTTTCGAACAAAATACGTGCGTGCGTTCCCCTCCCTATCTGTTTGATTCATTCACGGGAAATTACGCGGCGTGCACGTTCGTACGCGGCCGGTAATGGAATGAATGAAACAGTAAAAACGCGCGCGGTGGCGGCGCGGCGACGGCGCGGTGGCGGGCTTCGCGCGACTCGTATCTACAGTGTAATGGTGCGGCGTCGGCGCGGCGACGGCGCGGTGACGGCATCGTGTGCAGGAACGCTCATGCTGCCGCCGCGGCCGCGGCGCCGCGCCGCCGTGTGCAAGGGTTCATGCAAATCCAAGGGCAACCAATACAGCGGCACCGCGGCGGCGGCGGCGCCGCTGTATTATATATATTTTTTTTTTATAATGTACCTACAGTCGCGCGGTACGTAAACACGCGATAACCCCTCCCGCCTACAGTATTTTAATTTCATCAACTTACTTGAGTTTCTTTCTAGTTTTGTGACTGTACCTATAGGTAAATATTTTTTTTTAACCGACTTCTAAAAATGAGGAGGTTGTCAATTCGGATGTTTCTATTTTTTTTTATGTATGTTCAGACATAACTCCGTCATAAAAATATGTACCTAGATGGATTTGCAAAATTCTTTTTTGTTCAAAAGAGGTTTATTCCGAAATGGTCCCATTTAAATTTCGTAAAGATCTGATGATGAGTTTCGGAGACAGACAACGGAACTCTTCAATAAATGCCAGTTTACGCAATCACACAACATAACATCACGCCTATACCCTTTAAAGGGGTAGGCAGATGTGTTCAATAGCTTCCTGTCACTGATATTAACATAGCAATTAGTGTTATATGAATTTAGGCGGGGTAGGTAGGTACAACTAAAAAGTGAAAAATAAAAACTTTTAAAAAAAAAAAAAACAACCGACTTCCAAAAAAAACACTACAAAGTGAAAAATAACTTTTATTTCGGAAGTCGGTGTCAAAAAACGAAAATTCAGATCCAACGACACCGACTTCCAAAATTAAAGTTAATTACTTTGTGTTGTTTTTTTTTTTGAAGTCCGTAGTTTTTTTTTTTTTTTAAAAAGACTTTTTATTTATAAAATAGAAACACGTTGTGAATGGAATAGAAAGAGTTCAATAAAAATACATGGTCTTTTTGATCAATAGATTTAATAAAAAAAACATATTGACGAATTCAAACAACCAAAAACAGCACAATATAGTCTCTTTGCCATATTAAGTAAGTACTTGTACTTATTTCAATTAATATTTGTCACAAATTGCACGCTTACTGCTTACGAAACCGTCACACCGTCCGGCGTCCACTCGTCACTGCGGAGTGCGGAGCATTCGAGACTGTTTGTTAACCGAGTGTAAACCGAAATCGAGGCGCGTAGGTATGATTCGCGTTCCGACCGTTTTTATGAAGATAGAATACTGTATAGATAAAAATACCGTGGCGGGCGGTGCGCGGCGGCGCTGCCGCAGACACGGCATAATGTGTAAAAGGCCTTACTTACTTGACAAAGGAGAATGGGTAGACCGTACCCAGACACAAAGTTAATTGCAGCATTATGAACTATGTTGATCTTTATTGCCCTCATGGAGTAGTTTGCTTAATTAATCCTAAGACAGCATGTCTGAATTCACTTGGAGAAAAAAGTTATGTGAGGAAATTGAATTGATTTATTAAAAGTAAATATTTAACCTATCCTTTCAAAACTTATTGACCTGCTAATGATGGACACTTTTTGAAATTAATGAGCCTCTAAAAACTTTTTGCGCTTCTAATGATGCACTTTTTTAAATTATTGAGCCTCCTTTTAACTTAATTTAAAATAATTAAAAACGTAATTTAAAATCTTCTATTTTTTTCATTTTATTATTGCTGAATGGGCGGCCCGCTTTTGACCTCGATCACGCCTGATGGAAAGCGATAGATGATAAGTGATACTGATGATATGTGATGGTATTTTTTTTATAGATTGGAAACAGTGGTACCACAGGAAGATCACGATTGTGAAGTTATTGATAAAATTACATATTCATCTAAACGTGTACTAGAAGAAATCTTTAGTATACAGGTAATATTCATAATATCAGCCGCACGTTGCAGCCGTTGCAGGGCAACATCACCTTGCCACAAACACGTTGAATTTTAAAAAAGAATTGGTTTTAAAATTGAATAATGGATTAATGGGATTTTAGGTGGATAGTGCTCCAGTAAGTCAATATGATATCCAGACTGGAAACCAAGAAACAGAAGGGTTAAATTACAATATAGAAGTAAGTTTTTCCTCAAACATATCGTTACTTACGATTAAATCTGGAGGAAAATGATATTCCAAATGATTTTATGTTAAGTTCTCTGTGGCAGAGAATCTGTATTATGATTCAAGGTATTGCCGGCCATGCTCGAAGTTTACTTCATGACGTAGACAGCAACGTGGTGGAACGAAGCATCATTACGAAATACGTAGGAGGGAAGAGAGTTAACTTTTCCTTGAAAAATTCATATCAGACGCGATGCATTGCTTCAGCAGTGTCGTTCAATGAAGAAAATGCAATGTCAAAGCTATATAAGAAAATGGCCAATAAAAGCCCAAGAGGTAAACAGAAGACGTGGAAAGAAAGAAAACATAAACAAAAAATCCTCAGTAAAAGGTACACAAAAAAGAGAGACGGCTAATTTTCAGTAAAAAAACAAAGTGATAAGGACTATGGCCAGTCATGTGAAAAGCCATGTGCTTGGTAATAAATACCAAGCATGTTTTTTGTTGTTGACTAGTTCACCTGTTTTTGTTTTTTGCCAGAAGTTTACCTTTTTCTTTTCAATTGCTGCTGCAAGGCCCATTTTATTGGCTGTCAAAGGACACTTCACTTCAACCACAGTATCTTCTCCAGTTAATCTATCAGGCGATGCACCCAAGAAACATAGTTCTTGGTCTATAAATAAACCACAGGTTCTAATGATTATGACTGTGTTCTTGTACAGCCAATTGTGCGAGGCCGGTTTTTTCATTTTGTTGGCCATGGCTTATGGATTCGACGTGATCAATTTTTTTTCAGTAAAGTATATATTTTACTAAATTAGCACAAGGTGTATTAGCGCTTTTTTATAACCCTACCGAAATTGGATGCAGTCAATAAAGATCTTCTCATCTCAAGCCATTCTCCATTAGCACTTTGTAAAATAGTTTTTCTTTCAATCATTGCTCGCTCTTCATCAATATTTTTTTAATTTTTTCATGAAATCATCTTTCATTTTATCTAGTACTTCTAGGCATATCAGGCTTTCAATATGACTGGCCATAGTCCTTATCACTTTGATTTTTACTGAAAATTAGTCGGCTCTTTTTTTGCTTGAGTCACAGTCAGATATCCAAATATAGTGGGTAGGCAAATATTGTTTAAAACCTTCCATTATAATTTTCTTTCACTCTCCATTCCTGTAGACGGACCGGAATAGTTTTTTAAACGAAAATGAAGATAAAAACGAAAATAAAGAGAAAAGCGATGGCAAAAATGAAGATAACGACAAAGAAGAACGTAAAAATTATGAAGAAAATTATTCACAACATTAATGTTTGGCATTTGTTGTTACGTCTACACGTTTCTTAGATTTTAGTAAATTTTAGGAACAAAAATAATTTTATAACATGATCATGATGCATGGTGTAATACAGTATGTTAACTAACAGAGGGCGTTCCCGTTAACCCGCAATAGTATAGCATCCATACATGCTAAAAAAAATATTACCATTCGAAAATAAAATGTTTTTATTTTTTTTTATATTAAAATATTCACTAAAAATCGTAAATTGATACGTTAAAGAAACACTCTGTACACGCGTACTTGAAGGACAGCAATGTCGGAATTTATTTATGAATGACGGGCGCGGGTGCGGGCGGGCCGGGGCGGCCGTCTCACTCGGCTTCGTGAACTCTCGGAAACGCTCGGCCAGCATCGTGCGCATTGCGTTTGGGCATTACTACTACGAATACTATTCCGCGCTATTTTGATTTTAAACAGGAGGTTTCGAATTTATTGACAATTAATTATTTTTTTTAATTCGGATTATTTTATGCTTATTTTTCTATGCTGATATTTTTATTTTAATCTATTAATGATATAGATTAACGAGTTTAAGGGAACGCCCTCTGTTATTTAACATACTGTATAAACGTGTAATCGTAAACCTGAAAAAAAAGCATTTAAAACTAAATGTGGTAGGTATAATGTTAACCAGAAAAATAGCTTAAAAGTAGGTACATGTGGTATAAAATAATGTAAATGTAAAAAAAACTCGTAAGTAACTACCACTTCCATATTTTTTAAATAAAAATGTTTTAAATTTGATTGAATCAGTTTTATTTCAAAATCATCCACATCCTTAATTTTTTCAAGTCACACTAAAAACAAATTAAATAATTTTTTATAAAAAAAACAGCCGACTTCCAAAAAAAAAACACTACAAAGCTACAACCAACGATACCGACTTCCGAAATTAAAGTTATTTTTCACTTTGTAGTGGTTTTTTTTGGAAGTCGGTTGTTTTTTTTTTGTAAAAACAGTTTTTATTTTTCAATTTTCAGTTGTCCCTACCTACCCCACACAAATTCATATAACACTACTTGCTATGTGAATATCAGCGACAGGAAGCTATTAAACAAACCTGCCTACCACTTTTAAGGGTACAGGCGTGATGTTATGTTGTGTGATTGCGTAAATAATGCATACAAATGCGATAGCAGCGATCGCGGTTGATTTGCTGGCATTTATTGAAGAGTTCCGTTGTCTGTCTCCGAAACTCATCATCAGATCTTTACGAAATTTAAATGTGACCCTTTCGAAACAAACCTCTTTCGAACAAAAAAAGAATTTTGCAAATCCGTCTATTTATGATGGAGGTCGTCTATCGGACCCGAACATAAATAAAAAAAATAATAATAAACAAACCCGAATTGAGAACCTCCTCCTTTTTAGAAATCGGTTAATAATTTTGTTGTCATAACTACTTGTTTCCGCGTCATCTATTGGAATACTCGGGCGTAATCGTAAATCGTATGCTGTATGTCATAATTGTGATGGGCGTCGTCGTTAGATGGCGTACGCGTCGATTGTGTATATGTGTGCATGCGTTTCTCAAGGACACTTTGCTCTACTAGTCCTCTTAAAAAACTTATATTACAAAAAAGAAACTCTATGCAAAAATATAATAATTTCGAAGTGATGTTCTCTAGGTTTAGTATTCCACCGAATTCCTAAATTAACTTCCTTAAAAAAAACTCGCTGAATGCATAACCTCCGTATTATTTGAAATCGGATATAATACAAGTGATTTCGTAGTCGCGTGCTCGAGCGCACTCGTGGTCATGGCCAAAAAGCACGCTGTCCCCCCTTGGCGTAGTGTCCGACAGAGCTAGTATCACTGATGAGTAGTTAGACGCTAGTCTACACGAATAACGTTTAGTTCTCACGCACAGAAACACCGTTCCAAACTGATAAGCGCGTAAAAAAATTCGAGAAGTACTTCAGAAAATCAAGTTTTATGAAAAAACCACTGCACAAATAAAGTTTATTGAACTCTTCGATACCTGAGCTTTGTCGGTACGAACTTGGTTTTAAAGATTTTACAGGTCGTTTATTATTTATTTACACCCAAAGTTACGTTAAAAATAGCAAGGAAAAAGAATCTATGTTGGGTTGGCTCATAACTTTTTAATGGCTTTTTATTTTACTGTTCTGTTTCCGTACAGACAACAATAATAATAAGACAAAATGGTATCATGTTTAACTTAAGATGCACAATGTCAAACAGTGGAGTAATAATACTCTCCCGAAATTTGCATGGAAAACTTAGTACAATTTCATAAAAGAAATATTATAACAAACCTGGTACAGAAACCCTGAATCCTTTAGGATATATTGCTTCTAATTTAGCAGGAGGCACTTCATAACACAGCACATAAGTAAAACTAACTAAACAAAACAAAAACAAAACACAAGCGCGCGCCATTGTTCTTAAAAACTTATCACACACAGATTCAAATGAAAATAAACGTCTTCATTTATGTACAACGGATTTAATAATTATATATTATTGACTAGAAGTGTCAGTGTTTGTCGGTTCGTAGAGTCGTACTGAGAAGTAAGTGTGTTCTTCGCAATACCTCGTAGCTACATGGATGTGTTTTTGTTAGCCTGCGACCACACTACGCGGCCATTGGCCTGCTTTGGTTTTTCTTACACAATTTCTGTGACGAATTAACACTGTGCTGTTGTTTTTTTTTTGTTTTGCGACTATTTTTTTTTTGTTATGTTGATCTAAGTAAAGTAAAGTAAAAGTTTATTGGCACAAGAAGCATTCGCAAGAATTTGGTATAAGTACTTATACAGTATTTTTTTAAGGTACTGAAACTGTTACCCAATCTAAGCCAGAGTTTATTTTGGAAGTCAGTCCTCAAACAAAAATAAAAAGAGAACAAAACAAGTACCTAGCTATAAAGTCCTTTTTAAAGTTCCGTACCCAAAGGGTAAAAACTAAGACTGCACTGTCCATCTGTCTGTCTGTCTGACACCAGGCTGTATCTCATGAACTAGCTAGACAGTTGAAATTTTCACACATCATGTATTTCTGTTGCCGCTATAACAACAAATATTAAAAACAGAATAAAATAATTATTTAAGGGGGGCTCCCATACAACAAACGTGTTTTTTTCGGAGTTTTTGCCTTGTTTGCATTGACGAACATATTCTTTTTGATGGCGATTAGGTATGGATGGTGGCAACATCAACAAGTTTTACTGAAATGGATATTTTTTTTTTTTAATAAACTATTTCTGTGTTCCAGAACATAAGGCTTTTTTTTTTTTTTTTTTTTTTTAACATAGTATAATCAGTCTATAATGTTCCCACTTGCTGGGACACAGGTTTCCTCTCTGTGAAAGGGAGTGGGCCATAATCCGCCACGCGGGTCCAGTTCGGGATGGTTCTAGAACATGCCGATTTCCTCACGATATTTTCCTTCACTGTTTTGAGTGCAGTGGTGATGAAATAATTTACACAAAGTAAAGTGCCTGTCTGGGTTATAACCTACGGCCTACAACTCGCAAGTAGACCATTATCACTGCTTCCACTTTTTCCACAGCTTTATCAAAGCTAACATAACCGACAATAAAATTACACAGGCTTAATTCCCCATAAGTTCAAAATATCCCCATATTTCAATATGATTGGAATGGGATCGATAGTTAATAAAATTTAAAAGATGTTGCTCTAGTAGAAGGGACAAAAAAAAAACATCTCTGTGCGAATTTTACAACAGTGTGGACAAGCCCTTATAACCGCACGAATCTTTAAATATTTTAGCAATTTTTTCAAGACTGCTGGTGATTCAATAATATGGTGTTGTTATATTTGCTTTTTATCTTTGTTAATAAATACTTATATATTTATTATATTATGTGTTCGTTTTCTGCGGTTATGTGATTAGGAGATTACTTAGGGAAAAAACAACGTCAGATGACGAATTAATATGTTCCCATGTATTGGTTCTTAGAGAGCGTAATTGAAATATTCGAATCAATCATAATGTAGCTATTATTAATTTATTTATTTCGTCAAAAGTGAAAAAAATCTCACCCTTCGTTTGCCCTTATCCCAATGTAAGCTCACCGTCTGATCAGGACCAAGCCAGTGCCGGACGGCGTGTACGTGTTCCACGCGCGCCTCAAAGAGATGTCAGCATCATCAGAAGGGGCCCGTCAGGGCCGAAGCCTGCTGGGTCAGCGGGATTGTCCGAAAGGGTTACCGCTGGCCCGAAACATAAAGGGCTAAGGAAGGAACACGGTTGGGTTTTAGTCAGTAAGAGTCTGACACTCCCTTCCGCTCTACCCAGAGCGGGAGGGGTCATTTGATGATTGCCCAACCTGAAAAAAAAAGAGCGTCAGCGCAACATGTCTCCTGTTTCCATACTTCTCTATTAGTCGTTATTCCAGTAGTCACTCCCCTTTTTAGCAATTATATACTTCATCTCGATAAACATCTTTGATATAGGTATTCACTGTGTATTGCCAATATCGGATATTTTATTATGTTAAGAAATACTCTAATTAAGACGGGCTGAAGAACCAGACAGATCTACGTTTTTTTATCGTAACTAATATTAGGTATTCAACATCGATGTATTGATGTGATAAAGTTTGCAGGGTCAACATGGCCAGATATTGCACAAGACAGAGCTTTGGAAGGAAAAGAAGTGCACAATAACTAAGCTAACAAAAAATATATAAATATTCATAAAAGTTGTATAGAAGAAATAAATAGGCTATAATCTCTACAGTAGGGACTCGTGTTCTGGCCAAATTCTGAATGATCTTGTAAAATATTACTTACAGATTGGTTTAGTATTGTAATGTGTAAAAAAGAATAATAATATGTATTTTCCCTGTACCGAGTATGTAATCATATTATTTAATTATAAAATAGTTGTTAGGCAGCGCGGCTTATAATTATTGATATCGACGATACTGCTTTTGAAAAACCGGTATTTTATTTGTGCATAGTTTGTGGTGGAGCTGAGACGAGTAAAAGTTCGCTCGTTGCAAATCGCATAGTAGTGATATCAATCAATTGTGCAAATATTTTTTTTTTGAGGTACTCTTTTAATTAAAACTAGGTTTTCCAAAATAGGTCGGAAGGTAAATACAATTTAAAGTTGGTTGACATTATACTATTTCGTCGAAATCGAAGGGTCCCTTGTTGCAGTTGTGAAGGAGCATGCCTACTTGGGGCAAGTCATCCAGTTCGGTAGACATAACTTTGAGAAAGAAGCCGACAGAAAGATCCAGTTGGGTTAGGTTTCGAAAACTTCGTCAAGTCTTCTCGTTACCAATCCAGCAATGTATGAATACTAAGGTCTTCAACTAGTGAAACGTGAACACTGACAGTTAGGCTGGTTCACTAAAAGAGTCAGAAGCCCGAAAGTCTGTCAACCAGTCTTACCAAGGGGTATCGCAGCAACTAGGTTGTGGAGGTCAGATAGGCAGTCGCTCCATGTAACTGGTATTCAGCTGCATCTGGTTAGATTGGAAGCCAATATAGTCAGGAAAAGGCCCGGCAGGTGATGAAGTGTGTTGCTGGGAAGGAACACAACGGCCCTTTTAATAAAGATGAAAAATATTATAATGTTATTGCGCTGAACCTGAATAAATTGGAATAAGAATAAGATGACGACGATGGAAAATCAGATAATGCTCACTTAACCGTTCTTTTTGCAATATTGGATAAAATCCTTGCACAAAAAAGTTACATATTTTCTTTTTCTATTCTGTCTCAAAGTTAAGATCAATGGCAATGTCAATGTAGCAAAAACTTGTTGTTGACCTTGATGTAAGCAATACCAGTCTTGTAAACATATAATTATTAAGATGTGACGTAGCTATACATCAGCATACTGATTATATGACTAAATTGTAACATATATACATAAACTCACACCTTCCCATGCATACTCGTTTACGTACATAGTACACATATGCCGGTTGCGATTACTACACACCTGACTATCACCACTAAGGTAAGGGTTGGCTAAGTTTCAAAATAATAATAAAATATAATAAATAATACTAGTATTATTATGTGTGTAACAATGTTACTAATATTAATTATTATTATTAGCTTATTTTTAGCTTTTTATTATTAGCTTTCAATTTGTATTAGTGGGCCTAGGCAGGCGGCACTGTTGCTGTGCTAAATTATTTGCGACATTTTTGATAATTACTCTAATGAGGGTTTTCGTGAAAATTTACGACACTAGTTGGCACCACTGTGACAAGAGGTCTTCCAATATAAAATATATGATGACGTTCATCATTCGATTCATTCATTCGTTCATCATTCAGTCATGACTAAAGAAAATATAGGCTCTTTGACATATGCCTGGACCTGACGAGTCAGTGCTGCCACCTAGCGAACGTCATTTCAGAAAACCCTCATTAAGAGCGTTTACGCCGTACGGCATTTCATACGAACTTTTAAGCATTTGTGTTTCGAAATGAATGAACCGATTTTAATGAAACTTCATAAGCATAAAGCAGAATGTCTAAAAAGTTAAAGAAGTCTAAAGAACCTTTTTGAAAAATAGTAAAAATTGTTTTTGAAAAAAGTCTAAAGAACCTTTTTGAAAAATAGTGTTGCAGCCAAATCAGACTGATTTTAAATGTTCCATAGAAACAGAGATTTCGAGTTATCTTTTTTAAATGAGACATTTCAAAAATGTTCTTAAGTAACTTTTAAGACCTTTGAATCCGCCTTATGCGTTTGAAATTTCATTAAAATCGGTTCATTAATTTCGAAAATCAAGGGCTTGAAAGTTTCTATTAAATGCCGTACGGCGTAAACGCTCTTAAAATTCAAATATCTCGAAAACTATTGAATTTCAATATGTTGCATTTTGGCCCCCCCCCTATCAGCTCCTGACAGATATACGTCGAATTACAAGTAACCTTAATAATATTATAAAGAGGTAATATTTGTTTGTATGTAGAGGGTAATCTCTGAAACTACTAGTCGGATTTGAAAAAAATGTTTTTGCATTTAATAGCCCAATTCTTGAGGAAGGCTATCGGCTATTTAAAATCACGCTATGAATCTTACGAACACGAGCAAAAAGAAAAAAAAATCAGAAAGAACGCTAAAAAAAACGTAGTGATAGAGCAGGTAGGTGATGCGATGCGACGGGGTGGGCCGGAGGAGAAAAATTTTACACGCGGACGACGTCGCGGGCAGAAGCTAGTCAAAAATAAAACAAAGCATAAAATGGCAATTTTATTAAAAAATCTTATGAAATATAATCTCAGACATAAGTATTAATTTATAAATCTACAAGGCGTACACTTTGATGGAATCCACTCTCAAGTTGGTGTCATACCAAGATGGATACCAGGAGTTCTTCTCTTTCCAGAACTCGAGCATGGCTTTACTGCCGCTGTTCCTCCAGGGCTTGTTCGGAACATCATCGCTGAAGTCATGGACGCCTCCCACGCGAAGACCGAGTGACAGGTAGAACTGGAAAATGATGGTACAATTGTTTAAATTACTAATGGAACAAACTTATATGAATATAAATATTAAAAGATGGACAGGGAGAGGAACGCCAAAGAAAAGATAGATTGATATATGGAGGGAGTATTGTGATAGTGTGATGGTTGACAGGGGAGAATGGAAAAAGAAAACTTGTTACACCGACCCAAGGGCAGGAAGTTAATTATGATGGACTTCGATGATATCAAAGAAGTTATGAAATATATAAACTCTACAATGTCCTACCAAATGATACGGGTGATAGACTACATATACCATTGAAAGACACCCTGAAGATAAATTGTCATTCAGAAGTAAAGGTGTACGGAAAAATTTAAGGTTCAAAGTTCAAAACGGGGCCTGTGAGTCGGACAATCCCTTGTTTATAAATTAATAATACGAATGGGGCACTCTGGAATGATATGAATGAAAAAGAAGTGAATAATAACATGAAAGCTAATGGAATAACGGGAAAGGAAAACATTCAACGCTGCCCTCAAGAAGCAGCTGTACTGTGATTTTTTGTCTGCACGATTATTATAGATTTTACATTATTATAACTTGTTTTCCTTAAAATATTTGTATGCCAGTCCGTGGCGAGATATGTCAATCACAATACTATAATTTATGACGATTATGTTACCATTGTACGCATGGCTCCACATCAAGATATACATAACCAGTATAAGCTGACTTCTGATTGTACGAAAAACCTATAAACATAATTATAGATAATTTATTTGTCAAACATGCGTTTACATAAACTGACTAATCTGACATGCAAGGTATTGAATTAATAGATGATGTGAGCGTCCATGTTTTGCCAATAACGGCGTACAAATTTTGTAGGTATAAAAATTACATTTAATTGCATTTTACATACTAGTAATTCTAAATTTCATTACAAAATACAAAACAAATAAATAACAATTGATGATATTATAGTATAAGTATATTATAGTCAAAATAAATTAAATTATGTCCAGAATATTCATTATTATGCAGTCAAAAAGAATCATTCAAAAGTCAATGAGGGTTTTCGTGAAAATTTACGACACCAGTGTTGGCACCACTGTGACAAGAGGTCTTCCAATATAAAATATATGATGACGTTCATCATTCGATTCATTCATTCGTTCATCATTCAGTCATGACTAAAGAAAATATAGGCTCTTTGACAGATGCCTGGTCCTGACGTGTCAGTGCTGCCACCTAGCGAACGTCATTTCAGAAAACCTCATTGATTTAAAATTTACGTTATTCAATTGTTATTCTTATGTATATTAGAAGTCGGAATAGAAAAGTCCTTTTCATTTAAGCAATCTACAACATTGTAATACACTTTACTAACTAAAAAGATTCTCAGCTTATTTTTGAAAAGTGACAAGGGCAGTTTTCTCCAAATTTTAGGTAATTTATTTTTTATTATGATAGGAGCTATTGAGAAAACACTATACCTATTCCTACAATGTGCCCCTAAGACGACCCACTGACCGCGAGGACAGCTAAAACTGGAAATGTGTAGCTTGATGTATCCCCGCCACCACAGTTTAAGGTCTGATTTTTCAATCACCTGATAACTATTCGAGGAATAATTTTGAAATTTTGACAGTTATTTCATACAAAAACTGTCAAACGTCAATTTTATTCCTCGAATAAAAGTTATCTGGCGATGAAAAATCAACCCTTAATGTAATTAATAATATTCTGATTGACATTACAGTTTTTTTTTTATTTATTTATTTATTTATTTAAACTTTTCGCACAAAAAAGGTACGAAGGCGGTTTTTATGTGTATTTTTTTATATTTTCTACGTATTAAATTCAGTTACCATCTCATCGAGCGGCGCCATGACAGTTCCTCTCAACCAGTTGTCAGCATGCGGCACTTTATGCTCGCGCGCACTCGCGGTGAATCCCTCTCCCGGGTTGATGTCACCGTACTGTTCGCCGTCTACTAGGAGCTGGAGACCGTCTGAGAAAGAGAGTATGGTTACGTAAAAGGTACGGTCGGTGGTTAGGTAGGTGGGTGGTACGTGGTGGTAGGTAGGTAGGTGGTTAGGTAGGTAGGTGGGTGGAAGTTCCCACGCACAACGGACCGAACTGGAGTCTAAATGCGGAAAAGAGAGTCCCCTAATCATCGTCAAGGGTGGAAGTTTTTCGGGAATCGACAGCCGATTCCCGGCCACCGTAGGCGTGGGCTTGCGGACGGCGAGCAATGGGTAGCTCCCCGTCCGATAAGGACCAGGCCCGGGTCGATGGCGCGTTGTGTTTCACGCGTGCTTCAAAGAGATGTCAGCACTGACTGATGGGGTCCGTTAGGGCCGATGCCTGCCAGGGTCGCGGGTTGTTCGAAAGAGATACCGTGGCCCCTGGCACAGGCAACTGAAGGAACACGGGTGGGTTTAAGTCAGTAAAAGTCCGACACGCCCTCCCGCTCCACCCAGAGCAGAAGTTATTTGGTAATTTCTCACCCAAAAAAAAAACGGTGGAAGTTTTTTTATAACTGTTAATAATATCCAAAAGTACTTTTTGAATTTAATCTACTTTAAAGTTTTCTTAATAAAAAGCTATAGGAGCAAAAAACTGGACCTTTCATTGATATCTTTTTTTTTTTGGTCGTTCTTTTTCTTATACCTTAGCCAAAACAGGCCAGGAATTCAATTGAAAGTAGTGACTGATGGCTATAATTCCTAAACGCTTGTCGGTTCCTAAGTACGTTCAAAATGACATAGAGTTTGGTTTTTAAATCATATATTTTAATTAACATACATAGTTAAAATCGGACTTTAGATTTAATAACCATCTTTGGTTCATTCGTTTTAACCTACGTAAACTTGTAATTTAATAGGAACCATATTCAAAATGTGAGGAAATTTATTTCGTCTATAAAATAAAATACGACGATATCTGCTAACGCCATCGACGGCGGCGTACCTGTTATGGAAAACAAAAGAAGAACTCAAAAAAACACGTAATAACAAAAATCTTTAAAGAATCTTACCAGTTTTCCAAATCATAGTGTAGTTATGATATTCCTTATTCCAGTTATTGATTCCAATCTTTTCTTTCATCAACTTGGACCTGAATGGTTCAGAGTCAGAAAGGACCGGTCCTCCATACAACCTCTTGGCAAGACTGGGGTTCCCTCGAGCGAAGGCCACGCGCATCATGCCCGATTCATAGTATCGGGGTCCGTATACGTTTGAGATAGGTTCCAGGTTGATTTCTAGAATGAAAAAATTGGGTGTGATTGATGTGGTGAAAAATAGGCTATTTATTTATATATACTTATATATTATCTTAAGTGTTGACATCATCATCTGCGTATTTAGCCTTTTCCCAACTATGTTGGGGTCGGCTTCCAGTCTAACCGGATGCAGCTGAATACCAGTATTTTACATGGAGCGACTGCCTATCTGACCTCCACAACCCAGTTACTGGGCTATACTCGTTATCCCTTGGTAAGACTGGTTGTCAGATTTTCGGGCTTCTGACGACCGATAACGACTGTCAAAGATCCACAAATGACAGTCGGGACCAACAGCTTAACGTGCTCTCCGAGGTACGGAGGGGTCTTGGTATGTAAAGACGGTCACCCATCCACGGACCAACCGCGGCAAGCGTAGCTTAACCTGGTCGATCGACCTGTGCGGCTGTTATTACGTAGTCACAAGCCTCTATCTTAAGTGTTGACATGGTAGCAAAATAGGCGATTGATTGTGTTTGAGAATTCGGAGCAATATTATATATCACTATTCTCCTAGTCCTAGTAGATAGAAACATGAACGAAATTACAGCAAAAAACGGAATTAATGAATTCAGTATTTTATTAAATATTTTATCTTTGCCAGTTGCTTCGGTAATCTTAATTGAACTTGAAACGGATTTATTCACAATAGATTTAAATGATTTTTATCGTCATGGTTACAAAAGTCAGCCTCCCAAATGACCGTTACCACTTTCAAGTGTTTAAAACTGAAAAAAGTATGAGTTTTCTATAAGTAGCTGACATGAGAGCGTTTACGCCGTACGGCATTTTATACAAACTTTCAAGCCCTTATTTTTCGAAATGAATGAACCGATTTTAATGAAAACTCATAGATACGCATAATCCGGATACAAATGTCTAAAAAGTTAGTAGAGAACTTTTTCGAAATGTCTTATTTAAAAAAAGATAACTGGAAATCTGTGTCGGTCTAATTTGGCTGAAACACTATTTTTCGAAAATGTCCTCAACTAACTTTTTAGACCTTTGTATCCTGCTTATGCGTATGAAGTTTCATTAAAATCGGTTCATTCATTTCGAAAAATAAGGCCTTGAAAGTTTGTATGAAATGCCGTACGGCGTAAACGCTCTTCCTCAATATCTGAAACAGATCTCAGTCTTCCAGAACCTTCCGCTTACCCACGCACAATGGTCCATTTGAAGGACTAAGTGGGGAAACCAAACCCATAACATAGAACATAGAACCTTCGACTTACCAGGTATAAGCCAGCTGCCCGCAGGTAGTTTCGCCCTGACTTCAATTTTGCCGAATTTGAACCCGAATCGATGCTTCGTTGTAATCTTGCCAGTTATGACGGGTGGTATGATCATCGCGCCTTCCGCCTCCCGTCTGCATTCTAACGTGTTTAACTGACCGGTACACCTGGAAATGGAGAATAAATTAAATAGAATGGAGAATTATTTATTTTGGATCTCCAACAAAATATGTACACAATACATGACATAAAATAAAGGGCAACATCAGACTTCAAAAGCAAGCGAATCTTAACTCGAAACTCAAATGTTAGGGGTACAAGGGCCGTAACTTTGTTACCTATCCTAACTTCCTAACTATATAATTAATATGTATTATAAATGCGAAAGTAAGTTTGTTTGTTTGTTACCTTTTCACCCCTAATCCACTGAACCGATCATCATGAAATTTTGTATATACGTTGTTAGGGGTACAGAAAAGGACATAGGGTATCTTTCATGCAGAAAAAAAATACTGTTCCCGAGGAAAGATAACTTTCGATGGTCACAATTGCTTTAATGGCGCTAAGTGTCTTTCGAATCATGATTGAAATAATTATGACCTGACTTTCTGAGCAGTATTCTAACAAAAAGTACTACCTAACTAGGCTTGCATGAATTCACGATAGTATTTCAATCATTAGTAGGTATTATGCTTTTAATATGATTTGGATGACATTTTGGCACACAGATAGTTTATTATAACCTGGATTAAAACAGGATGCTTTTTATCCCGGTAATACATTTCCGTGGGATAATTTCCGACCTCCTCGCGGGTAGGGTTACCATATGACAGGCGTTTGCCGCATTTGATAGGCATTTTAAGGTTTAGACAGGCGTGCGGCCGGCATTGGTCTGAGACAGGCATTTTTAAATTTCGCGCCAGCTCGCGCATCGCGGTTGCATAAATGCAAGCGCGCGGGCGCGAAATTCATGAAAATCTGCCAGTTTGTGTTCTCTATTTTGGCACACAATGCGAACGTAGAACGTACGTTTTCTCTCGTCAACGCCCAGTGAAGTAAAGAAAGAAATCGGCTGACAATTGAATCATTAAAAGCAATATTGATTACTCAAGAAAATTACAAAACTGTATCTTGTGAAGATTTTTACGTTTGTTTTATGAAAAGAACTATTACAGCGTTTTGCTTTAGACAGGCATTTTTCTGAAAATTCAGGCATTTTAGGTATCATAGACAGGCATCCCTCTATTTACATATGGTAACCCTACTCGCGGGCGAAAGCTAGTTATTAATATTTTAAGTTTGTTAGCTAATTGTTAATTTTATTGTGCATGCTGTGGTCTCCTATAAGTAAAGGAGTGCACCTACGTAATACCTGAAGGCCAATTATCGTAATTAAAACGTGCAAAATGTAGTCGCAACCACATCTCAGCGACAATCACTGTCCAAAACTTATCAAAAATGTAGGGAAATTAGATGTATTTTTGACAGATTGAGACTGAAATAAGACTGTGAACATTCTTAAAATTACGAGAATTGCCTCTGTGGGTCTAAAGATGATTAGCACCAACCTGTTAGTAAGATCTAGAGTTTGAGAGAGGATGAATCCTTCATGGTGTTGCGACTCTGTCAATAAGGGAGTGATGACCAGAGAACCGTCTTCAAAGCTTATAGTTCTATCCGGATCGTAGAAGTTGAAGGGATAGTCCTGTAATAAGTTATTTGAGGTTAGGACAGAAAGGTCTGCGTAATGCGCTGGGGCTCTGTCTCGTATAGGGTCTTAGGAAATTGGGAATGTTCTAAATTCGGAAGGATAGAGTTCGGATCTAGTGCACAACCCCTCATACAAATAGGACTATGGTCACTTCGGACCGGCATTTCTCGGATTCGGATCGGATGTAGTGCAGACCCGCTCTTAGTCCTTCTCTAGGTTTCAGGCTACTTCTTCGCCAAAATAATGCTATATCGATTGGTTCTATTAAAGTATGAATTTTGCTATGCTTACGAGCATACAAGGTAGCAGGGTACCTGTAACCCTGGATTCAGTACATGAGTCTGAACCTCTCTGCGTTGAAGTTTTTTGCAATAGGGGGTCTAGAATCATCTCATCTGCCGAGCCTTTTCCCAACTATGTTGGGGTCGGCTTCCAGTCTAACCGGACGCAGCTGAATACAAGTATTTTACATGGAGCAACTGCCTATCTGACCTCCACAACCCAGTTATTGGGTAATACGAAACCCCTTGGTAAGACTGGATATCAGACTTTCGGGCTTCTGACTACCCGTAACGACTGTCAAAGATCCACGAATTACAACAGTGGGGCCAACGGCTTAACGTGCTTTCCGAGGCACTGACGGGTCTCAGGGATCTCGGTATGTAAAGATGGTCACCCATCCACAGACCAACCGCGGCAAGCGTAGCTTATACTGTTCGATTGACCTGTGCGGCTGTTATTATTTAGCCATTGGCCCCTCAACGGGGGGTGGGGGGGGCTAGAATCATGTGCTGAATTCATGGTTTTAGTTTGCTATATAGGTACATACCGGCTCTTGAGGGAACATGACCTCTGCTGTCCAACTGGGTGAGTCCTTAAGTGCAGAACCATTGAACTCTTCGCTAAAGACCAGATCTCCCTTGCATACGGTTCTGCGTGCCACGACCTTAGTGGGTGACGGCAGGCAGTTTTTAGGAGGAGGTAACGTGTTAGGGGGAGGGTTGTACGTAGGCTGGGTTGCAGGAGGAGGCGTAGGTGTAGGCTCTGGAGGTGGGATTTTATTTGGGTCAGCTGGTGATCCGTCTTCGTTAACGTATTCTGGAAGTTGAAAACAGTGCTGTTAGGATTTATTGCAAGCGGCCATATTTTTTTTTTTTTTTTGGATCTTTGACAGTTATTACGGGTCGTCAGAAGTACAGAAGTCTGATAACCAGTCTTACCAAACGGGTTACCCAGTAACTGGTTTGCGGAGGTCAGTTAGGCAGTGAGCAGAAGGAGTGGTGAGGCATTCCTTTTTGTTGTGGATCCACTTGGACAGTGGGTGTCTTAGAAGTAGTATTTGGATATATTTTGATGTAAAATAGCAAGTACTTTAAAAAAAATGGTTGAATTGTTAAACTCTTACCTGTAACAGTCCATTCTCCATTATCTTGTCTGTAACCCAACCCATTCTTGATGACGTAAGTCCAGAAATAGATCTTGTCTCCGAGTTTCAGCTCCGCATTCCTGTCTCTGAAGACCCACTGTCCATTCTTAGCTTTGGTGATGTCACGAGCCCATTGACCAGCTTCTAGGCCTTCCATCTCTACGTTGAGGTTGCCGTGGAAAGCCATAAGTGTGAAGCCATCGTCTGGAAAAGATTTGAATGGGTTTTTAGAATGGAAATTGGGAATACCTATGTCGCGTTGTGCCTTTCGTGTAGGTCAATTAATATGATTCTTACTGCTGCATTTTCTCCCAGGGAGGGTGGGTTTTTTATTTCCAGTACTTGAGACAATTACTACAATTCGCGCACTGAGACCATCGTCGTTGAAAGTGTAGATAGAGATCAGGCGTAGGACCAGAAACACGAGGGTATCACATCACCACCCCCCAAACTCTGGGCTGTTACTAAAAAACCCAATAACACTTTGCTAGTCGCACGTGCGACCACAAGATCAATGGGGCAGTCGACTATTTTAGTAAATCAAGAGTCGAATAACATAATTATCGTTAATTTTGAAATTGCAGATGAGTACTTACTTACTTGAGTACCTTTTTTATCTGTAATTTCAAAATAAAAAATTTGTTGTATAATTAGTATGTACAGTTTATTTGCTTTTTTCCTCTCAAAGTCGTTTCAAAAAGTAAAAAAAAAATCTTAATCAAATTCAAACAACAACTACAGGTTTTGGTTTATAGTTTTATCCTTTTTAACCGAATTCAAAAAAGGAAAAGGTTCTCAAATCGGATGTTTATATATATACATATATATATTTTTATGTATTTTCGGGCATAACTCCCTCATATACAGACGGATTTGAAATTTTTTTTGTTCGAAAGACATTTATTCCGAAATGGTTCCATTTAAATTTCGTAAAGATCAAATTATGAGTTTCGGAGACAGACAACGGAACTCTTCAATAAATGCCAACAAATCAACCGCGATTGCTGCTATAGTATAAGTATGCATTGTTTACGTAATCACACAACATAACATCACGCCTGTACCCTTTAAAGGGGTAGGCAGATGTGTTCAATAGCTTCCTGTCACACACATTCACATAGCAAGTCACTACTTGCCTACCTCAAATAAATCCATATAACACTTTATATGAATTTATTTGAGGTAGGTAGGTACAACTAAAAAGTGAAAAATAATAATTAAAAAATAACGGTTTTTTTGGAAGTCGGTTGTTTTTTTTTTTGTAAAAATGTTTTTCGAACACGAGAATAAAATGTCTTTGAATGACAATAAAAATGCCTGTTTTATACAGAACCATCTGACCCGACAGACGTCCTCTCATTCAATTCGATCTTGAGTTCATACAAAAATCCTATTAAAAAAGCACTTTCAGTTTTTATTGAATTTTCAATTTTCCGGGCCACTTCATCTTTTCTTTCTTGAAAAACCTAATTCGGATTATTACGAACATTTTACACAAAAAAATAGCCAAATCGGGCCGGCCCTTCTCAAGTGATGTGCTTGCCAACAAACAGCGTTTTATTTTTATTTAAGGGCCTTACTCTCGTTTAGTACCGTAACTCGGTCACTTTATGAAGCTTATAACTCATTAACGGTTTGGTTAGAAGGTCTGTAAAAAATATATGTTTGCTATAGATTCATGTACAGCATTTTTGAAACAGGGTTTTTTCATAAGGCTAATACTTTTGCCTTAAAAAAATATTTACCAAAACGCTATTTTCGCTAACATTTGCTTATAACTTCTAAACGGCTTTGATGTTTGGAAATATTTTTACACTGAAAAATTGGTGGTTAGAGGTACTACATATTTGAAATAGCGTTTTTAAATCAATCAACAGTTGCAAAGACAATGCCCCATTTTGAGATATAGGTTCAGAGGTGCTCTGCGCGGGCGCGGGCGGCAGTCGTGCGTTAGCACTGAGACGGGGTGGCTGTGTCGCTCGCTGCTCCGCCCGGCTATCGATCGACTACGCGCGTTTGGCTGTGTTAGTGCAAATATTTATGAACGAATTGTATCAGTATGCGTTTATAGATTAGCTCGCTGCAGAGGGCCCATTTCTATTGTCCGCATGGACGCTTTATTAGTGGTGCCATTTCTAAATACTGTTTTTTTTATATTGTTTATTTTGTAAATATGTATAAGATAATTTGTAAATAAATAAAAATGCCAAAGCAAAGCAAGTCAAGAAAAATACGTTTTCTCTACGACGACGCACCGTTTTATAGATATTAGCGAAAAGCTCAAAAGTTGGAATTTTTATACCCCCCACTCCGGCTCACCTCCTAGACGCGGGGACTTTTAGTATGTTTACTCCCTAAGCACTCTGAGCAACTTTCTGAAGAAATCGCTCAGGGCCCAGCTCACGCACTCTACACCTCTTTTTGGTTTATTCGTTGAGTGGACTAATAAGTATCTATCTATCTATACTTAATCTTATAAATAAAAATCTTTAAAACTTTATCTAATAAATAAAATTGGAGTGTCTGTTTGTAATATTAAAACAACCGCTTCAGGCCATTTTATTTAGACTGTTTAGAAAATAACTACATACTTACTCACAATAAAAAAAAATGTTTTCAAATACCTTAATTTATAAAAAATGAGCATTCTTAGTTGTCAATCTACGAGTAGGTATTTGCATTACTGAGTTTATTGATTACTACCTTCTCATATTCTTGTGCGGATTTATTTCTGTGACTGGGACTTTCACTAGCAGATAGGTGAATAAGGAGTAACTTAGGCTACTATTATTTTAGAAAAAAAAAAAGAAAATAGGTTCCCACGAAAAAAAATTAAAACCTATGAAATGAAATATTGAATAATATCCGATTCAAATAGGGAGGTTGTATACTACGTTTATTTAGGTACTTAACCAAATGTAAATAAATCATATAATAAAGAAACGGAGTATAGTTTTTTTTATTTTTTATAAGTGGATCCTATACGTGAAGATTCCTTAATTTCCAATGAAATTGATTGGATAAATAATAAAATAATATAGTGTTTTTGTTTTAGCCCAAGGAAATCGTTCACCAAATATTGTATATAAAAATGCTAATACGAAAAACTAAAAATAAATAATAATTAAACTAAAATGCAAAAACGATCAAAAAGAACTAAATGGAGAAATATTAGAAGAATTTCAATAAAATTAGCATAGGTATTTCTTTACGTGGCGGTGAATAGACGACTTTTATGAATTTGAGGGGGTGAAGCAGATGAAGTGGGATACGAATAGTCCCCGCCTTCGGCGGGGTGCACCGCGCGGATTTCGTCGATGAGCGACTTCCATTATATTTAGAAGCGTAATTTCGCGGCTCGAATAAGATGCACGATTGCCTCCGCGCTCTACTGTCCGGATTCTCACTGCGTAATCACCAGGTTCGAATCTCAGTGGACGGCATAATCTTTAGTTTTGTTATTTTTTAATTACATATAATGTACTTATCTTTTGTTTTGTTATTTTTTAATTATAATGCGCATATTTTTATTTTCTTATTTTTAAAATAATTCAATAAGTAATTGTTATTTTAATAAAAACAATCATTTTTATTCCTATAGTTATTTTTCTTCAGAATCTAGAGTAATATAATAAAAATAAAATAAAAACGTCCACCAAGCTTGATTCGGAAAAAATTATATACCTACAGTGTTTTACAAAAGAGTGTAAGCAATAATAATATAGTCTGAAAATTTTCAAACAAGAAAATCGGCAAAAAGTAAAATAATAATTAAAAAAACATATCAAATAAGAAAATAAAAAAAAAACCAAATATGGAAAAGTTTGGATTTGAAGCCGGGCGTTAGTGACTAAACTATAGTGACGTGACGCACGAGACCACTAGACCAATCGAGCTGTTGTAATATATGTCGAAATTACGCGTCATAATCTGTACAAACAAAATATGGTGTGTACAAAAAAGTAGGTACTTACTTTACAATTTGTTTCGTCGAATAAGATCTCTTTATTGCCTTCCGTTTATTTTCTTGTTGACCATTTTTTATATACTGATAGTTCAAACATTTACACCAACAACATAACTTAGAAAAAACTAATCAAAAAATAAAATATAATAAACAGCTTTCATCAACAAACAGATACCAAAGTACGTACCTACACTAGGTACCGACTCGAAATAATTGCAAGACTTCAAAGTATTTTATACGGCTACTCGCTCAACTACATAGGTACCCAACGCGTCAGTTTTCGCAAATGCGATCATTCTCCTTATCAATTAGAGTCTACGGAACAATTTCGTATGAAAGTATTTTTACTTTAATGGTTTGTGAAAATATTAATTGTAAACGCGATTATGCTCCTTATTCATAGAAGATAACGGGTCAATTTCCTATGCAAGTATTTTTACTTCCAACTAAGTTTGAAAATAATAATTGTAAAACAAAAGAATCTTCGTTTATTTGTGGAATATTTAACATAATTATTGGTTAGCAACTCGGCATTCTTATTTCACGTGTAAACGTGTAATACTTAAAAAATATTTTTCATGTTTGATGTGAGACTCGAACCCGAACGTTCGCCATGCGAGGTACAGTGTTAGCCACTTTGGCCACCGTAACGCTTACGAACCTTATTGAAATTTGTAATAACAATCATGTGGCCAATTTGTAGTGTTGTCAAACGTTCTTATAGAAGAAGGTCATTACATTAGTACTAATATTGCTATGCCATAGTTTTGTGAGATTGCTAGTCGACTTCTGACTGTTTTTGTAATATACCTACCAAAATATTTTTTTTTACAATTTTTGTCTGTCTGTCCGTCTGTCTGTCTGTTTGTTCCCGCTAATCTCTGAAACGGCTGGACCGATTAAGACGGGACTTTCACTAGCAGATAGGTGAATAAGGAGTAACTTAGGCTACTTTTATTTTAGAAAAAAAAAGAAAATAGGTTCTTACGAAAAAAAATTAAAACCAATGAAATTAAATATTGAATAATATCCGATTCAAATAGGGAGGTTGTATTATACTCCGTTTAATTAGGTACTTCCAAATGTAAACAAATCATAATAAAGAAACGGAGTATAGTTATGTTTATAAGTGGATCCTATACGTGAAGATTCCTTAATCTCCATAGAAATTGATTGAATAAATAATATAATAATATAGTGTTTTTGTTTTAGCCCAAGAAAATTGTACACCAAATATTGTATATAAAAAGGCTAATACGAAAAACTAAATATAAATAATAATTAAACTAAAAATGCAAAAACGATCAAAAAGAACTAAATGGAGAAATATTAGAAGAATTTCATTAAACATGCATAGGTATTTCTTTACGCGGAATACAGAATTAATAAGTTATCGTAAACTCTGCGAACTCAACAATAACTTTTTTCTTAAATTCCACGCGGACGAAGTCGCGGGTAACAGCTAGTACAAAATATATCAGTCTTGCATCCGCCATTCCCTTCTGGAATCGTAGGCAAAAATGGCGACCTACGTGCGGCATGTCTGCGCTTCTGCATATTCTTTGAATTTCGTTTTAGTGTAGCGCGCCACCGCACGCGTTTTACGTAGGACGCTTAGCTCCGCCCACATGCACAAGGTCAGTGAGCCATCTATACACCTTAAGTATATAGAGGACAACTAGCTGTGCCCGCGACTTCGTTTGCGTGCATAAGTATAGGAATACGTTAAATTGGATTTCATGGATTTAATTTTTTTAGCACGGTATCCGATTTTTTTCTTCTAAATTATAAGTATCCTAAATTACTCCTTATAATATCTGCCAGTGATAGTCCCGTCAAAATTGGTTCAGTCTTTTCGGAGATTAGCCGGAACAAACAGACAGACAAATTGTTTTTTGTTGTAAGTGTCGTAAATATGTTCATATATGCATTTAGTAAAAAGCTGTTATTTTGACATTACAAACAGACACTTACATTTTATTTATTTGTATAGAGTATAGGTACACAGATTTGTATACATGTACAGATATTGATAAAAAAACTGGCCAAGTGCGAGTCGGGCTCGCACAAGAAGGGTTCCGTACCACAAGGCAAAAACACCGAATAAAACACGTTTGTTGTATGGGAGCTCCCTTAAATATTTATTTTATTCTGTTTTAAGTATTTGTTGTTATAGCGGCAACAGAAATACATCATCTGTGAAAATTTCAACTTTCTAGCCAGGCTGTATCTCATGAATCGTTCATGAGATACAGCCTGGTGACAAACAGACAGACAGACGGACAGTGGAGTCTTAGTAATAGGGTCCCGTTTTTACCCTTTGGGTACGGAACCCTAAAACAATATACCTCAAGAAGCTTGAGCATTTGATGGTCCCTAATAGATTAAAAAAAAAAATATCTTTGGTACCTATTTCGATACTATTCAGTTTAAAGACGATTCTGTTGGCAAAGTAAACCTGGTATGCCATGTTTGTATATAAACTACTTGTCACTAGTCCGGATGCTGTGGTCATTGCCTTTAGCGCCATGGACCTCTGAGGACATCGCGTCAATGACCACCGGTCAGAAGAATACTTAAAGATGAAAATGTTGTTTGACAAACTTGTATTGGAATTTAGTGTTTTTGTATAAATTATCACCTTAACTGTCTGACCGGTTAGATCTGGCCTTTCACCGGGAGAAGTTCAGTGTCCTAGCAGTACAAACATTATAGGGTGATAATGCCATGCTATGATAAAATGTTGTAGTTTTTAGAAACCGCACCGAAGGAACGCAATAGTTTCAAGAAAATATGGAGCCTTAAGAAATCTTTCAGGGATTCAGTCAGTCAACATAATATAATATGTGAGCTCATTTTTATTGCGGCTATCCTTCGTAATAAAATTACCTACCCTTTTCTTATTATTTCCCAGAATTTGGAACCCCTGCCTTCTATCGAAGTATCGGAATAAATAGTGCGTGAATAAAATATCAAATAACGTGGATATGGTAATGTTATTATTCGATCGGAATGTTAAGTTTCGGGTTTCTGGTTTTTTTTTGACATTTAATTCTATCTGCGCCTAAGTTATGGACAATGGGTAATTCTGTATGGGCCCCGTACCCAAAAAATAATAATACTGTAGCAATATGAACTATGTCTGTCTTTTATGCCCTCAGGGAATAGTTTAATTAATCCTAAGAAAGCATGTCTGAAAGATAAATTAAAAATATATTAAAAAAGAATGGAGTTAGGATACTCCTTTTTTTATTGCGGAATGGGCCTACTCTTGACCCCGATGGAAAGTGATAGATGAGGTCTATGATGGAAACTTTTCTGTTGTGTACACTTTACATCATCATAACACATCATCACGCCTGTAATACCCGATGGGTTAGGCACGCATATTCCGCCACTATGTTACAGTTTGGAAAGAGACAATCGGCTAATTTCGGCTTCGTAGAGCGTTATCTCTGTCGCACGAAATACAAACAGTCCGGTATCTATTAGGAGCTGTTAAAACAATTATGATTTGCTTCTTTTGATAATTATTTTTATTCTTTGTATAAAATGCAAAAAAGGTAACTGTAATCTAGTGTGAGGTCGGTGGCTTGATTTAATTGCTGTAGCGGCTTTATTTACTCTGGCGCAGTTCATCTCGTGGTCCTGGGTTTGATTTCTAGATAAGACAAAGTGTTATTGGGGTTTTCCTTAAGGAATTTCTTAGTAACATCCTGAAAATTGGCAGTGTTAAACCCCCCCCCGTGCTTTGGAAAGCACGTGAAGCCGTTGGTCCTGCGCCTGACCTCTCTCCGGTCGTTGCGTCTCGTCCCATCGGACTATGAGAGTGAGGGAAGAGGGAGTGCACCTGTGTCTGTGCACACACTTGTGCACTATAATATCTACCACGCCAAAGGCTTGTCTCGGTTAAGGCTGGTTTTCCACCAGAGATGAGCGAGGATGGGTAGCGAGGGATATGTGCCTCCCACATGGAAATAGCTGTCACAGGTAAAATTAGCTTACGAATCTATTTATATAGGGCAGTTTGGCAATAAAAAATGCTACCATTGGTAAGCAAAACGATTCGTTTTTGTTTATAGGAACCGAGCATAAGTAAATAGGTGAGTTACTAGTCATAATAAGGTATATTCGAAGTCATCAATTTATTTGTATTTTTGTACATGACGACTGTGTTTTGTTTGAGTGTTGCTAAATGAAATTTTCTCTATAACTATTCTGAGACGGGGTAAATCCGTTACAAACAATGAGTGTGCAATTGCATATTCTGTAATGAGTGTAATGACCTAATATGTAAAATGCATGTTCACAATAATAACACCATTTTCCTGCGGTTTTGTAATAGTGCGCTGATTAAATAATTAATTATTTATCTAAAACAATGCATCATTTTATGTACCTATTTAAATGACAAATATAATAATGTTGTTTACCTAATTGAAGGAAAAATAGTTCCTTTAGTCATCATTTTCCTCGTGATTTGCACTTGACCACTGTCATTTGTTTGTGTGTTGCTAGATGAAAATAATTTCCTTAAAATAATTTTGAGATGAGGTTAATCCGTCACAAACAATTAGTGTACAATTATAGGTCTGCAATGACCTAATATCTAAAATGCATGTTCACAATAAGAACTCCATTTTCCTGCGGTTTTGTAATAGTGCGCTAATTAAATAATTTATTATATTATAGTAGGTATAAACCTCATACAATGCATCATTTTAAATATAAAAAAGGAATATTATAATACTTATTGTTTTCCTAATTTAAGGAAAAGTAAAGTAATTGCTTTATTCTTGACGGTATGTTAATTTTTAATGTGAATTTAGTTTTAAATTGTAATATAGCTTACCTCTTCAGTATGGGCCTACTACATACATAAGCTATGAGCAAGGAGTTGGTTCGATTCCCGGGGTGATCATTATTTGCTTTTAGGAAATTTTCTGTTGGATTTCGGAAATGAATGGCATATGGGTCAGCCCTTGATAAAAGTTTAATAAGTTTCAGTGGATTTATAACCTCATGCAATGTTAACAAAACTATTTTATTTTCGATAAGTACCCAAAGGGGAAGGATAAAACCTTGAGGTCCAAAACGTGAGTGTGTAAGGTGTTTTTAAGGATAGTTGAAAAATCGATTAATTAACGTTATGTATTTTCTGGTGTACAATACAGTCATCAAATGCCTAGCCCATAGATATAAATAAATCGCAATATCATAGGAAATTCAAATTAGCATTGTAAATATTTCAAAATGGTTTCCTTTGTTCCAAAACCGGCTTTGAATCGTTCTGGAAAAGATTTTAAAATTAATTTCATGGCTGCCCAAGAATCTACCAACCCGCGCTGGGCCCGTGTGGTGGATTACGGCCCACTCCCTCTCACAGAGAGGAGGCCTGTGTCCCAGCTGTGGGAACGTTATAATATAGGTTCATTATGTGATGGCTGCTCCAAAATAGTTGGGAAAAGACTACTTGATGACGTAAGCGCTTGTTCGCCATCTTGTGTCTTCCTAATTCAAATGATGACAGGTCAGCCATATTCATAATGCATATATCTTCGTAATTATTTATTTGTCACAATTTGATACACTACCTTCTGCCTGCGACTTCGTCCGCGTGAAATTTCTTGTTCCCCCGACCCACCGCGTTGCATCGCATCGCCCTATTACTTCGTTTTCACTTAGAGTTCTTTCTGACTTGTTTGTGTTTTTGATCGGTTCTTAAGGGTTCTAGCATGATGTCAAGTAGGTTATAGCCTTCCTCAAAAATTGGGCTAGCAACTGCAAAAATAATGGTTCAAATCCAACTAGTAGTTCCAGAGATAATTAGCGCGAACAAACAAGCACTTCAGCTTTGTTCTTACGATTACAAATATGGTCTTTTCAGATTAGTCCTTGGTCTCATCGAACCCTGCCACGTTTGGTGTGCAAATATAAGGTACATATTATATTTATTACAGGACAGAGATTAATAGGTCAGTATTAACATTTTTGATTACATAATCACGAATTAAAATTAGGTAAAATTTGAGGCATGTCAGTTGTCATCATCATTCTCCAGGATAATCAGCCTATAATGTTCCCACTGCTGAGACAAAGGTCTCCATTCTTCAAAAGGGAGCGAGTTGTAATCCACCACGCGGGCCCAGTGCGGGTTGGTAGATGTCAATTTTTGGTTCTAGGACATGCCGGTTTCCTCATAATATTTTCCTTAACATTCTCCAGTTCTTATCTTATTTTATTTTGGGGTCAGTGCAGCAAGTCCTACTGCTCTATACATAATCTATTAGTCATCATCTCAGAATAAGGTAAATCTTATCAATAATGTGGTAATAATATATAAATATGGCAATGCTGCCAGCCTTCTGGGCACTTTTCCTGTTGACAGCGATGTGGACGAATTTTTCGACGCCCTGTAACTCTTTTTGATACTTGTAAATATTTTTATTTCTATTATAGAGTTAGTGTGTAAATTCTTTTAGCTTTAATAAAGTGGTGAAATAGATAACAGTTCAAATCATAAATATAGCGTCAATGAACTTATTATTAACGCTATATAATAGGTCAAAGTATATTTGTGAGTAGCGACCCGCCCCTGACTTCGCGTGGTTTTTACGACTTGACAAAACATCGAGATTTATTTATTTTGTGTAAGTTTAATTAATGAATTATGCACATAAACCTTTCGGAATAAATTCCTTAAATGATGGTGAAAACTGCATCAAAATCCGTTGCATACACAGACTTATATGTTGCGTAGTTTAGAAGAACAATGCGGTCACACAGACAAACACTAAAAGTGACTTAATTAATAATAACATGTATATATTATATAGAAGTGGTGAAAGAGATAACAGTTTTTAAACGTGCGTTAACGAACTTATAATTAACGCTATAAGGTCACAGTATACTTGCGAAGTTTTTTCCTTATTTGTAGTTAGGTATGCATTGTGGAAAGCAGAACATACTGAGAACAAAATAATGCAATACCTAAAGGTTAAAAGATAATTCGGTACTGGAGCGAAGTAGGTAGGTACTCGTAATATTATGTGATCTGAGGGGTAATTCTCGTAATTTCAAGAATGTTCAGTCTGTTCTTAATCTCAATCTGTCAAAAATACCTACCTACCTCTAATTTCCTTACATTTTTGACGTTGATTGTCGCTGAGATTTTGAAGTATTTGAATTTCGAACGCTTTTGATTATGGGAATTGGATTTCTGATTTCTTTTCTTGTTATGGAAATATGTCTATATCTGTCTATAGGTATCTGTTTGTTTACTTTTGACGGTTGAACGGGTTTCGATGAAATTTGGCACACAGGTACACAATTTCGCATGAACGGTTAAATGGATTTGGATAATGTTTGGCATACTAATAGATCATGTCGTGGATTAACACATGGGGTACTTTTGATTCTCATAAATGAAGTAGTTCCTTAGGAATACGAGTAAAACCGAAGGCAACAATAGATAGTATTAAATTTTTGAAGTGAAAACTTTTTCGTACACATCCGTAATCGGCAATTGCTGATTACGGATGTGTATGTAACTTTTTAAAGCCCAAAATCCGAGTTATTGCACTTATTGTAAGTACGGCAGAATTCTGCAGCTATGATGACGTGTTGCGCTTGACCAGCAATGAAAGCATAAGTACGTAGGTATTTTAATTAATCATTTATAATTTACAAATTCTGAATTATAAATTTATTTTGAAATACAAAAAAAACAACTGTTATTTCATAGTTTTTTTTAACCTCAATTAAGGTCATTAAGGTGATGACACAAGTCATTCGTCTAGCAATAGGGTTACGACACCAGTTTTGTTATCAAAAATGGGTTTGTTAATTACAGGTTTTACCCACAGTCGTTTAATAATCATAATTATTCGATAATAATAATAATAGTCGTTTAATGTAATTATATTCTAAATGACGAGATAAAATATTCTTAATAAATAATCGTGTTGTTTACCTTAATTGGCTTAATTTATACAAAAGTTTTGACGGTAATGTGAGTACTTTTGTTTTAGGTATTTTGTTCTTACGAGGTGTTTTTACTTGTATATTACGTCATTTTATAAACATTAAAAAAAATATCGTAGTGGTCAGATAAATAGCAAATTGGTACACGATCAGTTTACCCAAGCGTGCCTGTTCATTCTGTTTTTATTTAAGTAAATACCTACCTAAACAATTTGACAGCTGATGCTTACATTTTTTTTTGTATTTTGTGATTTTCGGCGAGTCCCTTGTCATTGCCATTGAAGATTATTATATTGAGTTACCTCGGTTATCAAAAAGGCCAATATTTGTTAAACTAAATAGACGTGTCTACTTAAAATAATGAACAAGAGGAAAACTAAAACAAAAATTATGAGTAACTTTCAAATTTTAATGGTATAAGTGTTGATGACTCATTTTAAGGTTTTTTTTTAAATGTCAAGACAAAGGAATTCGTCATAAGGTGTTAATTGTGTCCGCGCTATTTCTTGTTAGTTGGTGTATTACAAACTACACCAACTGTATCCACCTTTGTGTGTCCACCTTTTATTATTTGTTTATCTTAACTTTCCGAACCAAAACGGTGTTTAATTTGCCAAATTAAAATATAGTATAGTAGGTAAGACCAGGTTGCGCGATTAAGATTCTAACTATAACAGACAATTATTATTTATTCCTTCTCACGTTTGCTCACAACACATCTGACATTGGTAGACAATGACATCGGCACCAGAGCCATAGAGAAAAATTTAATAGAATAGAATGATAAAAGTCCCATTTTATTAGCTCTGTAGACTAAACATAAACTTATTTTCTGGCCATTCCAAAGAGATCTAGAAAATAATATCCTGCAAGGCTTTGCAATTTTACTTCTTGGGTTTTCCTGTTACGGTCATTGATTGCAGATAACAGTAAAAAGTATTTTAAGTACTAGATAATGGCTGAAAAACTAAGCTAAATATAACGCCTACGGTCGAATACTAAAATACATTCAAGTTTATGAAATCTCTGACAAAAATTTGGCAATATAAGTCTTCTGTGAATTTACCCACCTTTTCACAGAAATAAGGGAATACCTACCTAGTATGTACCAAAGTGAGGTCAGTGGGAATCTGGGAATAACAAATCGTAGTCACTTTACAAATAAAACAGTTCCCTTACAAAAAAACATCAATAACAAACAACAGCGGACAGGAAAAACCTTCCGATTACATAAAAAAAACGACATACCTGGTACAGAAACTCTCAGACCCTTAGGCCAGATGGCTTCTAGCTTTGCAGGAGGGACTTTGTACGCGGCAGATCCAGATTGTATGAAGCATGTTGCGATTACCGCAAATAAAGAAATAGTTGAGCGAGCCATAACGACCGTGCTCGCGGACGGATGGCAGCAAACTGACGTTTGGCGTTACGGGACTATGTAAGCGCTTGAGCATCTGCGTAGAGCACAACAATTACTAGATGTGGCAGGTTCAAGTTCAAGTGTGGGTAAATAAAGCAAGTAATATTAACTGGAACAGGAAAATATTAAATTTAAATCAGATTAAATAGTTTTTTGTCTGCAGAATCTTTTTAACACTTTATTAGCTTCACTTGCTAGTAGAAAGAGATGCTACAGGTACCTACCTAAATGCTTACTCGCCGTGAGCATTACGTCGAACGCAGCGTCGAGCATTCACAGGAACGTTACGTTACATGTATTTGGAAACTGAGCTTTTACCTGTATTGTACCATGTGTAAGAACGTTACTTTACATGAAAATGCTCTAGTGTATATTCACCTTACCTTCAGCTACCTATCTTCAACACATACAGAGTAATGTCGTCTGTGCCCTCCATAGCTATTAGTAGTAACTTAGATAATTTAATGGTGGTTCACTCAACTAAAATATAATGAATTTTTATGGAAAACTGATGATATTCTCCTGCGTGTACTATTTTACTCCACATACATATAAACTAACAATAAACTGAAGAGTTTGTTTGTTTGAACGCGCTAATCTCTAAAACTGCAGATCGGATTTGAAAAATCCTTTTTGCGTTTGATAGCTCATTTCTTGCGGAAGGATATAGGGTATTTACCATCACGCTATGGCTCTGACTGAAAAAGGTAGGTACGAAAGAACGGTAAGCGAAAACGTTTAGTTTTATGATGCTAATATAATATTTATGCAAACCTAATAGACCCTTTTCATAATAAGGCAAAATCAACATTCATGGCCACCCTTGTGATTCAATTTTCGTAAGCTTTATTAAATAAAAACAATTTTAAATTATACATTTTCTACAAGGATGAAAGGACAACAAATCTATTAATAAGATTTTATGAAAAAATCCACAGGAAGTAATAAATACACTATGAGTTTCTTATCTATACTAATATTATAAAGCTGAAGAGTTTGTTTGTTTGTTTGGTTGAACGCGCTAATCTCTGGAACTACCAGTCGGATTTGAAAAATTATTTTTGCATTTGATAGCCCAATTCTTGAGGAAGGCTATATTTAACATCAAGCTATGACCTTTAGGAGCCGAGAAAAGAAAAATAGTCAGAAAGAACGCTAAGCGAAAACGAAGTTATAGCGCGGGCAGGCGATGCGATGCGACGCGGTGGGTCGGAAAGAAATTTTACGCTGACGAAAGTCGCTTGCAGAAGTTAGTAATTAATAAAGACAATTTTAAATGAATATAAGCAAAGGAATATTGTTACCAGTAATATCAACCAAATAAGACTGAAAATGACATCCAAAAGCAAAATAAAAAATGTACGCACAATACTCCAAAAGCCACAACCCATTATGCTGGATGCCGCTTTGCATGTGGCATTGTGGCTTAATAGCGAGATAGCAATAACATCAATAATGCCTGCTGCAACCAGAGCAATACTTGTACAAAATGAAACGTCACTTTACACGTTCAAAATCTAGTTGTAATCTCATCTCAGCGACCAAAAAAATGTCAAAATTTATTTATTTTATTTATTTAAACTTTTCGCACAAAAAGGTACAAAGGCGGACTTAATGCCTTAGGCATTCTCTACCAGTCAACCAAAATCTTGTCTATATGTCGGGAAATTAGAGGTATTTTTGACAGATTGAGCCAGAACAGACCGTGAACGTTCTTAAAATTACGAGAATTGCCCCTCTGAGAACAAAAAAAAAAACACGAGAACAGTTTGCCCGATCTGGAAATCCAACCCTGGACCTCAAGCTCAGCGATAGCGCTGGCGACTAATATACCAACGAGTGTAACAAAGACATACGGTGTATTACACATTGCCAAATATGAATAATTCGCCCATTTTAGCGGGTCACAGCTGCAAGATGAGCCATCTAATTCTAACAAATTGAACCCATTTAGTTTGGCTCAACCGTATAACAAATAGGTCCCTACCTAACGTACCCCTGTCTAAACTAATCTACATATCTACTATTTATATATTTAACAATCTACTATTTATATAAACAAACGCTTCAGCTTTAAGGCTCCTACAAACAGGCGCGACACGCGATTTAATCGCGCGCGATACAAAGGCACCGCTCGTTGCGCGACTTGAGGTGCGTTTACACTATGAGTTTCTTATCTATACTAATATTATAAAGCTGAAGAGTTTGTTTGTTTGTTTGGTTGAACGCGCTTATCTCTGAAACTACCAATCGAACTTGAAACATTATTTTTTTATTTGATAGCTTAATTCTTTAAAAGGCTGTTAACATCACGCTATGACCCTAAAGAGCCGAGCAAAAAGTCAGAAAGATCGCTAAGTGAAAACGAAGTACCTACTCGTAGATAATAGCGCGGACAGACGATGCGACACGAGACGGGGTTGGGACCGTGGAACGTGGTGGATTTCACGCGGACGAAGTCGCGGGAAGAAGCTGGTGTACTGTAAAAAAGGGGTCTTTTTTTTTCACGTTGGTAATCATCAAATTACCCCTCCCGCTTTGGGTGGAGCGGAAGGGAGTGTCAGACTCTTACTGACTAAAACCCACCCGTTAGCCCTTTATGTTCCGGGCCAGCGGTAACCCTTTCGGACAATCCCGCTGACAAGAAAGGGTCTTGGATCACTTTGATATGCAACTTTGTGTGCGTTTTCACTGCGATACTCACTAGGCTCTAAGCGCTAAGCAAGCCTCCTGTCAGTGCTTGTGGCGCAAGTGGGTGTAGGCGAAATGTTAGGTGGAACCAGTCCACAGCTGCTCGATAAAGGTCCGAAACGAATTGATTACGATTCTGATTTGGCGGTAGGTTTTTCCTGGTACTCTGGCCAGCACAACTTTACAATTTGCAACAAACAGCAAGGAACAACAAACAGCTACATTATGCAATATTATAAACAGAAAAAACATAAATTACTTAAGTAATAATGTAACCCACAGCGCTATTTCAGAAAGTATTTTCTCTCACTTTTCAATTAAGTGAAAAGTTTGGTTCTCCAAGATTCCGCTCAAGTTTTCAGTTATTAAACGAGTATTTTAACGAGGTAAAGGGTTATTACTGTTATGAAAAGCTGTGTTGTTTAATGTAAGTATGATGTTTTAATGTTGAATAATATCGGTAAATAATAAAATATCCTTAGAAAGTACTAGTTGTAGTAGTAAACTATAGTTTTGTATAATTTAGAAGCATTCTTAAAATTTTGTAAATGTTAGAACCAGGTATCCGTTTATTATTCTTTTTTGTTTGATGTTGACTTGAAAGAGCATGGCAGTTGAGAACGTGTCATGCTCACTTAAAATGTCTCACTGATGGTGGCGCGTGTGTTGGATCATTCGATTTAACTGAAATAAATGCTTTGAGTTTGAGTTTGATACGGAAGGAGGAAAGGGTATTGTGATGCAGCCTGGGAGGCCTATGTCCAGCTGTGGACTGCAACAGGCTGTGCTGTACTTGAATCAATAACTCAGCAGTATATTGATGTGCATTACGACAATACAACAAAATATTATACTGTTTTTATTTGCTATATTATTAAAATATAGTAAAAGAAGCGTGGAACTGCAAGTGTGGAAGCAGCAGATGTCAACGTTGTAGGCATGAATTGGTTCATTTATAATTTTAAATACTAGGTGCCCCAGAAATATTACAGAAAAAAACAAATGAAAAATAAATAAATCGTAAATCTTTTCCCGATTTTGAATATTTTCTGGGGAACTATTCCATTTTTCTTTACATAAAAACCCAAATCCCAAAAAAAGCCAAATCGGATTAGCTGTTCTCAAGTGATGCAATTACCAACGAACAGCTTTATATTTTTATTTATATTATTTCATAATTAATTTATTTAAATACCAATTAACCCGACAGACGTGCATTCCCACTTTTCCATGACACCCAAAACAAAACAAAAAACAAAATTACACACATCCATCGTAAATCGTTAGTTATGGCCTAACTAAGTTCATACAAAAATCCTGTTGAAAAAACGACTTTCAGATTTTTCCGAATTTGTAAATTTTTCGGGATTTTTTTTTTTTTCTATAAAATCATGATCTGGATTTGCATGATCGTTTAAAAAGTGGCAAGTCTATGCCTTTCTGGGTCTCTGGTCATGAGTGTGTGATAATGACCACCGGTTGAACCGGTGCGTTTCCACTGAGGCACAGTATATTATTATTATTATTTGTATATTATTATTATTTTTTTGTTATGTATTTTCTGGTGTACAATAAAGTATATATAAATAAATAAGGTAGTAGGGTCTTAAAAAGGTACCTACTATTTATCTTTGTTAACCTGTGCGATGTATGCATAATCAGGCTATAATTTTCCCACGTCTGGGACATAGGCCTCCTCTCGGTGAGAGGGAGTGGGCCGTAATCCAGCACGCGGACCCAGTGATGGTTGGCGGATGTCACTAGTCTTTGAATTTTTGCTTCTAGGATATGTCGGTTTTCTCACGATGTTTTTCTTCACCGGTTTGAGAGCAGTGCTGATGAAATAATTTGCACATAGTAAAGCGCCTGGGTTCGAACATACGACCTACAACTCGTAAGACGCAGCCGTTACCACTGGGCCTACCAGAGCGGCCTCCAGAAGCAGACTGCTCTAGACAAAGTCATCATTAGACGAAAGCAGAACATGCACAGGCATCTATAAAACTGGAAATTTGAATATTACTCACAGTTTCTAAATCGCAAGGGTAGGTACTTAGGCAGTTTTCGACTCCGAAACCGAACTCTTGACTCCTCTAACCACTTTACTTTATTCCTCATAGTTCTTTTACCTTACCTGAAAATGTATAGGTAAGTACCTATGAGAAATTATACTATTGCACTTAAATTAACACAATAATTTATAGCTATAGTTATTCAACAATATTGAGGAAAATTGACAACTTGTTTGATAATTTTGGAAATGAAATGCAATATCGTATATTTAAGATTATATTATATAGGTAAGTATATTATAAGAATACTGACCAATAAAGCTCAAAAAAAGTTACCATGGCGGCGCTATAACGCTGCCATTTTCGAAAAAGCCCTACGACCGAGGAAGCCCTAAATTATGTCCCATCATCATTTTGATTGAATTCAAGGTAATCACAATGAGAACCGTTCCAGACGGTGCGGTGCGGCGTCGCACCGCATTTAATTTTGTACAGACTGTCGTAGAGATGGGCAAGCTAACACTCTTTTCATCGCCGCTGCGGTGCCGGTGCCGCGACCCCGCCGTAAGAACGTTGCGACGCCGCTGCCGCTCGCACTGCCCGAGTGATCGCCAGTGCGGCGAGATGTTTTGAGGTCGGCGCCACACCGCACCGTGTGAACGGGTCATACAGTTAATTTATCATTTAAATTACATTAATTTATTGCTATGTTATTAGTGTTGCTTGCGCCAATAATAGGTTTTTATAATTAATTATTCCTACCTACCTATTTAATTAATTAGGGCATTACATAGTGAAAAGTGTTAGTATGTTTTACATAACTATACAGGGATATTACATTAACACCTCTTAAGGGGTCATTGTACTCATCATTATGAACAACTTTTACTATGGGACCAAACCTGAATTCCCTACATTTATGTTCGTATAACTCGTCAAAATGTAGGGAACAGCTGAATTTTTTTTTCGCGATTTCAGCTTCGGTCCCATAGTAAAAGTTGTTCATAATAATTAATGATATCAATGACCTCTTAAGAGGTTGTTAATGTTTCACCAATAACCTTGTATATTAAAAATCAATGTGAATTGCCTTCATGTTGCTGTGGTGGAGCAAGCAGTAATAGGCGAAATATATAAAAAAGTAAACCATGTGGATAGTTGTTTACGTTTAGTGCGATAGATGGCGCTACATGTTGAATATGTAATTTTTTTTAATTTTTAGCCTATGTTGCCCACTACAGGGCACATACCTCCCTTTCTTTTTTCCACTCCTCTCTGTCTTGAGCTAGTGTGGACCAATCCTGTCTGTAGGCGTTAAGCTCATCCCGCCATCTTCTGGGTCTTCCTCGATGTGGTGACATCGAGGAAGACCCAGAAGATGGCGGGAAAACGTCCGGTGGGACGTTTCATATTTACATTTCTTATACAATGAAGTGTTTGAAACATATGCTATAATAGTAGATTATTAACCAAGGGCATAAAGCAGTGTCTTCTGTCGCGGGTGACGATTTAAATCGCGAGCGTAACGAAGGACCCGAGTTTTACTCCCGAGCGTAGCGAGGGTGTTAAAAACTTAAATCACGAGCGAAGCGAGGGATTTAAGACGAGTCCTGAGTGTAGCGAGGGATTTAAGTTCACCCAAGACTAAGACAGCTTTATCACCGAGGAAAATACTCTACTTTTCGTACCATTTGCGAAAAAATTAACACAATAATAATGAGATAAGCATTTATTAAAAATATTGACAAATAAAATAAACTTAACGTTTATGTATTCGAAGAAAACAAAAATGCGGCAAATTCCTAGACTAATATTTTTTTGTCGGATAATCGGTCAAGCTCATACGGCCTCGTCGGTTTTCGTAATTTTATTTAATAATCATAACTGCATAATAAATGCGTATTCCTTTTTCAAAAAGATGTATAATGCTTTATATACAAACTCAATGGTGTAAACACAGATGTAGTTCAGTATAAATTTCGGTAAGTATTCCAAATTTAAATCACATTCTCCCCCTAGAGGATGAATGAAATTCAGTACAATTTTCTTTCCCTGTTTTTAACAGATTAAAAATGACTATTGTTATGTTCGCTTTTTGTGGAATAGAATGTCACTTTTTTGAGCAAGTGGTACGAAAAATATTTTATGTTACGCAAAATTACGCCAAAGAGATTCAGATTTCTACGATGCATAGATTAGGACAAAAAAACCTCCGTGACAGACGAAAAAACAGTGATCGTTTAAAGGTTCCGTTTTCGTATTAAATTCGGAATCCTAATTATAGCAAATTAGTACCTACATCATTTTGAAGCAGAAGAAAATAACTGATGATGATTATAAAGAAACGAAGAGAAGATACATAAGCTATCCGAAAAGAAATACCCAAGATATACCTACTTCAAATGACTAAAATTACCGCATCATAAAATAAAAAATCATCCGCAGCAGGATGCTGTCATGTCATATTAATGTATAAATTAAATACTTACTACGTTTTCATTAGTACACATTTTGACAAGCGGATATCCGCTCCTGTTTCTATTTTTATTTGATTAATGTTATAGGTATATCTAATTTAGTTCAAACGTAAAGATACCTAGGTAGAATAATTTCATCAAAAGTTTTTTGAAATTTATGTTAAGTATCTTCGAGCGGCATTGATCCATAAACACAGGTAAATTAAGAAATGCGTAATTTACTTACCGCGTGTGAGTCACCATTGGCCATATTGTTGTTTAGATTTTTTTTACTTCTTGCCAAAGTCAGGCAAAAGTCTTAACCATACAGCCATTTTTATCTTGGAAAATAAAATCTATTTTGAGAAAAAAAAACATTTTCTTATTTTGACTTGTAAAACAAATGTTTTAACTCAATCATAATTATTTAAAATATAGTGTTTATAATAAAATTTAGGAAAATCGACGACTTGTTTGAAAATATTGATAGTGAATGAATACTGGCCAAAAATGATATCGCCGCCATTTTCGATTAAGATGAAAAAATTAAAATACTTTTTTATAGTTTTTAAAGGCATTGAGAATTTTTTTCGGATATTATGCCAGTATTTATATATATTTATTTGACATTGAATTTAAAATAAAACCTTTTTAACATGATAATATATTTTTTCCCTACAAATTTTCAAAATAAAATTACAACACACGAATCATTTACAAGCATGGAATTAGTATTGTCCAGTAGTGGACATTTGGAAGTTTTACAATAATTAAAACCTCAGTTTCTTCACAAACAGCTTTAATCTTGGATTTTCTTGAATATTACAATAAATATGCGTTTTATAAGATAGAAATCGACGCAGCCGTGTACTCAACAAGTAGTAGAAAAAAAAGGTAATATAATCAAAAGTGTGCGGGTGTGAGTAAAAAATCACGAACAACACAGAAAATCTAATGGCACCAGTCGCTTGTGCTACTTGATGCTATTGAAAAGGCGTCAGGAGTAGATTTGGCGCAGACATCTTCCCCCCCGTTGAAAGACTCCTTTCAACTTCAGTCGTCATTCGGTGAAGTGGTAGGCAAGGGGCAGATCCGAGAGAGAGGCCTCCTGAAGCAGCCTCTGGTAGTTTCTACGTCTGCGACTCGGGTGACGCCGTCGGTCCCAGGGAACAGGCGGCTGACTCGTCCCATTCGCCAGCTGAGTGATGGGACGTTATCTTCCTGGAGAAGAACTAAATCTCCAACTTGCACGGATGCTGAATTCGTACGCCATTTGGAGCGCTGCTGTAGCTCTGCTACATATTCTCTTTGCCAGCGCTGCCAAAAATGCTGGTAAATTTGTTGAAGCTTCATGTAGCGTTGAAGGTTGTTCTGGTTCTCGTGCTCTAGCGATGGACCAGGCAATGCATTTAGGGCACGCCCTATCAGAAAGTGACCGGGAGTCAGGAAATGGTAATCGTTAGGGGAAGGGGAGAGTGGGCATAAAAGTCGACTATTAAGCACCGCTTCCACCTGGGTGAAGAGAGTACCTATCTCCTCAAACGTTAAATGATTGTTCCCCATTAACGCGCTTTATATGGTATTTCGAGGACTTAACGCCGGCTTCCCAGATGCCGCCGAAATGTGGAGCATACGCGGGAGAGAACACAAACTTTATGCCTTCATTGGTAGCAAAATCAGCTACAGGTTCATTTTGAGTTTTGAGAAAATTGCCTATCTCTTTAGCTGCAGCAACAAAATTGCGGCCATTGTCGCAAAATATCTCCGCTGGCTTGCCTCTGCGCGATATGAACCTGCGTAACGTCATGATGAACGCGTCTTTAGACAAATCACTGACGGCTTCCAGGTGCACACATTTATATCGGAAACAAACAAACAAACATAAATAGGTTTTCGTTAATCGTGCACCTCGACCCTTTCTATTTAGCGTGAGGAACGGACCAGCGAAGTCAACACCAACGGTACGAAATGGAAAATCAGGTGTGATGCGCTGTGCAGGTAAGTTTCCCATCATGGGATTTAATGTTTTTCCTTGTATACGTCTACACCTGACACAGGCATGTACTGTGCGGCGGGCCAAGTGCCTACCATTTATAGGCCACACAGTCTCTCTTACACATGCAAGCAACAGCTGAGGCCCAGCATGCATGTTGTATAAGTGTTGAAATTTGAAATATAATTTGGTAAGTGGATGAGAGGCGTGCAAAAGTATGGGATGTTTTTTAATATAGTTGTAATTTGATAATTCTATTCTACCACCGACTCTCATCACCTTGTCATCGTCCAAAAAGGGTGAAAGCGACAAGAGTGTTGACTTGCTACTTAAAGTTTTATTTTTTAACAAAATATTATACTCTAGAGCAAATGAAGTTTGCTGAGCAATTTTGCATAAACCAATAAAAGATGATTCTAATTCACTAACTGTTACTTTACCAACTAATTTATCTTTAGGACATTTATGTCTTAGATTATGTATAAATCTGTTAACATACGCAAACATGCGTCTCAATTTTAAGAATGAAGAAAATTTATCTATTTTTAGAATTTCTGTTACAGGTTCCTGAACGAGAGTGGAAGTGGATTTAATCTCAGGTAAGTCTGATTCATTTATTAATTTATCCAAATAGGGCCAATCAGATTCAGGCTGTTTTAGATAGCTTGGACCTGACCACCACAAATCAAGGTTGATGATTTGATCTGGGCTAACGCCCCTTGAGACCAGGTCAGCCGGATTCTGATCAGTCGGCACATAGTGCCACGACGAACCATTGGTAAGTTCATTTATTTCGGCTACCCTATTAGCTACAAACGTTTTTAACTTTGCAGAACTACCACTCAACCAACTGAGGACAACGCTAGAATCGCACCAGTAAATGATGCGATTGACCTCATATCGCAGAGAACTAAAAACTGCCTTGCACAATTTTGCAGCTAATAGAGCAGCGCAAAGCTCCAGACGCGGTATAGTCGTCGGCTTCAACGGCGCCACCTTAGACTTAGCGCACAGTAAGTTTACCTTCACATGACCAGCTAAGTTGTGTGACCGCAGGTACACACATGCACCGTAAGCGACTTGGGAAGCATCACTGATGGTATGTATTTCTATATAACTAGGAGCCTCGCATAGCGTTAAACGTGGGATCTGTAAACCTGATAAAAAATCTAAATTGTTAATGAACTTGTTCCAGGATTTCAGAACATCGGAACCAACTGGCTCATCCCAATCTTTTTTATTGAGCCATAAGGACTGTAGTAACATTTTAGGTATAATCACACATGGACTGAGAATTCTAAGGGGATCAAAAATCTTGAATGATGCAGACAGTATTGATCGCTTGGTAACTACATCATTGTTATTGGGAACCTCAATTGATATATGAAGAGTATCAGTTTTGGGGTTCCAATCTAATACTAAAGTATTTGTAGATTCACTTAAACTAACCTTGGCATTTTGATCAATGACTGATGATGACAAAATGCTGGGTAAATTCGATCTGAATTTACGCAGTTTAAATCCACTAGATACAAGGATGTCCGACACCTTGCGTTGAACATATAATAGCTCGGACTCATTGTTGGATCCGGTGACCAAATCATCGACATAATGGTCGTGTTTAATGATATTGGGACCAACCATCTGTAGGTTGTCCAAAGAGAAACCTGAGGAAGTTCGTGCCGATCCATCAAAGACAACACGAGTCTTTGTCGTTTCACTGTTTTGTTTAAACACTGCATGATGGCAAAGGTAATAGGATGGAACGGAATTAATAGTCGGACATTCCTCTAAATGGCCTAGCTCAAAATATTCTTGAATAAAATTGGAATATTGTAACTTTAATTCCGGATTCTTACGGAAACGTTTTTCTAAACACAACAATCGTTTCTTAGCCATTGCGTAAGAATTCCCTAAACAATCTGGAGTATCAATTAGGGGCAGCCTGACACAAAATCTGCCCGATTGCAAACGGTAAGTATTACGATAAAAATGTTCTTCACATGCCTGCTCAATTTTGCTAAAATATTGCTTATCTGGAACCTGCTCCAGTTCCCAAAACTTTGTCAATTGAGAATTAATATTGGAATTATTGCATTCGCCACTGTCACTGATTGAAACATGACACGGAATATTGTTAGGTGACGAACGATTCCTTACACATGGAGGAATAGGGCCGTCAATGAGCCAACCTAGCTTTGAGCTACGTAGCTTGGGCATGTTGTGACCTAATGCTAGCTGATCACATCCTAATAGGTCCCAAAATAGGTCCGCACCTATCAGGATGTCTATAGCCGAAGGCTGATTAAAATTAGGGTCAGCTAACTGTATATTTGTTGGAATCTTTAACCGACTAATATCTATAGGATGCTTAGGAATAGCACCTGTTAATTGGTTTAATACATAAAACGACTGTACGACACTGAAGTCATTGTTAAGTGAATTTACTCGGGCAATGCAACTCTTGTTCACATGTTCTGCTAAGTTGTTGCCTATACCTATAACATTTATGGTATTTATAGCACATACCTGTAATGATAGCTTGATCATGAGTGACTGGCTAATGAATGAAGACTGACTTCCACAGTCTAATAAAGCACGCACTCGAAATACTTTGTTTGTTTGAGGATTAATAACATTAACCATGGCTGTTGACAAAATTATGTTATTTTCTATGAAATTATTGCTAATCGAATTATTGACTGATATCTCAGTTGACCCGCGATCTGTGTTAGCATTATTGCTGCTGACTGTACTAGTACTGTTAGAATTAGGTAAATGCAAGAGTGAGTTGTGCCTACGCTTGCACTCACGACAGGGACCCATTTTGCAATAACGTGCACGATGCCCTGTTCGTAAACAATTGGAGCATAAGTGCAACTTAAATGCTTCATCTCGTCGTTCTTGAACACTCTTTCCTAAGAAAGTAGGGCAGTCGTATATCCAGTGGTCACCTTTGCAGACAACGCACTGCCTAGCGACAGAGCCGGTGTTCTGAACTGCAGATGAAAAGGATTTAGTACTACGAGAATTATTATTGTTATTTTGACGTGATTGTATTATCTTAGGTACATCAGTCTTGTTTTGATACATAGTTTCTAACACATCAGCGCGATCAGTTAGGAACTTATTGAAATCCTTTAGAGTGGGGACATCGGACAACCTATTACGATGTTCTTCCCACTTCATGGCAGTACGATTATCTAATTTTGGTATAAGAATTTTAATAATTATCATGTCAAGCAATTCATCCTGTTTAGCTAAGCTTGACAATGCTCGCAAATTTTTAGTTACGTGGTCAACTAGAAACCTCAGTGATTTGTCTGATTCACGTTTGTGTTGTTGCTGTGTTGATTCAAAATATAACAATGAATTGAGGTGTTGATTTATAAGTTGGCGCTTGTTATCGTAGCGATCGCATAAGAGCTGCCACGCAGTTTCATAGTTGGTTTCACAAATCTCTAAATTAGAAATAATTCGCGCAGCTTCATTTTCGAGATACGATACTAAATAATGGAATTTATGAATAGGCTTGATTCGCTCGTTGTTGTGAATGAGCGACAAATAGGTATCTCGGAACTCAAGCCAGCGGAAATAGGCGCCATCGAACCTTGCGATTTGTATTTGTGGTAATTTAAAATCAACATGATGACACCGAGATGACTGACCGTGATGACATTGTGATGAATCGTGCAAATCAGATTCCTGAGAACCAATCTTATACTTATCAAGTTGCTCTTCAGCAATTGCAAGATGTGAAGTAAAGATCTGCTCAATTTCATCCCGTTCGTCGATCTCAGAGTCCATATCATCGCAATTAATGACCTCAATCTGATCCTGTAGTTCATCGAATTTGCTAGACATAGCTCGTATTTTTTCAATACTAATTTCTAACTCTTTAACTTGACCTTTTGATAATTTTGAAGAGCATACTATATCTAAATATTTTTTAAATTTCGTTAAACGACCTTTTACCGAGCTACGTTTAGCAAACAATTCCTTCAATTGTTTTGCATTACTGTCTTTATCTTCGCTTAAAGACATCTTGTTAATTAATGTAGTTAATAAAAGCAACAACAAACGATAAACTGGCACTGAGAACCTTCGAAAAATAGTTATAGTTGATTGAGTAGGTAATCTGTACAGTAGTGCCAAATGAAGGAACAAAGTTATGTGTTTGGAGTCTTATCTGATACTCCTTCGGCGGCACCTGGGCCCGAACGCAGCACACGGCAGCGGCGCGGAGGCGGCGCGGCGTGGCGCGGTCTTGCGCCGACGTAACCCGAACGCGGCTAGCGGTAACCGGCAGCGTCAGGACGGCGACGATGTTTCTGGAATAGTCGGCCGAAAATATTTGAAATAATGTGAACTAGAATAATGGAACGTATTATTGGGAGGGCGACTAAGTTTGGGCTTCAGATTACCTATAGTTTAACGAAAATATTGAGAATGTAATTACTGATTTACAATTTTACAAATGACGTAGGTAGTTGTCATTGAACAATCGATTTTAATTTTACTATTTTTCGATATATACTGGTTATTTACTTGAAATAAACTTTGAAGTAGCTAGATAACTTGTTGAATTAATGAAATACACAAGTGGAATGTAGGTACCAACAGCGACCTTTTGATAGGAAATAGGTTTAAGTACTATGGGTAGGGTTTTGTAGGAATGGCACTTATCTGATAGGCGAGACGGCTGCTTCTGGCTGCACTGATCCTCGCTGGTAGCTGTGGTACTAATAGGTACACGAACTGCTCGCGCAGATGTTGACGGAATCCTCGAGCTGGCGTGGCAGGCTGACGGTGAACCTCGACGTGCGTCGTCGGCGTCGTAGAAGCTAAGGCTGGGCGCGGCGCGTTCTGCTGACCGACCTGGCTGGCTTAGTTGTCTTCTATTCTAGTGTTCTTGCGTCTGTAGTCCTCCACGATGAATCTTTTGTGAACTTCCTTTTCATAAAGATTCTTTGTCTTCGTACTCGATTCCAATTTTGCAGAAATGTCCTGTCACGGTCGCCAAATTATGTCCAGTAGTGGACATTTGGAAGTTTTACAATAATTAAAACCTCAGTTTCTTCACAAACAGCTTTAATCTTGGATTTTCTTGAATATTACAATAAATATGCGTTTTATAAGATAGAAATCGACGCAGCCGTGTACTCAACAAGTAGTAGAAAAAAAAGGTAATATAATCAAAAGTGTGCGGGTGTGAGTAAAAAATCACGAACAACACAGAAAATCTAATGGCACCAGTCGCTTGTGCTACTTGATGCTATTGAAAAGGCGTCAGGAGTAGATTTGGCGCAGACAAGTATGCATACTAATTCCATGCTTGTATATAATATTCAAAAACTATTATTGATTATTCTAAGCCTCAAAAAGCTTTATCGTAATTGGCTACAGTTGCGGTACTTGTCCTTCCTATAGTGCAGGAGCTCGCATTAGTATTAGTATATTGATTATTTTATCTTTATCTCGCTGATAACCTGAATTGGTTTATCGTGAGTACTTAGTGGACCTATACCGTCATAAGGCTTAAGTGGATGACTATAAGTGGCTTATAAGCTCAATATTTTGAGCCCAATTTTGTATACTTATCAAAATTCATATTGGATTTTCTGATTTGTCTTGACAAAAGTTTTAAGTACTACCTATGAATGTGGATTGCTATTAGAGTAGGCGAAGACCTTATTTTTAATGTTCTATTTTGAATTGTTTATTCATTTACTTCATTGTTTTAGTTTGTTTTCGCATATAGAAGCAACAAGAATAAATACCCAGGATTTTGTAATATCTTGATTTAAAAGAGCCTTTTTGGAGTTTCTTGCCCGTTCTTCTCCATAGAGATCTACGTTTTGGAATGGCCAACTAGCTTCAATTTTCTGACTAACTGACCGACTTTGACAATTTGTAAAAAGTTTAGTTGAAATAAATCAAACAGAATGATGATGCTGATTCGAAATGAAACAAATCCGATTTTAAAACTGAGATATATGGTAGGTTTGAAAGCATAGCGCATTATTAACTGTACTTTTTCAAAAACTAAATTAGGTTTTTGAAAATGTTCTCCCTGTAGTGAGACAGCTAGATAATTACTTGACTGGTATCATTATTTATTATGAAGCAAAGAGGTTGGCAAGCAAACATGACCTTTTGGATTAAACCAAACTGATTTACCAAAGTATTGTAAAACAATATTCGTACTTTTCAATTTTATGTAAGTACTACCTACATTGATTTTAGGTATCGTATAAAATTATTTTTATTTAACTTTTTATGCTCTCCAATTTTACCGACATTTTATGACAAAAAAATTATCTATCTCTGTAAAACAATTTGACACTCACGCCTTTCTCTATACTTACCCGCAGATTGTTAAAAACGATAAGAAAGTTACTGGAAGCAAACAGCAATCTATTGGAACCCCTAAAGATGTCTAGACTACAAAGTTAAGCACTAGATGGATACAGTTCTAGACTAATCTGCCAGCTGGGTAATGTTAATGGCCCATTTGTTGAGATTAATTAGTGAGTTCAAATTACAAATGAATAAGTCTTTGCAACTTTGTTTCTTAGGTCATAAAATGATATGTCGCAAAGGTCCACCTTCTATCCTGCCCTCTGTGTCCCAAAAAAATGCAGTCGAAATGACCTCTGCCGGTTGACCTTCAGGTCAACCGGTGCCTGAGGCCACCGGTTGACCTGAACTGATGCTGTGACCGCACGCTCTCCGCCCTCTATCTCGAAAACGGTTCACCGTATGAAAAATTTTTTTTAAACAAAATTTGTAGAGAATTTTGTATTCTACAATATTGATAACAAATACAAATAGCAAAAAAACCCATAGGAAATGAGATATTTACAAAAAAAGCGCAAAAAACCGATTTTTGTGACCTTTGACCTTAAAATTGAATAGTTGCGTACACCCTGCCATATGTAGGTTTTGAGACAACTTTTAGGGTGTCAATATACAAGTATTTACAGACTTACAGCTGGGTATCTCGAAATCCGAGATTCTTACCTAATTTAAGCTTAAATGACTGGACTATATATGCGCGGTGCGCTGCGACCCGACACCACGGCTACAATGTCCGCTTAGCTCAACAGTGTACCCAAAAGCCCAACTCCCGTAATTAAAAACGTTCAAAATCTGATCGAAATCACATCTCAGCGACAAACTTGTTAAAAATGGAGGGAAATTAGAGATACTCGTATTTTTGACAGATTGCGGCTAAGATCAAACTTTAACGTTCTTAAAATTACGAGAATTGCCCCTCTGTTTAAGTGGACCCTGGATATGTGAGCAACCTGTACTATTGATAAACACAATAAAATAAATAAACACAATTAAAAAATATACCTAAAACATTGAAATTATTACCTCTATTACTGGGAATAATTAAACACCCTTTAACTGAGAATGCATTTTTTTTTCAATTAAACACCCTTTAACTGAGAATAGATTTTTACCTCTAGCCTGCGTAAGACAACTAATAGTAATTTATCATTCTGAATATTGGTCTGGGCATTTTAAATGAATTTTTTTTTATTAACATTTTCGCCTCTATACCTACCTGTATGAAAAGCGATACATTTCGACCTGTCTTAGCGGGGCCTCTATAAATAAGACAACCTATTTGGGAAACTGGGTAAATGAATAGAATAGAATTGAATAGAATAGAATACTCTTTATTATGTACACCATATAAATTACAGACATAAATATAGAAACTGTACAAAGGGTGACACAATGGGCGGTCTTATCGCTAAGAGCGATCTTTAAACCTCTTTAAGTGATAAATAATCCTAGGTCTCTTGAGATCCCATTTATCTAGGTATCACTTATCTAAGCTTAGCGCGGTTGGTCCGTGGATGGGTCCTTTACATACCAAGAACCCTCCGCTCCTCGCACAGCACATTGGTCCCGGCTGTCATTTGTAGATCATTGACATTTCGCCAGAAGCCCGAAAGGTTGGCAACTAGTCTTACCAAGGGCTACCTATCATATTACCTAGCAACTGGGTTGTGGGCAGCTAGGCAGTCGATGTGAAGTACCATGGTATTCAGCTGTAACCGGTTAGACTGGAAGCCGACCCGAAGACACCTAGTTGGAAATACGCTAAGCAGATTATAACTGTAATACTAGATAATACGGGCTGGTGTCCGCAACTCCACGTCAATGCGCGTATTTTGCGTACGAATGATGACTGCATTATAATAGTAACCTCTACGTAACCTTCAAAAGCCCAGAAACATAACAGTTAACACAAATGAAGGTTAATATTTAACTAACAAGCTAATATTGTTCGGTCACACATTCTCTCAGCGGTTGACCGATTACCGAGGAGATAATATTTCGTCAGTAGATAGTTACGGTTCTATCAATGATAATAACCCCAACATAAATGGCCGTTATGGATATTGTTCTGGTTACTTATATCACACCAGTTTCTCCTGATAGGTAATGCAGAGGTAGAGGTATAAATAAATAAAGTCCTCTAGACCGAATTCCAGCCATGGCAACCAATTTCAGTGAAGATCAGCCATCGAGGGAGATATTACAGTGCACAAGTGTACGGCGGTAGGAAGGCTGAAGGCCAAAAATACCGCCCCAGGACCTGATGGCTTGCCAGGTAAAGCATGGGTCCTGGCCTCGGGGGCTCTCGGGCCTATGTCTCAGAACCAAAAATTCGAAGACATGTGACAATTAGCAACCCGCACTGAGCCCGCGTGGAGGATTAAGTATTACATGACAATCTCACGTGAGGAGGCCTATCTCCCAGCAGTTGGAACCATTAGGTTGAATTTGCTATTATGCTAAAGTAGAATTTGCTAGGTTCACAATTCAGAAACTGGTGTTAGTCTTAATTTTCAGACGATGATTGTAATCAATTCCATTATTTACCGAGAAGCAGATATTAGGTAGGTATACCAAAGATTTCATACGTATTCCTATCAGCTAATTAAATTCTTAACCAGTCCATATAAATATTTATTAGCACGTGGGTATTTGCTTTGTTTGATACAGTTGGTTCACCCTTCGTAATGAAAGCCTTTGCAAACACCCACCCTCGTCATATATATATGACGAGGGTTATTTCTCCTGAATGTCTGATGTTTGTCTGTTTGTTTCATTGTACTCCTATTTTCATCTAGCTAGGGTATATTAATATTTTTTCTTTTATATGAGATAAAGCTCCTTGTATTATTAGACTTTGTCTAAATAAATACTACTACTTTATGTAACTATTTATAATATACATGACCATATTTTTGCTTGAATTTAAATAGTATATTTACAAAATTATAAACTGTCCGTGTATTCAAACCACAAATGTCATTAATTGACACTTGTATAAAATGAATTTTTTTTTTGTTAGCCGATTATTACTGTCCCACTTTTGGGCAAAAGCCTTCTCTTTTCCCGCGCCACCTCGAACCAGCCTTCGCGGTACACGTCCAGGTCACCTTGCTATCTCTTTCTGGGCCGGCTTCGGCGGCGCCGTCCATCTTCAGGCACCCATTGTGTGGAGACTTTTGCCCAGCGGTCATTGTGCATGCGGTCAACACGGCAAATTGACGTAGGGTATCAATTTACTTAACAATTAATTTCCCTGACTGTACATCCAGTGATGAAAATCAATATCAACAGCCTAGTTTAGAGACAACTCAAGTTTTAAGATAGATGGAAATTATAAATTGACTTTCAAAACTCCTGTAAACCCTACAATAAATTTAAATGGTTATATATCAAAAGAGATGGGCTAAGTAATAACAAGCGCACGGGTCGATCGATCAGGTTAAACTACGCTTGCTGCGGTTGGTCTGTGGATGGGTGACCATCTTTACGTATCGCCGCTGTCATCTCCACACCACCTCCACCATTATCTTTATAAAGTCCTCCGTGCCTCGAAAAACACGCTATATCGTTGGTCCTGGTTGTCATTCATGGATCTTTGAAAGTCATTACTGGTCGTCAGAAGCCCGAAAGTCTGACAACCAGTCTTACCAAGGGGTGTCGTGTTACCCAGTAACTGGGTTGTGGAGGTCAGATAAGCAGTCGCTCCATATAAAATACTGGTACTCAGCTGCATCTGGTTAGACTGGAAGCCGACCCCAACATAGTTGGGAAATGGTAAGACACATGATGAGGTCAAAAGAGAAAAACCCAGTGTTCACTACCAGATGATTAGGTTCATTTTTCCATAGATAATGTAAGCAATGAACGGATTAGGGGGAATTCAAAATGTCTACCTATGGCCTACACCCACCGATTCCTATTAGAATGTTGAGTTGTCATTTATTTTCCGACATCGCGTGACTTGCAGTCATTAGTTCCATCCGATTTGTAGCACGAATTGTACGTTACAAGCGTGGATGTTCCAAAACTGCTTGTTATAAGCTCAATTTACTGGAATATTTAGGAAATACGTAGTTAGGTGTAGGTAATAGGGAAATATAAAAGCTTAAATTAAGTTCCAGCTTTTGCGAGGTCAGAAATTATCGCACGGGAACTTACTACCGGGATAAAAACTATCCCTTGTCCTAATCCAGGTCATGCACCTATCTTTATGCCTTTCATCCAAATCTGTTTAGCCGTCAAGTCGTGAAAAGATAACAGACACACACAGAGATAGTTAATTTCGAATTTATAATATTAGTATGGATTAAAATTCCGAGAATTTCGAAAGAAAACTTTCGAACGTCTTCGGATCTCGACGTAAGTTTTCGATATCGGAAAAAGAGTTATGGAACTCAGATGGAGTTGGGCAGGACATCTGAAATCAAATAGAAAGTGTAAAGTCCGATGTAAGAAATTAGCAGGAAAGTGTGCCTCACGGGTGCGTCAAAAAGGCCCAGTTCAGCAAAAATGCCAGACAACTAGTGCTTGACGCTGGTTTTCAACTGGACCTGATGATGGACGTGACGGATGTTAATCAGTTTTACACTGCACATGGATGTAAACTAGTTTCATATCACATATTTTGTCATGTCGCCATTGCACCCGTGCAAATCAGGGGCCATCCCTGCTATGTCTAAGTTGAATAATATTGTATTACTGGCTGTTGCCCGCGACTTTGTCTGTGATCCAGGATGAAAAGAAGCCTATGTCCGGTGTATCGGAGTCCGGCGTTAAGCAGCTTGATGTGTTTCGTCGATGCGTGGGAGTTCCAGTGCTTTAGGCATCTTCTGGGCACGCTCGTTCCATCATAGACCTCATCCATCGCTTTCCATCAGGCGTGATCGAGGTCAAGAGCGGGCCCATTTAGCAATAATTATTATTTTTTTAATGTACTTCTCTTGCTGAAGTTGTAACCGTTTAGGCGTGAAAGAGTAACAAACACTTTCGTATTGATAGTATTATTAGTAAGGTCAGACAAATCTTCCGAAATATCTAAGTGTTCACATAGACAGACTCGAGAAACTTTGTGACATGTTAACTAAATAAAAAAGCATAACCCTCCTTCTGGCGCAGTCGGGGAAAAATAAATGTCGTTGTTAGTAAGCGCATCACTTGAGAAAATATGGACCGATTTAGCTTTTTTTTTGTTTTAAAATGTTCGTGTAATGTTCGTATGTTCGTGTTCGTGTTCGTGTGTGTGTTCGTATGTTCGTGTTCGTGTTGTTCGTGTGTTCGTATGTTCGTGTTCGTGTGTTGTTTGATAAGTCTCCCGGATAATTTTCAAATTCGGGAAAAATTGATAATGGTGTTTTCTATGGGATTTTTGTATGACTTAAGTATTGATATTTGGTCATGACAACGTCTATCGGGTCAGCTAGTAGATAATAGTTATAGATGGGTTCAGTTTCGGATTCCTGGGCGGTCACTTACGTAAGGGTCGAAGGTTCAGGTCGGCATGATTCGGCAATATTCGGCTTAGCCGCCGGGCGGCAAAATAAACACCCGATTTCGCCCTCCTCGATTGTTCCTAATCATGCCGAACATATTATGTATGTATAGCACCCCTTACAGAACAAAGCATTGCAACTTAGCTTTAGAAATAGACATCGAGCCCGCGGTTTTAGGTTTCCGTCGGATATCGACTCACGCCTCCAACGTCAATTTCAAATGTCAAATAATTGGATCCCCAAGCAAACATTTATCTGTGGGTGCACGTAAGCGAACATTCCCCGTTGCTTCAAAAATGTATATTTGCACAATAAAGACAAAGTTACACCTACATCGGTTATGTGTGTATCCGCAATTGTTGACAGTAGACGTGCTGAGAATTCCCATGTGTATTTAAGAGGTTTTTCCTCAGATGTGATATTATTTTGGTAAGCATTGTTGTGTGAATGTGAAAGTTAAGTGGGTTTTAGGAAATCTCTTTTTCCCCCTTTTACATTTTGCTGGTAATGCGATGTGATTCAGCTTAAGGTGCTACCTTACTTGGAGCATTCGCTTGTAATGTAACGTTATATAGTCGATCATTACATCAGTGAGGGAGGATTACATTGGTAACGGAAGAGAATCGAGCATTACAGTGCGCAATCTGTAATGTTAGATTTGAGCATTACGTTGGTGAGGGAAGAGAACCGAGCATTACAGTGCCCAACTTGATGATACAGTACCCGGCGATAAATATTGCACATCGACCTTTGGAAAGAGACAATCGGCTAATTTCGGCTTCGTAGAGCGTTATCTCTATCGCACGAAATACAAACAGTCCGATACCTATTAGGAGCTGTTAAAACAATTATGATTTGCTTCTTTTGATAATTATTTTTATTCTTTGTATAAAATACAAAAAAAGGTGAAGGTCGATGTGCAATATTTATCGCCGGGTACTGTACAATGGTTGATTCTATGTAAAATATCCAAACCGTCGGTTTTGAAAAAAAAACGAAAAAAAAAAATGAAATGAAATGAAAAAAAAATGAAAAAATGACTTATGACTTATGAGTATTGCTAGCTAATTTAATTTGACCCTGTATAATCTAGCGGTCAAGTTTCTTCACTTGCACCAACTTAGTTATCTACAGGTCAAGTTGGGTTAATGACGTTGCAGTTGGATAGTAGAGGTTACCAAGCTTTTTGTCTTTATGTGGATAGTTTAATCTAAACTAAAATGATAAAGAGAAATGATTTGATTTTTTTTTTGTATGTTTGCTCGTTACGTTTTCACGTTATAACGGCTGAACGGATTTGCATGAAATTTGGCACATGGGTAACTAGAAGAATATATATTAGGTATCTAATACATTTTTGCCAACGGAATGAGTCATTTTCGCAGGATTTTCCACATGATTTTCCGTTAAAAAATCTCCTACTAAATAGCTTATCGTTTCAATCAGAACTTAATACTTACTTACTTTACAAAAAATACTTTTTATTTTTCCCCAAGGTTCTCATACTTTTACTCTAAAATTCATGCGTATGAAAAACATATGGTAAAATATTAAACTCAACATACTCAAAGCTTTTATTTCAATTAAACCATTTACAGGCACTGTAGAATTGTCAAGGAGTCGGTCAGTCAGAAAGATGAAGCTAGTTGCCCATTCTTAAGCGGAGCGGGTTCATGTGAAGAAGAACGGGCAAGAAACACCATGGAAAGGAGCATAATCAGACTATATTGTTCCCACTGCTGAGATTGGAGTGATGGGATATAGGCCTCCACTCTGTGAGACGGAATGGGCGCTAATCCACCACGCGGGCCCAGTGCGATTTTGTTGATTTCACATGTCGTCGAATTTTTCGTTCTAGGATATGTGTTTTCCACACAATGTTTTCCTTCACCGTTTTTGAGGACGCTGGTGATGAAATATTACACAAAGTAAAGCGCCTGCCTGGGTTCGAACCCACGACGAACGACTCGTAAGTCGGGGTCGTTACCACTGGGCCACCACTGCTCAAGAATATCGCACCCTGATTGCGTAACAGTTTCAATCACAATCCGAGAGTTTCGAACAATATTTCTAAACCATTGCATCAAAGGTGAAATAAATTCGTCTGCTCAACAACGTACATAACGCAATGAATATCTTTCTTGTTTTTTGTCCTAGACTCTGTGCAAGTTTGAGCAAGATAGATACAGTTTTTATAAGGAAATTTACGCCAAAACCTATGGCAGTGACACCCGGCTCGCACCGGCCATAGGTAACAGATGTGGGTAATTTTGACCTTGACCAATTGATCCGACCAACAGTTGTGTGTTAATAGAAAAAAATATTGGTTACATCGTTCACGTTGAAATATGAATGAAAAATATGTGAAAGCGACTTAGAAACAGGTACAATTATTTTTTGTCCTGAAAATATAACGCAGAAAGCCTGGCCATCCTATTTCAGTATCACGTTAAGTCTGAACCAGCCTCTGCAGGACAAAGGATCAATTATCTTCGAGGGCGTCTGTTGCCTGGCACAATTTGGAAGTGCACTGATGTGTTCTTAATACCAGGCAGCGCTGACATTGGGCTTCTATCCAGCCTGCCGTAATATTGTGCCGATGTAGGTACTGTTTCTATTATTGGTCTTTACAAGCGAGTCTTTTTTTTTTGATGTTGGGAAATCATTAAATGACCCCTCCCGCTCTGGGTGGAGCGGAAGGTAGTGTCAGACTCTTACAGGCTAAAACCCACCCGTGTTCCTTCCTTAGCCCTTTATGTTCCGGACTACGAAGAGGTAAATATTGGTACGTGTACTATAAGAATTCGCCTTTAGGAATATTATATTTCTCAGCAGTTAGGAATTCGACCACCTACTTCTCGTTCGAGGGTTCTATAAAAGGCGTTTAAGGAATAACGTTAAAAGAACGCCTTAAGACTGGTTGTCAGACTTTCGGGCTACTGAAGACCCGTAACGACTGTCAAATATCCACGAATGACAGCCGGGACCAACGGCTTAACGTGCTTTCCGAGGCACGAAGGGGTCTTGGTATGTGAAGATGGTGACCCATCCACGGACCAACCACGGCAAGCTTAACCTGATCGATCGACCTGTGCGGCTGTTATTACTTGGCCACAACCACAAGCCCCCGATAAAAATGTCGACTTCTTTTGCAACCATTTGGTAGGACTTACGCAAATGCCGACCCCAACATAATTGGGAAAAGGCTAGGCAGATGATGCAGATGAAGAGTTTGGCATAACCCATCAATCATCCCAAATGAAGAGTATGCTTAGAAATTTCCACACAACAACAAACGGCATTAACTAACAATATCGGTGCCTCGATACGCAACAGTAATCACTTACCATCAGATGGTACATTGAAATGATTGACAACTTAAGTGTAACAAGAACGACGCAAAAACATCAAGAAAATACTTTATAAAAGGTGTATCTATTCATATACGAAATATTCTAAGAGAAACATCTATACGTGGTAAAGAAACAATAGCAACGAATTATTTTTCTAAGTGTTTTTTTTAACGTAATTATTATAATTTTAACATATCTTGAGATACAGTATGTTAACTAACAGAGGGCGTTCCCGTTAGCCCGCAATAGTATAGCATCCATACATGCTAAAAAAAATATTACCATTCGAAAATAAAATGTTTTTATTTTTTTTTATATTAAAATATTCACTAAAAATCGTAAATTGATACGTTAAAGAAACACTCTGTACACGCGTACTTGAAGGACAGCAATGTCGGAATTTATTTAATTAAATAAATTAAAATTAATTAAATAAATAGAGTATCAATTTACGATTTTTAGTGAATATTTTAATATAAAAAAAATAAAAACATTTTATTTTCGAATGGTAATATTTTTTTTAGCATGTATGGATGCTATAATATTGCGGGTTAACGGGAACGCCCTCTGTTAGTTAACATACTGTATTTTGCATAAAACCTTTACTCTGCTTCAATGACAGTAAATACTACGTAGAAACGTAGTGTAATGAATGTGAAAAAATAAGAAGGAACTAGTATTTATAATGTGTGGCACGTAATTTTTGCTATAATTTTTTTTTAATTATATGCTTAAATTTTTTTTTTTCGTTTTTATGGCTTCTTTACCACAGTGTATCTCTTAAAATATTTCGTGTATGAATAGATACACCCTATATTTAGTCATACGCATCTTTATAAATGTAATTTACTTGCTTTAATATTCTCTTACACAATTTCTCCTTCACTGGGTGTATGCTGGTGTATGCGGATGATTTGCACATATTCCAGAAGGGGAATTAATCATGCTTTCTCTGTATCACGAGATTAGATCACAAACGCGACGAAAGCCTGATTAATGATATTTGCATGAAGTGTGTATTTGAGAGTTTTTGAGACTCGTAAGACATGATACAAGGGTGTGAATGACATCGATTGGTTTGGGAACCTGGAAGATATTCTTCAGTTTTTTTATTAGTATAATAAATTTATACTTAAGCTGAAGAGAACAAACTCTTTTAACAAACAGGCGTTTTACTTTGTGTAAATTATTTCATCACCACTGCTCTCAAAACCGAAAAACATGAGGACACCGGCATATCCTAGAGCTAAAAATTTGAAGACAAGAGACATCTAGCAAACCCGCACTGTGCTCGAGTGGTAGATTACGGCCCATTCCCTCTCACTGAGAGGAGGTATGTGTCCCAGCAGTAGGATCATTATGGGCTACATATGCTACGATGAATTGGAATTAGTCTTTGAGCAAAAGTTAATATAATTCATGGCTGCCATTTTGATAATGTAAAACTAACCCTCGAATTTATAACTGTTGGTTGTTAAAATTTTGGATTGAAAAGTCACTAACGACGGACCAACAGTTCTGTTAGTTACTGTGATGAAAAAAAAACAGAAATATGAATCTAGTTTTCGACTGCGATAGTTCGCTTCACAAAAAACTTTAATTTGTACAATTTTAATTGTATGCAATCGGTGTGTTCAGTGGTGCAGACCATTGACTTGATGGATATGGATGGATGGATATGTATCTGAGCACGACTCAATAGTTTTCAGCCTGAAATATATATATAGGATGTAGTTGACTAAGTGCGCCTTAAAACATCTAATTGGTATAAACATTTAGAGCATATCATTAAGGGGGAAGCGCTAAGGTAGCCCGCGAAATTCAAATTTTCTTACGTTTTTTGCAATTTGCTGGTCAGTATTAAGTTGCACGTTGATTAATATATGAATCGCGGCCGTAAGAAATATGTGTTTACAGAATTATAATCATTAAAGTCATCAACACAACTCTCTAAGACCACGTAAGTCCAAAGAATGATGATTTCATGAAACAGTTATTCTTTGGACTTATGTGGTCTTAGAGTAAACACATATTTCTTACGACCGCGATTCATATATTAATCAACGTACAACTTAATACTGACCAGCAAATTCCAAAAAACCTAAAAAAAATTGAATTTCGCGGGCTACCCTGGCGCTTTCGCCTTAAGGAATGGGATGCACATGTATATGCGCGTAGGCAAGTGATTTGGCAACGTCTTTGCGCGCCCTTTTTTCGCAGGCGCGGTAAATCAACGCTACTTCAACGCATTGCCAACTTCCTTCATGTTTTGAACTCTGCGATGAATGGATTGCTTATCGGGTGTGGGCTAAAATTGATAATTTAATTTGCACGTGCAAGACTCAACAGTTTTCAGCCTGAAAAATATATATAGCAATGAAACACACAAATATTATTTTCTACCTAGTTGACTATATTCCGCACGGAACTAGTTGGCCGCGCCTTAGGTGGGGACGGGGTATAGAGCGGTGGAGCGGTGGGTTGTAATAACTCCATAGTAGCTGCGGTCGATCGGCGGCCTCGGTCGGCTAATGCCGTGGGCACGCGTGGGTCTTAAGTTTGTTTACCTTATATTATGTAGACGTACTATGGGATGGTTTCATGAGTTTATGGATTACGGCATTGGTTGGCTGATGCCGCTGAGTGTAGTAGCTGTGCACTAGGCAACAATTGATTCGCAACATGTGACGCTCAACATGTTCGGCAGCGTTGCACAACAGCGCGCGACGTTGCCAGCTGGCGCGGGGAACAATAAGTATCATTCACATATATACAAATTCTTAAAACTAAGTAAATATACTAAATATACCTAATGTACGAAAGAGTATTTTCAATTTTAAAATCAGTCGAATTCACGTTACGTTTATTCTGCGCGTGTGTGCTAGGTCCACAGGAAATATGAGAGTTAGAGCTAGAGACAATAGATAAATGAAGAAAGATATTATTACGAAACAAGAGAGAGGATATTATTTTGTTTCAATTTCGTCTTGAAGGAGCGTTTAATAATGTTTACTGTCTAGCGTTTGTCCTTTTCGTTTATTTTTGCTTTATTGTTATTTTATAGTGAAAGTGGCAACATTGGTCTCGCAGTGAATAGAGCGAAAACAGTAACGGCAAGGTAATTATTGTGGATCGAGCCGGGAAGCTAACAAATGACACCTGCGACATTCCTGGCATGGCTCGCAAATCCGCAATGATGGTAGCTATGTCCCCGAGATAAAATGGCGTATTGGGATGGTCAAAAATGCTTTGACCCGTTTAAGAAACATTTGTAAGGAGAGAGGAATTGGTATGAAAACCAAGAGTGTCTATGGTTCAATTTATCTTTTTAATCTTTGTTATTTTTTTTTCACCTTTTTTGATGTTTTTAATACCTGTATTGTGTCTTTTATTGCACTGAATAAACGTTTTAGAGATCAGATTGATACGAGCCCTAGCAATCCCCTATAAGCTGTATGGAGTAGAAACGTGGACGATTTTGGCCCGAGAAAGACAGAGGATGCATTTAAGATATGGTGCTGGAGACGAATGTTGATAAAGTATGTTGAAACTGTGTGTACTCCCCGTCACTTTTCCCTAAAGGTTCATTAGAAAACCAGCGTCAGACGGCATCTGTCTGGCATTAATGCTGAAATAAACCTTTTTGGCGCGGCCGTGAGGCACACGCTATTGTTGTTTAAAACATTATTTTGCTAATTTTGTATTTTGTGTTTCACGAACTGTGTCCCAATCAACATTTTTCTTTCAAATGTTAGGTTATGTTACCGCATATTGACTTTTGTTCTTCTTATTATTCTCCGTCTAATTTATAACGTTTAACTATGGCCGCGGAAAGAAAAAACTGCATTAGTTTTGGTCATTGGCTTTTAACTGTTTGCTTTGCTTTTTCTTTGCTGTTTGCTTTTATTTGCTAATTTTTCTTTGGCTTTGCTTTGCTTTGGGATTTTGTTAAAAACTTGCGGGGCTATACAGAATACGCTTTTCCATATTAATGCTGTTTTAGCTCTACGTCCGCGTAACATATTATCATTCCGCCTGTTACGTTTAACTGTACCTGATAAGTTGGGAAACAGGTGTGAATGCAGCTTAAGAAATAAGGTAGTGTCATATATGTTTTCGAATTTTTGGTTCTAGGACATGCCGGTTTCCTCACGATGTTTTCATTTACTATTTTGAGAACAGTGGTGATGAAATAATTTACGCCAAGTACAGCCCCTGTCTAGGTTCGAACTTACGACCTATAACTTACTCGTAAGTCGCGGAAGTTACCACTGGGCCACCACCTCTGTATCCAATACCACTATTGATTGTGGAGGCAGATATGCCTCAGCACAAAAATGTCCCCTGACTGTTCCCCTGTCTCATGCCTGTTCATCTACCTACGTGAGAAAAATACATACGATCGTTCTTACCCAATTACGTCAGTGTACCAGAGGGCAGCTATGAATTCACCTACCATGTTTGATTGAATCTATTCCCTTCTCCTTTTGGGTGGAATTACAAAGTAAAGGGCAGCGGAATTACCATAAACTTTGAATTCTATTTCGGTTACAGAAAGCTTGTTTTGGAACTGTTTGCTGAATTTAACATTACAATACAGAATATATATTGCAATGAAACTGAAACGGTATGAAACAAAGCAGAAACTTCTGAACTATCTCATCAATTCGCCTTAAAATCTCCCGAATTTAAACAAAAGTGTTATAAAAATCCTACAACTGATCGGAATTTTCTAACTAAATAAAGTAAAACAATAAAATTAGGTATCTAATGGGCTAACGAGCTCAGCTCAGTGATCCAGAAAGTTGCCTATTCACTGAATAAACTTTGTGAGTGAAAATACACGTATATCTAGCGTATAACCGCAAACAATACGCGTAAGTTCCATTTACATTTTAAAAGGTGCTCTTTTATAATGTAAATGGAACTTGCGCGCCTGAAACCATTCATAAAAAGACTCACAATTAGTGACATTTAAAAGAGCACTAATCTCATAATCCGCGATGCAACAAGTAACCGGCCGCGGTGTTGGGCGGGCGGAGGGAGCCGCCGGCGCCCGACGTTCAGTATCGTTGCGACCATGGCTACGGACGGACGCACGAAGCGCTCGCAGTCGATATGCGCTCCCGCCTCCGCGAGTATGGAAGCCCTCGCGGCCCCCATGGAGACTACGCCGGCCCCTCGCCGCAGGCCGGCGGCACGCTCCCAATCCGCCAGAATCACCGGTGGCCGCTCGGTTCGCCAGCGGCGCCAGCAGCAGCAGCAGCAACTGGATAGGGAGACCAGGACCCGGTATAGCTCCGAGCCTCGCCTGGCCGAGGCGGAGACCCCGCCACAGGTACGGCGGCAGGCCTCGGCCCGGCGCCGGCCGCCGCCCGGCCAGCACAACCAGCCGCGCCGCTCCAACGCCTTCCTCGACGTGCCACGCACCCCGCAGCACCAGCCCGAGGAGGAGCCCGACGAGGACTCCTACCGGCTTCGCACGTTCAACATCACGCAGAAAGGAGGTCAGTGCTAGCAACACGTTCGTTCACCCTCAACTATATTTACACGCGCGAAAGTTAGTGTAACGTCTTTTTTTAATTCGACTTCGAAACGGAAAACTTGGCAGACAGCCGGCTCGGCTTCTGTCATGAGTTTAAAGTGCTGCGTTAGAGAAAATTGTGCGTAAGACCAACGCGGAAGAATTATGGAGTCCGGGAGACGCGCCGTGTTCGGAATAAAACTGGGTTGAAAAAGCCATCGTTAAAATATTTTTGTGTCATCATGAATCATGTTGCGCAGCGTTTACGAGGCCACTATAAATCAAGATACAAGAACGTTTGAGTTTACTTTTGAGGTAAAAATAAATCCGGACGCACGAAGTGAACACACGAAAGTACACTTCATCGACGATTAAACTTTTGGAAACAGTGCAGAGCCGCGCGGATCCACAACCTTTGAGGGACTACAAAGAGCTTCCGCTGCGTCTTTGAGCGAAGTAACCGCTTGAAGTGGACGTCGTGACATCGGTAGGAAGTATCGTCAGTTTTCCAATAGTAGGAGCTTATTTATCAAAATGGCGCGTTTCCGTAAACAAAGGAATGCCGCATCTGTTTAGCATAATGCATATATTGAATAGACTCGGGAGACAATGTCTGTTCAGCGTTCCTGTCGAGATAAAACAACAGTTTCCGATATTATAACGTATTAGATAGATGTACGTTTGTTGTGTTCAGATCAAACACGAACTTTGCAGAAAGCTTTTATTAATAATTCATCGATGTTTTTTCAATAGTCTTAACTCCTAAATAGAGGTAGAGCTTATGAATAATGTAGATGAAATTGAATTAGAAACGGTTTTAGATCTTAAGGACTATTTCAAAGGAAAAATTTCTTTATAATACCAATTGATCTTATCAAAGAAAGTTCCTAATAAAGATAACTATTCGGAGTTCGTTCTTGAAGTTTGTCAAAAGCTTTCAGTTAGAAAACTTGCGGTGGGTTTAGTTTCATTTTATGGTTAAATTTATTAAAGAAAACTTGGTTGTCGAAGGAGAGGTTAAGTGTGGCACTATAGGCGATTATATAGATACTAGCAGCGCCCCGCGGTTTCACTCGCATAAGTTTCAATCCCGTGGGAATATCGGGATAAACAATATCCTATGTCTGCCGCTGCTCAAACTATCTCTATACCAAATTTCATCTAAATCGGTTCAGCGGTTTAGGCGAGAAGAGTTAACAGACAGACAGACATACTTTCGCATTTATAATATTAGTATGGATTCTTCAGCTTTAGCTAGAGTTTTTAATTTATGATTTGACGCACTTTTTATTTCTTGTAATATGAATAACACTCCGTCTATATCACGGATTGGTCTATATATTAAAAACTATGTTGGTTCAAGCTCAAACTCAAAGCATTTAAGTATTTCAAATAAACCAATTACAGGCACTTCTGAATTGTCGGTCAGTCAGAAAGCTGAAGCTTGCCTAAGTGTAGTAGGTACCTATGGAGAAGAACGGGCAAGAAACTCCACAAACACTTTTAAATTAAAATATGGTTACAAAAAATTTGTAACCAGATCGGTAAACAGATCAGTACTTTCAGAGATTCCAAACTCTCTTTATAAAATGAGTCTTATAAAACCTAGAGATATTATGTTAATGTATATTTTCGGTCATGACAAATTATTAGACCAAGCTTTATGATAACCCCCCCACAAGGGAATCAACAAAAATTCGCTAGAATTTCCCTAATCACGAAATTAATGGACTAAAAAAATCTCGAGAAGAATTCTGTGAAGCCTTAGAAAATGTAAAAGAGAAATACTTTCATCTTAATTGGTTACAAAAAATTTGTAACCATATAACATATCATTCATGTTGAAATCATGCATGTGAGAACGATGCAGAACGTTAAAAGAGTCATCAGTACTTAATAAAAAGATTAAAAAACAATTCAATTGTTAAATTAAAATAAGCCGTGGTAGCTAAGAGATTGTCCTGTATGTAACTGTGTATTATGTAAATTACCTTCAATATCATTATCAGTACCAAATAGGTCAATTAGCTGATAAGCTTTTCTTTTCCAATCCCGTTGAAAGTCTATTTACCTAACATTCCCGAACATCGAGCACTTTCTTCAAAGTTCAATAACAAGAGTTTGCTTGTTGACATCGATTTACAATTAACTAGCTTCTGCTCGCGACTTTACCAGCGTTGTCAATAACTATCTATACTATACAGCGTGGCGCTTTAATGGCGGCATTAATTTAACACACTTAGTGGGATTCACGTTTTCGTCGTACAAATTTGACAACTATTAATGAAAAAAGAAACATTTAGGGACACAGTATATCCTTCTTATTCAGTTTAGGAAATATCATTTAAATTGTTCCAATATTGGAGGAGGAAATCGGCGAGAACAAACCTACGCGTGTGTTTATTGACACATTAATTTATGCCGCCATTGTAGCGCCACGTTGTATAATACCTATAATCCATACTTACTAATATTATAAATGCGAAAATGTGTCTGTTTATCTGTCTGTTACCTCTTCACGCTTATACCGCTGAACCGATTTAGATGAAATTTGGTATAGAGATAGTTTGAGTCCCGAGAAAGGACATAGGAGTTTTTATCCAGATATTCGCACGGGATCGAACCTTATGCGGCTAAAACCGCGGGGCGCAGCTAGTAATATTATAAATTCGAAAGTCCATTGAACGGATTTAATAAAATTTGGCAAGGAGGTAGATGGCACTCTAGGGAAGAACATAGGCTAGACTTTTTATCCCGGTAGCACGATCCCGTGGGATAATTTCATACAAATTTAATATAAATTTAAACGCCAGTTTTACTTATGACAATTGGCAATAGTGTAGCTTTCTGCCAGTGAAAGAATTTTCGAAACCAGATCAGTACTTTCAGAGATTCCAAACTCTCTTTATAAAATGAGTCTTAAAAAACCTAAAGATGTTATTTCAATGTATATTTTCGGTTACGACAAATCATTAGACGAAGCTTTATGATAACCCCACAAGGGAATCAACAAAAAGTCGCTAGAATTTCCCTAATCACGAAATTAATGAACTAAAAAAATCTCGAGAAGAATTCTGTGAAGCCTTAGAAAATGTAAAAGAGAAATACTTTCATCTTAATTGGACATTTGTTTCCTACATTCATGGCTCATTCTCTTAGGCGAAAGAAATAGAATGATATAATATATTACACATAAAAAAATATAACATAAGGATTATACTTAGGAGAATAAACTTTGAACGTTGTTTTTGTTGATATATTAGTTTATTTGTGGATGTATAATTGTTTAAGGAATATGAACTGACTGTTGTGTCTGAAGATAATTGTATTGAAGATTAGATGAGAAAAGATATAAGTTAAGGGGGATAAGATAAGATTAGATGAGAAACTGGACATTATTGGTGAGGAGAAATATTGAAGAGTTATGTGCTAAGAATTGAACGTTTAGAATTAACCAATTTTTGAGTAGAACTCGCGATAAGTTTCGCTTCCAAAACCGCACACCTTGAAACAAAAAAGAACCTAGAGATATCCTTAATAAAGTTCATAATCAAATTGTAAATAAACAAACTTTTTAAAAGCTTGTAATTTATAAAAATGGCGAGCACCTCTAACCGAATTAGATAACACAAATAACTTTCAAGCAAACTCTTCAGAATATTTTAATTTAATTCGCGATGGCCCAAAATTGATAAAGTTCACGATCCAATTAAATTGGATAAAGGGGAAATTAGATCAAATTGATGAGGGAACTATGTTAAATTAAGGGGCGTAAGCGTTTCACAAAGTACTATTGATGACTACAAACTGTTGGCGCAGAATCAATTGTAGGGCTGCTGTAATTGAATGTCTGAATGCAGACAAGGGATGCTAGAAACTTTGTGAAAGTTATACGAAAGTAACTTTGACAAAGAAAGTCGTGTCGTAAATGAAGAATGTTCAGAGTTAGATGAACAACTTTACGATTCCTGAGGCAATATACAAATAACACAGGTCTGCAAAATTTTTTTTTTGTCAGCTTCATGAGATATTTTTGCTAAATCATATGTAAGAATGCGCTGATTTCAGAAGTGATGGTCATTTTTTTCTATCACGTAAGAGTGTTTTGCAAATTGAACAAGAATTTGGTGAAAGCACTCGTTTGTTAAAAATTCACAGTTCGACAAAATTTGACGAACGCTCTGTCCCAGAAACCAGATTATACTTTTCCAAAGGATTTTGACGCGCTGAACTTGAATCTGAAAATTGCTCTATCACGTCAGGGTTTTGAGATATCCTAACCTAAAAGTGCAAAAAATACAGTTTTTCTCATTTTTGAGGTTATGTAGCACGGCCGATCCTATTTTCTTTCAAAATTTTCGTGTACGTGGATTGTTCTACGTTTGAGAATTCATACACATACAGTCTATTGACGAAAACACGACAATTTCAAAATGCGATATCTCAGCGAAAAAAAAAGATATTTGAGTAAACTCAACGTCATTTTAAAGAGGAGGACTAGTCCTTTGAGATGCTATTAATAATTTTTGAAATTTGCGTCAACAATACTGCAACTTTAGAGCGTTCGAACGCGCTGTGGAGAAGATAAACATAGCATTGGCGGTACCGATGGAAAAATGGGAATTAGAAGACAACTTAAGAACCCTGAAACTAATGGAAGCATATCGATAAGGCAAATTGGGAACTAGACAACATACTACAAGATGAGGACTCAATTTATCAACAGAAATACAATACAGCAGAAAAACTTTATGATGACCTGAAAAGGAAACTACAACACAACATCTGGAACAATGCACATTATGAGAAATCTAAACCAAAAATTCAAATACCGGATTTTCATGGAAACTATGACCGGTGGTTGACTTTTACAGATCTCTACCTCGAAAGTGTACACAACAATCCGACACTTTCGAAGGCTCAAAAAATACAACACTTGAAAACAAAACTGAAGGGTGAGGCGGAGAAACTAAATCAGCATCAGTGCTGAGAACTATGCATATTGCTGTGAGATGCTGACTCATCGCTACAATAACAAACGGATGTTATTCACATCATACATGAACACGCTCCTGAATCAACTTAGTATTCAGCAACCAATCGCTGCAAGCATACGGAAGCTTCACGACGTCATGATGAAGTGCTTGAACGGACTCAAAAACATCGGGCTGGACACCACCAATTGGGATCCGATCGTGGTTCACCCATCAATACTTGAAGATACACCAATACAACAAGTAAATGAAGGAGGACACATTACACGTTACGAACCTATAACATTTTCATATGAAGGAAATATTTTATTGAAGGGTCAGGTAATATAGGCTATAACGCACGGCGTGAGGGTTTCAGAAGGAAGTTGTAAGTGAAAGTAAAAGTAAAAGGATACGTATCGTTGTAGTGATCGTAAATTATAGGATAGTGGGATAGTTGGTCTATCATTACAGATGTAAAAGTGTGACAAAAAAGTCGTGGATCAAACGAAATAGGGAGATAAAGGAAGTTATTGCCAATAAAAAATCTTTCTACAGCATGACCATAATTCAATTGCCCTAAAAGTTATGAATATTTTTGTAAACCGAGTTCTTTTAAGACTTATAAAAAAAATGTGATATAAAACAATAAAACAAACGGTGTTGTCTTATTACTAGCTAATGTATCAGCACTACAAAAGTTCTATTGCGGCTCTGGGTAACAAATTTCAAGAGCAATTTATTTTTTTCCAGAAATTTTGAAGCGTTACGAAAACTTTTTCTCATTTTAAAAGCGTTGGAAATGACCTCCTTTATCTCCCTATTTCGTTTGATCCACGACTTTATGACCACCCTCTATCTAATAGGTTGTTTCAGAAACTTGAAAGATTGATTGAAGAAAGGAAAGAAGAGAAAGATTATTGAAGGTACCTTCAATAAGACAAAAGAAAAAAAGAAAAGAAACTACTACTTTCTCCATGGGACCAACATCGTGATCGCGAAAAAATAATCAGCCCTCCCATACATTTGCGTCTAGTAGGTAATGAAGTTTTGTATGGAACGGTTGATAATAGACAGTTGTTCAGTTTGATGGTCTGTACCACACATTTAACCCATATCATCCCAGTGTTCCAATTTTGGAACGGTTATTTTTTTAATTTTTATTTGAGTTTTTGAACGCATCCTCTAATTAATGTTTTTATGTTGGTATTACTGAAATTTTTAGCTGTCATTTGAGTGAATAACATTTAAATTCGTACAGTTGTTCTAGCCATTAAATATTACCACTATTTTCTCATACATGCTGTTTATACATACAGCCAGTCGCCAAAATCCCGGAAGTTTTCCGCAATCCTAGCTCCGCATTTACATCCTGCCTATAAGTTCTGATACAAGTTTCCGACAAGTCTTGTAAAGAAAGCACTTTTCCATAAGAGATTAGTTCTTATGGAACAAATCTAACTTATTAATGATTCTAATGATTATAATTCTGTAAATACGTACCTGTTATAGTCGCGAATCATATTTTGATCAAGATATACAACCTGACAATGACCTGAAAATTGTAAAAAAACGTAAGAAAAATTGAATTTACTACAACTGCGCATTGAAGGCCGCAGGAACCCGTTGGATGCGAGAAGCACACAACCGGTCGAAGTGGAGGTGCCTATGTCCAGCAGTGGACGTCTTTCCGCTGAAATGATGATGATGGCGCCTTCACCTTAAGGTCGTCGGTCCATCTTGCTGGGGGTCAGGGTGTTGTGACGCAGCCTGGGAGAGACCTCTGTCCAGCAGTGGACTAGGCTGAGTTGTTTGATTGAATCATTCTTACTTTGGACAAAACGTGGAAACGCCATTTTTATTTTCAACTAGCTTCTGCCCGCGACTTCGTCCGCGTGAAATTTCTTGTTACTCCGACCCACCCTGTCGCATCGCATCGCCTGCTCGCGCTATTACTTCGTTTTTGCTTAGCGTTCTTTCTGACTATTTTTCTTTTTTCTCGGCTCCTAAAGGTCATAGCTTGATGTGTGCTTATTGTGCCTTCCTCAAGAATTGGGCTATCAAATGCAAAAATAAGGTAAACGCAGCTATCAACGACCTATCGAAAATCTGTAGTTATTACCGACCTATAAAAGTAATTTGAAATCTTTACGTTTCCAGAACTATTCTAGCAAAGGTAGGCAAAGTTACACACGCGTTTATTCCTTGAGCATCGTATACAATTACGTTAGTGTGAATAGCTGTGCAAAAAAGAGATAAAATACGTCGGTTACTGCGGGGCCGCGTGGACGCAGAACGTTTCGTACTGTTCCCTTGTTCCTTCAAGTAAGTACGTGACTTTTCTATCTAAGACATTTATACAAACAAATGACATCTATACTTTATCTTATATTACTAAATGTATTCATTTAAGTGTCAACTCTTGATTTCTTACGACATTTTATTAATAAAAAGTAATTTGAAACGTTAAAACTTTAAATTAAAATAGGATGGTGTTAGCTTCATCAGTTTTAGTCGTGGCAGCTATCAACGACCCATAAGTCGGCAATGGCAGCAACGTAACTTTTCGTTTTATTTTTATTTTATGTTATTATATCACCCTAACACAAGTATTTTTATGGAGTAGTTTCAATCTAAGTTATCAGTCTTTATAAAAATCTATTAGCGACTAAACTTTTTTGTCTAGTTTTTACTTTTTAGCGTTGTCAATTTAACCAAAGTTATGATATTTTTCGAAGATCGATATTGAATAGTTACAGTAATAACTTATTGTTTTTGTGTTTAAAACAGTGTGCATTTGTTCATATTTTTTGTGACATTAATCAATTATAATCTATTTTATAGTCCGAAGGTCAATTAAATTAAAATAACCATTTTTTTATGAGTCGGTAATACAATTTATGTTTATACTTACATACTTTATTACCGACCCATAAGGGTCGGCAATAGCAACTATAAGAAGCTATTACCGATCGTATATAGATTATTTAGTTTCTCACCTACTTTTATGAGATAATAGGTAGGTACCTATTAATAAATGCTACTTCTTGGCTAAAGCAACATAAAACATACAATTATATTTTTTTCCAGAAGTATGGAGCCAAAATGACTGTGATGAACTGATGACTAATATTATAATTTTCAAAAAATGATTATGATCTCAATAGCATAAGGAAATATCCTAGTTTGAAATCCTTAAATTAAAATTAATATAATGTGTATTAAAAGTATTATGTTGATTAATTTAAAAGTTTATAATTACCTATTTAGTTCATAGGTTCATACTAAGAAGTACCTACTAATTTGTTTTATTAAAAATAACGATAATAAAAAAATACCTACGAATAAGTATTTGCATTTTTATTTTGTTTTATTTTTTTAAGATCGGTAATCATCATCATCACTAGCTTATATACATTCCATTGCTGGAATAAGGCCTCCTCTCATACACGATCGGGAATAGCTGCATAAAAATCGTTAATAGCTTCACAGCCGTTTTTATGGGTCGGTAATTGCAACAATCGACTAAGTCACATTTTAAATTATTTTTTACAAGATAATCCTTTATTTAAATGTATTTGATTCAGTAAATACATTTTTTATACATAACACTAGCATATAAAATGAAAATATAAATCTTTAGAGGAACCAGTATACTAAAAAAATATGGTTGATTTTAAAATTGCCTTAGGGGGGTCGTTAATACCTGCGTTTACCTTAATTTTTCAAATCCGACTGGTAGTTCCAGAGATTAGCGCGTTCAACCAAACAAACTAACAAACTCGTCAGCTTTATAATATTAGTATAGATAAGAAACTCATAGTGTATTTATTACTTCCTGTGGATTTTTTTCATAAAAGCTTATTAATAGATTTGTTGTCCTTTCATCCTTGTAGAAAATGTATAATTTAAAATTGTTTTTATTTAATAAAGCTTTCGAAAATTGAATCACAAGGGTGGCCATGAATGTTGATTTTGCCTTATTATGAAAAGGGTCTATTAGGTTTGCATAAATATTATATTAGCATCATAAAACTAATTATGAATGGAAATCCGTAATTCCTTGGTAAAGTCATGACGGTTGGAAAATAATCTTATAATAACTGGTTATAAATTGAAAGTGCTTTGCAATCAAAACTTCTAATGAATTAGTGAAACAATTCGGGACCATTAAAATACAGTTTTGATAGTATTTAGGCTGAAAGGTACACTAGAGTTAAACACGAAGAATGTCAAAAACGTAGGGAAATTAGAGGTGTTTTTGAAAGATTAGGACTAAGATCAGACTGTGAACGTTCTTCAAATTGCGAGAATTTCCCCTCTGGGGTCACAAAAAGACACAAAATGTTTGCATCCATAATAAGAACATAGAGAAAATACATTGCTGTCTCGTTTACTCTTACTACTGGATCTAATATGTGTCACTGTCTCATTACTACAATTATTTAGTGATTTATCTATTGCTATATACAGGGTTAATGGTAAAACATTAACGACCTCTTAAGAGGTCATTATTCTCATCATTATGAACAACTTTTACTATGGACCAAACCTAAAATCGCGAAAAAAAAATCATCTGTTCTCTACATTTTGACGAGTTAATACGAACATAAATGTAGGGAACAGCTGATTTTACTTTCGCGATTTCAGTTTCGTTTCCATAGTAAAAGTTGTTCATAATGATGAGTACAATGACCTCTTAAGAGGTTGTTAATGTTTTACCAATAACCCTGTATAGTCTATTGTAAAATACCCAAAAAGCGCGCGGACAAAAGGAACTGTAGCAGCGAAGACGCTGTATAAGTATTTACTGAAACTGATGGAAACTTTCGTATACATCCATTTGGGAGGAACTTACTTCAACTCCGAGGGCACTTTATTTATTATTTGAACTAACTTTGATAGACGAAGTTCTGTTGAGATTAAATATGGCGCAATACTTCGAGGTTTTGAAGGGATGGATTTTGGCTATTTTATTTGGATGACATAATATGTTCTCGTAACAGAAGAGAATCTCTGAAACTTTTTTTTTTTTTGTTTTTAACAGACTTCTAAAAAGAAGCCTCCTCCTTTTTAGAAGTCGGTTAAAAACAATTCTCAATCTTCAATTCTCAATTCGCATGTTAATATATATGTATATATTTTGTTTTATGTATGTTCAGGCATAACTCCGTCGTATATAGACCGATTTGCAAAATTATTTTTTTGTTCGAAAGAATTTTATTCCGAAATGGTCCTATTTTTTCGTAAAGATTTGATGATAAGTTTCGAAAACAGACAACGGAACTCTTCAATAAATGCCAGCAAATCAACCGCGACTGCTGATACTTATCGCATAAATGTATGCATTGTTTAATCAATCACTACCTTCCGCCCGCGGCTTCGCCAGCGTGGCATGTCGATAAAAAAAGCCTGTGTGCTTCCCCAGGGTTCAATTTATCTCCATACCACATTTCATCAAAATCGGTGGTCCAGCCGTTTTGGAGATTAGTCGGAAAAAACAGACAGACAGGACAAAGAAAATTTGGTTTTTGTTAAGTACCGCTTAGACTTTCATATACATTGAATAAAAATCTATTATTTTGACATTACAAACTGACACTTCAATTTTATTTATTTGTAAAATATAAATAGCGAATTGTAAGAATTTCAGGATAGGTAGCTCTAGCAGCTGAAGCAAAAACACGGAGTATTACTATGGAGAGCTAGATTCGAACACTCTATATTAGTAATCATTCTTGAGTTCCGTACCCAAACGGTAAAAACGGGATCCTATTACTAAGAATCCACTGTCTGTCTGTCACCAGACTGTATCTCATGAACCGTGATAGCTACACAGTTGAAATTTTCACAGATGATGAATTTCTATTGCCGCAACAACAAATAATAAAAATAAAATAAAGTTAAAATTTAAAAGGGTATAAAAGAAACGTACCAAGATATTTTACGCTCAGAAAACATATGTTATTTTTATCTAACCTATCAAGGAACCCCGCCCGTACAATTTACGTGCTTTCACGAAAGCCCCTATTTTTGGTACTGAAAAGTCTAGCCAAATAAATAATGTAGGTATTTATATTTCATACGTTTTCATCAAGAGCCATACATAATTCCATTTCATTTTTCGTCTAGATGCGACGTGGAAATTGATACTTACATACATAAATATAAAGTTGATTATTCTGATCACGTCTCTGGCGAAAAGCGAAGTATTATTTTTCAATTTAAAGGAATCGAATTTGTAAATGGATTCATGGACAGTCAGATAAAGTTTGATTGGAACTGAATACTCTTTTTCTGTAATGGTCCTGGACCTGTCTCTAGAGCCTAAAATAAGTGCACTATGGGAGGAAAATACTGAATAAAGGCTTTTTCTTAAAACCATGCTGCGAACGCCATCCCGCCTGCCAATCGTGGTGATAATGGCAACCAACCGATAATATACAATGCGTGCCACGAAAGATGAGACTTGACACACCACGTGGTTTTTTGACTTGCGCAGTACACGATTTTAGGCATCTTTCGCGGTATGAGGTCTGAGTGCGGGACGGGACCGGACGTCATAGGGGCGGCGGAAAGAGCGGGGGAGGCGGGGTCAAGTCTCATCTTTCGTGGCACGCGTTGTACTTAACTTTAAAAATTTATAAATATTAGGGTACATGTATAAACCTTTTATATATCTATGCTATTACAAACCAAAAAGAATGTTTAGCCCCTTTGATTTCTGCATCTACATTTTTTGCTCCCCCGACCTACCCCGTCGCGTCGCATAGCCTGCCCACGCTGATAACAACTTGTAATAACCGCTATACTGTTTAATGTGATAACTAATAACCGCACTGTTTAAAACAAAGTAATAACGATACGTTTTATAAAATCAAAACTGAATTAAGGTCATAGCACACGTATCAAATCGGAAAGGGATCGGCACCGTATCAACTCGAGCCGTTCAGTATTCTTTGTATGAAACTCCCTACTGCAACGCATACTAATCGGAATCGTAACGTAATCGCCTCGCCTCGGGAAGCTCACGAACCGCGGTGCGGTGCATTACGGCTCGTCGTCCCCGCGCTTACGTCTTTCCGTTCCCGAGCTTACGTCTCTTCGTCCACCCTTGCCCCTCTCACCCCTCCGGCCTGCCTGCTGTACCGTCAACCAGCGGTCGGCGAGCCGTAAGGATGCGTTTCCACTGAAGAGGAGCTGGGCGGAGCGGAGTGGTGACGTGCAGGAATCGTCCAATCATAGAAGAGACGAGTGACGCGCTGAGGATTTCATTTCAACCATTGTGATTGGTCTATTGCTGTGCGTCTCCGCTCCGCTCCGCACAGCTCCGCTTCTGTGGAAACGCACCCTAAGCGCGGCGTCGTCGCCTATCCGTAGCCGAGTCGACGTATCGGAGCATCTGATCCGCTTTGGTTACATGCTTACGTTAGGTTGACGCCTGTTTGACCGATCCCTTTCCGATTTGATACGTGTAGTACCTTAAAAAGCAGCGAAGTCTAGCAATGATTGGCACATGTTTCTCTTAACCGTTCTTCTTTGTAAGGACAAACCCTTGTCTCTGTGTCATCAATATTCAATGTGCTCTTAGTTCCAAGCCTATATAAATATTGCAAATGACGAGGCACCACCCTCGATGATTAATTAATTCAAAAGCCTGTAAAGCCGCTCAAAGAAATATCAAATAAGGCGGTGGTGCCACCTGGCGGCGTTAGCATGAATTAGTAGCATTTCGACACCTTGAATACAAATTGTTTACTGGCGTCTGTAATTTTAATAATTTCTTACATTTTGTTAAAGCTTACAATACAGCTAACTCTTAATTTCTAAGCACTTAATTAAACAAAACTATGGCATTGTATTTTCCGGATATTCTATGTCTTTAAACGGACAATTTTTTTACCTTCTTACTATTGGGATAATTCAGGAATGTCTAACTAGTCCTTTAAATGATAAATGATAATGATATTTTATTTCTGAAAGCAGGTTTATACAAACGCTTTTATCTACACCCATGCTATTATCCTCTATAAAAGTTTCGGAAACAGCTTATTGCCAACATTAAAACAACCACTGTCATAGTAACCATAATGTCATCCAAACGAGTATTATAATGTTGTACTTTTCACTATACAACTCCTTTTCAAAAAAAGAACATTGTCATGCTAACACAGCGCCGTATTAGAAAAAAACTTATAGGTAAAAAAAAAACTTCATGTCTTAGCCCGCCATTTTTGTTCGATATTAGGTATTGCAATAGTACAGACGCCAGCACATCAAGCTACTACAATCTGTCAAATTTCTTTAATAGATTTATCGCTAAAACATAAGGTTCAAAGTTGATTGGGAACATTTGACAGTTTCGAGTAGCTCGATGTGCGACCGTGTAGATTGGTGTCTACAATGGATTTTGTGGAAAAAACCACACAGATTGAGTAGACCTGTCCAGTCAGTGCACGCATTTGTCAGAAATCGTGCAGCTCAACTCAGAACTTAAGGAGCTCCAGCTTTGAACGGACTCTGAAGAGCATTAATTAAGCAAAGCATATTCTGACGAATGAAAAGTTCTTCAAACAGGGTTAAAACCTATAGCACTATAAAGACTACTTTTTGACATATCGAACAAATACCTAAGTGCGCACACACGAGCGACACGCGTCGACGGCAGAGGCAACTGCAGCCGTCAACATCCGTCGACGCCCGCCGTCGACAACTGTCGATAACGTGCCGCTCGTGTATTTGAGCACGGTGCTCAAATACACGAGCTGCAGTTACTAGTTACTTACCTCTGCTGTCTGTTTGTTCCGGCCAATCTCCAAAACAGCTGAACCGATTTTGATGGGACTTTCACTGGTAGAAAGCTGATATTATAACTTAGGCATAACGTAGGCTATTTTTATTTTACAAAAAGAATTAGAGTTCCGCGCAAAAATAAAAACCCATGAAATCCAATTTGTTTTCCGACATGCACGCGAACGAAGTCGCGGGCATAGCTGGTACATTATAAGAGTACTCACCTACTTTTATGTTTTGCTAAGAGTTCTGATTATGGTAATATCTCCCTAGATTGTTCATCGGGTTTATGACTCCTATGATTAGTGGACACTTACTTTTACGGGACTAACAAGCCATTGTAACATTTCCTTATGATATCGCGTTGCCAGACCCGGAATGAAATGTATGAAGTGACGTCTTCTATCATAGTGTTGATTGCATAACGTTGTTTAGTTGTTTTAATCATAATAAACCTTTGTTATAAAAAACTTTAAAATTCACATGTTATACAGTATGTTAACTAACAGAGGACGTTCCCGTTAACCCGCAATAGTATAGCATCCATACATGCTAAAAAAAATATTACCATTCGAAAATAAAATGTTTTTATATTTTTTTATATTAAAATATTCACTAAAAATCGTAAATTGATACTCTATTTATTTAATTAATTCTAATTTATTTAATTAAATAAATTCCGACATTGCTGTCCTTCAAGTACGCGTGTCCAGAGTGTTTCTTTAACGTATCAATTTACGATTTTTAGTGAATATTTTAATTAAAAAAAAAATAAAAACATTTTATTTTCAAATGGTAATATTTTTTTTAGCATGTATGGATGCTATACTATTGCGGGTTAACGGGAACGCCCTCTGTTAGTTAACATACTGTATTTATATTTTTTGTGTAGTTCTTTTATAGAGATTTAAGGCATTGGAAATATGGTCATAGGCCGTATCTTGAGATAACGCTTAGGGCCGTATTACAGAACCTTACTCAAGGTCAAGACTCAAGCATGACTTGAAACTAGTTTCAACCAATCAAAAGCCTTTAAACGAGCTTTAAGTAATGCTTGAGTTTTGAGTGAGGTTCTGTAATACAGGCCTAATCTTACTTCATAAATATCTGCCCACTAATGAGTCAATTTATTATCTGTCTATCTGTTACATTTTCGTTCTTTAACGGCTGAATGAATTTGGATGAAACCCATATGGATAGGCCATGCTTTAGGTTAGGGCATAGGATACTTTTATCTCGGTAGCACGTCCCCATTGGACAATACTCGTATCCGACATCTATACTAAATCTACTATAAATTTAATATGCGTGATCCTTTCAGTACATAAAATAACGGCACTATAACGCGATATAAATCTTAATCCACAATTATTACGCTGTTAATACCCCACACATTATCCCCACATATTACATGGCTCTTTTACCTCTTAATCGTCACCACTTAACTTTTACTCCCATCATAAGGGCCCTTCCTCAAAAGAATATGGTGTTACCAAAGTTTTATCTTTTACGAAAGATAGGGTATTTATGTTTTTATGTACAACGTGGGAGAAACATTCTTTGGGGGACAATGGAACAGGTGTATGAATCTGGTCTTTTGAAATCTTTATGCTGTATTTCTTATTTGTGATTTTCAATATCTGGGAACTTGAAATTATTATCAAAAGAAGCAGCTTGTGTTAGTACATAATTGATTTGTTATTGTAACTATTAGCTGGCATCATCCCACTGCTCGGCAAAGGTCTCTCCTCAAGACTTCCAGTCCTTGCAATCCAGTGCAGTTGCAGTGGGGCTAATGTGGATCACTGGTTGTTTGTTTTGTCAACTTGGAAACATGCTGGTCCTACTCCATAGGACAATCTAGAGTCTAGACAAAATCAAACTGGTTTAAATTAGGAACCAGTTTGATTTTGTCTAGACTCTAGATTGTCCTATGATTTATATTTTTTTAAATTTTATGACAATGATTTTTACAGTCTGTGACTACAGTAATTCACACATTTGTTAAAATTCTACGAAAAATCATCTACTTTTACAATATTTGAATTTGTAAGTATGTGAGCATCATGTATATTATATATCATATAATTGATTTACCTGTAATTGCTTCATTTTTAATTCTTTTTACTTTTTGTGGTAGATTTATTTTATTCTAGGTGCATCGTCTTCACATATAATTATATTATGTATACAAAACCTTGTAAAACATTTTAAAAGAGTAACGGTGGAGTTTCTTGCCTATTCTTCTCCATACGAACACTACCTTTTGGAAGGGGCGACTAGAATCAATTCAATTTTACTGTAAGTTTCGACGTTCAAAAGTGCCATTAATGTGCCTATTTGAAATAAATGATTTGACTTTTACTTTGTCCAGCTCGTCCTGCCATCTTTTACGGAGTCTGCCGCGATGCCTTCTTGATGTCTCAGAGTTCTACATAGTGGCAATTTTGGCCCACAGCTCATTGGGCATGCGGCAGACGTGGCCAGCCCAGTTCCACTTCAAGTTTACCGCTTTCTGAGCAACGTCAGTTGATTTGTGCGTCAGCAAAATTGGCTGGTCTAATGATGGTGACATTTTAGACTTTTTGTCCTTAAACTCTCTCAAAAATAGTACTTACTTACCAAAATATTTTTACATTTTTACATAGTTAAAGCATATTTTGTGCTTGAGTTATTCAGTTTTTATAGTTTAAACTGGAAAGTTATGTATTTTTTACGACATTGAAACTTTATCTTCGTAGCGTTAAGGCTCGTACACACAGGCGCGACGCGACACGCGACACAAAGGCACCGCTCGTCGCGCGACTTGCGGTGCCTTTGTGTCGCGTGTCGCGTCGCGCCTGTGTGTACGAGCCTTTAGTAACCTTTCATACTTTGAACCCGTTACACCTTTTCAAAGAACCAATTAGAGATTCATTCATACCACGTGTTGTATGCGTTTTAAATAGAGACCGCCTTAAACATCAAAGCTAAGTTTATAATTATTTGTGTTTAACGTGATAGGTACCTATGTCAAAAATCTGATAATTATGACACTTAATCATGATCAAATTGAAGAGATAAATATAAATAACAAATGCCTTAGGCATTAAGTCCACATTTGTACAGTATTTTATACGTGTGCAAGAAGAAAGAGGTAAACCAAAATGCATTTCAACGAAATCTCCAAACGGCTGGTTGACACTTCCTTTGACCCAAGGGCTGGCTTTTACTTTGGCCAGAGGCTAAGCATTGCCATACAACGTGGCAATGCCGCCAGTCCTTGGATACATTACCAGTCGACAGCGATGCGGTGAACGTTTTTGACGCCATACTTTAGTTAGTAAAAACGGGACCCTATTACTAAGAGTCCACTGTCCGTCTGTTTGTCTGTCTGTCACCAGGCTGTACCTCATCTCATGAACCGTGATTGCCAGACAGTTGAAATTTTCACAGATGATGTATTTCTGTGGCCGCTATAACAACAAATAATTAAAATAAAATAAAGTTAAAATTTAAAGGGGTATAAAAGAAAAGTTGTTTTCGGCGTTTTATGCCTTGTGGTACGGAACCCTTCGTGTGCGAGTCCGACTCGCACTTGGCCGATTTTTTTTTAGTTAGGTTAGATTATTATATTTTAATTTTAATAGATTTTTAGTTAATTAATATAAGAAGTTTATCCCGTGAATATATTTTTATCATCTTTGGATTATACTTTGGTTAACTACTTACATTTTACCGATTCGTCTTTCAATACCTCAACGAAACATTTAAAACGAAAGATTTTAAAAGCTTTTGCAATACGCAGCGTGTCATCGTTTTTTGTTAAGGACAAATCCATTTGGTAATTACAAGCACCTTCTGCCTAAGGCAAGGAAATGAAAAGAAAATCGATCCCCCGATTAAGATAAATGAATGTGCTTGTTCGACACAAAAAGAAGACTTCCCTTTGTAACCTGTCTCGCATAATGTTACCCTTTTTTTTCATGATGAGAAATCGTCAAATGACCCGCTCTGGGTGGAGCGGAAGGGAGTGTCAGACTCTTACTGACTAAAACCCACCCGTGTTCCTTCCTTAGGCCCAAAACTCACACAAGCGACGTAAGGCAGCAGGCGTGGAACAGGCAGTTTCAATTATACTGAAGCGACGCGATGGCGTGTCTGCGCCGCGTCGCTTCAGTATAATTCAAAAACGTCGCCTGCATACATTTTGTATGTAATCGTTTTGAAGCGGCGCTCGCCTGCGCCACGCCTGTTCCACGCCTGCTGCCTTACGTCGCTTGTGTGAGTTTTGGGCCTTAGGCCTTTATGTTACGGGCCAGCGCTAACCCTTTCGGACAATCCCACTGACCACATAATGTTACCTTGAGGAGGTTTTTTTGCTTACTTTTAGTAGGTACACACATAATCAGCCTGTGTTTCCACTACTGGGACATAAACCTTCTCTCGTTGAGAGAGTGGGCCGTTAGCCCACGCGGGCCCAGTGCGGTTGATAGATGTCACATGTCTTCGAATTTGTGGTTCTAGGACATGCCGGTTTCCGCACAATGCTTTCTTTCACCGTTTTGAGAGCAGTGGTGATGAGACAAAGTAAGGGCTCCTGCAAACAGGTGTGAGGCGCGACGCGAATCGCGCGCGACACAAAGGCACCGCTCGTTGCGCGACTTGCGGTGTCTTTGTGTCGCATGTCGTGTCGTGCCTGTTTGAAGGAGCCTTAAAGCGCCTGACTGGGTTCGAACCTACGAGCAGCAACTCTTAACTCGCCGCCGTTATCACTGGGCCAGCGGTGCTCTGTTGTAGTAAGTAGGTACAGACGCCAGCACATCAAGCTACTACAATCTGTCAAATTTCTTTAATAAATTTTCAACTTTATCGCTAAAGCATAAGGTTCAAGGTTGATTGGGGAAATTTGACGTTTTCGGGTAGCTTGACGTGGTGGCGTCTGTACAGTCACGAGCATAAGTATGTATACACTTTGCTTTGTTCAAAGACGATTTTCACCTTTAGTTTTCCATGAAATTGTATGTTATTACGAACAAAGTATTTTCGAACCCATAGGTTTGTGTAGTGTCGTATTTCAACGTTGTATTCATTATTTCACGAAAAATCGCAATTAAAAGTTGCCAAGTGTTGACACATATTAGTGCTCATGACTGTACATGTCTGACGATGAAAAAGAAACCTGAGAGAGTTTTTTCTTTACAAAACTTTAGGTCGTTTAATAACGTAATACCTATAACTTTTTATTAACATAGCATCTGGGATCCTTACATCAAAGACGAGGCTTCATTAGGGTTTTGTTACGGGCGATCGAATATAAAAAGTATCGAAAACACAATCTGAAAGAAAATTAAGAAATTGCGGAGCTGTTGATAAAAATCTCTTCTATACATATTATATACCTACAATACACGTACGGTCAGCATCAAAAGTCGATTAACAATTCAGTTTTTTTAATGTCAGTTATTGAGTTCAGTTATTTATTTGTTCGAAATTGCAGCAGAAGTATAATGCGATTTTGAACAAATATTTTGCTCAATAACTGAGATTTAAAAAACTGAAGTTTAATATTTTGCTCAATAACCGAGATTAAAAAAACTTAAGTGTTAATCGAGTTTTGATGCTGACTGTACATACAAGTAAATAAAATTGAAGTGTCTGTTTGAAATGCATATGAAAGTATATACGGTACCCTAAGTACCGTATATACCTACTAAATAACAAAAAAAGCTAATTTTAAAATGTTTGTCTGTATGTATGTCTGTTTATCTGTATGTTTGATATATTTTACTTCCTACTAAAATATTATGAATGTAAAAGTTTGTGAAGATGTTTGGATGTATGTTACTCAATAACGCGTAAACCGCTGAACCGATTTAGGTGAAATTTGGTATAGAGATAGTTTGAGTCCCGGGAAAGGACATAGGATAGTTTTTATCCCGATATTCCCACGGGATTGACATTTACGCGGGTGAAAACGCAGGGCGCAGCTAGTAAATAATAATTGTTTATTGACATAACTATAGTGGAGTCATTTTAATAGGTAACATTTGACGTCTGTCAGTTTTATCCTCATAGTGAGGTGACCTGCTTATAAACATCGATTAAAGTGAATGAATCGATACGGACTTGAAACATATGCGAATTTTAAAAATCATCAGGCGAATCCCTGTCCCATTATTATTATTTTTTTCGTAAATTTAAGGAGCAAAATAAGACAAGTACACAATTTAACAAAAAAATTGCATTTATTCAGTTGAACTATCAGAACTGTTAAAAGTATTGTCATCTTCATCACTGCTGTCAGCACTCAGAGATATTATTAATTCATTTTCAATAATATTGTCTATTCTCACATCTCGTTCAAAATCTTGTAAAATTATTTTCTTGTTTTCTCTACGACTTTTTTCCAGTCTTCTGTAGTGACTTCTGCACACGCAGTTTGTAGCAGAGACATCATTTTAGCAGTACTGAAGGGTGGTTCAGTATTGTTCCGCGCTGCATAACCCTTTATTTGTGCCCAAATAAGCTCGATGGCGTTATACTGGCAATGGTAGGGAGGCAATCGAATAACTTCGTGTCCATGCTCTAGGGCTAGTTCATCGATTACATAGCGGAGCTTGGACGGCTTAGGGTCCCCGCACACGGACCACGTTGCTTTTACTAGATTTAACAACTCAACTTTTAATGATAAATGATAAATGATAAATGATAAATGATAAATGATTTTATTTCTGTAAGTAGGTTTGCACAAACACTTTTACACGTCAATCATAAATTTTTTAAACTAGATGAGGTCGGCGTTTCCTATCTGACTACTCTGAGAAGAAAGGCCGAAACAAACTCAGAGGTCATAGTCTCTTTTAAAGTCCAGACATAATCTTGGTCAAGTTATATGAAGACCATGTAGGTCGATGTCTGAGATGGCCTTTTGAGGAAAGAACCACACAGATTGAGAGGACCTGTCCAGTCAGTGCACGCATTTGTCAGAAATCATGCAGCTCAACTCAAGACTTAAGGAGCTCAACGATTCGACGAACAATACCAAAGAAAGGACATTTGGGTAGGCCACATAAATTACTCAAACTGCCAGACCATAGAGAGAATAATAATAATATAAAATGCCTAAATTAAATGACCCACATCGTCTTCACATTCACAATAATTAAAATAATATAATACTTTAAAAAGTAAGCAAATGTCAGTTAAAAAAAAAAAAAAATCATTAATGTCAATGTGTATATAAAAAAAAAAAACATCAAAAACACTCAAAATGCAGAAATTGGAAGCAACTCAATCCCAAGCCTTTGTATCCTCAATATAATCTTTAACGGTATAAAAGGCTTTCTGGCACAACTTACGTTTAATGAACGATTTAAATTTATTAAGGCTTAGATCTTGAACGTGGCTTGGTAGTTTATTATAAAAGTGTATACATTGGCATCTGAACGAGCCACCTATTTTCTTGAGCCTTGTTGTAGGTACAACATATTTGTGTTTGTTTCTAGTATTTATATTATGGATATCACTGTATTTTTTGAACAATTTTATGTTTTTATGGGCATATAAAAGATTTTCATAAATATACTGAGAAGGCACAGTCATTACATTAATCTCTTTAAATTTGTCTCTGAGAGAGTGTCTCGGACTTAATTTATAAATTGATCGAACAGCACGCTTCAATAAAGTTGGACTTGCATCCACGCCATTTCTTACCAGCCACGAGACAATTTCTTGCTTTTTATTTGCTTGAGTTGGTGGTTTATCAACTTGTACAGAATGATACGGTGCATTGTCCATTATAATTTTCGATGGGTTTTCTAAGCTGACTAGCAGTTTCTCAAACCACTCTTTAAAAACCTCAAAGTTCATTTCCTCATGGTAATCACTTGTAGTTTTAGAGGCGAATGCGAGGAGGCAGTCTGGAATAAAACCTTGAGAAGCTGATCCCGCGTGACATATAATAAGTCGGGCTCCTTTTCCCGGTGGAACTTTTGAGGTAGACGCCGCTGTATCATCGGTCCATGTCCGCGAAACCGTATGGTTCACATTCAACCATGTTTCGTCAATTAACACGACATTGTCCCAATCTGTAATTTTATTTACTTGACGTAAGAATGTTACTCTCTTCAAAATAATATCGTAGCGTTCTAGCAGGATTTTCCGCTTGTCAGATTTTTTAAAACTAAAGCCAATCGATTTCAAAACCTTTGATAGAGACGATTTACCGCCAAAAAATAAGCCTGCGTCTTTTAACGAACTTATTAGCTTTTCCCGTGTAGGATATTCTTTTCTCGAGTAATATCCATAAATGTGGTTGCGAATTGCAGCAGCATCAAAATTATCAATGCCAACAATTTTCTTGTCCCTCTTTCTTTTTTTCGGTGTACGTAAAATATTATCTTCTGAGCCTGATGGTCCGTATTTCTCTTTCAGAATTTGAGTTACTGTCCTCTTCTCTATTCCCAATGCTTCGGCAACGCGTTCTCTCGGTTGTGTCAATGGTAAAAGAGGCCCATCGTTAATTGATTCACGTTCAAAATAATTGTACAATTTCACCACTAGTTCGCGAGATTGACTGTTTAGCGTTTTCCCCCGTTGCGACATGGTAAGACTGTAATGTTGTTCTTGTTTACTAATCGTTAAGCAATCGGAGTCCAATTTATAGCCAGGTAAACGTAGTCAGTAAGATCAGTCCAATAAAAAAGCCGGGTCAGAAGAAAATAACAGAGAGCACACCAAAAACGCACAGTCACTTCGCACAACGACAAAAGACTGCGTCATGTAATGGCGACATCACATGGCGTCATCGACAGGCACTGGTGTTGCCAGCAACATACCACCTAAATTGTACCTAACATCAATGATTTTTCTATTTCATTATTTTTTGTATTTTTATACCTAGTTAGTTAAAAGAATAATAAATAAATGTTTTATTATAATCACAACGTGGTTATTAATTTATGGTGATATTTCTTCACAAGTCATCATTGCATTCGATTCTACTATCAGTTTTCGATTTTTAGAGTAACATCCCTAGTGTTTAAAAAGAAAAATGGTTAACTGACGTAACCTTGTAACGACGTTCAGTTCTTTAGATCAGAAATTGTTTATTATGTTTAGAATGGTTTATTAATGAAAGCAAATCGTAAAATTACTCGTATCGGTCATTATTACAATAAATATGTAATCGTAATTGAAAAAATGTAAGCAATTGTGCAGTTCTAACAAAACGAAAAAATATGTTATTTTATGCCCGCCGTTACAAGGTTACGTTGTTGAATATTTGATGAATTGTCAAATGTTACCTATTAAAATGACTCCACTGTAATTTTTAATTTTTTAGTCGGGCCCTGACTCCTGCGCCTGTGTTACAGAAGCCAGTGTCTTCTCCCAATAACATGAGTCGAGTTTTCTGCAATAAGAACTCATCCAATGCACAATCAAAAAAAGAAAGAAAAGAGAGAAAGAAAATTGTGTTTATTTGGCAAAAAAAAACCTTAAAAATAAACAAAACAACTTCAAAATGATTAAAAATAATAATGCCAAAAGGGCCTCAGCTCAAAATAAATTTCCACATTTTCTTAGATACACATCCAATCTTTGTCTCGTGCCCTTCAAAGCACATTACCACACACGCTTGTTAATAAGCAAGTTTTAAATAACCAGACATCAACGACCAGACTAAACAAATATATGCTTTCTAGAAATGTTGCAAGCGGAATAAAAACTAGTTTGGCGGTAATATACGGGGCTTTTTAATGTAATGTTTATAATCATCAGGCAAGGTCGGGGTCGGCTTTGAATAAGATGCAGCTTTTAAAATATTTTAATTAACGAACTGTCATTTAAATCAGTTGGTTATTTATTCATGGGTTAGCTAAAACAAAACCTCTAAAAATTTACAAATATTTAAAGCTCAGTTAAAATCTTTTATGATTGACAAAATTTAATCTGGCCCTGGTTTTGTCACAATAATTTGGCTGGCGTTTGTCACAATAAGCATCAATCAATCTGTCTAGCATTTTCTCAACTATGTTGGGTCAGCTTTCAGTCTAACCGGATACAGCTGATTACCAGTATTTTACATGGAGCAACTGCCTATCTGACCTTCACAATCTAGTTAGTTACTGGGTAATATGATACCAAGAAGACTGGGTGACAGACTTTCGGGCTACTGACGACCCGTTACGACTGTCAAAGATCCACGAATGACAGCCGAGACCAACGGCTTAACGTTCTTTCCGAGGAACGGAGGGGTCTTGGTATGTGAAGATGGTCACCCATCCACGAACCAACCGCGGCAAGCGTAGCTTAACCTGATCGATCGACCCGTGCGGCTGTTTTTACTTAGCCATAAGCCCCATAATAACCATAAATGAATATATTAAGCCCCATAAATATATTTTTAAGTATAAAATATAAACAAATTATTGTTAGTACTTAGTGTTACCTACGAAGTATTATATTGTTTGTAAAGCGTGGTCCTTATTTACGCTTACCTACATTTCCTGAAAGTTTTTTTTTTCATAATGAAGTAGTGACGTATGTATATCCAAACAGCTGACGTGTGCAGACGTGCAAATGTTATTTTTTTTTCAGAGCTGACCCATGTCAGGAGGGCCGTTCAAGATGTCAATCCCAAGCCTAAAGTTACGCACACATTCAGTGTTCCACATGACTTTATAGGTACTTAATATTCAGACTTTGAATTCCATTTTATTTTAATACTGAATTAAATTTGGCTTTAGACAATATTCATCCTTCGTTTATATCAATTTACCCAATGAGGATTTTCTGAAATGACGTTCGCTAGGTGGCAGGCTGGCAGCACTGACACGTCAGGTCCAGGCATCTATCAAAGAGCCTATATTTTCTTTAGTCATGACTGAATGAATCGAATGACGAACGTCATCATATATTTTATATTTGAGATATTCATTGTCGAAATGGAAGACGTCTTGTCAAAGTGGTGCCAACTGGTGTCGTAAATTTTCACGAAAACCCCCATTACGTTGACTTTACAGAACAACAGTTAGAAACGATCATATCTTACGCACAATATGGCCTCTATTTTAATTAGCAAAATAATAGTGTTCCAAGGAGAAGATTGGCAAAGTTAATATAAGAAAAATAAAGTGTAGGTTCAATTAAAACCCTTTTGATTCCGTCTTTCTGGGTCGAAGGACCAACTTTTAAGGCTCCTGCAAACAGGCGCGACGCGCGACGCGAATCGTGCGCGACACAAAGGCGCCGCTCGTTGCGCGACTTGCGGTGCCTTTATGTCGCGCGCGATTTTATCGCGTGCCGCGCCTGTTTGAAGGAGCCTTAAAAGTTGGTCCTTCGACCCAGAAAGACGGAATCAAAAGGGTTTGATAAAATGAAATGATATTTATTTCTGGAAGTAAATCTTTTAAAGACAATTCCCAAGTAATTTTTTCGGTAAATATTTTAAAATCGGCATTTCCTAAATGGCTGAACCCTGAGAAGAAATAAGGTTTGAACCTCAGACTTTTTTATTGGTATAAGGTTTGAACCTCAGACTTTTTTGACTTTTTTATTGGTCTGAGGTTTAAACATTATACTTAAGATTTAATGTGAATTTAGCAATGCAAGGCCATGTCTGGAAGGACCTTTTGAAGGAAGAGCCATTGCAGCTTTGAGATGATCTGTCCCGACAGACGTATTTCAAACATATTTGTGTACTTCTATTGGGATAACCTGAAGCGGATGACGAATTATTTTAAAAATATTATCCAGCTCGAACACGTGGTGATACTTAGGTAAATCCAATGAAAACAAAAATATAAGTAATCGTGGCGCTTCGCTCTGCCAAATAATAATATTACAATAATATACAGTTATATATATTATGACTCATCCAAATAATCTGTTTCTAAAGTAGTTTGACGTAGAAAATGGCCTTCAAATGTCAGGAGAGAACGAACGAACTTGTTAAATAAATAGTTTTAATTTTGAAAGAACTTTAGATTTTGTTACGTATGTATTTTGGTATTGAAGGTTCTCTGATATGCGATTCCTGTAGGTACAGACGCCAGCACATCAAGCTACTACAATCTGTCAAATTTGTTTAATAGATTTTCAACTATATCGCTAAAGCATAAGGCTCGAAGTTGATTGGGAAACTTTGACAGTTTCGGGTAGCTTGATGTGCTGGCTTCTGTGCCTATAGACGTTCCGTCTCGTTGTCGTTGTCGACGTTTCTTCACTCTGAGTGAAACCGAGATGTTAGCGAAAAACCGAGTGTAAAACTACTACTACCCACTTGCCTACTTCCTACTTGAGTGAGGCCTATGTCAGAAGTAAGATGACTAGGGAAGGCCGAGTCGATAGATTGTTACATATAATCAGCCAATAACGTGCCCACTGGTGGGACACAGGCCTCCTTTCTTCGAGAGGGAGTGGGCTGTTATCTACCTACCACGCGGGCCCAGTGCGGGTTGGTAGATGTCACATCAAGTCACATGTTTTTGAATTTTTGGTTATAGGACATGCCGGTTTCCTCACGATGTTTTCCTTCACCGTTTTGAGAGAAGTGGTAATGAAATAATTTACACAAACTAAAGCGCCTGCTTGGGCTTAAACCTACGACCTGCACCCGAAAGTCGGGGCCGTTACCACTGAGCCACCACTGCTCCTCAATAAATCTATGAGTGTAGTTTAATTCTTTACAATCCATTTAGGATCTTATTCAAAAGATTATACATAGGTACATAGTTCTGTTCATGATGTCACCAAGCATACTGCATGACAACATTAATTTCCTAAAAGACAATAATTACTATGACAGACTGCTATGAAAGCTCCATTTCAAAGGAAATCGGGCATTTTTGTCCAATAGAACTTTGTTATCGCTTAGCATCAACTCTGACTCTGACAAACTCATTATAAGTTTTTTTTTTGTTCTGAGGGTAATCTTACAAGAATCTCGGGCAACGGTATGCGAATGTTTTGTATTTTCTTTTTCTTCGCATGGTTGTCCCTTTATATGCATGGATATTGTGATCATAAACGGAGGGCTGGTGGATTAGATTGCGCCGTTTTGAATTTTTGTATTTTTCTGTTCGGATATTTTTTGGTTCGTCGAGCCGGATCGGAGGGTTACGGCAATTTTTACCAATATTATGAACCCTGTGTTGCAATAAATTATAAATGATTTTATTTCTATAAGTAGGTAAGTTTGCCAATCATATTTTAAATACTAGATGAGGTCCGCGTTTCCTATTCGACAGGAAACACCGAAACAAACTCAAAGATCACAATTCAGGCTCCTACAAACAGGCGCGACACGCGATAAATTCGCGCGACTTGCGGTGCCTTTGTGTCGCGTCGCGCCTGTTTGAAGGAGCCTTTCCTTTTAGTCGACTGACCGTGAGCTTATAATTAGAATGCAAAAAAAGATGTGTCAGAGCAATGTGTAATAAAAAAATAACGGATAGCTGTAGATTTTAAAACTTTAAAAATACTGACCCTTCCAGCATTATGCATTTTGGAAACTGCGTTGTTTGTTTAAAGAAACACTCAATTATTTGAAAAAGTATCTTCCACTAGAAAAACTCCATTACGTGCCCAATATGTAAATAAACTATGTCATCTAAAATGTAAGACCTCATTGATGCGAAAAAGTTTTTTGGTATGGCACCTAGTGTTTAATAAAATTCCTGATGACGTAAAAAACATGACATTACATAAGTTTAAAAAAGCTAATAATTGACAAATGTTGTTATACTGTAGACGAATTTTTGAACGATCAATTATTATAATGATGCATTTTACCTTTTGATAATAAGCACTATGACTATTTATTGATTTTATTGTATTTGACATTTTTCTTTTTTTTTCTGATCATGTATTTACTTAATTAATTTTTTTTTTCTTTTCTCTAAGTCATGTAATCTAATGACACCTAGTATGTCACTTATAAATTTGTATGTCTTAATTATGACAAAACATAGCGCACTCCTCTATTTATGTCAACACCTATGTTTCACAAATAAACTAATTGGTTGATTGATTTTAACCAATTATGTAGTGTGGTACTTCCTGGCCGCGCCACAGTGGAAAATCAAAGAAACACGTTTCTAGATAAATTGTACCCTTTATGTACTTTAAGGTACATGTAGTGAAAAAAATTGTACCTCAAAGAATTATGAAATATAATGAAGTTTTGGTGGCGCGGCTGGGGAGTATACTTCCTGGCCGCGCCACCATGGTTTTTGTAAACTATTAGGCGTACCCGGACATAGTGTACACTCAAGAATTGTACCAAAATTGTACTTTTCCGTACGCTATAAAGAGATTCAAAAATTTTATTACTTTAGAAATTATAGCCTTGTGTTGGTGGCGCGGCTGGGGAGGTACAATTTATCTAGAAACGTGTTTCTTTGATTTTCCACTGTGGCGCGGCCAGGAAGTATCACACAATTATGTACAGCAGGGTCATGAGCATGACATTTATTTGAAATCACAATACACAGGATATAAAAAGATAAATCACATAGCCGTCGACTACGCATTCTGTATCTAACATTGCACAAAAAAAACATTACGACAAACGCTGGAAAATCGCAACTAAGTAACATTGCACAAAAAACATTACGACAAAAGCTGGAAAATCGCAGCAGAGCCGATTCACGGATGAAGCTTTTCAATCGTTCACGAGCCATTGCACTGGTGAGCTTAACTAAGTGAGCCAATGACAGCTCATTCACTTGTTTATCCAGCTTAGGCGATAGACACAAGATCGAATGAAACAATTTAGTTGCGATTTGCGGTTCCAGTGTGGTGTGAGGTTGCTCAAATTGGATCGTTATGTCGATAGCCACAAGTTCTAATACCTTAATTATATATTTTTATATTGTTACGCTGCTAATGCTTAAATATCACAGACCCAGCTGAATCCACAGATTTACACACTTTCATTTTGATTGATTCTTATCTGCTTAGCTGCCACGCCGCCGAATTTATTTAAATTAGACACCGTCTCCTCCTCGATTTCGATCTCCCCGTTCTTACTATTATAGATCTAACAGAAAGAAAGAAAATGTATTTATTGTGACTCGTACAGATCGTGAGTGAGCGTGAGTTAAGTTTGTGATCGTCGCCGTTGTCGTGATCACAAACTAAATTAAACACAAAAAAATAAACAATTTTAAACAACGAACGTTACGTGACTTTTAAATTGGTTGCATTTAATTTATGCGCTTAAAAATACTGTGGCATTTAATTTATTCGCTTAGGCGAAGGCGAGGGCGAGGCGAGGGTTTTGGCTGATTTTTCCAACGCCAGATAATTTTATCGGAAAAATTTTGAATGTTTGACATCTTCCATACAAAAACTGTCAGACGTCAATTTTATTCCACGATTAAAATTTAACTGTCGATTGAAAAAACCAGCCCTTATAGGCTGTGCCAATAAACTTATTTTGAAGATAAGAAAGAGTCCGTCTTGCTTTTCTTTCTCACTCTTATCAGAAGCCGCATTAGGAACTTACATTAGGCATGACTGTGGCAATATGTCTTCCGATCCCCTGCGCTCCCCTTCAGATGAATGGGGGTGTTACGGTCCCCTTTATACCCAGAATAAGTTAAAACGGTTACCTAATTGGATATTAGAGAATGTATTTGTATTTATACACATATATAAAGTGGAGAATGTTCATGTTTTTGAATTGAAAACTTCTTTAGGCGCACTTTGAGCTATTTTCAACAGTGAACGAAACTGAACCGTCACGCTCGGCACCCTAATTGCGTAACACACTGTCAATTTCAATTACATTGCTTCATATGTTCGACAAATTTGTCTGCTCTACAACGTAAATAACGCAATGAATGTTGAAGTTTCAAATGAGATCCATTGCTACCGATAATGTGTAAAGCAATTACCCCGCTGCAGCTGGTCGCGGTGACGCTGAATCGGGTGTACTCGGCTGAATTCAGCTCCAGTCGGTCGGTGACGCTAAATCGCGTGTACTCGGCGCTGAATCGCGTATAATCGGCGCTGAATCGCGTATACTAGGCGCTGAATCGCGTATACTCTGCTCCAGTCTTAAATTTTTACTTCTATTGCGTAGTCAAAAGCACTCGCCCTATTTTTCAGTAACGTTCCTGTTTTGGGCTCAATTGCCCCTAAATACAAGCTTATCACGCAGACGCACACATTTAAAGGTGTACGGACGCAATACACATAAATTAACAGTAAGCCCCTTAAGGGGACTACATGACCTAAAGCGCGGTCACTGTCGGACTGCATAGAAAAGAAAGAGAAGCGCGATGACACAACGCCTGGTAATTTATTGCAAAATATGAAGCATTTATTTAATTACAAAAAATCTATTATTTGGACAAAAAAATTAAAACACCATTATTTTAGTATGTTGCTTGTAGAATAACCTGACAAAAAATCAAAAATCAGAATGATTGTATATATATTAGAATGGTGTTTATTGTAAAAAGAAAGTTTTTAGAGGTATCTTCATGATATTTTTCTATAGTATCAAATTAGTTGTACTATGTTTTCAACACACTATCTATCTAGCGTATATCCTGAAGAACATCAGATATTTTTCTGATTTTATTAACTGTACTTTTATTGTTTCTAAAACTTGCGTTTTTTGTGTTTAGGTCCTGTAAGCCCCTTAAGAGCAGGCCCATTCTGTCCATTTATATATCTCTCTGTTATACATTAATAAATTAAAGTCGTTTTTGGGTTCCGTACCCAAAAAGTAAAAACGGGACCCTATTACTAAGACTCCACTATCCGTCTGTCTGTCTGTCACCAGGCTGTGTATCTCATAAACCGTGACAGCTAGACAATTGAAATTTTCACAGATGATGTATTTCTGTGGCCGCTATAACAACAAATAATAAAAATAAAATAAAGTTAAAATTTAAAGGGGCACTCCATGACTCGTCTGCTCCACCGGCCATCGGTCCTTCGACAGATATGACGAGCCCACTGCCACTACAGTTTGCTTACTCTGCAAGCTATGTCGGTAATCCCGGTTCTTTGCCGGTTAATTTCATTCCTGATTTTATCCTTCAAAGAGACTCCGAGCATTGCTCGCTCCATAGCGCTGAGCGACCTAGATAGATTACTATAGCGTGGCTCAACTGTTGTAAAAACAAATTTTGAATGAGGGTTTTCGTGAAAATTTACGACAGCAGTTGGCACCACTGTGACAAGAGGTCTTCCAATATAACATAATTATATGATGACGTTCATCATTCGATTCATTCATTCGTTCATCATTCAGTCATGACTAAATAAAATATAGGCTCTTTGACAGATACCTGGACCTGACGTGTCAGTGCTGCCACCTAGCGAACGTCAGAAAACCCTCGCCACAGTCATAATAACTTATTAAGAACGTTAGGTACTCGTATATAAACTAGTAAGTAGTAGATGCACGAATATTTTTTTCTTACAATGCTGTGGGTAACTAGGTTTTAAAAGAGTAACGGTGGAGTTTCTTGCCCATTCTTCTCCATACGAACACTACCTTTTGGAAGGGGCGACTAGAATCAATTCAATTTTATTGTAGATAAGTTTTGACGTTCAAAAGTGCCTTTAATGTGCCTATTTGAAATAAATGATTTGACTTTGACTTTTGACTTAGGAAGGGTCTAAGTAGTTGGGAAAAGGTGATAATGATGAGAATGGAAATGTAGATGTTTGACAATAAAAACCATGCGAAGAAGGGGCGGGTCCCTAGCTTATGCATGAAAGTGAAAATCTAAGTCCTGAGTAAGGCAATCCGACCCGTAAAGTTAGCAAAATCAGTCGGGCATTCCTTCCAACTACGTTGCTAATACTATTGGGTTAGGTCTGAATGTCAGCGGTATGCCAGACATGCCCCAACTCTGTAATGTGTTTAGGGCAAGGCCGGCCTTTTTGCCCAGCGTAATAATAAACTATTCGGTGCTATTTATTGAAGACTTCTATTGAAATAGATTTGGTTGGTAATGTGGGATTTCGATAGATACACAGACGTATTTATTCCCAACACACATACATAACATAAAATCTAACATTTTTTGGTATGCATGAAGAAGCCTCCTCTTGTAGCGCGGTTTGTTCCGCCAGTTACTCAACTGAACTGAGCGCTCGGCGCGTTCTGGACAGTCACACCCAACACCTTATTTGACTGGTCGATTCTTCACTTGCGGTGGTAGGGCTAACGCCCGCCTGATTTGCGACCACCCTTCCACCGGAGTCCATGATGGCATCAATGCTCTCATGTCAGTTATGACTCCGGTCATAACTGACGGTAATAACAACCAACTAATAACTGATAGGGGCCATATTATAAAGTATTAATACTTTATAATATGGCCCCTATCAGTTATTAAATAAAACCCTGTTCATCGATCCAGATTGTGGATTCTAAGACTGTGCCTTTTAGTACGCGTGGCCACATCAGAACATTTCCGCCACATCTGCCGTCCGTTCTGCCCGCCCACACTCACTTAAAGATTGACACTAAAAAAATAAAATAACCCTTACACACACAACCAGCAAAAGGAGTTCCATTCAGCAAACGAACTGCCCTAATTTCTTTAAATTTAGTAAGAATGCCAATCGGTCCATTTTCAATAATAAATTGTCAGTTATAATTGAATTCTCATGCAAAATGGGCTTCATTATAATGGTGGCCACATTGCCCTCCGCTGCCGAGCTATCAGCCCGGGGCTACCCAACCGTGGCTTAAACTCATCCCGTTTAGATTGCTCCCGGATTGCGTTCAAATTATATCATGATTCAGTTAAAAAGCCCGTTTTGTGAGAGATATAAATAACTAGAGAATTGAAGTTATGAAGTGTCCTTTTTGAACTGGAAAGTTGACTAACAATTGATTTGATTCCTTTGCCTTTTGATATTGATTTGAGGGCCTATAAGTAGCTATGACAACTGCAAACGGTGGATTAGTAGGTATTTTATTTTCTGCGTTGTTAATTAATGTGCCACTGACACTTAGCATAATAAGTCTATAATTTCCCCACTGCTGGGACCCAGACCTCCTCTCAGAGAGAGAGATTGAGTCGTAATCCACCACGCGGGCCCAATGCGGGTTTGGTACATGTCATATGTCTTCGCATTTTTGGTTCTAAGACATGGCCGGTTTCCTCACGATGTTTTCCTTCACCGTTTTGAGAGCAGTGGTGATGAAGTAATTTACACAAACTAAATCACCCGACTGGGTACGAACCTACGACCTACTTAACCCGTAAGTTGCGGCCGCTACTAATGGACCACGACTGCTTACTGCTCACACTTAATTAATTATAATTTATGTGTCAGTGTCACATTCAACAATGCAAAAAGACTTGATCTGGGGGCCTAAAAAGGCCACTTTGGCAGTATCATAAAAGGATAACATTATGAATCATATTGGACAGTTAACTATTAAGTTAATCGTATCAAATCCCATTCGTGAGGGATTTTTCAGTTATTTTTTTTTTGTCTGTGCTAAAATACCAATCAATCCAATCCAATCTTAATCTCTTTGATTATACCTACTTACAGTACCCGGCGTCAAATATTGCACATCGACCTTTACCTTTTTTTGTATTTTATACAAAGAATAAAAATAATTATCAAAAGAAGCAAATCATAATTGATTTAACAGCTCCTAATAGATACTGGACTGTTTGTATTTCGTGCGACAGAGATAATAACGCTCTACGAAGCCGAAATTAGCCGATTGTCTCTTTCCAAAGGTCGATGTGCAATATTTATCGCCGGGTACTATAGTGCAGCGAAAAAGAAAAAACACGGACTGTGATTCATAATGTTATCGTTTTATGATTCTGCCACAGTGGCCTTTTTAGGCCCCCTGAAGGCCACGTTCAAAATCTAGTCGAAGTTCTTATCTCGGCGACAAACAAATGTCAAAAACCGGCCAAGTGCGAGTCGGACTCGCGCACCGAGGGTTCCGTACAAACCTGCAAGGTTTACAAAGTTCGTTCATTACGACAATCGAGTCATAACTATGGTATTTTTATTGCAAAATGAAATTCATAACATTACAATGGGGAAAGATGGAGGAGCATAAATTTAAGACAAAGATCTCTTTATCGTTTAAGTAATCCTTTATTTTATATTAACACATATCATTTATCTATAATATAACTGAAACACTTATACTAGCCTTGCAGCAGACTTGCGAAAGTTCTTAAAAACGCGGCGGCGGCGGCGGCGGCGGTCAAGCTGTCTGATAATAACCAACAATAAGAAATATAATAATGTCATTGAATTTAATTATAAGTATAACACTTTAAGCAGTTAGGACGCATTTAGATTATACAGCTACATTCACCAAAACATCGGGATTGAATGACGATGAGTGAGGTCGTCTTTGCCGTTTGAAAAATGTTGCCCTCCCCATACATAGTATAATAACTCGCGGTCATTGCTGTAACTACAATTATGTTTACAATCACTTTTTTTTTGGTGGTATAACTACTTAAAATTTTAAGCTTTTCTGAATTTTTCTGTTACCTGTGCTGTAAGCTATTGCTTCTTACCAAATTTCGAGATTCTATGTCAACGGGAAGTGGTCTTTAGGTTTTAATTCCCTTGCGTGTAGTTGCGAGTTTCAAAATATGCGGTATCAATGGTTGTACTTTTGCGTTTTGCGTTTTTGCGTTGACTTAGAATTTTTTTTTTTTCACGGGTTAAAGGCAATTAGATCTAAGTATTTGATATGAATTTCAACTTGATAGCTCTACGCGTTCATGAGGAAAAAAGTAATAAGTTTATATTTATTAAAAAATAAATATATATTTTGTAATGTAACTAAAAATTTAAGGTTTTCGGAATTTTTCCTTTATGTGTGCTATAAAACGTTGCTTCATGCCAAATTTCAAGATTCTAGGTCGACTGGAAGTACCCTTTAGGTTTTGATTCCCTTGCGAGTACTTGCGAGTTTCAAAATATGCAGCTTAAATTGCTGTTTCTTTTGATTGCGTTGACATAGAAGTTTGATTTTGTTACAGCTTAAAGGTATTATAGACCTGAGTATTTGGTATGAATTTCAATTTAATACCTCTACGCGTTTATGAGGAAATGGGTAGTAAGTTTAAAATTATTAAAAAAAAATATATTATGTGATGTAACTAAAAATTTATGGTTTTCGTAATTTTTCCTTTATCTATGCTATAAGACGTTGCTTCGTACCAAATTTCAAGATTCTGAGTTCACGGGAAGCACCCTGTAGGTTTTGATTCCCTTGCAAGTGTCGAAAATTTGCGGCATAAACGGCTGTATCTTTTGATTGCATTGGCTTAGAAGTTTGATTTTTTCACAGCTTCAAGGGACAGTAGACCTGAGTAATTGATATAAATTTCAGCTTCATACCTCCACGCGTTCCTGAGAAAAAGGGTCTTGACAGACGGACGGACAGACGGACAACAAAGTGATCCTATAAGGGTTCCGTTTTTTCCTTTTGAGGTACGGAACCCTAAAAACGTAGGGAAATTAGAGGTATTTTCGACAGATTGAAACAGATCAGACTGTGAACGTCCGAAAAATTACGAGAATTGCCCCTCTGAGCGCCTTGACAAATGGCAATCGGCTTAACATTGACATAAGCTGGCGCCTACTCACTTACATACATTGTTTGTATCCCAGCTCTTAGTAACATGATCGCATCGCATCGCCTGCGTGGGGTTTTTTTTTTTGATTATGGGGAATCATCGAATGACCCCTCCCGCTCTGGGTGGAACGGAAGGGAGTGTCAGACTCTTACTGACTAAAACCCACCCGTGTTCCATCCCGCTGACCTCGGGGCAGTATTTCGTATTCACTTAGCGTTCTTTCTTACTTTTACCACGGCTCCTAAGAGTCGTAGCGTGATGTTAAATATCTTATAGCCTTCCTCAAGAACGGGGCTATCAAGAGCTATTTTTTTTTTTCAAATCCGACTGGTAGTTCTCTTACTGCTAGCGTTGAAGCTGCGTGCGGTGCGTCGTGGCATGGTTCATACATTTTTGTATATTTGTTTTTACCGCTCGCCGCCCCGCGCTAAGCTGCCGCTCGCTCTGAAAGCGGCAAAGCCGTAAGATTAGGCTATATTTTATTGAGTCCAAATAAACGTTATTATTATTATAAGCTATTCGGTAATTTATGTCAGACATATTTTTGTCTTTTCTATAATAATCGCTACAACTGATAGTCGAGACTTTCTTGCCCGTTCTTCTCCTAGAGATGTAGGTTTTGGAATGGGCAACTAGCTTCAACTTACTGAGTAACTCACCGACTCTTTGATAATTTAAAATTGCCTGTAATTAAAATAAATGATTTGATCCTGAAATAGGATGCCAATATCCCTGTGATTATGTTAATTATTCGACGTAAGAAAATAATAATTGTCTAACTAAAACAATATAATGTAGTATTTTAGAATTCCCAAATCAACTCCCACAAAACGAATGAAAGTCTGTTTGAAAATGAAGTTTTTACGACCGTCACTGTACCAAGTGAATTTAACATTCTTTTCACCATTTTTCAGTCAACCCAGCTCAACGTACTAAAAACGTCATCTATCACACAATACTTCGTACTTCTTCCACGGAGCGAAGTTCAAACATTTGAAGTAAATTGGGACTGTCAAATAAGAGGTCCTCGCCATGAGTGGGACTACGTGTTGTGAATACTGAGCTTCACTGGGTAACCTTAGTTAAGATGGGATGATGTCATTCATTCTCTCTTCACAATAAATTGGTTGTCTTAGAAATTAACATTGTTTTTGGGTAATTCTTAGACTATATTCCACCATCAATTCATATTTGTTACAGTTGTAATGACAATCATGTCATTTGGTTTAATTTTTTTTTTAATCTATTGATATATTTTACTTCCTACTAAATATTATTAATGTGAAAGTTTGTAAAGATGTTTGGATGTTTGTTACTCAATCACGCTTAAACCGCTAAACCGATTTAGATGAAATTTGGTATAGAGATAGTTTGAGTCTCGGGAAAGGACATAGGATAGTTTTTATCTCGATATTCCCATGAGATCGAAACTGCGCTGCTAGTCTTTTATATAGTCTGTTAATTTAAAATGTTAATTTGAGAACATTGTAGGCCTTGTAGACTCTAGATTTGTAGACCATTTTCTATATTGTTAGGAATCCATCCTGGTAACTGTTAACAGGCATACCCTGTCCTCTTATACCTATTAAATAAATTAAAAATATTGTTAAAAGCCAATTTTTTTTAAAAGAGTAACCGTGCGGTTTCTTGCCGGCTCTTCTCCTGCATAACAAACGACCAATTGGAATCGTGCACCTAGCTTCTGATGTTTCATAAGTGTCCATGTAGTTTTATGTGAAATAAAATATTTTGATTTTGATTGAAAGAGACTGGCAGCGAAGCCTGGAGTTTTTGCGAAAAATCCAGTGTTACATGCCAATGGTACACTATGGTGGATGTTGTAATGCCAATATTCATGTGATTTACAGTAAATTTATTATTTCTCTTGACTATAAACAACTTCTTAGACAATTATTTTATAACAGAAGACATGTTCGCGAAAGACTTTTACGCGAAAAGGCATTTTCGCGAATGGTCATTTGACATGAGATTCCTTCATAATATCACGCCTGTATTCTTTCAAAGGGTTGGGCAATGGTGTATAGTGTGAATTAGACGATTTCACTAGAAATGTTCAATTTACAAACAGACTGAAAGTAAATAAGTAGTCAAATTAGGCGTTGTCAGCGCCCTCGAAAACCATGAAAATGACACCCTTGTCGAAAAATTCTTTAAACTTTTTCGCGCAACTGTCCTTTCGCGCAATAGATTAGCACAAGTGGATTCGGGCAAGTGTCTATCGTGCAAAATTCCGGTCGATAAAAGTCCATTCGCGCAAAAGTCCATACATTTTTGTAAGCTCTTCTTCAGGCGTCGCAAACACGCCGCGCGTATTTTAATAGCTTTATTTTTAAATTAAACTGTATTTCCTATACAAAATCACTATGCAGATAATTGCGCCACAGATTGATGATTTTTGACGTGGCCCGGGCGTAATAAACAATTTTTACTTTGAACTTCAATTATTATTTTTACTTGAAACCAAATGGAAATCAATTTACAATATTCCTTCTGTCTCGATTCTCGAGCATTAATCAATGCTACGACAAAATGGCTCCGATCGTCAGTTCAACAAATTAAATTAAGAGCGATATTTCAACCAATTCGTTAATTAAGTTTCGTATCCGAGTCGCACCTAAAATCTTTTAGATCATGTCGGCACTCTTTACTCGATTACAGATCGCTTGAAAAGGTGATAAGTTTAACATTACTGTGTTCCATAAAAGTAATGGAACATAACTGCCTGTACTTCCATGCGGTTAGGCAGAAGTGTAACTATAGTCCACCCACTTTTGGCCAGTTATGTTTAAGTCCCTTGTAAACACAAATCCTGAGCCCGCACTGCTTCTGCGAACTTCTAGATGGAAAACGCGCTGCGCGACTACGTTTTGGGTGATAGTCAGGTCGAAACCTATAATTTGAACCTGTGATATACTTACTGCGATTATTGCCTGTTGTAGTTGCCTTGTGAATAAATAAATCCCAATCACACTTTGTCCGAACTAGAACGAGAATCAAAAACTTATGGGTTCTGGTAAAAATAAAAGCGCAGTCATCATTATCATCATCGGTCTAGCCTTTTTCCAACTATGCTGGGGTCGGCTTCCAGTCTAACCAGATGCAGCTGAGTACTAGTATTTTACATGGAGCAACTGCCTATCTGACCTCCACAACCCAGTTATTGGGTAATACGAAACCCCTTGCTAAGACTGGTTGTCAGACTTTCGGGCTTCTGACAACCCGTAACGACTGTCAAAGATCCACGAATGACAGCCGGGACCAACGGCTTAACGGGCTTTCCGAGGCACGGAGGAGTCTTGGTATATGAAGATGGTCACCAATCCACGGACCAACCGCGGCAAGCGTAGCTTAACCTGATCGATCGACCTGCGCGGCTGTTATTACGCTCCTCAAAAATAAAAGCACAATCATGACGATAAATAATTATTCGACAACAATAAAACCGATAACTATTTTTCATTACGCTTCGTTTGAAAAGAAAGACAAGCAGTTATTATGTCACAAACAGCCTTTTGTGCAACATAATTGTTATTAAATTCCATTTTGCTTTTAAAATGTATTTTCCGTGAAAATTCCGGTTGTAGAGTTCGGGAAAATGGTTTCATAAATTATTCTTTTGCGAAACTATTAAAAAATTATTTAGTTTGATAACGGAACAGCAACTAAATATAGTTAGTAATAAAATTTACTTTCAGGAATTGAATTATTTGTTTTAAGTCATATTTCCACTACATATTTTGGAGTCTTCCGTCCTATAATTACTTATGGAAAAAAATAAAACTTAATTCACATTTAGTTTTAGCCACACAACGAAAACCTCTCAGGGTTTATCTGCATGTTGGCGAGCCTATTTCTCCCAAATTGTTATTTTTGTTTTTCTGTTGTTTGTGTTTTTTATTTGTATGTGTCATGTTTGCCGCAAATAAACGTACTTTCGTCCTTTCTTTTTTTCTATTAACAAGTATTTTCATTGTTACAGGTATGTTTCTACATTTTAAATCTACAACATTTTATGTAAGTACAGAAAAAGGGTAGTGGGAGCAGTGGTGGCTCAGTGGTAACGGCCGCGACTTACGAGTTGTAGGTCGTAGGTTCAAACGCAGGCAGGCACTTTACTTTGTGTATATTATTTCGTGCTCTCAAAACGGTGAAGGAAACCATCGAGAGGAAACCGGCTATTCCTAGAACCATAAATTCGAAGACACTTGACATCTCTCAACCCGCACTGGACCTGCGTGGTGGATTACGGCCCACTCCCTCTCACCGAGGAGGTGAAACATTATAGGCCGATTATGTTACAGAAAACGACGTTATTTTTAGTGAAATGTCTGAAATAAATCTACAGAAGAAAGCCCTGAACACGGATATATAGTTTGCTGTCCGTAAAACTAATCTCGCCGCAGAAATCCTAATTAAAAACTGACTATTGTTTTGCTGATAAAGGAAAGAAGTTGATTTAATACTTTCCTCGTTAACGCTTTAAGAGCGTTTACGCCGTGCGGCATTTCATACAAACATTCAAGCCCTTGTTTTTCAAAATGAATGAACCGATTTTAATGAAACGGTTCATTCATTTCGAAAAACAGGGGCTTGAAAGTTCAGAGAGATAGATTGCATCCCGGGGAAGGAGATAGGATAGTTTTTATCTCGATATTCCCAAAGGATGCGGGTGAAACCGCGGGGCGCTCCTAGTAAAATATAAAAATTTCAAAATCGAAAGCTGTCATTTGTCACAGGAACGTGAACAAATAGCACCTCATTAGTTATTGGAGAAGAAATTCAACTAAATATTCTAAAAATATCTTGAAAAATGACGCTGGAAATAGAATAAATCTAGTGAATTTTAAAATTTCAGGCGTCACAGAATACCTAGGTCTGCTTATGATTTTGAAACCTAGTTAACTTGAGCGCACCGACTCACCTTCGTCAGATTTTTTTTTTGATAAATATATCTACACCATTTTACAGTGCTGATAAAATGTGGAAAATATTTTAAAGGTAGGTTATTTCTCTCGTGTAATCGTATTTTAGTTTATCAAATAAAATTCTGTGAACGTTTTTGAGAAAATGTAAAAATTATTTGTTAGGATTTAGATTTGTCCGTAGGTAGGTAGAAATAACAAATTGATAGGAGGATTACATTCATTAACTTTAGCTGATGTTAGATTTTTTCAGTTGTAGACTACTACAGTTGCTACATGTCAAGCTATACACAACCAGTGTAAGCTGACTTCTGATTATACAAAAAACCCATACAATTCGAGGTCAGCTTAAATTGGAAATCTGTAACTTCTTGTGTAGCCGTATGTAAAATAATTCTCATCAATAAATCATTTATCATTTACAAAATAAATCAACATTATTATTTTAACATTATTATTGAAACATTTACGAAATATGAGTTTACCTAAAAAGAACCTCTGACTACCCCTCATGAGAATAAAAGCGTGATGCGGTGAGCGTTATGCTATGTGACATCGATGCTTGATCATTCATTATGCGATCTGTGACCTTAGCTTTATGCCCTGATAGTATCTGGGTAATTGACGCATGATTCAAGATCAAATGGCTGGAATTTGTGCCTAGTTTGAACCCCATTAATTAAACGTCCTGTAAGCCTCTTCTGTGAGCGTTAAACTTGGAATAAATGTAGTCGGGGGAGCTTCGAGTTATAAAGTTTGTGAGATAGGGGAAAATGGCTGAGCAAAGTAATGTGAGGAATCATGTTGGGTCTGCCGAAATAGATAATCTCTCTGTTGGATTGTAGAGTTACGCTTAGTGCTGAATTCTTCTGTTAGCCTCCAATCTCAAAGTTGTTCTTACAAAACTGCAGAAAGATTTAGTCAATCAATTCAGTCTATCGCAGTTCATTGTTTGTTGTTAGGCCTCTCGCAGGCTGCACCACAACACCCTGTCCTCTGCCTTCCGCATCCAGCCTATCCCAGCCACTTTCTTAAGGTCGTCAGTCCATCTAGCTGGGGCGTCTCACGCTTCGCTTGCCTATACGCGATCTCCACTTCAGGACTCGTCTCGTCTCGTCTCGTCTCGTCTCGTCTCGTCATTGGTTCTTCGGCAAACATGGCCAGCTCACTGACACTTTAGTTTGCTTACTCTGCAAGCGAAGTCGGTTTTCCAGATAATTTCATTTCTAATTTTCTACGAGCATGGCCCGCTCTATGCTCGCTGAGCAACCTAGGTTTTGTGGACCAGCCCGACTGTCAGTGTCCACGTTTTGGCACCGTATGTAGGGAAAGACGCACTAGTTAGGAATATTTAATGAATGACCTTAATTCCTGTTTCTCAAGGTGATGATAAAGATACTTTTCATGAAACAATAATATTTCTGATTATGTGTTGTTATGATTACAAAGGAATACTATTATGAAAGTAAACTGAAAAGTTCTCTACGGAATGATGCTCATTTTCTTTGTTTTGCAACAAAACGTGTGCACAAGCGTGTGCAAAATGTCTGAAGCAATGAAATAACAATATGTTTGTGAAATATTCAGCTTGTCAGTATCAAGCGACTCGCTGAACATTGGTGGTAGGAAATTAGGAATAAACAGGATAAAAAACTTTTTTTAACAATGATAATTTAATCGATGATAAGAATCGTCAAAAGATTAATTCTAGTCCTTTTATTAGAAGCGTTGTGACTTTGTGAGTCTTGTGTTCACAAAAAAAATAATTAACTATACCTACTAATAATAAAGTATGTTTGTTTGAACGCGCTAATCTCTAAAACTACCAGTCGAGTTTCAAAAATTCTTTACGCATTTGATAGCCCAATTCTCGAGCAAGGCTATAGACTATTTAACATCACGCTAGGACTCTTAGGAGCCGAGTAAAAAGAGGAAAACGAAGTAATAGCGCGGGCAGGCGATGCGATGGGGTGTGTCGGGGGAATAAAAAAATTACGCGCATATTTTTCTACAAAGTGTGGTTAAAACTACGGACCGTCACTGAACGTACCTTTCTCCCTTTATTCACATTCATGCATTTGCCACGCATGCGCTACCCTGTTAATTGTTACGTATTTCTACGTGACTGATCCCTTTGAAGGACATGATCCATTTTTTTTTTAATTTTATTCTGAAATTATAATTTTTAATCTGGCTGATGATATATAGTGAAAGTTTATGGACGTGAACGAAGTAAAAGAAGCATGGTAGGTGTATTAGGATCGTAGCACGTAGCGTTTTGTAGTTTCTGCTTATCCCTTTGAGGAAACTATGAAGGTTTGGTTTTATCTGGCGGAATAACTACCTATTACCCTCCTCTATTTCAGTAGGATATATAATAATTGGCAAAATCATAATCACAACACAATGCGAAAAAAAAAATCTCAAAACTAAGTACTTTAACCTCGCAAAAGATGAGAAGTATTCGGGAAAATTTTAATTATCACACATTATGTTTTTTGTTGTTTTCTATTTTACCTCGAAAAATAACGGTTTTCTTAAAATCACCTCGAGAAACGGACATTGTTTACAAATAGGCTATTTTGCATTTTTTTTAGTAATTGGCACAAGTACATTGTTTGGAAAACGTAAACAAGGCGCGTACAGATTGCCAAGTTTTAATGTGGCGTATTTTTCCATCCATTTCGAGTGGAGGAGTCTATTAGCCAACATTTAGGTGTTAATCCATAAGCAAAGTTATATTCATAGTCATTTGTACATAAACAAGTAACTTTTAACTGAATTTACACACAAAATTACAATTACAAATGAATTTCATAAATTACATAATCTATTTAAAAGTAATATATTTTCATTTTTTCAATATTATTTCGAGCTGTAAATCCTTAAAATTTTGATGATGATGCATGAGCAGGACCAATTGAAAGCCCGACCACCTGCGACATTTAACTATAATTACATAGATGGTGTGCTCACATGCTCACATTGTGCGAGGATTTTCTTCAAGAAGATTTGCTACATAAGTCACATGCGAGCTCACGAACGGCAGCTAATGCTGAGTTGAAGCAATCGCCCTGGCCGAAATCGGTCGGATTGCATCTCATTATAAAATATACGTTGATCTACCAAGGGATCGTGTGGAGTTGTGGAGGTCAGATAGGCAGCCGCTCCATGTAAAATATTGGTTTTCAGCTGCATCCGGTTAGACAGGAAGCCAACCCCAATATAGTTGGGGAAAGGCTAGGCCGATTCATTGATTTAAATAACATTACCTTATGTTGTTGTTACCTTATGTTGCCCACCGCCCACTTGAGAATATATATTTCTCTAGAGCCCCGCAATTTCTTTACTTACCATCTGTCGCGAATCAGAAACAGAATTGCCACGATTATATTTAAACGTGTAATATTATACAGTCGTAAGATAGAATATTTAATTTTCTCTGAGTCTTCTACTGCCCCCCTGAAAGTGTCAAATGCCCGCGAGGGGCGTTATCGCCCTCGTAGAGAACCTTATCAAACATGTAAAAATTAATATTATTTAATGTTAAACAAATATCAACTTTATTTCAATGGTAATTAAGTTGATTTCAGAGTAACTAGCTATTGAAAAAGTTATAAAAATGTTAGAAGTTTTAGCGCAAACTGAACTTTATTATTATATGTACGATTTAAAGTTATTTTTCAATATTCTCATACTTGTTTACATTTTTGGCAAATAAATCGCGAATGTAGATTACATGTTCTATCTCCACAGCACGAAACTACTTTTCTTTCGAAATACGTAGTAATACATTGTGACAGTCGATTAGCATTATACGACGTATGTTCGAAGCGTGTGTACTGCGTAGATGTCACTGCTGCTGCTCTCAAATGTATTTTTGTTACGGACTTTTTTCGCTCGTTCACGTGACCAACATACATGTTTGCTCATCCATCATGTCTGCGTCTGTAGGTAATTGCTCTACTGCGGGGGAATACTCTCACAGAGAGATGGAACGATCATAGATCACAAATAAACACGTTTCTTCAGTGAATGTTAGCGATTACCCGACCAATCAGGTCCAGGTTTTCCCATTATGACGAATCAGTCAGTAATAGAAGGATTAATATAACATCTCTAATTCTCTTAAAATACTGTCTGTGGCATCATGATGACGTGTCTGTACCAAAATAGGTGTACAGACGCCAGCACATCAATCAAGCTACTACAATCTGTCAAATTTCTTTAATAGTATTTCTACTTTATCGCTAAAGCATAAGGTTCAAAGTTGACTGGGTTAATTTGACAGTTTCGGGTAGCTTGATGTGCTGGCGTCTGTATATCAACGGAAGAAACAACGATGAAACTTTCAATTTTAACGGCCAATAAGGCAATAAGTATATGCCTAAAGTGGAAAATAGCTTGCCATCCATAATAGATGCTAACAAGTCAAATTAAGTAAAAGCTTGTCCATTCTAATCCAAGAAACACTTAAATCAATCAAGCTATCTGTCATCGAAAGATCTTTGACAGCTAAATAATATACTCAATACTCATCATCCTGTGTCCTTGATATTTAATTAGTAATAGTGATGAAAAAGTAAAAATAAACAACAATTTATATGACGTTTCACTATCGATTCGGCACGTGTCGGAGTTAAACCCAGTGTTCATTGGGAAAATTTTACCAGGGCATGAGTTGTCTTGGCTAATTGGCAAACCTGCAAAACTCTAAACAGAATCCGGTTGGCCGAAGCAAGAAAAACATGTTCCGGGTGGATTCATAAATGAATCCACCGTGAAGTGCAAATGTGGTGCCATTACACTTAATAGGGTGTGCGTGTCCTGCTGTCTGCACGTTACAGGAACTAATGGACGCTACTAAAGGCGCCGACCATCCATTATATAGATCGAGACCCCTCCGTGCCTCGGTCGTTGGTCGTGGCTGCGTGGGTAGTCAGAAAGTTTGACAACCAGTCTTACTTAGGGGTATTGTATTACCCAGTAACTGGGTTGTAGTCGTTGTAGAGGTCAGATAGACAGTCGCTCCATGTAAAATACTGTACGGTCAGCTGCATCCGGTTAGACTGGAAGCCGACCCCTACATAGTTGGTAAAAGGCTAGGCTGATATGATCATTGATGTTGCGAAAAAAATGTTTATAGCACTGTGTGACCTAAACCCGTAATTAAGTCACGCTTTTCGTGACTTAAGTAGTCCATTTTTATACAGAAAAGTCTGACTTAAGTGCGGGTTTAGGTCACAGGAACTGTAAAATAGTATATGATACGTGTGACTTAATAGTCTATTGTTGCACGGCGTTTAGCTATAAAGTGACTTAACTAGTACAGTTAAGTCACACGTATCCTAATGTCCCAAGTAGCACAAAATAGCTTTATAATCGATGGATAACAGAATTAGCATATTATTATAGCTTTATAAGAAGTCTACATATAGGCATTATAAACCACTATACAGCTCTTGTAATGCTAATTTGGGCCCCAAATTATACAGCCTTAAGTGTAAGAATGGCATTTTAGCAGCATTATATTGGTTGTCTACCGGAATGATAAACGCATTATAATGGGCTGTGAAAACAGGTTAAAGCAGTGCGCATATGTTAAATGCGGCTCTTATACAGCTTGTACCATTACAAAGGCAAAATAAAAACATTTTCAAATATTATTTTTAATTTCTGTTATTATTAATAAATCTTATGTAAAAAGAACATGGATACTTTCAACAAAAAAATATAAGTGCTGAAGGCAAGTAATTAAACTCTTGTTTTTGTTCTGTATGAGTGAGTTAAGGTTGCGAGTATCAGTTTACTGTGAAAGTATGTATATATTTGAATCAAATATTTCATGCGCCTTCAAATTAAAGAGCTATTTGTTACAAAAATATTATAAAAATATGTGGAATTGTAAAAAAAAATTATGCTCTTACGAAGAAATCTTTAGTTTTAGTCATTATGATACCTGTATTGTACCGGCCGGTCAATACCATAGGTTGAAGTCCTTTCTAAAGGACTATTTACCATAAAATTAAGTTTTAAATATTATCGATACAAAAAGCAAAATGGCGTAAGCATAATTAAAAACTTTAGGCATGCGGATGCCGGTATACGACTTATTGCTTGTTAAAATTCTTGTCATTATACGTTTGTATAGATAAAGGCTATATAATATTATGATGCTTTTAAAAAGCTGGCATTATAACAGCACCAATGTACACCGTTAAACAGTTGTGACCCATGCGAAAGGTCGTTATAAAACATAGAGCAGTTTTAAAGAATTTTAAAATGCTTTTTAATAACCTAAGCCGTAATTAATGCTTACATACGGCCTACACTTTTGTATAATGCTTACAGCTGTATTAGAAGCTGTATAGAGACATAAATTATGTCTAAAATAAAACCTTTAACTGCACAAAAGATTGAAAAAGAGGATTATATAGCTTTAGGAACTACAAAGTTAATAAAATGCTGTTATACAGAAGCAAGACATTGCTAAAACCCTTCAAATTCTATAACGAAGCTAGAAGAAATTTTCTGGTCATCACTTTTTCCATTATATCGATTTTGTGTTACTTGGGGTACTATTAGCAACTGTTGCCGAACTTTGTGTCACAATGAAAGCGGGGTTTTATTAGCATTAGTAGTGATGTGTCGAAGCCAGGTGCTGGCGAAATATAGAGTTGAGCTAAAAGTATGTAGTAATGTAATGATTGTGTGTTCTTATTGGTTTAATTTACGTCATTTATTTAGTGGCTAAATTGTGTAATTTCAAACACAAGGTCAAACCTTGTGTTTGAAATTAACTTTTGTTAGTGTTCGCAAATACTATAAAGGTCTTTCGAAGTTTTGTGTATCTACTTAATAGTTTAGTCTGTAACTAGAAAAGTTAGAAAGTAGTTAGTAACAAAGTGTCTTACTAAAACTTTGACGTCTTTCAGTCCCCAACAATATAAAACGTGTCTTTAAAAAATAATCTTAAAATTTGAATTAAGTCACGCTTTTCGTGACTTAAGTAGTCCATTTTTATACAGAAAAGTCTGACTTAAGTGCGGGTTTAGGTCACAGGAACTGTAAAATAGTATATGATACGTGTGACTTAATAGTCTATTGTTGCACGGCGTTTAGCTATAAAGTGACTTAACTAGTACAGTTAAGTCACACGTATCCTAATGTCCCAAGTAGCACAAAATAGCTTTATAATCGATGGATAACAGAATTAGCATATTATTATAGCTTTATAAGAAGTCTACATATAGGCATTATAAACCACTATACAGCTCTTGTAATGCTAATTTGGGCCCCAAATTATACAGCCTTAAGTGTAAGAATGGCATTTTAGCAGCATTATATTGGTTGTCTACCGGAATGATAAACGCATTATAATGGGCTGTGAAAACAGGTTAAAGCAGTGCGCATATGTTAAATGCGGCTCTTATACAGCTTGTACCATTACAAAGGCAAAATAAAAACATTTTCAAATATTATTTTTAATTTCTGTTATTATTAATAAATCTTATGTAAAAAGAACATGGATACTTTCAACAAAAAAATATAAGTGCTGAAGGCAAGTAATTAAACTCTTGTTTTTGTTCTGTATGAGTGAGTTAAGGTTGCGAGTATCAGTTTACTGTGAAAGTATGTATATATTTGAATCAAATATTTCATGCGCCTTCAAATTAAAGAGCTATTTGTTACAAAAATATTATAAAAATATGTGGAATTGTAAAAAAAAATTATGCTCTTACGAAGAAATCTTTAGTTTTAGTCATTATGATACCTGTATTGTACCGGCCGGTCAATACCATAGGTTGAAGTCCTTTCTAAAGGACTATTTACCATAAAATTAAGTTTTAAATATTATCGATACAAAAAGCAAAATGGCGTAAGCATAATTAAAAACTTTAGGCATGCGGATGCCGGTATACGACTTATTGCTTGTTAAAATTCTTGTCATTATACGTTTGTATAGATAAAGGCTATATAATATTATGATGCTTTTAAAAAGCTGGCATTATAACAGCACCAATGTACACCGTTAAACAGTTGTGACCCATGCGAAAGGTCGTTATAAAACATAGAGCAGTTTTAAAGAATTTTAAAATGCTTTTTAATAACCTAAGCCGTAATTAATGCTTACATACGGCCTACACTTTTGTATAATGCTTACAGCTGTATTAGAAGCTGTATAGAGACATAAATTATGTCTAAAATAAAACCTTTAACTGCACAAAAGATTGAAAAAGAGGATTATATAGCTTTAGGAACTACAAAGTTAATAAAATGCTGTTATACAGAAGCAAGACATTGCTAAAACCCTTCAAATTCTATAACGAAGCTAGAAGAAATTTTCTGGTCATCACTTTTTCCATTATATCGATTTTGTGTTACTTGGGGTACTATTAGCAACTGTTGCCGAACTTTGTGTCACAATGAAAGCGGGGTTTTATTAGCATTAGTAGTGATGTGTCGAAGCCAGGTGCTGGCGAAATATAGAGTTGAGCTAAAAGTATGTAGTAATGTAATGATTGTGTGTTCTTATTGGTTTAATTTACGTCATTTATTTAGTGGCTAAATTGTGTAATTTCAAACACAAGGTCAAACCTTGTGTTTGAAATTAACTTTTGTTAGTGTTCGCAAATACTATAAAGGTCTTTCGAAGTTTTGTGTATCTACTTAATAGTTTAGTCTGTAACTAGAAAAGTTAGAAAGTAGTTAGTAACAAAGTGTCTTACTAAAACTTTGACGTCTTTCAGTCCCCAACAATATAAAACGTGTCTTTAAAAAATAATCTTAAAATTTGAAAAGTTTTATAAGTAAAGTTAAATGTACCGAAAGTGGTTTATCATAATATCGGCTATACAAGTATATACTTGTATGTAATTACCCTTAAGACGGCACCATTAGCTGAGACGTCAAGTATATACTTGACGGCTCAGCTAATGGTGCCCTCTAAGGGTAATTACATGCCGAAGATGCCTCACTGAGATACCTCGCGGTCGCGTTATTGCTCGCTACCTCGATATCACCTCCATGTAAAACAAATGCATTCTAATAAACACCAACGCACCGGCATCGAGGTAAACCCCCAAACAGCCTGCGATGTATCGCAGGGAGACGAATAATTAGTTTTACATGGAGGTGACACCGAGGTAGTTAGCTAAACTGCGATCTTCGGCATGCAATTACCCTAAGTTAGTTACGAAGTTACTGGAATCACCGAAGTTGTCGAATGAGAGTGACACTGGCTGGTAACAATTATTCTAGCAGAGCGTCGCGTTGATGGTTGCGTGGCGGCTGTCTTCTGAGGACAGAAGATGAAGTCAGGGGAGCCGCTATCGTATCTATTACCACGTCCAAGACGAGCTGCTATATTCTGGCACAATACTGATGATAATTGAAACTGCTGAACTACTTATGAAAAAAATGCCTCAGGCTTTTAGTCCGCCTTTGTACAGTATTTTTTTAATTGTGCATACAATTTAGATAAATCCATACTAATATTATAAATTCGAAAGTAACTCTGTCTGTTTGTCTGTATGTTACCTTTTCACGCATAAACCACTGAACGGGTTTCTATAAAATTTGGCAGAGAGATAGATTGCATCCCGGGGAAGGACATAGGATAGTTTTTATTTCGATATTCCCACGGAATTCACACTTCTGCGGTTGAAACCGCGGGGCGCTGCCTGTATATGTAGGTATATTACGATGACCACTTCTGGTAAAGGCTATCCCAGCGCTGTTACACTTAAATCTTTAAAAGAAAAAACTACTAACACTGTTAGAGTGTTAGCTCTATTTATTTAAGTTATTCTGTCCAATACGAACCTTCTAAATAATTGTGATTAAATTCCATAGTCGATGTAATACACTCTCTCCAATGCATTCATTTATAAGGCACTAATATTTTAGTACTCAAATAACCTTCAGTAATATTCTATTTACTTCTAGGAGAAAACAAAAGAGGATAATGTTAGCGATACCTACTTATACATAATGGATTGAGATTTATGGAAATCTTTTCATAACTTAGTAGCTTGTAAAGCCTCGTTTGGATTCAAGAGGTGTCTTAATTCCAAATGTATTTTGTAGTTAAGGGGCTTACATGACCTAAACACAAAAAACGCAAGTTTTAGAAACAATAAAAGTACCTATATGATCGACTACAGCAAACAAACTCAGAAAAATATATAATATTCTTTAGGATATGCTAGGTAGATAGTGTGTTGAAAATATAATACAACTAATTTGATACGATGGAAAAAAATCATGAAGATAACTCTAAAAACTTTCTTTTTACAATAAAAAGTATACTAATATACATACAATCATTCTGATTTTTCGTCAGATTATTCTACAAGCAACAAAACACTAGTGTTTTAATTTTTTTGTCCAAATAATGGATTTTTTGTAATTAAATAATTGCTTCATATTTTGCGATAAATTACCAGCGTTGTGTCATCGCGCTTCTCTTTCTTTTCTATGCAGTCTGACAGTGACCGCGCTTTAGGTTCAATGTTGTCCGCGAAATTTATTATTCTTACGGCAACTATTATCAACCATTATTTTATAATAACATCATCTGCCTAGCCTATGCAACTATGTTTGGGTCCGCCGCTTCCAGTCTAACCGGATGCAGTTGAATACCAGTATTTTCACCGGGCCCAAATCCAGACTCCGGGCTGCTATTGAAAAATTCCAAATGGGAAAGCCTAATAAAGGCTCTTTCAAACAGGCGCGACACGCGATAAAATCGCGCGCGACACAAAGGCACCGCAAGTCGTACAACGAGCGGTGCCTTTGTGACACGCGTGATTCGCGCCGCGCGTTCGCGCCTGTTTGTAGAAGCCCTAACATTTACAAAAAAACCGTAACCCGGCGACGAAAAGATAAAAGTAATTTAAAAAGTACGAAACAGGAGCATACGAGTATTTCAGACAGAATTCAAGCAATTAATTGGTACAAAAATGGTCAAGGTAAAGCCGTGATCGCATGCCATTATATGTAATTTTGTACGTGTTCCTGGCACCCAAATGGTATTACCTACTACTTATTTTATAACATTAATAAAAGTTCTCTTTTATTAATGTTATAAAATAAGTAGTACCATTAATAAAAGAGAAAGCTCTTTAGGTTTAATTGTTATCTTAGGTTATTATGTTATCTTAGGTTATTATGTTTGTTAGACTTCTTCTAGCTTCTTATTAGCGTGTCGACGGCAATCTAAATGAACTCAGCCCAGAATTCGGCTACGTGTTTGAGGCCATCACGAGTCGTCGATGTTTGTTAGACTGATGATGCACCTATGTTTAGTATTAAGGCTCCTTCAACACAAGTCGCGCAACGAGCGGTGCCTTTGTGTCTCGCGCGATTCGCGTCCCGCGTCGCGCCTGTTTGCAGGAGCCTTTAAGGTAGCTAATAAAGTAGGTACTTTTTTGTTTAAAGTAGTAAATTCATGAGAGGCCCATGGCTAAGTAATACCTACCAGCCGCACAGGTCGATCGATCAGGGCTACGCTTGCCGCGGTTGCTCTGTGGATGGGTGACCATCTTTATATACCGAGACCCCTCCGTGCTTCGGTAAGCACGTTAAGCCGTTGGTCCCGGCTGTCATTCGTGGATCCTTGACAGTCGTTACGGGTAGTCACAAGCTCAAAAGAATGACAACTAGTTAAGACTACCCCTTGGTAAGCCAAGGGGTATCATATTATATTACCCAGTAACTGGGTTTTGGAGGTCAGGTAGGCAGTCGCTCCATGAAAAATACTGGTATTCAGCTGACTGGAAGCCGACCCCAACATAGTTGGGAAAAGGCTAGGCAGATGATGAAGTAGTAAACTCATAATGTAGGCACATTTATTTCGTAATCATTTTAAGTATCTTATATAAATAATGTAACGTAATAATAGTTCTCCATAGCGTTTCAATGGCAAACATAATATAGGTTTTTTCTTATATTTGTTTGGCCAAAAATTCAGCAATTCTATTTAGCAATAGTTGATACCCATACAATCGAATTAGATTTCAGATCTATAAAGGTTGTTGTAAAAGGTAAATAAATAAATAAAAATCTTTTGAATGCACTAAAAAAAATCAAATAAAGGCTTCTACAAACAGGCGCGACACGCGATATAATCGCGCGCGACACAAAGGCATCGCTCGTTGCGTGACTTGCGGTGCCTATGTGTTGCGCGCGATTATATCGCGTGTCGCACCTGTTTGTAGGAGCCTTAACACGGCTGCTTTTACATATCAGATCAGGGGATCCGACCGGAATAACTCGCTAAATTGCCACAAAATTATTTGATACGTTGTATTTCATATAATATCCAAGAGCTATAATCCTTTTAATTTAAATTATTGTCCGAATACACATACGTTTACTCCACGCGTTCCTGCTAGGACTTCTGAAACCACGTCGTAATTTTCGTCAACTTTTGTTCTGAAATTCTCGCCCTTATAATAGTGTCATACCTGTCTTCATTGTTGTGTCTGACAGCCTTTTTATACCCAAATCATCCCTCAATATTCCTAGCACGAGTTCTCTATTGATTTCCTTATGTGTATAGAATATAAAACTGAATGGTCGCAGTAATAAGCGACAGCACCAATGTTGTCTGTACGTACGTACGCTCGTAAACTTAGTTTATAGGCATCCCCTTAGGCCGGTGACCTTTTCTATCGACGGCTTGTGGTGACATTTCCTTAGACATTTCCGTTTTGGTTAAGTTTTTTACCCTACTACGGCAAAGCTAAAAGGAAAGGTTGTGATTTTAGCAGTCTAATATGTATGTATGTTTGTATTTAAGTGTGTTCCACTGTAGCGCTTAAACTACTAGACTGATTTTGATAAATGAGGTATCAATAGATTCGGAATAATAGTAGACTTAAGCTAAGTATGTATATAAATTCTCCCTGAATCTCATATAATATGGTAGACTTCACACGTCAATTTCCGACCTCGAGAAAATTTCAGAAATGGTCAAGGTACAGTCGTGGTCGCATGCCTGTACCTACCTAAGTATCATCCTAAAAAAATCTTTACATACTTATTTATCACAACTTACTACATTTAGGCCTAATTTTTCAATCGACAGATAATTTTTATTCGTGGAATAAAATTGACGTCTGACAGATTTTGTATGGAAGAACTGTCAAAAAATTCAAAATTATTCCTCCGATAAAACTATCTGGCGATGGAAAAGTCAGCCCTTAAACTTTTGCGTTTTCTCTTAAATTATACGAAAATATATCTATTAGCTCATGAACTTCGTTTATTGTGCGGATTGTCCGTTCTTTTTGTAACTGTATGACATATCACAGCCTAAGAAAGAAATGTTTTGCCAAAGGTCAACAATTTCCAGCAACTTTTGCAGTAAACATTTTACTCGGCTCAAAATGAAATCATAAATATTTCAGCAGGTATTGAATTCATAAACAAACAATGTAGCAATTTCTTTTGCTTTTTTCAGTATTCTGTTGATCAGAAATTCAGTTTCAAATAAGCTTTTTTAAAGTCAAGTTACAGTGTCACCTTCAAGTACCTTTTTTATGTATTATACAGTAAAATAAAAGGTAACAAAGTGGTGCGACATTTAAAAAATAAATTTCGCAGCGCTGGTATTCTGATAGGGCCCGCTGTGATGTCACGAGCCAATTTAATCTGCGCCAGACGTAACCTCATTACTTGTCTATGCCTTGAGTGTTAGAGGCACTCTGGTATGTCTGTGGCATTGCTGTGACATGTAAATGGTCACAGACCCGACCTTACGGCGAGATTAAATAAATAAATTTAAAATATATTAAACATTACGTTACGGCTGTCTGTGGAACAGTATTACTACAGTGAATCACACTAATAAAGGCGAAATTTGTGAGTGTGTGTGTGTTTATATGTTTGTTACTTCTTCACGCTCAAACGGCTAGAACAATTTTGATAAAATTTTGTATGGAGGTAGTTAACACCCTGGATTAACATATAGGCTACTTTTTATCCCGATATTCCCACGGGATCGATATTTACGTGGGTGAAACCGCGGGGCGCAGCTAGTATACAATAAAAGTGGAATGTGGTAGTCAATTAACGGTATGGATGAAATGGAGAAATAGAAATAAACTAATGATGAGAGTGTTATCGAACTACAAATTTTTTCAAGAAACATGTGACAACGAAACAAAACATTGTGTAGGCCAGCAATAAAAATTCGTCTGATTATTAGGTACAGACGCCAGCACATCAAGTTACTACAATCTGTCAAATTTCTTTAAGGCGAAAGCGCCAGGGTAGCCCGCGAAATTCATTTTTTTTTTTGGTTTTTTGGAATTTGCTGGTCAGTATTAAGTTGTACGTTGATTAATATATGAATCGCGGCCGTCATCAACACAACTCTCTAAGACCACGTAAGTCCAAAGAATAACTGTTTCATGAAATCATCATTCTTTGGACTTACGTGGTCTTAGACAGTTGTGTTGATGACTTTAATGATTATAATTCTGTAAACACATATTTCTTACGGCCGCGATTCATATATTAATCAACGTACAACTTAATACTGACCAGCAAATTGCAAAAAACGTAAGAAAATTTGAATTTCGCGGGCTACCTTAGAGCTTCCCCCTTAATAGATTTTCAACTTTGTCGCTAGATAATAAGGTTCAAAGTTGATTGGGAAAATTTGACAGTTTCGGGTAGCTTGATGTGCTGGCGTCTTTACATAAATATAAAAATCCCATGTAATAGGGAGCGACCCTATTGCCATTAACCGGGCCACAATCCAAGCGGCCCATTTTTAAGGGTAAGTAATAGATGATATAACAACAAAATCTCTAATATTAACAACATATAACAACGGAAACTATAATTTTATTTAATACTAGCCTCTGCCCGCGACTTCGTCCGCGTGAAATTTCTTGCTCCCCCAACCCATCGCATCGCATCACCCGCCCGCGCTATCACATCGTTTTCTCTTAGCATTCTTCCTGACCTTTTTCTTATTGCTCAGCTCCAAAGAGTCCTGGCGTGATTAAGCTTTCCACATGGATTGGACAATCTAATGCAAAAATAATTGATAATTCCAGAGATTAGCGTGTTCAAACAAACAAACAACAGTTTGTTTTTCTGTTCTGTTAACTGCTAAAGGTAACTTTATTTAATAATAGCTGTGCCCCGCCGTTTCACCCGCGGTAATTTCAGGAAAAAACCTACTAAAAACTTGTTGACAAAAAAAAAACAACCGACTTCCAAAAGAATACAAAGTGAAAAATAACTTTAATTTCGGAAGTCGGTGTCGTTGGTTCTGTATTTTCATTTTTTGACACCGACTTTCGAAATTAAAGTTATTTTTCACTTTGTAGTATTTTTTTGGAAGTCGGTTGTTTTTTTTTATTTTTAAGTTTTTATTTTTCACTTTTTTCATATAACACTACTTGGTATGTGAATATCAGTGACAGGAAGCTATTGAACACATCTGCCTACCCCTTTCAAAGGTACAGGCGTAATGTTATGTTGTGTGATTGCGTAAACAATGCATACATATGCTATAGCAGCAATCGCGGTTGATTTACTGGCATTTATTGAAGAGTTCCGTCGTCTGTCTCCGAAACTCATCATCAGATCTTTATGAAATTTAAATTGGTTCTATTTAAATTTCATAAAGATCTGATGATGAGTTTCGGAGTAAAAATATTTCCGGAATAAAAATATTTCGAACAAAAAAATTTTTGCAAATCCGTCTGTCTATACATATTATATGAGGGAGTTATGCCCGAATATACATAAAAAATAAAAAATAGAAACATCCGAATTAAGAACCTCCTCCTTTTTTGAAGTCGATTAAAAATATATTCCAAAAAATATATTCCATTACTTTAAGATATTACTTAAGATTATTACTTATACATGTAAACTATGCGACTATATTACTTGTAAACTATGCAACTCCTAAGATATTCATTGAAATCAAATGATGTCAAGGGCAATTTTATTCAACATTAAATACTTGTGATGAATAACGTATTTATTTTGATAAGGATTAATATCATGTTTATAAAGAAAACCTTCGCAAATAATGCATTAGTTTAGAAGAAATTTGATTACCATAAAAAAGGTTATAGTGAGTAAACCTTAAAAGATAGACATATGCTGTCGCGGACTTTTTTTTAGAACTTTTAAAGGGAAACAATTCCGTCATACATGATTTTTGCGTAACTTTAACCGTTTACGCAGCGTACGCAACGAAAGCTCTCAAAAGGAATATTTTTTCCCCGTTTTTGCATCATTTTTCATTGATGCTCCGCTCCTATTGGTCGTAGCGTGATGTTATATAGCTTATAGCCTTCCTCGATAAATGGACTATCCAACACAAAAATATTTTTTCAATTCGAACCAGTAGTTCCTGAGATTAGCGCGTTCAAACAAACAAACAAACAAACAAACAAACAAACTCTTCAGCTTTATTATATTAGTATAGATAGCGATTAGTTAAGGCCGCTCTCACGAAAAAAGCTTGAAAAAAGCATGCAGATGAAGCCATTTTTTGTCGGCATTTACAGAGAAATTACATCTGAAAAAAATCCTTAGTAATCTTCATGATATAATACGTAATTTGGTTTAGCCATAATTTTTCTACCGGTATCACTTAATTTAAAAAAAAATCACCAAATCACCTCCAAATCATTGAGATGAAACCGTTTTACTCCTTCATTTTTTATCAAAAGAGTGTAAAAAAATATATCTACATCTTCGCAATACAAAGGAGAATAATTTGGTTTTGTTACTTTTTTAAAATATGTATTATTTTTATGACAATAAATTAAAAAGGCCTCTGATAAAGGACTGCGTCTACATCACCCCCGCACTCGTCCATAAATTTAGTGCGGGGCGCATCGTGTTGCTAGGTGGACGTATGTCGCGTTGCGAGAACTCCGCACTACGAAATAAAATCGTAAAATATTACTGCAAAAACAAAAAGTGTACCTACCCAAGCGGGGTTTTATGAAACTTATGCGCTGTCCATTACTCTGTGTACATAGGTACTGTTTATAAAATACCTACCTCATTCAAACGAAAGTCGTAAGTACTAGTAGTGAATGATCACAGAAGGTCCACGTCCACGAAATGATTCAGCCAATATTATAAATTTTACTTTTCGGTGCCTAAGTAAAGTCTATTATTCTGATGCGTTGCGATTATTTGTGACATATTGTGACACAAAACTGAAAATGCTCCTAAAGTAGGTATTAATTATGATTATAGGTTACGTACTTGCTAATAATTTGTCAATTTATTGATTACCGGCGTAATTATTTTCAAATAAAAAAATCAAATCAAATCATTTATTTGCATAAAACAGGTTCAGTGGATGTTAAAAAAGGTCAAATGGTACACTGTTAATAACCATATAAGGTGTGCAAATATAAAACAAGAATGTTAACTGTTAATTTCACTATTCAATAAAGTACGGACGCCAAGCACATCAACCTACCCGAAACTGTCAAATTTTCGCAATCAACTTTGAACCTTATGCTTTAGTGATAAAGTTGAAAATATTTTTTTATTAAAAGTCAGATAGAGAAATAACGTTTTTTATTACAATAAATAAGCCCATTGAGAACGTAGCCGACCTGCGTGAACGCATTTCTCAAGCAGCTGAGGAGATCAACTCTTGAAGATATGCCCGACTAATAAGTAGATCTTTTTTAAGAAGATGTAGGGCTTGTATTGAGGCTGATGGTAAACAATTTGAACATTTATTGTAATAAAAATGTTATTTCTCTATCTGACTTTTATTCCAACAAACCTAAATTAAACTAGATCAAGATTTTTCATTATTTTACTAACTTTTTTTCACTTTTTTCACTTTAATAAAAGTGGCGTCACTAACTGTCTCGCTCACTCATGGCAAACATACCCACTATCCATCTTTCTCATCATTTTGCCTTAAAATTAAGAACCTACCTAGAGCTTGTGCGAATCAAAAACATTTTAACTGAGATAGCAAAAATCGGGTTACTTGAGGTTTTAATTTTTTTACTCTTTTTTATTGTATGGAACTAACAAGTATTGTACCATTTTAGAATTCTGATTAAACGCGCCAACTTTTAATACCACTTGCCAAGGCACTCTAGTACATTTTTTTTTAAAGGAGGGCCAATCAAAGTCGACGAATCTTGAAAATTTTAAATTCGTAGTTTAACGAATAGTCTCAATTCTCGGAAACTTGAGGCAATCGTGTCATTATTTTTTATTGGGATTCTAGAAATGTTATTTAGGATTACGTTTCCAAAGTTTAATTGAACAAAAATAAAAAAGAATAACCACAATAACCGAAAAATGGTACAGTTTGATCAAATTTCTAGGTTTTTCTTAAAATGCCCATAATTTTCAAACTGCATGGGATAGATTTTTTTTATATTTTTCTCGTGATGGTTATGATCAATCCTGTCACCCCGTTTCGGCTTGACGTTGAGTTCTGGGACATCCTGTATATGTGGTACACATAATTATTTAACTTTCACGATGACTTGACCTTCTGTGATTTCGATACTCTGTGACGAGACTAGGCGAGGCAAACCGTGGTGGCGGCGCACACAACCGCACATTTTCTGTTACATGCGGGTAGCGGAGTGGCGCGGAGAAGGGGTCGTTAGCTCCGCCCAAATGCTCAAGGTTATCGGCATTAATACAGGCCTTAATATAATGAACGATTGATATAATTTTAAAATAACTAATTTTTATAAGCATAACATACATTAAATATAACATCGTTTGACATAACATACATTAAATATAAAATCGTTTGACATACCAATCAAAAGATATAAAACTTATTTGGTCTAATATGATGAAAACGCCTACTTAAAACACAAAGCAATATTGCATAAACACGGGTTAGTTTATTAAGTATTATTTTTATATTGTAGCCTGTGGGTAGCTCAACAAAAGTTATTGTTAGTTGTCACTTACTGTGCGTAATCTTGCTCAGTTAAATAATAATCATTACAAGTATTTCTTTAAAAATGAATTCATACAAGTTCATTCATAAAACTATGAGTCTCTAATCAATTAATATATACGGTAAAGGTATTTTTGTATTCTCATACGCTCGCTCTTGCATTATATGTCGACGGAGCCCCGCTACGCGGGGCTCCTATTTCTACGTAAAGGGTTTAAAGTAACCTAACAAAACCGAACCTCGGGGTGCCCTTCGCTCGCTCTTGCATCCTATGTCGATCTCCTATCCTTCCTTCCTTCCTTGCTCCTATTTCTGGGTGGTTTAAAAAAAATAACCACGAAGGCTAAGGCTAGCTCCGCTCCGCTTCGCTCCCGCCTTAGCCTTCTAACCTAACCTATCTGAATCGGGGTGTTAACCATAATGATGTTTTTTATATATATTAAACGTTAGACCAAATGATTTTCGATTAAATAAACAGTATACATATTAAACGTTAGACTAAATGATTTTCGATTACATAAACGTTATATCAAACAACGTTATACTAATTAAGTTTTAGAATAAATAAATGTTATATGTAAAGAAATTATATCAACAGTTGGTATATCTCACGTTGATTATATCTTATGAACGATAATAAAATGAAATTAGACCAAATGAGTTTATACGTTATGAGACGCACCCCATTTTTAAACTATTTCCTGAAAAAAAAAAATCCTTTCCTGTAAGAAAATTATCACTGATAAACATTTCACGCCATTTTTCTTAAAGAGATAGCGGGATATATCGGGATGAAAGTAAAAATTCAGTGCGGAGAACAAATTGGGTCAGTAACCCGAACCCTTCCCTCGGTGAAGGTATTAGAAGGCTTTTGTAGTCCTATAGCGTAGTGTATGTTTATAATAATATCTTTGCAGTCTTTGAAGGGTTGCAAGACAATACAGCGATAGATAAGGGTGAACACAAGATGTTACTGTGTTGTGGAAAATTCAAAACCCTCATCAAACGTGTCCTTATCAAAAAAGCATTTACAAGATTAAAGACTACGTTGAAGACAATGTAGTTTGGCAATAATTTCTTCTGCACATGTGGCTTCCTTGGCAAACGGCATTAACTATATAAATGTCTATTAACTGCTCTCAAATTATGATGTTTATTTTTTATTTATTTGTTACATACTTCTTTGACACAATATTTTTATTATTCGACATTATATACAAACAATTCTAATTTTTCACCTCTTTATTAGTGGTTGTAATGGCAATCATATCACTTTGTAGGCCTTATAGACTTTAGATCTGCAGACCATTTTTTATTTTATCGAGTACCTGGTACTTGTTGACAGGCCTACGCTGTCCTCCCATACCTACTGTAATTTTAAAACATTGTAAAAGTCAATTATTTTTAAAAAGAGTAACCGTGGAGTTTCTTGCCGGTTCTTCTCCATAGGAAACGACCAATTGGAACCGTGCATCTAGCTTCTGACGTTTCATAAGTGCCCATGTAGTTGTAGGTTTATGTGAAATAAAATATTTTGATTTTTTGATTTTGTTGCGCCCCTTTTACTTCCCACAAGTGCTAGAAAGTGGTGAAGGGCGGCCGTTTTAGGGGACTGTCTTATATAACTTTGACGTTCAAAAAGTGCTGATTTTCAACCTAGTTTGATTAAATGACGTTGGATTTTGATTTTGTTCGTAGGACGACGTCTTGTTCGTCGTGTCGAAGGCACGACAGTGTATTAAATGTTGTCAAATCAACAAAACAATCGACCAATCGACCTGTATGCCAATATTATGATGATAAGACAAAATATAATGCCAGCATGCGAATTGAACAACTTTCTGTGAGACTGATAATTTTCTGCCATAAGGCCATAAAACCTACGGCAAGAAACCTATTCTGCGTTCGCAACTTAGTTTCCAAAAAAGCAAACAAAATATATGCGAATTTGGAAAAATAACTTTAACACCTACATATAAAGTTCAATTTGCGCTACAAATTGATGTGATCGTAAAAAATATTTTTACCCGTCATAAAATGGCTTTAAAAAGAAGACAAAAGTTAAAATATTAATGATCCTGAATTTAAAATTACTCAGCCGAGTTTTTTCAGGCATCTTTTGTTATGTTCCGGGGTCTTGTTATGAATGAAATAACGTGCAAATGAATAAGTCACAATGGTGCTTAAATCATTGTAGGTACTTTGTTATTGTTTGAATGCTTAAACATTGTTGAAAAATCAGCCCTTAGATGAAATTCGTTTATAACCTTGTTTAACATTTATAGGATAGGTCCGTTTTATCCCGGTAGTAAGGTCCCATGGGATAATTTCCGACCTATCCGCGGGCGGAGCTACTTGCAGATGCTAGTATTAAAACGAGCCACGGAAAAATGGATTATTAACGCATCCTTAAACTTAACAGGAATTTCAAATTGAATTTTGCCATGCATTAAGAGCGTTTACGCCGTACGGCATTTCATACAAACTTTCAAAGCCTTATTTTTCGAAATAAATGAACCGATTTTAATGAAACTTCACACGCATAAGCAGGATACAAAGGTCTAAATAGTTAGTTAAGAACATTTTCGAAAAATAGTGTTACAGCCAAATTAGACCGATTTTAAATTTTCCATAGAAACAGAGATTTCCAGTTATCTTTTTTTAAATAAGACATTTCGATTTCGTCGTAGCCGATTCATGGAATAAAATTGACGTCTGACAGATTTTGTATGGAAAAACTGTCAAAATTTCAAAATTATTCCTCGGATAAAATTATCTGGCGATGGAATAATCAGCCCATAATATGATAAAAGCTTATACTGTCGAAAATCAGGAGCGCAGTCATTTAATGAAGGAATAAAAATAAAATGAAGGTATAAAATATTGAAGTTGAAAACAGAGTTCGTAAAAGCTTTGTAACAGCTATCCAATTAGAGGTGTGGTCTATCGCTGCGGTTCCCTTGGGCAATAATATTATACTGTGTAATAATGTTACTGAGACTTATAATGAGCTTGAAATAATGTTTTTGGTTTAAACATTACCTACGTATTTTTCGTGTGCTTTTAACGTGAAAAAATATCCTACACGCAAATGTTGGGGAAAATGTGATTTTCTCTTAGTGTTGGAATCTATTCCAACACTAAGAGAAAATCACATTTTCCCCAACACTTGCGTGTAGGATATTTTTTATAAATCCTCTTTCTGATTTTTGTCTACAAATTTTTGTTTTGTAACATATTTTAGCCATAACAAAAAAAGTAAAAAAATTTTGGCTTACTCAGCGCCTAGAGCTTAGATTAGCTTTTCTTGCGAGTAGCGAAATGAAACGACCGCTCTAGAATTTTCGCTACGGGCCGCACTGTGCTCATGGCGGTTAGCGTGTATCGAAGGATGTTAGGTCACTAGGCTCCAGGCGCTAATTAAGCCACCTGCTAGTGCGTTCGTAATAACCTAAAACAACCAATTAGGTACCTACATACCAGTACGTCATAATGTTATCAATCATCGCCACATCTCTTCATAAAAGAAAAATATAAATTCCTTCTCAAAAAACTGTCCACATAATATTCGTTCGCGATTTATTTGCCAAATATGTAAACAAATATGAGTTTATTCAAAAATTACTTTAATTACTACACAATAAAGTTCAGTTTACGCTACAACTTCAAACATTTTCATATTTTTTCATTTAGAAATCAACTTAATTACTACCTACTAAAATAAAGTTCATATTTGTTTAACTTGAAATAACATCAATTAAAAACACAAATTTGAAGAGACCTTACATACATACGCCATTTTCCCATGGGGTTAGTTAGGCAGAAACTTCAGAAGTCACGCATTACAAACCTTACATACTCCTTTTCTTCCGTTTTCGTTCATACATGTGGTTATACATAACGTGATCATTTATATTTTTTTTGTCAGAGCGGAACGCTTGCGGAATTAAACAAAAAAAAACTTATTTTATTAGGTATTTATTAAAAATAGAAAAGGATATGAAAAACAAACCCGTAATTTTTGACATTTAAAAGTGCCTTTAATGTGTCTATTTGAAATAAATGATTTGACTTAGACTTAGATTAGATGGCAGGTGCTTTGGTTGATTAAAACTTACTAAACTATAACCACGTTAATTTAGTAATAGAATATTTATCGAGTCAGCGTAATCCATAGATATAAAACATCCTACATCTCCGCCAAATATAACTGAAAATTAGATCTTAAATACTCAAAAGCTAAAGCTTAATAAATACCTATACTTCAAAGAGCCCGTTCATTTTACATTCTAGGATTATCACAGGCTCAGGTCTACATCGTGGTCCATACAGAATGAAACAGATCCGGGGATAATATCTGCATAGACCCGCTCTCCCGCAGTAAGCAAAAAGGACGTATACCGCCCAAAAATTTAACTAAAAATAAACCTTACTAAACAAAAAAGGCGCCATCCATTAAGGCTCATTTTTCTCTGTACCCTTTCCTCCGATGCGACTCTTTTACTTACGGCGGCAGCGCTTATTACTAAATTATTTCTGAAAGACTGGGTAAGTTACTTTTATTATGCTAATTTAAGTTTTATTATGAACTAGCTTCTGCCCACGATTACGTGCGCGTAAAATTTCACCTTCCCCCCCCATTCACCCTCTTAAGGGTGGAATTTCGAAAAACCCTTTCTTAGTGGATACCTACTCTTCACAAAGTACACACCTTCCGAATTTCATGTCTCTGGGACCAGCGGTTTAGGCCGTCCGTTGATATTATTAGTCAGTCAGGACTTTGAATTTTATATACAAGGTGAATTTTCCAAGTGTGCGTGGATGGCCAAAGCCGAAACTATGAGGAGAAGTTTGCCGTATGTCATTACTTCCCAGAATTCGATTCTTATTAGCGACACTATCGAATGGTGTAATAACAGTGTGTTTTTTTTTCAATATCAACATTTTCGATTCCTGTCTAGAATATTGATTTTTTTTAAATCTAATGATGCAGTTTTAGTTTTCATCAAAATCGAGCCCGCGTCTCCTTTAAGTACTTTTCGCTATTCCTCATAGTTTCGGATTGGACCATCCACGCCCACTTGAAAAATTCACCCTGTGTATAGATGGAGGTAGCGTAAGTTAGCTATGTTTAAACTAAAATGAACCTTATTATTGTGTACAGAACCTAACGGTATTCGTGGATGACGTAAAAGGCAACTACAGTAAAAAGTACTAAAAAAGTGTGGCCAGTCTCTAGAACGGCCCAACATGGCCCAACTTATATGGCAAACATTGACACATCATTAGAAATTTAATTAAAAACCTTGTTTAGTTAGTTATTCTGTACGAGTTGTTGAATTTAATCAAGGAAAACAAGTTCGTAAAGACAGTTCGTTCACTTGTTGCCCTTTTGTATTCATTATTTTGTTTGACGTGAGAATTGCGCGGGTTGGTAGGAAACCCTTTCCTAACTGTGGGAGTCCAAATAGGGTTTAGAAAGGACAATTGTGAGAAAAATTGGGGACTCACTTCAATTAAAAATCTATAGTGCCAAGTGAGATGACTTTAGGAATGTGTATGTGCTTGGCCAAACTGGCAGCGCGGGCGCAGGGCGGGCGCGGCGCGGCGATCTCAAACATGAACTTCCTTTGCGGGCACGCGGGCGCGGTGAGCGGCGCGAGCTGCTCGGCGCGGGGAGCGCGCGGGCAACTCACGCCATAGCTCGTTCATAGAAGTGTCCGCAGGGTGCAGGGTGTAATTACGATACCCCTTGGTAAAACTGGTTGTTAGACTTTCGGGCTTCTGACTACCCGTAACGACTGTCCGATCCACGAATGACAGCCGGGACCAACGACTTTACGTGCTTTCCGAGGCACAGAGATGGTATTGGTATGTAAAGATGGTCACCCATCCACAGACCAACCGCGGCAAGCGTAGCTTAACCTGAGCGATCGATCTGTGCGGTTGTAATTATTTAGCCACGGGCCCCTCCGGTTTACAGATAATTATACTGAAATGGATTTATTTTGCGAAGTTTTATTTTATTCTGTCAGCTGAATAATTCATGAAGGTAAAAAATAAAAGCCTGTCACAAAAGGTTTGTCTATTAAAATATTTAAATTAAAATGTTTGCCTACTCAATCTCATCATCTAAAAGTAGGTGAATTAGTAGGACCAAAATATACAGGCAAAGTTCCGGCAGTAACTCGAACCAGCGGTGCTATTGTGTAAAAATCCCACCGTGAAAACTAAGGTGAAGTGAGCGTGGAGTGAGCTGTCAATAGTGTCAATTCCTAGCAAAAACAAACTCACTTCACCTGAGTTTTCACGGTGAGATTTTTACAGAATCGACCGGCAGTGTGCCTAGCCATTCGGGGTCGATCTCCAGTTAAACTGGATCACGCTAAATACCAGAATTTTACATTGTGTGACTGCCTATTTTACCTTCACAACTACGACTAGTTGCCAGACGGTGGGCTTCTGACTACCTACTACCAACGAATGACTGCCAGGATCAGCGGCTTAACGTGTTTTTCGAGGCACGAAGGTTTCGATATGTGATGGATTCTCACCCATCCATGAGCCGACCGTGGCAAGCTAAGCTTAATATTCGATCGACCCTTGCGGCTGTTACTAAGTAACTCGAACTCGGCAATAATTTAAACTGGGATTGTTTTGGCAAAAAAATAATGAGAAAAAACGGCTATAAATTAAACAATGTAAAGGCTCGTGAATTGTTTATTTTTGGTACAAATAAAAATGTCACGAACATTTGTGGGCGCGGAAAATCAGAATTATGATATTATTTTTTGGTCCTTCGGTCCGCGGTCCCATTTTTATTGTTTTGTGCCTGCAGTTCATTGGTCTTTAGGGCTAATTGTCGCTTCGGGAGGTAAATATTTCATAGGAAAAGAATTTTGTTTTAGTTTTCCTGTGTTTGTATAATGTGAAACGTTACGTTATAGATTAATAAAACTATAGAAGCGAAACTTCTGTTATGGATTTAATTTTTTTTTTTACTATAACGTGAGCCGATCAACTGGCATGTCCTAGAACCAACAATTCGAAGACATGTGACATCTACCAATCCGCACTGGGCCCGCGTGGTGGATTACAGCCAACTCCCTCTCGCAGAGAGGAGGCCTGTGTCCCAGGAGTGGGATCACTATAGGTTGCGTAATACTCTCAAAAACGGAGATCGAGCTGGAACGGCTACCCCAACGACAAGATTCCTTCTACGATAGTATGTTGTCACCACCTACGGACATTTGCAATACCGTTGCTATCTCACAGAAAAAGCTGGAATGTCGTATGTATCTGTAATAACACTGTCAGTCATCGTAGGGTGGTGTAATCAAATCAAATCAAATCATTTATCGATACTAATATTATAAATGCGAAAGTGTGTCTGTCTGTCTATTACCTCTTCACGCTTAAACCGCTGAACCGATTTAGATAAACTTTGGTATAGAGATAGTTTGAGTCCCGGGAAAGGACTTAAGATAGTTTTTATCCCGATATTCCCACGGGATCATCACTTATGCGGGTGAAACCGCGGGCCCTGCTAGTTTCAGATAAATATCCATAGATAATACAGCTGCGTTTCCAATAAGAGCGGTTGCCGCGACATCACGGAAACAAAGATGTCTGTCATGAGAATGATGGCACCAGGGTTTAACTTTACGATGTCAAAAATTCAAAAGGAAAACACATCAACTTACTTTCATAAATTAAATTTTAGTGACGTCATTCGCCGGTAAATTGCGGACGTTAATATGACGTCCACCGCAGTCTTAGTACCGTAACACAGCAACTTTGCTTGACGGCAGATATAAGACGATTTCGCTTCTATCTTTAAAATGTATGGTTCAGTCTTTGAAATAAAATCGTTCGTATAATTAAAATGAAAGCTAAACACTCACTCGTAATGAAACTGGATGTTTTGCTTCCCACTCTTGATAAAACATAACGTTTAAAGGTACGGCCATACTGTGGGATGGCGTCACTTTTGATTAAATTACTGGTTTTATGATTGAAACATTAAATGGTAATAAAGTTATAATTATTTTGATTTAAGATAGAGATTTTATAATTGGTTCTTAGGATATCGTACCCACAGGGAGGCACCGTGTAGGTACGCTAAGGCTCCGCTGTCAGTCCGTCCGTCTGTCAGTCACAGGTCTGTATCTTTTGAACCGTATTTAGGTAGACACTTGAATTTTTCACAGAGTGTGAATTACAAAAGTGTATATAGTATATACAAAAGTGTATATATATAGATATACCTATACAAAAGTGTATATATATATACCTACGCGGTCAAAATATATGAAACGCAGGGGGCTCCTGATAGTCCAGAATCATGTAGGTACTGATTCCAAAGTTACAGTTTGCGCTTCGATGTCCCGGTCACCGTGTTTAGTAACTTCTCAATTACATTTCTAGAAAATTAATAACGAGATGAATTGTATAAAATAAGTTACAAATCTTTTACAAACATTTGATCAAAACGATCAAAAACAGTAAAACCTCTTTCAAGTTATAATTGAATTGTATACAATATCGTAGCATTATTCAAATGCTTACACAAGAAAATCGAGTTACACTAACGAAGGAAGTAATACAAATAACAACTTACTTATGTCGAGATTAAATAGAACACACTATGTAATACATTAAATTTCTTGTCAAACTTCATAATGGAATTAATTAAATTCTGTTAAGTTAGTTTACACAGTCGACTATTTATCAGAATTACGCGGTTTGAAAGGACTTACTTTGTATGTAAATCTCAAACGTTCACCCTGAAGCGATGACTGAAAGTTGCTTAATTTAGACTAAAGGCTCCTACAAACAGTTGCGCGACTTGCGGTGCCTTTGTATCGCGTGTTGTGTCGCGCCTGTTTGTAGGAGCCTTAAAGGTTCCTGCAAACAGCTGCGACGCGCGACGCGAATCGCGCGCGACACAAAGGTACCGCTCGTTGCGCGACTTGCGGTTGCCTTTGTGTCGCGTGTCGCGTCGCGCCTGTGTACATGTACGAGCCTTAATGCGGGCTTTTCATAGATTACTAAAGCCGCACAATTTTCGCCGCACGATGAAAATCGACTGATTAAATGGCAATTCGGCTAGGCCGCAGGTGTCTAAAATCGCAAGGTGTGACTAAAATCGACCGTGAAAATGCTCAGTCGCAGGCGGTCGACTGCCGCATGATGGTCGACATTGATGCAAAATGTACGGTCGCCTGCAGAGAAAACGGACCCCCCCGCCTTTAAGCAGTGAGCGTTGAGGGGTCCGTTTTATCTGCAGGCGACTGTACTAGTCACCTGCGATTGTTATTGAGCTGTGTAAATGGGGGGGCTATTCGCACGGCGGAAATCGACCTAGTGTAAATCCCCCATTAAATTAGCGACCCGCCCCTAATTGTTTTAGAAATTGACAAATGATCGAGGTTTCTTTATTGTCGTATGTAAGTTCAATATAAATGATTTATACGTATGAACCTTCCGCAATAAATTCTCTAAATGATAGTGAACACCGCCTCAAAACCCAGTTAAGAGGCGTTCATTTATTTAAATTTTGTGCATCATTAGAAGGTCAATACATTTTAAGAAGATCAGTTAAATATTTCCCATAAAAATATAATAGCGTCCCACCATGATAGTGACGTTTAAAAGGGACAAAAGTTCAAGAGGTCATTGACTTGTACAACTACCCCCCATTAGCCGTTCATGGGAAGTTCGCGTGACTTTGTGACATTTCACTTGAAACTCACCACGCGTGGCTATCCTTTAAATACACCTAAAATGATGATTCTCGTCTTATAAATCGAGTGTGATGATAAAACGTCATGCGACGTTAAAAAAATAATTTAATATGGGGCGAACAAGGAATACCAAATGTGGCGCAAACTTCATGAGGCGAATGTGGAATATGTAAAAAAAAAATATTGCACATAAACATTTATTCATTTACTTAGGAATTTCTCTTTTTCTTTTTTGTCGACGCTTTTGGGTACTTTGGACTGTTCTTCCTTTTTTCATTCCAATTCAATAGTTTACTAATTTACGACTTTACACACGTGCATTTTATTGATATTTCGTAACTAAAGTCTATTCAAACCTATTTATTTGAAAATAGGTAATATTATTTCAAGTTAAACAAATATCAACTTTATTTTAATGGTTAAGTTTATTAAGTCGATTTCAGAGTGACTACTACTATTGAAAAAGTTATAAAAATATTTGAAGTTGTAGCGTAAACTGAACTGTATTGTGTAGGATTCCATAAACTCACATTTGTTTACATGTTTGGCAAATAAATCGCGAATGCAGATTACATAGAATTTTTAGCATAAAAGCTTTCTTCAATACCGTAACATTATGACTCATCGGACTCATGTCTGAAATAAAGAATTTGAATTTGAATTATCCACGATGGCATAATGTGGCCATACCTTAGCCTTTCTGATTGCTTTTTGTTTATAGTTGGGGGCTGCATTATGGGCAGTCTTGCAACACTTAACACTCCTTACGACCTGGGTTGCCATATAACAGGCACTTAATATTTCGCTGGCATTTTATGTCTCTGTTAACAGCTGGCAATTTATTGTTTTAGGAAATAACAAAGTGTGCAGATGGTGTGAAATGGGAAAACTGTGGCATTACTTTTTAGCATTGTGAAGCTACTACACATTGTATTGCTAAATAATATGTGTAAAACTAGGCGTTAAAAGAATTATCAAGCCAAAATCTACGCATTCTGTTGGTATATCCAACTAACAATTAATCTGCCTAGCCCTTTCCAAAGTACGTTGGGGTCGGCTTCCAGTCTAACCAGTATTTTACATGGAAAGACTGCCTATCTGACCTCCACAACCCAGTTACTGGGTAACACGATAATCCTTGGACTGAGACTGGTTGTCAGACTTTTGGGCTTCTGACTACCCGTAACGACCGTCAAAGATCCACGAATGTCAGCCGTGACCAACGGCTTATGGTGCTATCGGAGGCACAAAGGGATCTTGATATGTAATGAGTGGTTACCCATCCCCGAACCCACCGCGGTAAGCATAGTTCAACCTTCGATCGACCTGTGCGGCTGTTATTATTTAGTACAACTAATCTTGAGCAAAAATGATTACTGGGAAACGACTTAAATTTTTCGTAAGAAAAATTTAGCGTACCAAAAAGAGCAACTTATATAATTATATAAAGGCCATTATATTCTGAACTAAATAAAGCAGTTTCTGATTAACCGAATGTTCTTATGTTTTACTAAGATTTACTTAGACCGTACACATTTTAACGAAATCAATAACTGGAACACCTGACCTGCAGTATCGTCTCTCCTTCTCCCTTTAAACCCATCCAATGGTTGCCTTTAAAAGCTCGCTTTTAGCGATAAAACCACCTATTGTGTCACCCTTGTCATGTAAAATGTCTACATTTATATCTGTATTCATATGGTGTACATAATAAAGACGTGCAGCGTGTGGGTCAACTTCACTCAGCGGGTATTCAGCGACCTACGCGTTCCATTTAACCTCTCACACGTTTACTAATACCTGTCGAAACATCCCACGCATCGGAGTAGTTGAATGAGCACAGTAAAGTCATTGTTTTAACTATGAAGATAGAACAATGACACTGTTGTGTACACTTGGTGTACCGTTGACGTATTGAGCCCTTTCTCTTATGTACACTTGGTGTACACTTGACACTTGAAGGGATAATAATGCACTGAGAGTACTGCTGCAGCCGCCGTGGCGTTGTAGTGCGTCAGGGATGTTTGCGGATAGTAATATTAATGGTTTTGGCGCAATTATTAAGATTAGATGTGCATCCTTGATAACGCGTGTTCGTAGCGACACCAACAGTATTTTTAATGTATTCGCAAATCGGTGGAATTCCTCGATGTTGCGGAGGTGGATGCAGCTCCAAGCTGAATTTTAATTGTATACAGGAAAACATTTTAACCAGTAAGTACGCAAGCTGTAACCATGAATTTAGCATATGTTTCTAGACCCCCCAGCGAAGACATTTTGGTCGGTTATAAAAAAAAAGGTGTTTCATAAAAAGTGCACTACCTATTACACGGTGAAAATGTATGGAACAACTAATACATTTTTTTTTATAACCAATTAATTTCTGCGCTATGGGATCTAGAATCATTTATGTTGAATTTATGGTTGCAGTTTTCGCACTGGTTAATTTCTTTTCCGTGTCTGTAACCTACTAACTCTAGAAGTTAAGTAAAATTGTTACTAACCCTATGGACTCTTGTCTGAAATAAAAAAAAAACTTATTCTAAAAAGTAGTCTGTTCTAAAACCATTTCATTACGTTGCAACTGATCTAAATCGCAGAGTCATTCACAAAACAAGAACCACTTTAAAGCTTGCTACACACGTAACAAATAAATCGTACCCATTTAACTGTGCAAGCCAATCTGTTACATATTCACTGGATCGTGCTTGAAAGATCGCTGTCAATTTCTATTTCGTTTGTGCTGTCCTTAATACGATATTCAGGATAGAATCGGGCATGTGGACCGATTGGCTTCCGTGTGGCAGAATTAAGTGATGCGTTTGAACGGAGATAGCAGTTGCTTGTTTCTAGCTTGTATAGCAGTACGCAGATATTTTGGCGCGTGAACAAAACAGGAACTAACGCCGCCATCTTGTTTTTAGTATTCCGTACCTCAAAAGAAAAAAACGGAACCCTCTGTCAGTCTGTCAAGACTCTTTTTCTCAGGAACGCGTGGAGGTACCAAGTTGAAATTAATATCAAATAATACGTAGGTCTATAATGTTCCCACTGCTGGGACACAGGCCTCCTCTCGGTGAGAGGGAAGGGAATGGAAAGGAAAGAGGGAATGGGACTGTAATCCTCTGCGCTACGCGCTACGATACATTATGTTTATGCTCCGAAGGTGTACCTACGGTACCTTGGTGCTCAATTAAATCAAGCTTCTAAGTCAACGCAATAATTTCTTAGCTCTAGTTTTTATTTCTCGCTTTTTAGTGGGTCTGTTTATAATGTATCTAAGTTACAATAGCCTAATCTCAACTTGACCATCGCCTTTCACAAAATATTGCTTTTCCCAATGCTGGGACGTTAATTCTTGAGGAGTTCACCTAGTATTCCACCATCAGCTCCATTTCACCATTTGCGTTGTGACGGGCATATATTGCTTAGCAACCATATTAAAGTATTATTGAGTAGTTCCGTTGGCTATCAGTTCCACTTCACCGAATGGTGGTTTACGAGAGCAAATGCACTAGTTACTATAAAAAATACCCAAATCGCTATAGGTGTGCCTATAATTTTTGAGGAGTTCCCTCAATTCCTCATGGATCCCATCATCGAAAATGGATTTTGATAAAAATGGAACCAGTCTGGAAGTATATCCTTTTAAATAGAAAAATATTTTTCCAAATCGGTTTATAAATGACGGCGTACTGAGGTAACAAACATAAAAAAATATACAACCGAATTGAGAACCTCCCCAATTTTTGAAGTCGGTTAAAAATACGGCCATTTAATGCTATTTTTTTCCATTTAATGCTAATGCTAATGTGCTAATAAATTTATGCGACGTATTTTGATACTCAAAAAAATAAATCAAAACCTATGGTTTACGTTTACGGAACCCTTTATTGTGCGTGGTTTACGCACTTCGACGATTTTCTCAATACATTTCACAAATCATTTACACATCATGTTCAGGTACCAAAAAAATGTTTGTCAACGTTAATCGAGCGTCAAAAGATCTTTGGTGGTGTAGCGATTTGTGGAATAAGCCTAGTGGAGACGTTAGCACTTTGTGTGAAGGGAGAAGGGACACAATAGAGGTTATATTGTGGGTTAGGTTAGGTTAGTACTTAGTAGTAGTTATGAACGCTGCGTAGTCGTTTAGTATCCACAAAGGTGTTACTACGTAACTTGTGGCTGTTTCATATGATTAGTACGACGACGAAAAATCAAAACTTATTAAATATTAATTAATTAGATAATTTTCAAGTTATGGAACAACAAACTAAATGTCATACTTGATAAAGTTCAAATTCCATTGCAACCAAAAACTTTTTAGGACCTTTTGTTACAAATGTTCACTCAAAAATCAACTTTGAACACATTTTACTAAAGTAGATAAACTGATTATGTGGCGATGGAATGTAAATTATGTGAGATTATGAACACTAGAGTTTGCTGATTTTTTTATTTTACTTACTTAGGTACAGACGCCAGCACATCAAGCTACCCGAAACTGTTGAATTATCCCAATCAACTTTGAACCTTACGACTTAGCGATAAAGTTGAGAATCTATTAAAGAAATTTGACAGATTGTAGTAGCTTGATGTGCTGGCGTCTGTATATAGCTATTGTTTTGTGAACATCTACAAAATGAAATCATTTCTTAAAGACACACTTTGAACCATTGTTATATTTACATCAAAAATACTTCCACCAGATGAAGGAGTGATTAGTATACCTAAACATTTTGTAGCAAAATAATCCATCCATACTTTCAAATTAATTTTAATGCAAAAATAAACTCTGATACATTTTCACACCCTAACGGCTGCACGAATTTTGATGATCCGGGTTGATTATCCCCGTGGTAAGTTCCCCTGGGATAATTTCCGACCTCCACGAGGGTGAAGTCACGGGTAAAAGCTAGTTTGTAATAATTCTTTCTTCACATAATTTACTGACCAAATTCCTTCTACTGCTAGCAAGGAAGTAATTTCGTCAGAACTCAACTACGTCAGATACTCGTGCCGACTGAATTATTCCAGCCAATATAATTTGCGTCATCATTTTTTATATGAAAACGTGGACTATTACAAGTTTAAGTACCTTAGAAGCTCGTTATTCTTCCACTAAATAGTCTGACAGATTTGTCAGGTATTGTACTACTAGAATGAGGGCCCTGTCCTACTGCCGGCGATTAACGAGAGTCGAGAAGCTCTACTCTTCTAGCAACCAAGAACAAGTTGGGGAGCAGCGAGTGTGCGACAACGAGCGATTACTCGCTCGTCCAAGGGTGAGTCTCTCGGCGAGTGTTTTGCTCGCCAAGCGAGCGGCGCTGAGCGAATACCCTCTTTGTTAGCTTGTAGCGGTATCTACAACACCACATGCGAACTACGCGTCATACTGACGTCACGCAAAATCCTGCATCTCGCAAGCCGAGTTTACCGCGCAACCAGCATATATACCTACCTACAACATAAATCATCGGGCAGTTGCCCGCCAGTTCTGGTCGGAGGATCCTCCCTTTTCTATGAAGGTTGGGGGAACTTTACAGCCTGTTCCTCATACCTCTGTAACTCTTGTCACTGCGACAAACGAGTACTCGCCAGCGGTGTGAATAGTGAGCGATCAACTACACATAAATGTATCTCCTTTACCACGGGACCTACAATCTTTTGTACGTTTCTCGAGCGAGAAAATCGTTGATATCTGAAGGGCCGTTCTCGTAATTTTAAGAACGTTCACAGTCTGATCTTAGTCTCAATCTGTCAAAAATAGCTATAATTTCCCCACATTTTTGACACTGATTGTCGCTGAGATGACAACATTTTCGTGTTTTGGACTTGTGAACAGCGTTCAGAGTACTTCTACGATGACATTGATTGATGTTTGGCACGGTACGGAAGCGTATCGAGTGGTTGTGAATAGCTATGCTGGTCACTTCTTCGTGCGCGGTGGGACAGGTGCCTAAGGTAGGAATATGGGGTGCATTGACCAGACGACAGCGAACATAACAAACACAACGTAAAACCACGCCTGGTTTCTCTGAAGGCGATATGTGAAAATAAACGATCTGTTTGCGGACGAATGGACGAAGATTTTGTCGGCATGTCAGAAGTACTGTGAGAGGGATGTATGAAAGTGTTGTTTCCTTTTTACTTGATGATTTTATATTTAATCTTTTGTGTATACAAACTGTGTCTTTAATTTCTGTAATTGGTTTTAAACCGTTTTAATGCGGGTTTTCGTGAAAATTTACGACACCAGTTGGCACCACTGTGACAAGAGGTCTTTCAATATAAAATATATGATGACGTTCATCATTCGATTCATTCATTCGTTCATCAATCAGTCATGACTAAAGAAAATATAGGCTCTTTGACAGATGCCTGGACCTGACGTGCCAGTGCTGCCACCTAGCGAACGTCATTTCAGAAAACTCTCATTAAAGAAATAAATTAATTAACCAGAAGATAAATAATTTTATGTGTTCAGCATCCTAATTGCGTGACACACTATATCAATCTCAATTTGAATCATTTTGAATGCTATTGGTAATCCATTGCTTCATATGTTCGGAAAATGTGTTTGCTTAACAACGTACCTAAAAAACGCAATGAATGTTGTTGAACTGTCAAAATGAAACCACTGCTACTGACAGTGTGTGACGCAATTACCCCGCAGGTGTTAAAGGTGCCATTATTTCCAACTATGCTCCGATGGTTCGGTCTTGTTGAGAGGTTGAGTGAAAGGCGAGTAACAAAGGGTATTTACAAGGCAAGTGTAGGTGGAAACGCCTTAAAAGGACATATTATATTGACCTTATTTGTCATGTTCTTTAGAAAGGTCAGATACGCACCTGACCTTTCTCGCAGTACTCGATTGTAAACGAAGCAAAAGGAGGCGCGTCGCGCGTCGCGCATCGCGCCTGTTTGAAGGAGCCTATAATCGTAGCAGGTGGTGCCCTGTATAGTTTCTGCCTACCCCATGGGATGAAGCCGTGAGTTTATGATGTAAAGGCTATTTAAACTTGTTTCAATTAATATTATTTCAAGTTACACAAATATCAACTTTCTTTTCATGGTAATTAAGTTGATTTCAGAGTGACTAGCACTATTGAAAAAGTTATGAAAATGTTTGAAGTTGTAGCGTAAACTGAACTTTATTGTTGGGTAGGATTTAAAGTTATTTTTCCATGAACTCATATTTGTTTACATTTTTGGCAAATAAATCGCGAATGCAGATTAAGTCTGTGTATTTCTAAAGTCCGATGTAAACAAATGACAACCTATATGGATACTTCTCTTACTGTTAAGAGAGTTTACGCCGTACGGTATTTCATACAAACTTTCAAGCCCTTATTTTTCTGAAATGAATGAACTGATTTTAATGAAACTTGATACGCATAAGTAGGATATAAATGTCTAAAAAGTTAGTACTTAGAGAATATTTTCGAAAATAGTGTTCAGTCAATTTCCAGTTATCTTTTTTTAAATAAGACATTTCGAAAATGATCTCTACATCCTGCTTATTTATGCGTATGAAGTTTCATTAAAATCGGTTCATTAATTTTGAAAAATAAGGGCTTGAAAGTTTATATGAAATGCCGTACGGCGTAAACGCTCTTAATACTAAACTCATTATTCTCAAAATATTATTATACATACCGACACAAATATTCACCAGGACATCGTCATTTAAATGGGTCTTTACACCAGCGACAGAAAATAACAACAACAGTCTAATTTAATATAATATTTCCGTAGAAAATAAATATCGTGTTAAATATTAATATATTTATTGCCAGAATTCTGTAATAAACTTTTCATTTTTATTATAATTAATCTAAGATGATGAAAATTATAATTTCTTATGATATAAATGAAAATAGACGGTTTTAGTTTTGTACTTTAAAATTAATACCCATCCTCATCAAAGTCAAAGTTTATTAAAAGGCACTTTTGAACGTCAAAACATATAAGAAAAATAGATTCTGCCCGCGACTTCGTCCCCGTGAAATTTCACCCTCCCCCCATTCATCCTCTTAGGGGTGGAATTTCGAAAAACCCTTTATTAGTGGATAACTATTTTTCACAAAGAACACACCCTGGAAGAACCAAATTTCATGTCTCTAGGACCAGCGGTTTAGGCTGTGCGGCTGCCCCATTTCAAAACCTAGTAAGGACTTCAAATGAAATTTTACAGGAAAGCGCATAAACGTAATATTAGTCAGCCTATGGAAAGTATTTATGTTAAGAGGTTTTGAATTGATTAAAGTGACTTACTAGGTTTTATAATGGAATGGTGCACTTACTAGGTATCGATGCTTAAATATATCTCCTTTTATGTAAGTTTAAAACGCTGGTATTTTTTGGATTTGGTAGAGATCTTCTAGGTTAGCAAGATTATGCAATAAAACGATTTTTGTATAAAGTGTCTAGGTTAGTGTACTAGGTTTTGAAATGGGACAGCCGTGTGGGTTGATATATCAGTCAGTCAGGACTTTGAATTTTTTATAATATAGGTATCTAGATAGAATTGATTCTAGGCGCCCGCCCCTTCCAAAGGGTAGTTTCGTATAGGAAACTCCGAGCATAGTCCGCTCCATAGCGCTCTGAGAGAGTCGTTTGTTGCTTTAATTTTATCGTAGACAGGCAAGAAACTTGCGTCGTTTAAATGGGGCTTTATTCAAGCGAGGAGAGGCAAAGTGTCATAACAATATGAAATTTTGTAAGGAATTTCATTATAATGACTTCGAAACAACAAGGGAAGTCGGGGTAGACCGGTAGTATCTAATAAATAGAATTATAAGATTTATTATCAAGTCGTGGTTTTATTTAAAACTAGCTGTGCCCGGGACTTCGATCGCGGGCATATCGAAAAACAGATTAGATTTCATGTGTTTTCATTTTTTTTTGCACGGAAACCACAATTATTTTTCTAAAATAAAATGAGCCTTAGTACTCCTTATAACGTCAGCTATCTCCCAGTAAAAGTCCCGTAAAACGGTCCAGCCATTTCGGAGATTAGCCGGAACAAACAGACAGAAAGACAAAAATTAAGGAAAAAAAAGTTTTTTGTTTTAAGTACTGTATATAACATTACTTTCATATGCATTTAGTAAAAAGCTGTTATGTTGACATTACAAACAGGCACTTCAGTATTCTTTATTTGTATGTACAGACGCCAGCACATCAACCTACCCGAAACTGTCAAATTTTCCCAATCAATTTTGAACCTTATACTTTAGCAATAAAGTTGAAAATTTATTAAAGAAATATGACAGATTGTAGTACGTTGATGTGCTGGCGTCTGTACCTATAGAAACTCCCACCTGAGTGAACCCATTATGTTCAAAACAAAGTTGTGGAAGATTTTCCTTTGCTTCTTGTTTCTTTCATTAAATATAAAGTTACAAGCCTTTTGTGATAGTCTGACTTTTTCTTTATTAAGTACACACGACAGGAAATTACATTCCTTTTAAGAATTATTATTATCCGACCACGGTAAAGCAAAAAGGAGGGTTATGGTTTTGACCGGTAGGTATATAACTTCTAACCTCCTCATCATAATTTGACAAATGAGGTATCGTTAGAAGTGTCTTGATCGTCCGCTGGTTATAGGCTATGTGACGTCACATTAAATTGAATATGGCGCCCTCTAGAGGACACGAAGTCATGCAATTAAAAAAACTGATACCGTGTCGGGTATCAAATGAAAGGGCTTAATTTTTAAGATTCACGTCACGTCTTTCACGGACACATCGGTCACGGACTAAAGGTTTAGTCCGTGACCAAATTCATTTGGGGTTATTTTATCAATTTTGGATTATTTTATCATAGAACCGAGCAATGACCCTAATATTGATTCTAATTATAAATAAAATAATAACAATCATTTTATTATCAGGCAACTAAGGCCCATAGATAAAATACACAAAATAAAGAAAGAGAAGCGCGATGACACAACGCTGGTAATTTATTGCAAAATAATTATGTAGCAATCATCTATTTACAAAAAAAATTTTGTTTGGACTAAAAAATTAAAACACTAGTTTAGTACAACACTGCTTTAGTATGTTGCTTGTAGAATAATCTGATCATATATTTTATTGCTTCTAAAACTTGCGTTTAGGACCTGTAATCCCCTTAATTAAAACAAATCATCATCATCATCAGCCTATAATGTTCCCACTGCTGGGACACAGGCCTCCTCTCAGTGAGAGGGAGTGGGCCGTAATCCACCACGCGGGCCCAGTGCGGGTTGGTAGATGTCACATGTCTTCGAATTTTTGGTTCTAGGACATGCCGGTTTCCTCACGATGTTTTCCTTCACCGTTTTGTGAGCAGTGGTGATGAAATAATTTACACAAAGTAAAGCGCCTGTCTGGGTTCGAACCTACGACCTACAACTCGTAAGTCGCGGCTGTTACCACTTGGCCACCACTACCACCAATTAAAACAAAATAGTCAAAATATGGGTCACTGAGTGACCTGCCGAATCTCATTTCAGCTTGGCAGCCCTTTTGCTTACGTCTAAGATCCCCGATTTCTTCCATCTAATTTTAAAAACATAATTTAATTTTGAAGTGTAAAAGTGTTCTTTTGAACCAATTTACAGAAATTATCATTTACCATCCCTCTTAACGATAACAGTTATCGTTAAAGTCACGAACTTAAGTCTATTAATTACGACTTAGCAATCAACGGTACAGTTAACGGAAACCGAGCATTGTTTCACAATATGGCCGCCGGGTATTAATAGTTTGTTTTCTTTGACTACGGGTTGCGTGTGCGCGGATGAACGCTTTTGAATCGATATGAATTTGTGGTGAATATTTTCATTGAGTATTGAATCGTGTAGTGTTTTTAACTAATTTAGTATGATTCAGCTTTATTGAGAGGCAAAATAGATGTATTTTCGGGTTAGATATGCTTCATAGGTCTAGTAGTCGCAAGCGCTAATCACACTAATATTATAAAGGCGAAAGTTTGTGAGTGTGTGTTTATATGTTTGTTACTTCTTCACGCTCAAACGGCTGGACCAATTTTGATAAAATTTAGTATGGAGGTAGCTGACACCCTGGATTAACATATAGGCTACTTTTTATACCGAAATTCTCACGGGATCGAAATTTATGCGGGTAAAACCGCGGGGCGCAGCTAGTGCTGAGCATAAGGCAGAACCTCATTCGATTCGATTTCCAGACCGAGCAAAGAGTAGCTGAGGAATTTAACTAAGGAGTATTATTGGGTTTTTTCATCAGGAATATCTCTGTAGCAACCCAGAGTCCGAATTTGCGCCTGGTGGATGGCTACAGGCTTGCCCTCTTTTACAACCTCAACTTTACACGCCGTTCGTCATCTATACTATTTTATCGTCAGCTTTGTTATTATAAATATGTATGTTAAAGTTGTATTGTAAAGTTGTATTGTTTGTTTCAACGCGCTAATCTCTAGAACTACCAGTTGGATTAAAAAAAACAGTGCCACTCCGGGAGTGCCGACGAAGTGAAAACTTGAACAATTACGTGTGTATTTTGTGAATCGTCGTACCGGCTACGGCCACCCGTCTTACGAATTTTCGATCAGGTCACGTGTCCTGACGCGAGTTTAACATTTTTTACCTATTACAAAAAAAGTGCACAACGCCGCTAAAGAAGTTTTCACTTCAAAAATGTATTTGATAGCCCAATTCCTGAGGACTTTGTTCTTTTTCTCCGCTATTTAACATCACGCTAGGGCCCTTAGGAGCCGAGCAAAAAGAAGAAGTCTGAAAGAACGCTAAGTGAAAACGAAGTAATAGCGCGGGCAGGCGATGCGATGCGCCGAGCTGGCCAGGGGAACAAGAAAATGCGGACAAAGTCGCGGGCAGAAGTACCTCTATAAATGTATTCCAAATGGTTTCCGTTCCATTTTCTTATAGGTAACACCATTAATTATCGACAAAAGTTTTGACTAGCATTTCCGATCCAGAAGTGAAAGCACAAATTACTTGCTCAACCAATATTTTAACTACATAATTGTCATATATCATCGGGTCAATAACCAAATTAAGTTTTCACACTTCGGAGGCTGTCAGAAACTGCGTTTACCTTTACTTTAGTTACAGTTTTAAACAAGAGTTTGGTGGAACCTTTTTTATTATTTGCCTGTTTATAACGGTTGATTTTACCAAAGTGAGATATATTTAATCCGTGGCATAAAATTGACGTCTGACAGTTCTAGTATGGAAGAACTATCAAACATTCAAAATTTATTCTTAGGATAAAATTTTTTTCAGGTATAAAAGTTTGGTGAATTTCGCCCTAATAAGTATGACTGCTCCAATTACTTGAAAGAAAGAAAGAAAATACATTTATTTAGCACAGACTAAGAGACACACAATACATCAGGTAGTTAGATATTAGTTGTACATCAGATAAAAAATAAGATAAAAAATAAAAAGTGGAAAGTCCGATGTAAGAAATTAGCAGGAAAGTGTGCCTCACGGCTGCGCCAAAAAGGCCCAGTTCAGCAAAAATGCCAGACAACTGGTGCCTGACGCTGGTTTTCAACTGGACCTGATGTGTGAGGTGACGGATGTAAATCAGTTTTATACTGTATCGTGATGTGTGTAATGTGTATGCATAATTTAGTAAATAAATAAAAATAAATAATACTTAAGGCGAAAGCGCCAGGGTAGCCCGCGAAATTCAACTTTATTTAGGTTTTTTGGAATTTGCTGGTCAGTATTAAGTTGTACGTTGATTAATATATGAATCGCGGCCGTAAGAAATATGTATTTATAGAATTATAATCATTAAAGTCATCAGCACAACTCTCTAAGACCACGTAAGTCCAAAGAATGATAATTTCATGAAACAGTTATTCTTTGGACTTACGTGATCTTAGAGAGTTGTGTTGATGACTTTAATGATTATAATTCTGTAAATACATATTTGTTACGGCCGCGATTCATATACTAATCAACGCACAACTTAATACTGACCAGCAAATTGCAAAATACATAAGAAAATTTGAATTTCGCGGGCTACCTTAGCGCTTCCCCCTTAACAATTCCTTACTCGAAACCACGTGAATCAATTAATCCCGACAATCTCGCGTTCATTTCGCGCGGTTACGTTCATTGTGTCATAGAGAATTCTTAATGGCCCAGAAGTAAGGAAAAAGCTTGTGTGTTCTGTTTACTAATTGAATCCGCTTCCTTTGAGCATTGGGACTCGATTCCAGAGTCGGGAAATGGGTAATGGGTTTTTCAATCAGTAGTACTCGCAAATCGCAACCGGAGTGCGTATATGTATAACCAAATATCAATATCAAAATCAAAATATTTTATTTCACATAAACCTACATTGGGCACTTATGGAACGTCAGAAGCTAGGTGCACGGTTCCAATGAGGGTTTTCGTGAAAATTTACGACACCAGTTGGCACCACTGTGACAAGAGGTCTTCCAATATAAAATATTGATGACGTTCATCATTCGATTCATTCATTCGTTCATCATTCCGTCATGACTAAAGAAAACATAGGCTCTTTGACAGATGTCTGGACCTGACGTGCCAGTGCTGCCACCTAGCGAACGTCATTTCAGAAAACCCTCCTTGGTCGTTTCCTATGGAGAAGAGCCGGCAAGAAACTCCACTGTTACTCTTTTAAAAATAATTGGCTTTTACAATGTTTTCAAATTACAGTAGGTATGGGAGGACAGCTAATATACAGGGTTATTGGTAAAACATTAACAACCTCTTAAGAGGTCATTGTACTCATCATTATGAACAACTTTTACTATGGAACCAAACCTGAAATCGCAAAAAAAAATCAGCTGTTCCCTACATTTATGTTCGTATAACTCGTCAAAATGTAGGGAACAGCTGATTTCAAGTTTGGTCGCATAGTAAAAGTTGTTCATAATGATGAGTACGTTTTACCAATAACCCTGTATAAAAGTAAATGACGCAAAAGAAGTAGGAATGTAAAGACCGTAGCAGTTGGTGTTGTATAGCTTCTGCCTACCCTCATGGAAAGAAGGCGCGATTTTATGTGTGTATGTACAGACGGGAGACAGGGACATCGATGTGCAAGCTGTAGGTAACCAACCATATACTCGTACCTCGTAGAATTTTTTTGTCGGTTATCATATAACTAGCTGCACCCCGCAGTTTCACTCGCATAAGTGTCGGTCCCGTGAGAATATCGGGATAAAAAGTATCCTATGTGTTATTCTGATGTAGGTATAAGCTATATTACTGCAAAGTTTTATCAAAATCCATTCAGTAGTTTTTGCGTGAAAGAACGTTTATAATGTTAGTAGGAAGAATCTTCTGTTTCATAGAAAAGTGCAATACCAACGCGGTCAAAATGTGTGGAACAGCATTTTTTTTTAATAACCTACAAAAAAATTTCGACTCATGGGGTTCAGAATCATGTACTGAAAATCCGTGGTACAGACTAGCACATCAAGCTACTACAATCTGTCAAATTTCTTTAATAGATTTTCAACTTTATCGCTAAAGCATAAGGTTGAAAATTGATTGGGAAAATTTGACAGTTTCGGGTAGCTTGATGTGCTGGCGTCTGTACCAAGTCGCGCGTCAATATTCCTGCCACCCTGTATACCAGAACTTGATACATCACTGGGGACATTCTCCTTTACAATAACGGCCCAGACCTTGGATTTATGCTCGCTTAATGGAAAAAGGCTCGCCCCCTATTAAATGGAACTTAGGTATAATAAAGAAAATAAGGGACGAAAAAAGGTGTTGATACAAACGCCAACACATCAAGCTACCCGAAACTGTCAAATTTTCCCAATCAACTTTGAATCTTATGCTGTAGCGATGAAGTTGAAAATCTATTAAAGAAATTTGACTGATTGTAGCAGCTTGATGTGCTGGCATCTGTACCTTGCAAATCGGTCTTTTTTTTAGCGGTTTCACTCACCGTATAGTCGGAAATTAGCACGGTCATGTAGGTAGTAGGTAGGTACTATACCGGAATATAAATTATCCCGGGGGGAGGGCGGGGGTAGGTTTTCGGTTGTCTAGATCATGGTTTAACCGTGTACCTCAACTATGATCCAAATTCAACCTACATGGGCACTTATCAAACTTCGGGAAATCGGAAGTTGCTTATTACAGTGTTAGGTTTGCACTCGTGCATAAGTCGCTAAACACTTTATTTAAAGATGAAAGAAAGCCGTCATCATTAAAAAAGAAAATGTTATCTGTGGTCCAGTCGTTGGCGCGCTCCCCTGACATCTGTCAAATCTAATAGCAATGACAGTGCAAGCACGGTGTAACGTTGTACGTGATCGCTAACACATTTGAATCGTAGCTACAAACAGAAAAATATAAAATCAGATAGCTATTTACGTTCGCAACTGAAGGTACTTGTAACTGGCGATATTGGATTGATTATTAACATACCGTCGCAAAACTCGCGCACGGAACTGGTTGTGGGTGAACGATTTCCCTCTCCATACCGCACGCCTAACGTTCGCGGATTCCCAACGGCTCGAGAAACAAAAGGACGGTCTCAGCGGCGGGGGCACGCGACTTCGCACTAAACGTCGGCAGAGTGATCGTGTGTGCACAACACTTAATTTTACCTCTGCCAACCTCTCATCGTTATTGCCTTGAACGTATTTATAAAAATCGCTAAACTATTAAACCTGTTTTACATTTATTTAAATTCAGTGTAACCCCGATCGGGGTTCTTCCGTACCGGTCAAATATTGATTAGCTGCCGCTGCAGGGACTGTGGCTGGACAACCCTGCATGCTACGCACGACCCGCAGACTGGAAGACTGATCTACCTACCTGGCTACTATCTACCTTCATGTTGTGGAACCTTCAGGATAGTGGTTTTCTTTAGGCAGTCTAGAACCCAACACGAGCTCGATTCTGAGAACCCACGCCAGTCTTCTACTGGAGTGATTATTTAAGTCTACCTTCACTTAATTTATCATTATTAATAATTATATTTCTGTTATACCTACTCTTCCGAGTTTTATTTACCGGCTGAGTCCTAACCGTTACAGTGGCGCCCATGCTTGTGGTAGATATCGAGCCGTGTTTAGTTCTCTTCTGCTAGGCATTTCTTTTAGTTTTCTTGGTGATGGCTGTCTATTTCAGTTGTGTTAGTGATAATACTATGATTACGAGCAACCAAAAGTGAATATTTTTTTCTCTTCTCTCGAGTATCATCTTAAAAATCATAATTATAGATGAAAAAAAAAACTACCTTTGAAATTTTTTTTTCACTCTTATTCACGTTTTGGTAGCACGAGTTCTTGATTTTGTTCTGTTACAGTGGTTAACTATTTATGTTTAGATTATATGTGAATTTTTCAACACACACTCTCGGGTAAATTTTGAAATTGTACCGTTAAAATTTTTTCCACCTTATCACTTTTAAATATATAACGAACATGTCCTACCCCATAAAATTTTTATCATTACAAAAGGCGGAACTCGAATATGAAGTGGCGGTTCGTGGTGGTGTAAGTGCCGATTCCGTAAACGAGCTGCGAAAACAGATTGTTAAATTGTCAACTACCCTCCCCTCTGAAGATATTTTAGAATCGCATTTAGATCCGAATGAGGACTTAAAAGCGATCAAAGAGTGCCTGTTGAAGTCATATAATAGTATAATTACCCTCAAATCTAAATTTGAAAGGAATTTATACACTCGCACCGAAACTTTATTGCATCACATTTATCATCGGTTAAATCGAATTAATTACTCAGCTGGTGATGTATCGGAACTCTATAAAAATTGCTTGTCCAATTTCAATACCCAATACAAGGATATGACCTTGCTTAGGCCACAATCTGCAGTGACCACTCAGCCTCAGCCGTCTTCTCAATCAGAACCAGTTCGTGAAGCAAACCCGGTTAATGTCGCTGTCAGTTGCGAGCGTAGACTATTTACTGAAATTGGCAAACTAAAATTCTCCGGTAAAACTTGCGTCCGAGCATTTATTCAGAGGGTAGAAGAATTCATTTTGAGCAGAGCAATACCTCGCGAACAAATGCTTTTTTTTGCCTACGAGCTATTTACAGACGATGCTCTTCATTGGTTCAGATGTGTAAGAGATCAAGCTGGTACTTGGGATGACATAGTTACGTTGCTTAAGCAGGATTTTAGTCACAGTGATTTCGACTACAAATTTCTATCCGAAATAAGAGCACGTACACAGGGAGAACTCGAAAATATAACTATTTACATTTCTATTATGCGTGGCATGTTTTCTCGTTTGGATAGACCTTTGTCTGATGAAGATCAATTAGAGATATTGTTGCACAACATTCGACCATGCTACGCAAGTACGCTTGCGTCTTCGCCGGATATCACAGACTTAAATAGTCTACAAAAATTATGTAGAAACTACGAGAATATACAAACTAGGCTCAAACAGTTTCGTGAACCGCCAAAGGACACTGCCGATACCTTAGCACCGGAATTCGTGTATAAACATCAACCAAGTGGTTGTAATTCCAGTAACTATAAAAATAATAATTCAAATTTTAGGTCAAACTACTCTAAAAATCATACCGATAATAATACTTACAAAAATAAGAATACTGGCGAAACTAACACTAGTTTACATGTCAACGAAGTAGCTCAAACGACTGATAATAAGAACAAACAGGTATATTGCCCTAGATGCAGGTCTAAATCACATTCATTGAGATCATGTAAACAACCACATTTTCTTATTTGCTTTAAGTGTGGCAAGAAAGGTGTGAAGTTTCCCGAGTGTCCTGATTGTCATCCTAAAGCGACAAAAAACTAAGTAGTGAGGGTTGTGGAAACAGTAACAGTACCAATTTCGATAGGAAAGATTGGGATAATTGGCTAGAAACTGTTTCAAAATTCTTTTCTTGCTATACTGTTTCTTCAATCCGAGATACTAGTATCACACGGCCTTATGTTTCAGTTAGTGTAAACGGTAAACAGGTAATTGGGTTACTTGATACAGGTTCTGCTGTAACTATAATGGGAAACGACTACCATAAGAGGTTTTTCTCATCTAATTGCCAGCCGAACATCTGTCATCCCATGACATTTGTTGCGGCGGGTGGCCAGAGACTTTCTTCCATGGGTATTATTTCGATGCCTTTTACATTTCAAAAACAAATTCACGATATAAATGTCCATATTGTTCCGGAAATAAAAAATTCTTTAATCTTAGGCATGGACTTTTGGCGTAAATTCGGTCTATTTCCTACTCACTTAAACACTATTCTATTTTTAAGTCCATCAGACGCTCAGCTTACTGAACTGAAGCCTGATTGCTCAGAACATCTTCAGTCGTATGATCATTTGACACAGGAACAGAGGATTACAGCAGATAACATCATTGCACAGTTCCGTGATATTTCATACGAAGTACGAGGTCTAGGTCGTACATCTTTAATAACGCATTCCATAGACACCGGGGAAGCTGCTCCCATTCGTCAACGGTACTATAGAATGTCTCCTGAGAAGCAACGCATGTTAGTGGAGCAACTAGATGAGATGCTGAAGGATGATGTAGTTGAACCTGCTGAGAGTCCATGGTCATCACCGGTACTACTTACACCTAAAAAAACTGGTGAACTTAGGTTTTGTTTGGATAGTAGAAAATTAAACGCCGTCACAAAGAAAGACGCATATAATTTGCCCTACATCTCTGAGATTTTAGATAATTTACGCGACGCTAAATATTTAACCAGTTTGGATCTATCTAAAAGTTTTTGGCAAATTTTAATCAAGGAGCAGGACAGGTGTAAGACCGCGTTTTACATACCAACCCGCGGTACTTACCAGTTTAAATCTATGCCTTTTGGTCTCACTAATGCACCTGCCACACAACAGCGTTTAGTTGACGTATTGTTCTATGGACCAGAATTTGAACACCGCGTTTTTGTTTTTGTCGACGATATTATCGTGGTGTCTTCTACATTTGAGCAACATATCTCACTTTTACTACTTGTTTTAAATAAATTAAAATTAGCCAACTTAACAATAAATTTAAAAAAAAGTCAATTCTTTCGAGACAAACTCAAATATTTGGGCTATGTAGTCGATGCCAATGGCTTGCATGCGGACCCTGAAAAAGTAGACGCAATTAAAAATTATCCTACACCAGTTAATAGAAAAGAAGTTCGTCGATTCTTGGGAGCAGCCTCCTGGTACCGCAGGTTTATACCGAATTTTAGTTCTTTGGCTTCACCATTGAACAAACTAACCTCACAAAGCAAAAAAGCACCTTCATTTGTGTGGTCTAAAGAGACCGACACGGCTTTTAATAAATTAAAAGCATGCTTAGTTTCGGCATCCGTACTCTCATGTCCCGATTATTCTAAGCCCTTTGAAATACACACCGACGCGAGTGACTACGGCATCGGTGGTGTATTGACGCAAAATATTAATGGTGAGGAAAGAGTCATAGCCTACATGAGCAAGTCATTGTCCAACCAAGAACGCAACTATAGCGCTACCGAACGCGAAGCTCTTGCTGTTCTGGTAGCGGTTGAGCACTGGCGTTGTTATGTGGAAAATGGACTGAAATTTATCGTTTACACAGACCATGCTGCTCTAAAATGGTTTTTAAAATTAAATAACCCGACAGGTCGATTAGCTCGCTGGGGTGTACGGTTATCAACATATAACTTCGAAATAAGACACCGCCGTGGTTCCGAAAATGTAGTTCCTGATTTACTATCACGTTCTGTACCTATTACCGTTGTTGATAGTCCTCCCATAGATACGCAAACTACCGACGCGTGGTATCTAAATATCTTTAATGGCTGTCAGTCTTCACCTACCTCGTTCCCTAACTACCTAATTAAAAACGGGAAGTTATATAGGCACATGAGAAGCATGTGTCCCTTGCGTAGAGAATTTGAATGGAAAGAAGTAGTACCTGTGGAATACCGTAGTACCATTATAGAGAAGAACCATTCCGAACCGTCTGCAGGGCACTTAGGTGTTTTTAAAACATTTAAACGGCTTGCATTATGTTATTACTGGCCAGGCATGCACGCAGATATACGGAAATTTATTTCAGCTTGTGATGCATGCACAGCTCATAAACATCAAACCCATGCCCCTTTAGGCAAAATGGGCGAGCCAAAAGTATGTTCTAGGCCATTCCAAACTATTAGTGTAGATCTGGTAGGACCACTACCACCTTCGAGAAAGCAAAATTGTTATATATTCGTCGTTACGTGCTGCTTTTCTAAATATTGCCTTTTGTTTCCTATTAAACGAGCAACCGCAGAAATCGTTACTAGAATCCTAGAAGAAAACGTATTTCTAGTACATGGGATTCCCTCCACTATCATACTCGATAATGGGAAACAATTTGTTAGCGCTACTCTCAAAAGCATGGTTACCAAATATAAGATTCCTAATTTACATTTTACCCCAAAATACTCACCTCACGTCAACACGGTTGAACGCTACAATAAAACTATTATGACTGCAATTTCTACATTTATTGAAGACGATCACCGTGTCTGGGATCTTTTAGTACCAAAAATTCAATTTGCGGTAAATAGTTCTGTAAACGAAGTAACCAGCTATACGCCGTCATTTCTTGTATACGGACGTGAACTGATTACGTGTGGTTCCCAGTACATCGACACAGAAAACATTGAAGATCTTGTTTTTGTACCACGCGATTCGTATGCAGAAAACCTAGGCTATTTATCTTCTGTTTTTAACAAGGTGCAAGCAGCACTTATCCAGGCACATACCAGAAACAGTCAGGCATACAATTTACGTAGGAAACCAGCTGAGTTCAATATAGGTGATGTTGTATGGAAGCGAACCTTCTATCAAAGCGACAAAGTTAAATATTTTAACAAGAAGTTGGCCCCTAAATTTGTTAAATGTCAAGTCATGCGAAAAAAATCTCCTTTGGTATACGAATTGGCGGATACGACGGGGAAGTCTATCGGCCAATGGCATGTTAAGGATATCAAGTTAACGAATTACAAGGACTAAATGCTTAAACTAAATAGTAAAATTTAAAACAATATAATTAAACAACACAATACAAATCAATGGTTATAAATACCAACTATGTTCATTCTATCTAAACTATATAATATTTATAAACTAATAAACTACATTCAAATTACCAACCTCACGTACATACTGCTAAAACTGTTTACCTACATATAACCAAATACCAACTCGTACTATTTAACTATCGGTCCTACAACCATAGTAAGAAAGCAATCGTGGCTCTACCCCACTGATTTCTTTTCCCAATATCAATGGCCCTACACCATAGGTATTTTACGGAGTGGTTCAACACAAAAAAGCGTGAATCATTCATATCCAATTAAATTATTATCAATAAAGGATTGGTTATGTGGACTGCTCTGTTCTTCCAATATAAATAAATAAACAACGAACACTAGATACACGCGAGTGTTTTGTACATAATTTTAAACAAGACATTCTGACTGTTAGGATGCGGAAGCACAGTTGCTAAAGTGTTACTGCCGATCAAATGATGAATGACTGAAGAGCGACGAATGAAAGTGGAAGGAATGAATGAGTAACGTGGATCAAGTGTCTTCAGAAGCAGTAACAGCGGATTTTACCTAGGAAAAATCCTACGCTAACAAGGGGGGTACTGTAACGTTGTACGTGATCGCTAACACATTTGAATCGTAGCTACAAACAGAAAAATATAAAATCAGATAGCTATTTACGTTCGCAACTGAAGGTACTTGTAACTGGCGATATTGGATTGATTATTAACATACCGTCGCAAAACTCGCGCACGGAACTGGTTGTGGGTGAACGATTTCCCTCTCCATACCGCACGCCTAACGTTCGCGGATTCCCAACGGCTCGAGAAACAAAAGGACGGTCTCAGCGGCGGGGGCACGCGACTTCGCACTAAACGTCGGCAGAGTGATCGTGTGTGCACAACACTTAATTTTACCTCTGCCAACCTCTCATCGTTATTGCCTTGAACGTATTTATAAAAATCGCTAAACTATTAAACCTGTTTTACATTTATTTAAATTCAGTGTAACCCCGATCGGGGTTCTTCCGTACCGGTCAAATATTGATTAGCTGCCGCTGCAGGGACTGTGGCTGGACAACCCTGCATGCTACGCACGACCCGCAGACTGGAAGACTGATCTACCTACCTGGCTACTATCTACCTTCATGTTGTGGAACCTTCAGGATAGTGGTTTTCTTTAGGCAGTCTAGAACCCAACACGAGCTCGATTCTGAGAACCCACGCCAGTCTTCTACTGGAGTGATTATTTAAGTCTACCTTCACTTAATTTATCATTATTAATAATTATATTTCTGTTATACCTACTCTTCCGAGTTTTATTTACCGGCTGAGTCCTAACCGTTACAACGGCATACAAAGTACAAAATGGACAACAAATCAAAGATTTAATCCGAATGATTTCAAAAATCTAAATTTACAAAGAATCATCCAACCAAATTAATATACACCAGACTTTCACATCTTCTATTTGTAGAATAGGATGTTGGCGGAAGGCTGGTACATAATATAAACTTGGTACACGATCACCGTCCCCAAAGCTTGGGTTTCCCGACACCCTCATTACGTATTAAGCAGAATTTGAATAATTTTGAAGGATATTGCTAATCCATTGCTTCGTGTGTGTCAATTTGTCTACTCAACAACATAAATAACGCAATTGTTATTATTATTATGTCTTTGACATATCTCGGGACCCTGGGGCCCCGGTCCTTTGGAAGGCGTACGAGGGGCCGAAGCCAACTCGCAGAGGCCCGTTAGACATTTTCAATGAAATGGGGCACCAACCGACGGTTATCCCTGTTCGCACTATGCAAGTGCACCCAAGGACAACCCCCGGTTGGTGTAGGACTATTGCAAAACATGGAAACAAAAATATTGGATTATGGGTTTTGGTGGCTAAAGTGAACTGGTTATCTAGGACTATGGAAAAACTATAGCCCCTGCCTGACCGATGTTCTATATAAATTACACAGATAATGGCAGGGGGTAACTTGCACACTCAATAATGGGCCCCCGAAAACGGTCGCTATTTATTATTATATAATAAAAATAATGATAGTAAGGCCTTTTGCTATAAGGCCGTTTACACATTATGCCGTAGCTGCAGCGGCAGCGGTGTCGGTACCGCGGCAAGTTTTGATAGGTCTTATCAAAACATACAAGTGCAAGGGTCACTAATACAGTGGCACTGCGGCGGCGGCGGTGCCGTTACAGTTACGGCAGAATGTGTAAACGGCCTTACAGTTAGTGTGCTACGCAATTTATTTATTCATTTATTTCCCCGGAGGAAAGCGGTTCCGTCTTATTATTACAACAGCCGTCATGAAAACCTGCCATTTTCGGCAGTATTTGATATAAAGGCTCCTTCAAACAGACACGCAATAAAATCGCGTACGACACAAAGGCACCGCAAGTCGCGCAACGAACGGTGCCTTTGTGTCGCGCGCGATGTCGCGTGTCGTGCCTGTTTGTAGGAGCCTTAAAGGTGTCAAAAAACGCTCTGTATTTAGACAGCCGCTGTTGTATCACAGTTCACCTCTTGCTTAAAGCTTTGGTCTCCCAAAGCTTTACTCAATAATTTAAGTACCTGTTAACACTGTGATTTGAAAACATTTTACAAGCCTAAAATTATTTTTAAAAAGTAACCGCGGAGTTTCAAGCCGGCTCTTCTCCATAGGGAACCGTTCACCCAGCTTCTGACGTTTCATAAGTGCCCATGTAGGTTTATGTGTAACAAAATATTTTGATTTTGAGTTATTATTATGTTACCCAGTTTTGTTGTACGTGATAGAAATTGTGCTTAACTAAGTTCTCACATCATCAAGTTACGAACAAGTTAGTAAACAATTAAGTTTACACACTTTAATTGTTGCCGACAGAGTGAAACTGTTTGTCTAAGCTCTTGTTATGGTTGCAAGGGTTAGCAGGAGTTTCTTATAGCTATAGAATTATAGACTAGACTAGAAAACAGGGGCCTCCAAAAACAAGATGGGAAGACGATATTCGCCTAACTTAGCTAGGCTAGGCGGAGTTTCTGCTTAACCTCATGGGTTGACGGTGGGAGGGGTGTGTGTGGTTGGTGGTGTGTTTATGTAATCTGCGTTCGCGATTTATTTGCCAAAAATGTAAACAAATATGAATTAATGGCACTTTTTACAAAAAAAAAAAAACTAAAAAAACACTTTTTACATTTGATAGCCCAATTCTTTAGGAAAGCTATATAACTTCACGCTAGGACCCTCAGCAGCCGAGCAAAAAGAAAAAAAAATCAAATAGAACGTTAAGCTAAAACGAAGTACTAGCGCGGGCAGGCGATGCGATGCGATGGGGTGGAACAACAAATTTTACGCGGGTGCAGTTGAGGGCAGAAGTTAGTTTTTTTAAATATACGTTTAGGAAAGTCTTTGCAAAATATTTATACGTCGCGTCGTTGTGACTACCAGGTCCCGTACTCAAAGCGGAAACCCTTAACTGGCCCATTTGTTGGTGCCTTATAAAGTACCCGCTAAGCTATTGTTGTTATATATGCTTGTTTTGTATGATCTTTCTTATAAAGACTTCTTATATCGTGGCGAATATACAGTTCAAAGTGATAAGAAAATCACTTTGAGCGAGTGTTCTTTCCTGCTTTGTTAATCGCAAATGTAATGTATTTGAGTTGACAAATATGAAACGTTTTTGGATGACTCCTTTTGCACAAAACGGTGTTGCTTTCATCAGTAGATTGGGTTCAGCGAGTACTTGAAGAAAACATTTGTATTGCCGTGGCCTGAAATCCCATCGAGCACGCATGAGACATTAAAAAGTATTAGACATTGTACTTCGGTGAGTGTGCCCAAGAACTCCACGACCTCATTCCACCGGCCCCCTTCTACCTTCGGACATCCAGACGCACTGCAAGTTACCATCCCTACCTAGTTGCTATTCCACCAATTCGCACAAAGCGTTTTGAAATGTCCTTTATAATGCGCACAGCAAAAGAGTGGAACTCTCTACCTGCGTTTGTGTTTCCGAGTGCATACAACCCGAATCTCTTTAAAGTAAGAGTGAACAGGCTTCTTCTGGGTGAGCTCACTCCATCGTAGACTTTGTCTCTGTCATCTCTGACCTAGACTAGAGTCAAGAGCAAACCCATTTCAAATAAAAAAAAAAAAAAAAAAAACTTTACAGTGTAAACTCTTTATAACGAAACTCAAGGGACTGGGCATTTTTTGTCGTTACAGAGAGTTATCGTTATATGGAGTGAACAAAAAAACAACCAAATTAACAAGAATTTTTAATATGTATGCCTTAGATAATAAATGCTTACTGTTTACTGGCCATGTTAACAGTTTCAAAGTAGGTTTACGACTGATAATATGATAGGTACCCAGTATGCTTGGTCGAAGACCATCACTTCCGAAAAAACAATGCGTTACTGTCTAAAAATATGAACACATTTCTTCGTAATAGAGAATGGCGTATCGCTATAAAGAGTGTTTCAATATGTGGGTTTTAACGCAAACCAACCAAGTTGGGCTCACTTCAACGTTACAGGGAGTTTATTGTTATAAAGGATACCGTTATAAAGAGTTTACACTGTATTTAATTTTGTAAATGATCAAAACTTTTATTTTCTCTTGACTGTACTTACCTGTGAAAAAGAGTAAACCGAGAGAATGTGGATAAGACAGAAATTAAAACAGAAGACGAACTAGCAGGGGATCGAGGGGGGAGGGGGGGGCGGTGGAGTTGGGATTTAGGGAATCAGACCGGAATAAATCCAATTTTAGTATTTAAGACGCTTTCAACTATTGTACAGACGCCAGCACATCAAGCTACCCGAAACTGTAAAATTTTCCCAATCAACATTGAACCTTATATAGTAGCGATTAAGTTGAAAATCTATTAAAGAAATTTGACAGATTGTAGTAGCTTGATGTGCTGGCGTCTGTACATACATAGGTAATAAGAATATTGAGGCATCTCCCCGTCTTCAGAATAATCGTATGAAGGACAGTCTATCATAATAGGTATGCTAGACTTACATCTACCGACGATACGACTTCGTTCACGGAACGCACGTTTTTGCGTGATGTTAAACAACCTTAAGAATTGGGCTATCAAATGCAAAAATATTTTTTCAAATACGACTTCTTCTTAGCGTATCGTTGGCAATCTAAATGGACTCGGTCCCGACTTCGGCTTCGTGTTTGGCGCCATCAGTTCCTGTAACGTGCCGCCGTGGAAACGCCACACTCCGCCGTGGAAACACCACACTCCGCCGTGGAACAGTACCACATTTACACTCCAAGACGGAGTTTTCGGTGAATTTCCACCTCAACAGGTTTTCCTTGCTTCAGCTAGCCAGCCAGCCTGGGACTGGAATCTGTTTAAAGACTTCCAGGTTTCCCAAGGCAACTCATGTCCTGGTGGGGAGATCTTCAGCGGGTGAGACGAATCCGACTGGTAGTTTCAGAGATTAGCGCGCTCAAACAAACATACTCCTCAGCTTTATTATAAGTATTAGTACCTATAGATAACTTAACAAATAAGAAATGAAGAAGATATTAAAGAAAATAAATTTTGTGTACCTTGAGGGCAACAAGGCGCGAACATAAAATAAATTCTAGGAACAATTGCTTCGACACATCTTTGTACTAATTACGGAATATTTTTTTTTAATTTTTTTTTTATTTTTTATTTATTTTTTTATTTTATTTTTTTTTTTTACCTGCGCCCCGCGGTTCCACCCGCATAACTGTCGATCCCATGGGAATATAGGGATAAAAATTATCATAGGTGTTAATCTTTTCTATAAACTATCTTTGTGCAAAATTTCATCCAAATTCGTTCTGCCGTTTGTGCGTGAAGAAGTAACAAACCTACAAACACACTCACAGACTTTCGCCTTTATTTACTAGCTGCGCCCCGCGGTTTCACCCGCGTAAGTGTCGATCCCGTGGGAATATTGGGATATAAAGTATCCTATGTGTTAATCCAGGCTATCAGCTACCTCCATACCAAAGGACAATGCCAAAGTTTCCTACAAGACTCGGCCAGAACCGACAAAGATGATCTATATTTCATAAAAAAGGAAAATTATTATAGAATTTGACAGTATAATTAGTTTTCTATTAGAAGTACACCAAAAAAAGTTATAGCTCTTTAAAGTTGACCACTTAATACTTCTGATTTGAACAATAACATGAAATAAACTGATGATTAATTAAATTAATGACTTTTAGCACATTATCCTCTCATCATATAATATATGATGAGAGGATAATGTGCTAAAAGTATATATATATGTATATCATATATATATACAGTGTGTTAGGTTAAACGAGGGACGTACTTTAAGAGAGTGTAGTACTCATGAAAATGAACAACTTTTACTAAGAGACCAACACTGAAATCGAGAAAATAAAACCAGCCTCTCTATACATTTTCTGTTCGCATAACTGGACAAAATGTAGGGAACAGCTGTTTTTTTTTTCATATTTTTGAGTCAGCCCCATATTAAAAGTTGTTCATTTTCATGAGTACTACACTCCCTTAAAATATGTCCCTCGTTTAACCTAACACACTGTATATATGTCGCATCTTTGACTATTTATTGGTTTAGACACTCAATTGATTTTTGCACCTAATACCAATGAACGCAGTGACGTCACATGTCACGTGAACAGAATCGGTTGGAGGGGTGTCGATTTTAAACAAAGAGATTTTAAAGTTAGAAAAGCGCGAGTCGCAAGAGAACTTGGCTCAGAACGATACTTCAGATCGGACCTCCAATCGGGATCGTTGGTTCACAGGTACCTTATTAATTACTATTGTCTCTAACTATTATAACCGTTATTATTTAAACTAGCAATAAACAAAACAAAACTCGAAAAAACACTGAAACACTTCGCGGGAGAAGTGTGAAGTCAAACTTTTTGACAATGACAAATACAAGTTAAAGTTTTCCGTTAAGTATTGCCAGTACTATAATAACATTATTAGGAATAAACTATTCTAAACGGTATCGATAATCGAATTGCATCATTTTTAATTATTACACTAATTACATTACTATAAAATATTTATTCAAAAATATAAATAAACGCTATTTATTATTATAAGAATTACGAGGTACGACTTATGTAAATAATAAATTCACTTACGTAGCTTCATATTGATATTACTGTAATCGATTTGCAAGTGTATTTTCGTATCGATATTATTCTATTTTGGCATTGGCAACATTTCTAATTGAAATTGTAGCTATGAAATGTGTTGATAAATTGAATAACTATTTAAAATTACTTTTCAACGGTGTACTTCTACAGATTTTATTTATATTGTATAATTCTTACTGTTTTATAACATGAATTATCATTGTTATAGAATGTCTGTCGGACGCTACCACGATTCGAGCCGAAAATTGGCATTGTCCTTTCATTAAAATTGGTCTAGCGGTTTGGGCGTGAAGAAGTAACAAACACACTCACAAAATTTCGCCTTTATATTACTAGTGTTATAGTGTGATTGAAATACTGTATTATTGTGTACAACAGGTATCTTTGTCTTTGATATTATCTTATTAACAGTAGAGGGTAGTCTTGCTTCTAAGAATTTTGTTACTTTGATCAACTTTGATTGAGGTATAAATTGTTTCTGCTTTTGTTAGGTATTCAGATGAGTTAACCTTAATCCGCATTAGCTTAGAATTGGTGTTTATTAACTTAGAACAATAATAATTATAACGCGTTACTTTGTGTAATTTATTTCATAACCACTGCTCTCAAAACGGTGAAGGAAAACATCGTGAGGAAACCGGCATGTCCTAGAACCAAAAATTCAAAGACTTGTGACATCTACCAATTCGCACTGGGCCCGCGTGGTGGATTACAGCCCACTCCCTCTCGCAGAGAGGAGGCCTGTGTCCCAGCAGTGGGAACATTATAGGCTGATTATGTATATAAAAAGAAGCGGAAATAAAGACTCCTACAAACAGAAGCGACGCGCGACGCGAATCGCGCGCGACACAAAGGCACCGATCGTTGCGCGACTTGCGGTGCCTGTATGTCGCGCGCGATTTTATCGCGTGTCGGGCCTGTTTGTAGGAGCCTTAATCAAAGGGCATCAAAAAATTCGTCCGCATCGGTGTCAATAGGAAAAGTGCACAAAAGACTGGCAGCATTGCCACGCTGTATGGTAAAGTTGGCAGCAGCTGAAAATCAGCGTCAGGTGGTGCACTTTGTGTTGCCATCTGGCATTATGCTGAGCTGAGGCCCTTTTGGCATTATTATTTTTAATCATTTTGAATTTGTTTTGTTTATTTTTAAGGGTTTTTGTTTTGCCAAATAAACGCAATTTTCTTTCTTCTTTTCTTTCTTTTCAATGCAGATTCTTTGGCCAAAAAATATGCCAACCCTCTGGTCACATGAAGAGTCGACACCTATTCTTAGAATAAAATTAGTGTTTTAATATTCTCAAATCCAATTAATATCAAATTATTAATTTGAATTATTCAAACCAGTTAACCAATAATTGGTAGAGTAATTACTTTACCAATATGTGGTTAACTGGTCCAAATAATTTGGGTCCTTTAATTACAGTTTACGTAACTTGTGGGTAGGTATTTAATTGGAAGATGATAAAGGTACTTAGCTCAATATTATTTGGTAACTTTATTGAGGTCGGGAGAGGAAAGGTAGATATCGCGATGGCGATCTCGTGCATTTCAGGAATTGCTTTGGTGAAAGAAAGAAAGAAAGAAAACGTATTTATTTTGACTCGTACAGTGTATCATTTAATTGAACAATTTTTTTACTGTTAGGAAACCTTCAAACCAGTTACTACATTCAAAAACGGACCTTCCTTACTCTCACACACAAACTAAAAAATAAATCTATTCGTTTGCTGCTGTTTTACAAAAATAACTGCGCGTAAAGGCTCGTGCAAACAGGCACGACGGGCGACGCGAATCGCGTGCGACACAAAGGCACCGCTTGTTGCGCGGCTTGCGGTGCCTTTGTGTCGCGTGTCGCGTCGCGCCTGTGTGTACGAGCCTTAAAGGTCGAGCTCTTTAAATAATAGACAACGTAGGCCGCGTGTACACTGGGCGAGTAATGGAGATGGCATAAGGCTAATGCCACATCGTAATTTAATATGTCATTGTGTAAAGGTGCAATGACCGCAATCATATTATTTTCGTATATTCATAGCTTTATTTGTATTTCTTATTGTTTGAAGATCTAAGCAGTCAATATGGATGTTCAATCATCTTGCATTTCAATCGAATTGATGACCGTTATTAAGGTCGTTGCTCACTAGGCGGCGCGACGTGGCATAGAACGGCAGAATCCTTCCGCGGCATACTGCGGTAAGCTCCGGTGAAATGTAAGTGCTAAGGGTATGAAAATAAGATTCAAAACCACTTACGCTTACGAAAATCCACTGTGATATCGTGCCGCGCCATGTCGCCTGGCGAGCGCCTTTAGTATGTAGTACAATCGTGGTACAGTTACTCTTGACGCGACCCCCAACACAGGTTTTGCAAGAATAGAACAAAAAAAAAGAAAGCAAATAGGATTAACTCGATGCTCGATTACAAGTACAAATCATGTTACAAAATGAGGGCTAAAAAACAATAAAAATATACCCTAACAAGTTTCCCAATAGTCCCTCCTTCAAACAGGCGCGACACGACACCCGACACAAAGGCACCGCAAGTCGCGCAACGAGCGGTGCCTTTGTGTCGCGCGCGAATATATCGCGTGTCGCGTCTGTTTGTAGGAGCCTTTAGTTGGGCGAAAATGGCGCAAAACAACTCCCCATTCATATACGTAAATTAATTTCCATTTTTCCATTCGCATCATCGCCTAGTGAGCACACAGCCTTATACCACACAGTAACAAGGAACTAGGACCCCAAGTTTCGGAATTTGCATTATGTAAAATACAGCGTATATTTTACTGAACCCTTTTTGGCTTAACCCCTGGGTTCCGTGTAGAAACTGAAGGACTTATGGGGAATAATGTAATGAGCTTAGCTTATTATTTACCTACGTCAACGAAAGGTGAAGTGGAAATAGTTAACTTAAGAACCCATACTACCTCAGCTAAAGTTCACTCTTTATCTCGGTCGCACAATGTGTGAGAGCGAGACAGAGTGCGGTGCTGGGCGGAAGGCAGCGCCAATAGTTTAGTAGGTATTTGCTTTTTACAGTGACAATAAAGGTAATTCAAAAAAATTAAAAAAACATAAGACCCTGCTTTGTAGTTAGTTCAGGTAGTATGCAAAGTTTCATAATCTAATTTGAAGAATTTTTTTCTATCGAGAAAATTTTATGGATTCGTGTTTTCGTCTAACATAGTACTTAACATTAATCTTCAACTTTACCTTATATTTATTTTAAAAATGAATGCTGCGGTATTTTCGACTTAACGGAGGATCATGCTAAGCCATTTGAGGTAGTGTTGGCTCTTAAGTAGATTTTGACATCTAGCAACCCTCACTGGGCCCGCGTGATGGATTACTTATGGCCTCTGTCCCAGACTCGGGCCTCCTCTCGATGAGAGAGAGTGGGAACAATATACCTAGGCTGATTTTGCTTATGCTAAGTAGGTTTTAACCTTTCGACGGCCTTTCTTATTAAATTCTACAGACGCCAGCACATCAAGTTACTACAATCTGTCAAATTTCTTTAATAGATTTTCAACTTTATCACTAAAGCATCAAGCAAGTTGGAAAATTTTACAGTTTCGGGTAGCTTGATATGCTGGCGTCTGTACACAATATTGCGCGGAAAACAAAAAAAAAAGTTGTGTTGGGTTCGATTCCCAACAAATACCAAGAAAAGGAAAATAAATCTTCATAAATGAAACTTCTTTAGAAAAAATAAGTTTAATTTCCTTATCAAGTTTAAACTTTATTTTTACAATAAAAACAATTTTTATTGTAAAAATAAAGTTTTTAGAGGTATCTTCATGATTTTTTTCTATCGTATCAAATTAGTTGTATTATGTTTTTAACACACTATCTATATCCTGAAGAATATATATTTTTCTGATTTTGTTTACTGTAGTCGATCATATACTTTTATTGTTTCTAAAACTTGCGTTTTTTTGTGTTTAGGTCCTGTAAGCCCCTTAACACCTGAAACTAGAAACCAATAATTATGGTAGTCGAACCAAATTACCAAAATCGATGACATTTCAACAACTTACTCAAACACTGACCTGTAATCAAAATGTAATAGGTTAGTCTGATGCTGCTTACCCTTTTACGGCAAGTGGGTGTGCTCAATAGTGTGGAGAGGCTTCGGGGTCAACCCTTGAGGAGTCAAGTGGCCCTTGAATGTCAACGGAGTATGTGTAGAGATTCAGCTCTGTGGAGTCTAGGTCAATAGGTAGGTAATCATTGGATGTTCCTACGGCAGCATATTAGTTACTTCTTCACACACAAACGGCTGGATCAATTTTGGTAAAATTTGGTATGAAGGTAGCTGACAACCTGGATTAACACATAGGACTTTTTATACCGATATTTTCACGGGATCGACACTTATGCATCGACACATAGAATAATTTCAGATTTTTTTCTATGCAAACTTCGGAGATAAGGGGGGAACGGTATTTTTTAATATCGGGTGTAATATCGGGATAGAAAGTAGCCTATATGTTAATCACGGGTGTCAGCTACCTCCATGCAAAATTTCATCAAAATTGGTCCAGCCGTTTAAGCGTGAATAAATAGCAAACATATACACACACACACAAACTTTCGCCTTTATAATATTAAGTGTGATTTACTTCTGCCCGCGACTTTGTCCCCGTAAAATTTATTTTTCCCCCGACCCACCCCATCGCATCGCATCGTCTGCCCGCGCTATTAATTCGGTTTCGCTCAGCGTCCCTTCTAACTTTTTTTGTTTTTGCTCGGCTCCTAACCACCACGTGGTCCCACGTGATGTTCAGAAGCCTGTGGCCTTCCTTAAGAATTGGGCTATCAAACACAAAAGAATTTTTCAAATCGACTGGTAGTTCCAGAGATAAGCGCGTGCAAACAAACAAACAAACTCTTCAGCTGTATTATTAGTACAGATAGATAACTAAAAATGTACATAACCCTTCTTTACAGTTGGTTTATAAAGAAAATATTTCTCTGGAAGAAAACACAGTCAAGTTTTCAGAAAAATATGATTACGAATAAAAAGCAACTTGTATACAATACGGAGACTGTTTGTACAACCCGTTCAATATGAAACATGTTGACGTGTATTGTGCGATGTTTGACTTTTGGGACATGTTGGAACATGACGGGCATGTTGATACAAGGGGTATATTGTATCTGAACGGTAGTAGATGTTATTGCTTTGTAGATACTCTAATAAAGTTGATGGGAGCGAAGACCAATAAAACGTTGGGTGGATTATGTGAAAGGCTGGAGATGTATAGAAAAAATATCTATACTAATAATTTATAAAGAGGTAAAATTTGTTTGTATGTAAGTTTGTATGTGTGTGTGTGTATGAAAAAATAGTTTTGCATTTAATAGCCCAATTCTTGAAGATGGCTATAACATCACGCTAGGATCCTTAGGAACCGAGCAAAAAGAAAAAAACCTATGTCACGCACAAGAAATTGCGGGCAGAAGTTAGTATACATTATACATTGAAATGAGGTCAGGAGGATGATTATAAGTCATATAAGATAAGTCTTCAAACAAATGAAGTTTAGACCTAGTGCATAGGCCTGTCGTCATTTTTTTTTGGAGAAGTTCTTTCAGACTATATCAGAATATTTATGTCAGACTTTTGCTGACTAAAACCCACCCGTATTCCTTCAGTTGCCTGTGCCAGGAGCTACGGTAGCTCTTTCGAACAACCCGCGACCCTGGCAGGCATCGGCCCTAGCGGACCCCATCAATCAGTGCTGACATTTCTTTGAGGCGCGCGTGGAACACAACGCGCTGTATGTCGCCCCGGGCCTGGTCCTTACTGGACGGCGAGCTAATTATTGCTCGTCCTCAGCAACCCGCGCCTACGCTGGCCGCGGCGGGAATCGACTCTCGATTCCCCTATGTGTTAATCCTGGTTATAAACTATCTGTGTACCAAATTTCATCCAAATCCGTTCAGCCGTTGGTGCGTGAAGAAGTAACAAACATACAAACACATTCACAAACTTTCTCCGTTATAATATTACTAGCAGCGCCCCGCAGTTTCACCCGCATAAGTTTTGATCGCGTGGAAATATCGGGATAAAAACTATCCTATGTCGTTTCTCGGGACTCAAACTATCCCTATACCAAATTTCATCTAAACCGGTTCAGCGGTTTAAGCGTGAAGAGGTAACAGACACACTTTCGCATTTATAATACTAGTGCAGCGCCCCACGGTTTCACCCGCATAAGTTTCGATCCCGTGGGAATATCGGGATAAGACAGACGAACACACTTGCGAAAGTGTGTTCGTCTGTCTTATCCCTCTTTCTGTATTACTAATATATTATATCAATGCGAATTGATTAATATATTAGTATGGATTCAACTCGGAAATTACCGCAATCCCCAAAATGTCTTTTTTTCCCGTTAATTTCGTGAACCGGTCCCTCTAGGGTGAGGTTTCTCAAAATATGTCCAATTTGCATCGAGCGGGTTAACAAGACTGCTCGGAATCCTATTAGATTCCTATTTGAAGTGTTTGACGGATCGAGGGTTGACAGTGGCGTAATTTATAATCTCTTTTTCGGAGGGTTTGAGAATTGCTGGTATATCTGCTGAATCGTAGGCGTCCTCATTAATTGGAAGGATTTTTATTGAAAAGTAATTGCAATCAGTAGGACTATTCTGTCAAAATCTCACCGTGACAACTTAGGTGAGCTGTCAATGGTGTCAATCGCTAGCATCAGCAGTGTGATTCTGTAATCATCTCACCGTGAAAACTTAGGTGAAGTGAGCTGTCAATAGTGTCAATTTCTAGCAAAAACAAACTCACATCACCTAAGTTTTCACGGTGAGATTTTTACAGAATCGACCGGCAGGTGAAATGACACCTCACTTCACCTAAGTTTTCACGCTGTGATTTTTACAGAATAAGCAGTGCACTTCAAGCTCACTTGACCGCTATACCAATAAAAAAGAAACAATAAAAGACAAGCGATCTTCAACAGCAGGTACAGTTTAATTTCAAATGCAATAGAAAACGCAATTCCGTCTTATAGCAATACAATTCCTTACGAATGATTGGAACGCCCTCAATAGTCGCTTGAAGGCCCCCGCAGACAGGCGCGACACGACACTACGACACGACGAGGCGACGGTGCGACGCGACGCGATTATAACAGAGCAATTTCCATGAAGTTTTCATAGAAATATGGACTACCTCGTTGATCTACAGAAAGAAAGAAAGAAAAAGTATAGAGATTAAAGAGTAAGTAAGAGCGCTACTACTAATCATGAGGTTCGATTCCCGGGTCGGGTAAAAGGTTATTGGGTTTTTCCATCTGAAATTATTCATTATCAGCCCGGAGTCTGACTTTGTGCCCGGTTGATGGCAAAAGGCTCGCCCCCTATTACATGGGACTTTACAACATTACTGGCAAAATGTGAGTGTACTATAGTTACACCTCCGCCCGACCCAGAGGGGAATACAGGCGTGATGATATTTATGTTCAACAAAAAAAATTAAGTACTTACATCCGTCACCTCACACTTCAGGTCCAGCAGTGCGATTCTATAACCATCTCACCGTGAAAACTTAGGTGAAGTGAGCTGTCAATAGTGTCAGGTCTAGCAAAAACAAACTCACATTACCTTAGTTTTCACGGTGAGATTTTTACAGAATCGACCGGCAGTTGAAAAGCAGCGTCAGGCGTCATTTTTGCTGAACTGGGCCTGTTTGGCGCAACCGTGAGGCTCACTTTCCTGCTAATTTCCTAAATCGCACTTTTCACTTTTCATTTGTTTTTTTATTTTTTATCGGCAATAAATTATATTGTGTGCCTTTTAGTATATGCTAAATAAGTCTGTTTTCTTTCTTTCTTTTACTAGAGTCTTGTCGCGCCTGTGTGCTGGGAGCCTTGAGTTGACTTTAATTTTATGAAACCATTTGATAGCCACGAGGTTTTATTACGGCCTTACTGCCCGTTTGAAATACTAGCGGTAGAAAATAACGGATCATTAAGCGTCCTTGATATTGGAACTTAAGGAAAATTTTGCGTAAAAAGGTATCATTAGGGATAGTCAGAAGCTCAAAAGTGACAGCAAGTCTTACTAAGGGATATTGTTACCCGAACTACAGAAAGCCAAGTACTGACGTGCTATGTGTTAGTACTCATATTTGTTCGTGCTTATTCGGGTATCATGCTTAGTAACAGTGTTGTGGAGGTCAGATAAGCAGTCGCTCCATGCAAAATACTGGTATAGAGGTATGAGGAACAGGGTGTAAAGTTCACTTATACTCTATAGAAAAGGGAGGATCCTCCGACCAGACGGGTATTGTGTCTGGCGGGCAACTGCCCGTTGATTCATGTCGGGCCGTTGTATCTATGTTAGTTGCGCGGTAAACTTTGCTTGCGCGATGCAGGATTTTGCGTGACGTCAGTATGACGCGTTGTTTGCATGTGGCGTTGTAGAAACCGCTACACTGGTAAGCTTTAAGTTAAGCTGCATACGGTTAGACTGGAAGCAGACCCCAACATAGTTGGGAAAAGGCAAGGCAGATTGAATGTTTTTGTGAAGACTTGAGAGGCTTGTTTTTAAACGTTGCGGAATACTAATGATTATAATATTACAAGCAAAGTTTTCATTGGCAAAATTATTTTGAAAGTACTAAGTAATATGAACAACTTTTACGTTCATTCTGATATATTGAAAAGTATACCCGTTTTTCATACACGTGAATTTTGAAGATTCATTGTGTATTTTAACAAATCTTTTTTTATATCGCTTAACTGAGACGTTGCCTGAGGTAGCTACGCGGTGCGGGAGGGGTCACAAGTTGACGAATCACTGAGCTCTCGCACCCCACCCCTCCCGCACCGCGCTGCTACCTCAGACAACGTCTCAGTTAAGCGGTCGGCCTATATCTGTGCCCGCGTTTTCTTCCACGCGGGTGTCGACAAACAATGTGTCTCTTTAGGTACAGACGCCAGCACATCAACTTACTACAATCTGTCAGATTTCTTTAATCGGTTTTCAACTTTATCGCTAACGCATTCGGTTCAAAGTTGATTGGGAAAATTTTACGGATTCGTGTAGCTTGATGTGCTGGCGTCTGTACTAATTGTTTTTGTTGTATTATTTCTTATAACATCAGCTATCTGCCAGTGAAAGTCCTGTCAAAATCGATCTAGACGTTCCAGACTGTTGTTACAAGTACCGTCTAAATTTTCATATGCATTTAGTAAAGCTGTTATTTTGATATTACAAACAGACACTTCAATTTTAATTGTATGGATAATTTTTCGATATTTTTTAGTTGATCCAATAAAATGGTACAGGACCCGGCGATAAATATTGCACATCGACCTATTCGATCCTATCGATTTTATACAAAGAATAAAAATAATTATCAAAAGAAGCAAATCATAATTTGTTTTAACAGCTTCTAATAGATACCGGACTGTTTGTATTTCGTGCGACAGAGATAACGCTCTACGAAGCCGAAATTAGCCGATTGTCTCTTTCCAAAGGTCGATGTGCAATATTTATCCCCGGGTACTGTAACTACATATTCATGACGAACTTTCACACCCCTGAATGTTTGCCAATGAATTAAAATGTGCTTGTAATATTTATCAATACTGGGTAAAGTTTGCCACTAAATTGAAAGTCAGCCTGTATAACATTGAGAACATTTGAAGTAGCCGGAGTCGTGGTCCTCAGCTACCGACCGTATGTACATACAGCCACCATCTGTTCGCTTTGAGTGCACTCTGTGAGCAATTCTACCTTTGTGGATTATGGCAAGGTGCCTCACTGCTAGTTAGTAGGTAGGTACTATTGATATAACCTGGGATGTTTGCTGCTTTTGCAATAACCGGTAAAGTCGTACTTAGTTGCTAGGAACACCTAAACATTTGAAAGAAAGAAAATACGTTTATTTGCGGTAAACATTACGCATAAAAAGAACTGGAAATACGTGCATGTCATAACCTAATCGTGGATGGAAATTCAAAGGATATCTACTTTAATAATATTATGTCCATACATTTTTCTTCCCGGGGCTAAATCGTAGCTAAATAATAACAGCCGCCCAGTTCGATCAATCAGATTAAGCTACGCTTGCCCCGGTTAGTCTGTGGATGGGTGACCATCTTTACATGCCGAGACCTCTCCGTGACTCGGAAAGCACATTAAGTCGTTGGTCTCGGTTGTCATTCGTGGATCTTTGACAGTCGTTATGAGTAGTCAGAAGCTTTAAAGTCTAACAACCACTCTTACCAAGGGGTATCTTGTTACCCCGTAACTGGGTTGTGGAGGTCAGATAGGCAGTCGCTCCATGTAAAATACTGGTATTCAGCTGCATTCGCTTAGACTGGAAGCCGACCCCAACATAGTTGGGAAAAGGCTAGGCAGACGATGACATTTTTCTTCCCTGTGTCATCGTAATGCCGTGGATGTCCGCCATAACATCGTCAAGATAGCAATTAGAAGAACGCCCAACTTCTCAACAAATTAATACTTTGCACGAACTAATTTAAAACTAGTAGGTATCATTAGGCTTTTTTTTCGGGATGGGAAATCATCAAATGACCCCTCCCGCTCCGGGTGGAGCGGAAGGGAGTATCAGACTCTTACTGACTAATACCCACCCGTGTTCCTTCCTTAGCCCTTTATGTTCCGGGCCAGCGGTAACCGTTTCGGATAATCCTGCTGAAGTATCATTAGGCTTAATATATGATTGTACAGGCGTGGTGACTCATGTGTAGATGTCATTATATTAGTGACATCGTGACAAACTTTTGGCAGTCATCCAACGGTAATATGTTTAGTGAAATATTGAAGAGAACTTTCACAGTGAAGCCGGCGGATTGTGATGTCATATTAAACTAGGTCCGGTATTAATAGCTTTTTGTGGGATTGACAAGACTTTTTTTTTGTTGTTGGGAAATCATCAAATGACCCCTCTCGCTCTGGGTGGAGCGGAAGACAGTGTCAGACTCTTACTGACTAAAACCCACCTGTGTACCTTCCTTATCCCTTTATGTTCCGGGCCAGCGGTAACCCTTTCGGACAATCCCGCTGCCCCGGCAGGCTTCAGCCCTAACGGGCCCCTTCACTGGTGCTGACATCTCTGAGGCGCGCGTGGAACACGTACGCGCCGTCCGGCACGGGCCTGGTCCTGGTCGGATGGTGAGCTACCCATTACTCTCCGTCCGTAAACCCGCGCCTACGGTGGTCGGGAGTCGTCACGCGGCTCCGAGTCGTCACGCGGCTCCGAGTCGTCACGCGGCTCCAATGTTGATTTGGTTATATCTAGCGTATCCACTCTCGTCATACTTGCTTTTAGAGGTGATATCTTACTATTTTATCAGAGGGTAGGGCACGTAGCTAAATAATAACAGCCGCGCAGGTCGAGCGATCAGGTTAAGCTACGTTTGCCGTGGTTGGTCTGTGGATGGGTAATCATCTTTACATACCGAGACCCCTTCATGCCTCTGAAAGCACGTTAAGCCGTTGGACCCAGCTGCAATTCGTGGATCTTAGGCAGTCGTTACGGGTTGTCAGAAGCCCGAAAGTCTGACAATCAGTCTTACCAAGGGGTATCGTATTACCCAGTAACTGGGTTGTGGAGGTCAGATAGGCAGTCGCTCCATGTAAAACACTGGTATTCATCTGCATCCGGTTAGATTGGAAGCCAAGATAACATGGGGTAAAAGGCTAGATAGATGATGATCTTACAATGTTATCACAGACCAGTTTCTGCCCACGAACTCGACCGCATGAAATTTCTTGTTTTAAGATTAAATATATTCTACGGTACTCGACAATACTGTAGCTTCGCATTAGTGAAAGATTTTTTGGAATCTGATCAGCAGTTCCGAAGATTACCCATACAAACACGCAAATACCTCTTTATGATAATCAGTAAGTACAAAATCCCACAGACCGAATTGCGGCCATGGCGACCAGTCTCTGCGGAGACCGGCCTTCGGCGCGGGAGATATTACAGTGAAGGCGTGTGCGCAGATACTGGTGTACTCTCTCTTCCGTAACTCTCATAGTCCGATGGTCTTGTACTTTGTATAGTATAGATTAGTACTTATAATGTGCGTTCGCGATTTATTTGCCAAAAATGTAAACAAGTATGAATTAATGGAAAAGTAACTTTAACTCCTACACAATAAAGTTCAGTTTACGCAGTTTACAATTTCTAACGTTTGTTATAACTTTTTCAATAGTCACTCTGAAATCAACTTAATTTTCATTAAAATAAAGTTGATTTTTGTTTAACTTGTAATAGGGTAGGGGTAAACAACACTGCGCACTTTTACTATAGATATTTATTGCCACCATAATAATATTAATATTAATGATGACTATTCTTATTGTTTCAGGTATGTTTCCACATCTACATAGCCGCTACTGCTTTCGCTATATGTATAGGTAAAAAATAAATATTAAGTTCAAAAATAATTCAGTAACAGATTGGTTGCCTTATACCGATGTAATTTTTGAAATTATACCCTAGTTTCGCAAATATAGTAAAAAAAAAACAACAAAAAAACTAGTTTTTTTACAATGAAAAGCTGGAACAACATTCCAGCATTTCATTCACACATAAAACACATACTCAACTGTTGTAACGTAACTCTGAAGGTGTTCAAAATAAATACAAAACTGGAAAACTACGTACAAACTACAAAGTTATTTGTAGTTTACAAAGAAGTAGTGCTCGGTAACCAAACACACGTGCCAAAGTTTTTTATGCGTGAAACAGAAAATACGGGTAAGTTTACTTACCTACTATGTTGTTTACAGGCTGACTTTGAATTAATTCTTACACATAACATACATTTTTAGGATGCATCAAGAAGCCTCTTCGTGTAGCGCAGTTTGTTCCGCCAGTTACTCAACTGTACCGAGCGCTCGGTGCGTCCTGTACAGTCACACCCAACACCTATTTGACTGGCCAATTCTTTCCTTGCGTTAGTAGGGCTAACGCCCACCTGGTTTGCGACCACCCTCCCAAGGGAGTCCGGCGTCAAGCAGCCTGCTGTGTTTCGTCGATGCGTGGGAGTTCCAGTGCCTTAGGCATCTTCTGGGCACGCTCGTTCCATGATAGACCTCATCCAGGCGTGATCGAGGTCATTTATTTCAAAACATTTATTTCAATTATATCATTTTTACAGGCACTTTTGAATTGTCAAAGAGTCGGTCAGTTAGTCAGAAAGTTGAATCTAGTTGTCCATTAAAAACGTAGATCTCTATGGAGAAGAACAGGCAAGAAACTCGAAGGACACTCTTTTAAATCAAGATATTACAAAATTCTGGGTATATTAATACATAATCTTGGGTACAAAGTAGGTAAAACACATGGCCAGTGTGTACCTATTATACATTCAAAACCTTTGTAACACACGACCCTATAAAACTACATGTATAGAGCAAAGGGTTCGGGTCACTGACCCAATTCGTCGCGTGCACTGAACCTGACTGGATATTTCCTTTCATCTCGATATTTCCGGTGCTTCAGAAAACCGACAGGTTATTGGTATAATGGTTGATACAAGCGTTGATTTCCAGTTAGTAAAATGATGTTGGGTTTTCGTAATAAAATGGCAGTAACAGGTGTAACATAAATACGTATATAACATGAAAGGTTCCTACAAACAAGCGCGACACGCGATATAATCGCGCGCGACACAAAGGCACCGCTCGTTGCGCGACTTGCGGTGCCTTTGTGTCGCGTGTCGTGTCGCGTCTGTTTGAAGGAGCCTTAAGTCAAAAGTGTTCATAGAGAACACCGATGTGTCTGTCAATCTATTCTGTAACATCTCAACGTAAAAACTTAAGTGAAGTGAGCTTGCAGTGATCTGTCAATAGTGATGTTAATCCCCCCAGAATCAGGTGGAATGACAGTTCACTTCACCTGTTTTCACGGTAAGATTTTTACAGTCGAAATCAAAATGGGAATTATTTGGGTCTTCGGTTATGTTACATATGCCACTTACAAAGTCAATATCACGGATATTTTATTTTTTTTATTTTTGAGACCACAACGCATTGTGCATTCCCGTCTTCACTATTTAAATTTTCACTTTAATTAATGGGAATTATAATTGATTTAATACGCATATCCATTACCCCAGCGAGTTCCTACATAGGCGCGACTTTAATGTATTAATGCAATGGCCGCACTTAATGCAGTATTAATGGCGTTAAAGTAAACAAAACCGCGTTGTAATTATTTTAATAAACCACGAGTCGATGGACAAAGAATCTGGGTTCGTTTCTGTTTTTCTTCTGACACCGAACTCATCTAGTTTTAAAACATGATTTAATTTTGACGTTTCTAAATGATTTTTTGAAGGAGAACAAGAAGTAGAAGCATAAAATTTATCAAGTTTAGAAATACCGCTTAGTAAATCTTGACCACATAACTAAGAACAAGATATATACATATATTATATTACAAGATCCTATTGGGGATGTAAAAATGAGACCCTTTTGGACTTTGAAAAGTCCAAAAGGGTCTCATTTTTATCACATTTTTTTCAGTTTTCTTTGCTCACAGTTTTCGTATGGTGATTTCATTCAACCACCGGAGCACTTAGATACATTGTGACGGTCAGTGAGCAGAGTTCGCTTAGCTAAATTTTCGGTCAAACATGTTTGAACTTTTTATTGTCGAACCACTAACAAGAAGATTCTATCGTACGTCCATTGTGACAGCGGATCAGTTACCAGCTAGAAAAAATAACAATTTGACATGTTCAGAGCCTTTATTAGTAAGAGCGATTTTTATTGTATATTCATCTCTTTCTGTAAAACGAGTTAAAAAATTAAGCTTCTTGCTAAAATTTCTTATACATTTCTCATACTTATTTATCTTTCATCTTATACATTAGAATTCCCTAAACTTACCTTTTAAGCCCATGAGTAGATACCTAAATTGTTAGTAAATTTTCTCTCAAGCCGAATAATGAGCCTACACTCACTAAAGTCGCGAGTAGCTCGGGTTCTAAACACGATTAATGTAACTAGAACCCGAGCAACTTCAGACTGTTATGATATTGAGGCTCACTGAATGACTAATGTATTTTGAATATTACAACGGTCTCCGGTTGGGAAATCAAACATGCTAGAAGCATGTAGCCTTATTTACTCGGTTTAAATTTAAAGTTCGAATTGAAACCAGCCGGTTTATTCCGCCAAAATCTCACCCGAGCGACATTCGTCAACAGCAGAGGCAACTGCAGCCCCGGCTGAGTACGGTACTCAAATACATAAGCGGCATGTTCTCGACGGCAGCCGCTGACGCGTCGGCGACTGCCGCCGACACCCGCTCGTGTGTATGGACGCTTAGTCGAGAAATTCCACCAAAGTGTAAACATTGCCCACTCAGTTAGGTTGTGTTGGTAGGAAAGCTGATTGTCAGGATGACTCGGCCCTAATGTATTTAAACATGGTGAATCATTTTATAGGCTGTGCGTGATGATGCACATAATTACCTATGTTTTGTGAGACAACCCTTAGCTGTAAAGTTTTGCAGTTTCGCTTATGATAAGCATAAGAATAAATTTATTTTGCTAAGTTTACATTCAAGTGGATTGAATTCCTAGGCCTCACACTAGGATTCCCTGTGTTGTGAGATCTAGGCTCCTTCGTTCCATTAAAAATTGTATATAATAAGGTAAACATTATTACAACTTGAAATAGGCATAAAAAGAATGTAAACATAAAAAAAAAACACAAAAGGAGGATAAAAGGCTTGGAGTTACAACAGAACATTATAATAAACACCACGATCTGTGTCGATCCCGTGGGAATATCGGGATAAAAACTATCCTATGTCCTTTCCCGGAACTCAAGCTATCTCTATACCAAATTTCATCTGAATTCAGCGGTTTAAGCGTGAAGAGGTAACAGACAGATAGACACACTTTCGCATTTATAATATTTTCGCCTAATTACGAAGCTTTGTTTTTTTTCAGGGTGGGAAATCATCAAATGACCCCTCCCGCTCTGGGTGGAGCGGAAGCGAGTGTCAGACTCTTACTGACTAAAACCCACCCGTGTTCCTTCCTTAGCCCTTTATGTTCCGGGCCAGCGGTAACCTTTTCGGACAATCCCGCTGTAATTACGAAGCTTGTTTTTGTTCGTCTAACATCTACCTAATTATTAGCCTATGTTCGCACGTTCGTAAAAATATCGCTAAGGGATTTTATCGCGCACATGATTTTCAATTCTCGGTGTTGAGCCGAGCATTGTTAATCCCACAGAGCGTATTCCAGTGCGTCAAAAACACTGTTGGATGTGCGTTTTTGTTTGTGCAGAACAAACTAATTTATTTTCTTTCTTTCTTTCTTTCTTTCTTTCTTTCTTTCTTTCTTTCTTTCTATTTTCAACTCTTGGGAAAAATTTACAGTTTCGGGCAGCTTTATGTGCTGGCGTCTGTACCAATTTGGTGATCTAGGGCCGCGTGAAATTCATTAAACTTACGATTTAAAAACATGCCTATTAAACTTCAAAACATAACACATTTTAAAATGAGCGTTAAAATACCAAAAAAAAAAATTATAAGTTTAGTTGTTTAATAATCTGTTTCATTTTAGACAAGCCTTTCCAAAAGCGAAACAATTTTTATAAAGCTTGGCAGTTCTAATATGTAGGCTCTACAAAGAGCAAATATCCGAGACTCAAAAATCAATATGAGGACTTAAACCAATTTTTCAGTTAAAAATAAATAAATCGAACAAATAAAAAACCATTGAAACAGTGTAAAAAATATCATAAAACGTAAATTGGTACTCTATTTATTTAATTAATTCTAATTTATTTAATTAAATAAATTCCGACATTGCTGTCCTTTAAGTACGCGTGTACAGAGTGTTTCTTTAACGTATCAATTTACGATTTTTAGTGAATATTTTAATATAAAAAAAAAAAAAACATGTTATTTTCGAATGGTAATTTTTTTTTAGCATGTATGGATGCTATACTATTGCGGGTTAACGGGAACGCCCTCTGTTAGTTAACATACTGTATATATGCTGGCGTCTGTACATATGTACAGACGCCAGCACATCAAGCTACTACAATCTGCCAAATTTCTTTAATACATTTTCAACTTTATTGCTAAAGCATAAGGTTGAAAGTTGAGTGGGAAATTTTACAGTTTCGGGTAGCTTGATGTGCTGGCGTCTGTACCTATAACCTACCACATAAAATATTATCCAATTCAAACACCAACACTACCATCATGCGTTTTTACGAGCCCCAAGTGCTTGATAGTAAAAGTTGATTGAAGAAAGTGGCATCTCCACGTTTAATGTGTTTATAATACATGAGAGTGCGCGAATGCACTATTTACAAAACTTTACGAGGTGCCTGGAGACCTGTTAACTATGATAAAAGGTAGCAAGAGTATACTGACTGCGTTAAAGGCGATAAGATCTTTCTTCGAAGTATTTTCCCTGCATCAAACAATCTGCCTAGCCTTTTGTCAACTACATATATTGGGGTCGGCTTCCAGTCTAACCGGACGCAGCTGAATACCAGTGTTTTACATAGAACGAATAGAACTCTATCTGAACGCCACACCCCAGTTACTGGGAACCACAACACAAGGGGTGTTGTGTTTCCCAGTAACTGGGGCAAGACTGGTTGTTAGACTTTCGAGCTTCTGAATACTCATTACGACTGTCAAAGATCTACGAATGACAGCCGGGACCATCGGATTGACGTACTTTCCGAGAAATAAAAATGCGAACTTTGTCTGTTTAACGCAGGCAAAAAAATATACCTACTGAATATAAGCATTCCATAATTATTCATATTGTCATTTGTCATCCGCAATCGAAGTACTTAGGTACTTTGAAAACATTTAATTACTTAAATTGAAAATCCTACTAAAATGTTTAAAAGACATAGTATAATAATTCACACATCCGTAAACTAAGAACTGTGTAAACCCATCTACTTACAACCTTCCAACAAAAAAAGTCCTGAATAAAGATGGGAACGAACAATTTTATGCAACCATTACTGGGATGGTTCACTCATTCATTCATTCACTCACTACCTCATTGTTCAACTGACTGACAATGAAGTAGAATGGACGACAGATGAAAAAATTTTTACATTGACGCTTGCAGTTTCAAGCTAGGCATTTCGAAAGCTACTTCGGTCATATTGTATTTTTTCTAAATGGGGAATGGTTCGGCCATTTTCTTTTTGTTGTTGCATGTTTTAGTGCAGTGTGAAAATGGTTTTAAATCGGGCCACAAAATTCTGTTTGTATTTCAAAGAATTGGTTATATTTTCGCTTTACAGTGTCGATCTAAATCAGGTTTTAATATTAATTAGTTCGACGATAATACTTGAATAAGAAAGAAAAGAATAAAGTTTGTGGTTTACAAGTTTAAAATTAACGTTTTCCAATGAGCTGTGGGCCAAAATACCACTACGTGGAGCCCCGACACAGCTAGAAGGCTTCGCGGCAGACCCCGTAGAAAATGGCGGGACGAGATGGAGAAAACAAACGACCAGTGGTCCACTTTGGCCCTGGATCGAAACAGCTGGAAATTATGGGGAGAGGCCTTTGCCCAGGAGTGGAGTGATACAGGCTAACAGTAACAGTAAATAAATTTTTCCAGCCAGTCAATTGAGAATCAAATAAATCTATATTGCTGAACGCAGTCCACATAAAGTCCTCCAGACCGTATTTCGGCCAATCTCAACGAAGGCTAGCTTTCGGCGCGGGAGATATTATAGTGCACAAGTGTGCGCGCAGAAACAGGTGTATTCCCTCTTCCTCTTCTTTCTTCTAACTACCTGGTGTATTGTGTGTCTCTTACTCTGTGCTAAATAAATGTATTTTCTTTCTTTCTTTCTTTCTTTCCCTCACTCTCATAGTGCGATGGGATGGCAATCCGACACGAGAGAGAGACGGACGAGAGACGGACGGGACGGGAGAGAGATCAGGCGCAGTCCATACAAATACGCACTTGCAGGATGTTATATAAATACGCAATTCGCTATATTCTACCAATCAATGCATTTAAAATTGTATAAACATTTCATAGACTACAATTAAAAATGGATAAGACTGAATAGTAATACCAAAAAGCAGCCAGTAGAGTCGGACTCGCACACGAAGGGTTCCGTACCACCGTACAATATTTAACACTACATATTTTTTAACACGTTTTGTGTATGGTGAAACCCTTTATTTTTAATTGGTTTGTTGTTTTAGCGGCGATCTCTGTGAAAATTTGTTTTATGTCTAACGATTACGGTTCTAACGATAAAGCCCTGTGACAGACGGACAGCGGAGCGTCAGTAATAAGATCCCGTTGTCACCCTTTGGGTACGATACCCTAAAAATGTATATAGTCGAAAATAACAAATCTACAACTAAAAATAAAATAAGAATTATATTTGTTTTGTTAATAAACATAATAAAATTAGTTTATTATGTTTATTATACCGCATAAGTACTGCTATGTTGCCAATTATTTTAGTAATTAATGAGTTCCATGACTAACATAATATTCAGTAGGCGATAATTAAGCCCATATATTATAAATTAATCACCTTTATTCATTAACATGTTGGTATTTTCATAGTTACCTAAAATATGAATACTACGAGTATATGATGGTCGTGAATAATTAAAATGAGTTAATAAATAAATGATTAAATTGTTAATTTGAATACCAGCATAAAGGCTCCTTCAAATAGGCGCGACACGCGACGAAATCGCGCGCAACACAAAGGCACCGCAAGACGCGCAGCGAGCGGTGCATTTGAGCCGCGCGCGATTAGCGTCGCGCGTCGCGCCTGTTTGCAGGAGCCTTACCTTACATTTATGTACAGGCGTTAACACATCAAGCTACTACAGTCTGTCAAATTTCTTTAATAGATTTTCAACTTTATCGCTAAAGCATAAGGTTCAAAGTTGATTGGGAAAACTCCACAGTTTCCGGTAGCTTGATGTAAAAAATTTATATAATTATAATTTCATTTATTTCAGGTACCACATATCAGAAAACATTTTTAAATTCAATTTAATTACATTATTCAATATTAAAAACAAAAACACATATCAATAAATACAAAGGAATAAACGATGAAAGATGTGCATCTGTACATTATTGAGGGGCGATTCCTGAGACGAAAGCATCATTCAAATTTTCTTACGTTTTTTGCAATTTCCAGATCAGTATCAGGTTGAATGTAGATCTAAATATTCGCGGCCGTAACAAATATTTATCTATAGAATTATAATAATAAAAATCAATAATACCTATAATAAGATCATACGATCTTATTATAGGTATTATTGAGAAGAACGAAAATGAAAAATGTTTCCCCAAAACAGTTAAACATGTATTATAAATGAGACACCCCAGTAAGTAACTGATAAATCTTGTGTTGGGGCCATCTCGTTTTTGCCTTTAAATATTTACAACACATGGAGACGATTGTTTACAAAAGGTGACTAAGAATTTTTAGAAAGAAAAGATAAAGAAGCATTTAATTTTCTATAATCTTTGTTCCATAATATTGTATCAATGTGTTGCTACAAAAATATTACACATTGGGTATACTTCTATTCTATTTTTATTTATGGCGATTAAAGGCTCCTTCAAACAGGCGCGACACGCGATAAAATCACGCGTGACACAAAGGCACCGCAAGTCACGCAACGAGCGGTGCCTTTGGGTCGCGCGCGATCCGCGTCGCGCCTGTTTGCAGGAGCCTTAAAGCCGATGTCCATTATTCTGCAAAATGTTAACAGTGAATTGGAAAAGCAAGTGTGCAATATCACTACATAGTATAAAACAAAGTGGCTTTCTCTGTCCCTATGTCCCTTTGTCCCTTTGTATGCTTAAATCTTTGAAACTACGCAACGGATTTTGATGCGGTTTTTTTTAATAGATAGAGTGATTCAAGAGGAAGGTTTATATGTATAATAATAATAATGTTTCCGTGCGAAGCCGGGGCGGGTCGCTAGTTATAAATAAATTAAAAGATAAAACGATAAAATCTACGATGCTACAGTTGACCTTAATGTAGAGCTTGTGGGGTTAGTACTGGACTAAAACAAAGATTAATAACATTATTAAATTATAATTGTTAGAACATTAAAATGAACATAAACCAAACAGACAGAATATTTGAGGAAACAAATAATAATTTTATATTATTGTGGCCACGGATATCGAGGATCATCAGCGCCACAAGCGATGTTAATAGAGAGGGGAAATTAATCGGAAGAGGGATCTTAAATTTGGGGAGACGGCTATACAAATCTAGAGGTGGGATGTTGTGTTCACTGAAGTGAGTGGCCACAGATAAGCAAACGTTTCGTTGTTGCAATGCATAAAACCTTATCTCCGCTCATCTGTATAGCCGTTCATTAAAACGGAGCAAACCCAAAGCATTTTTTTGAAGTGAAAACTTCTTTAGCGGCGCCTTGTACTTTTTTTGGAATGGGTAAAAACTTCTAAATTCGCGTCAGGTCACGTGACCCTGATCGAAAATTCGTAAGACGTAAAACGTCAGATGTAAAACGTAAGACGAAGACGAAGAAGGCGTTGTTGAGGACAGCGCCATCTATGCACATCGGGAAGAACTACATGCACATCGGGAAGAACTACGAGGGCCTCGCGTACTAACTACGTAGTTCATCCAACAACGACGAGATGGCGCTGAACCACGGATATATAACTGACGACGACTTCACAAAATACACTCGTAATTGTTCAAGTTTTCACTTCTGTCGGCACTACCGGAGTGCCAGTGTTTTTTTTTTATTTGAAATGGGTTTGCTCTTGACTCTAGTCTAGGTCAGAGATGACAGAGACAAAGTCTACGATGGAGTGAACTGACCCAGAAGAAGCCTGTTCACTCTTACTTTGAAGAGATTCTGGTTGTATGCACTCGGGAACTCAAACGCAGGTAGAGAGTTCCACTCTTTTGCTGTGCGCATTAAATTATAAAGGACATTTGAAAACGCTTAGTGGTTAGTGCGAATTGGTGGAATAGCAACTAGGCAGGGATGGTAACTTGCAGTGTGTCTGGATGTCCGAAGGTAGAAGGGGGCTGGTGGAACTTTAAATGAATGAATGGTGCTTTTATTTAAAGTCAACCATTTTACAGACACCTTGAATTGTCAAGGAGTCGATTCGTTAGTAAAAAGTTGAGTTGGTTACCGGTTCCGAAAACATTCACCATAAAGCCCGTTATACACATGCCTATAACTTGCACAAAAATATACAAGGTGCTTGCATGCCAGTACTGCCAGAAAAGGTCACAGTATGCGAGTAACTTGCATCCCAAGCTACTCGCATACTGTTGTGTATGTTAAATTTATGTTATTTAATTATATTTATTCATGTCATTGGATGTTTATGTAGTTGCTTTATATTATAAGTACTGTTTTTTTTTTTGTTACGAGCGGAAGCCTTGTCACAGGCATGACATGACGTGCAGCCGTCGATTATTTCTGCTTTGTGCTCGTGATTTTAGATATGTTTTGTTTTTATTTTTCCTTATTCTTAGAATTAATTTTCTTTGTGTATGCACGTGTTTCTATGACAAATAAACCTATTTTTCTTTCTTTCTTTCTTAAACAGGCTTAACAGCGGCGGCTATAGGTATTACGGGCTTAATAAAATGAATCTAACGAAATCAGATTCAAGATATATTATTCTGAAAAACCGGTAAGAAACGGTATGTTTCTGCAAACAATTTAATGTACTCGTATATGCATGTTTCCGAGATTACGTATGAGTTTAAATTATTCTTTCAGCGTCTAATGAATCAATTTTATTGCCAATTGCTGGGTGATAAATTGTTATTATAAAGTTAAATAATAATATTTTAATGTAATTTTATTTTATAGTCTAATCCAAATTAATGTGCCAATAAACTAGAACAGATAAGCGTTCGCCATAAATCAGCATTTAAACTTTACGGTTGTTGGCTATATCTCGTGTCGCGTGTGACGTTTACAACCGACACGATACGCGACGGCAAGTACAACACGATCTTAAATGACAATTAAGACGACACGATCTTAAATGACAATTATTTATTTAACCTCTAAGGGATTATAAACTTAATTGTACTTTTTGTAACTCACAATGGCAGGTAGTTTTACTTAGATGTAAAGACGAAGTATTTTGTCGATATTGGCATTTAGGATAATATATGTAGATAACTCTAGTCCCATGAAACTTTTATTTCAAAACCTACATTATCGAATATCAAAATAAAGGTGAAAACCGATCATATTTCAAAGTTCATGACATTATATTAACAAAAAAAGTATTATAAAAAGGTCAACCTTCAAAGCGACTCAGTCGTGTGCATCAGCCCTAACCTATAAAAAAACGTTTAAAAAAGAATCAGAAAATCTCGACGTGACGTAACGCATGGCGCCGTACAATAAACCTCTACGGGTGACGTAGAGCTCGTAGCGTTACGAGGAGACGTAGGCCTCGCTACGAAGGCTACGCCGCGCCGCCTACGTCAGACGTCCATTCATCTGATAATGTCACTTTGTATGTCAGTAACTTTAGTTATATTTATGTTGAGGCTTTTCTATTTTGTTGAAGAGTGGAGTTATTCAGCGATGGAAATGCTTTTTAAATGACTGGATTTTTTTACTTTATTTTTCCAGTTTCAGAACCTAAATTGGAAGTGGAATTTAGGTATTCTTTTGATAGTCAGATGTTGGTTTAGGTTACTAATAATATTGTAATGCTTTTTTAAATAAAACAATATTCTGATTTACTTTATTATCAATGTAGACTTCTTCTAGCATGAGAAAAGTCTCATGTGGGGGATCAGAAACTAGTCCACCAGCTTCGATCCTTACTTTAAAAAAAAATAAATATCCATATTATTTTTTAAATAATATATTATGAATATTATTTTGTAAATATGTAATCCAATTGTTATAAAATATATCATGACCGTAGTTGTAATATAAAGATGTAATTAATCGCTTTTATTTTATGTCTAAAAAATTTAGGCTGGAATCAACATATCATGTAGGTCCTTTATAAATTGGACGACACTAAACGATTCACAATAGAAGCCATATTGTTATTACGACTGGAAGCTTTTCATTATCAGCCCACACACTCCGCCAACCATTGCTAGACTTAGGCCTCTGCAATTGCAAGCCATTTAGCTCGATTCTTGGCAACACTCAACCAGGCATCCAGCTGATACCAGCAACCCTGTGATCGTCGCTCAACTTTGCCTGAGGGCGACCTTACGTGTTTAATTTATTTTGAAAATAGAGTACGTAGTTATAACAAAATTATTTACGTTCGAAAACGTCCAACTCCCCACAAGCTGTTAAATTATCAGCCATTTCGAACTAAAACGTGTGATGTTCAAATAAATTAGACACAAATTGACGACGGCTTGGTCGCCATTTATTTTGATTACTTGTCGCACCCGTGTTGTGGAGTTACAAACTTTTACAACTGTTCAAACTTTTTTTTTTGTGAATGTCATTTTTTATGTCGTCTACTTATCCGGACTTGCATGTGGGTGCCTCAATAAACTAAGGCCTTCAGACTGGGCTTAAAAAAACTAAGCGACTAAACGCTAAGGGCACCCCCTCTGGGATAGGGATCAAAAAATGCTGGCCAGCAAAAAAAACATAACTTCAAAAATAGTTCCATAAAAAGGTAAACTTATAGAGCGGCTCATAAAGTGCTTTTAAATATCCCAACATATATATTATCAATTATGTATTACTCACCATCCCCCGCCCCTCCACACATACTCCACAAACCGCTAAGAGTAAAGGCTCGTACACACAGGCGCGACGCGACACGCGACACAAAGGCACCGCAAGTCGCGCAACGAGCGGTGCCTTTGTGTCGCGCGCGATTCGCGTTGCGTGTCGCGCCTGTTTGCAGGAGCCTTAATGCGGAATTTCATTCGTCGCTCTAAACCGCACGTAAATTATTATCATTTCGAGCTTGCACGCGTGAAACAGAATTTATAGAAGTAGCGTAAATATCTGTGCTGTGCTGCGTAATACTGCAGGCCTTTTGTAGCGACCGATGTGAGCTAGGCTTTGTATGGAAACGTATATATTGCTGATTTCCAAGGGCTTTTAAATAGATGGCTACAATAATAATTTAGTATTCCACCCCTGGTGCTTTTTTTTTTTCAAGATGGGAAATCATCAAATGACCCCTCCCGCTCTGGGTGGAGCGGAAGGGAGTGTCAGACTCTTACTGACTAAAACCCACCCGTGTTCCTTCCTTAGCCCTTTATGTTCCGGGCCAGCGGTAACCCTTTCGGACAATCCCGCTGACCACCCCTGGTGCTTGATTACAGTTTATCTAAACAAATATATATCTATAAACTAATAATATCTAAAGATGAAGTGTTTGTTTGTTTGAACGTGCTAATCTCTGGAACTACCGGTCGGATTAAAAAATATATGTTTGTGTTTGATAGCTCAATCTTTGAGGAAGGCTATTCAACGTCACGCTAGCACACTTAGGAGCCGTGCAAAGAGAACAGAAGTAAGAAAGAACGCCAAGCGAAAACAGAGAAATAGTGCGGCCAGGCGATGCGATGCGACAGGGCGGGTCGATGGAACAAGAAAGATTACGCGGACGATATCGCGGGCAGAAGCTATTAATATTATAAATGAACTCAAAATGAAACCGACATGTCCTAGAATAAAAAAAAAAGCCATGTGATCTGAAAAAGAATGACAAACATTTTAACGAGTTAAGGCTCCTTAAAACAGGCCCGACATGTGATAAAATCGCGCGTGACACAAAGGCACCGCAAGTCGCGCAACGAGGGGTGCCTTTGTGTCGCTCGCCATTATATCGCGTGTCGCGCGGGTCGCGCCTCTTTGTAGGAGCCTTTATGCGAACATAAAATGTAGGGAACAGCTGATTTTTTATTCGCGATTTCAGGTTTGGTCCCATATTGAAAGTTGTTCATATTCATGGGTAAAACACCCTGTAAAAATTTTAATGTTGATAAAAAAAATTTGCTGTATAAGTAACTTTTATCATTAGAACGCTACAGGCAAAAGTTATAATTGTAATTGGATCAATATAGTTAAACTATCAAAACCATTTTGGCTTGTTTCACTTCTGCATAGATGTGTCTATTTCAAAGATAACGATGAATGATAGATAACTTTTCATGTACTTGGGTTATAAATATGAAAATTACACACTTTCATGTACTTACGACGTACTAGAGTTTCCACATTTGATTTTGCACGAGCTCTAACGATTTTAATATGAATTCAGCTATAAAATGAAACATCAAATTGGCGGGGCCAATGTTTTAATCACTTATGTTGAAATTGGCACTTAAAATTGTATTGAAAATTGAGTAGATACCTGTACATATGTACTACTAAGTCTTCGGGTGTGAATTACCTGCCTCTGAGTAGCGCTTCCAGAAGGTCCCGCCACTTTGACGTCAAAATGTCGAGACCAAGGACGTCTTGACATACTTCCTTTACCTTAGACTTGTTTAGGGTACAAATAGTACATGTGTAGTACAAACACTATAATGTGATACATTTGAAATTGGGGACTCGATCCCGTCATCTTGACGCTCACGAACATTATAGTCTGATTATTCTGTGTGGAGCCACGTATGCTACAATTTTTGTGTAATTCGCACATTTATCTGGCAAATCTGAGGAAATGTAAACCTAATTTACTGGAAAATATTTTGCATATACAAGGAAATAAACCAAAAATGTTACAAAATATCACAGAATTTTTTACCCTAACCTCATGAAGGGAGATGAATGAACACAATATACGTATGTGTCACTATCACGCTGTGAATAATAGCGGACAAGGGGAAACGGAGATTATATATATAGCAGACTTGTTACATGTTGACTGAGTGATGGACGGACACAGATTTATATACCTACAAGGGTTTTTGAACAGACTTCTGTTACATTTATTCCCGCTTTCAAGGTCAAAGTCAAAGCATTTATTTCAAATAGGCACATAAAAGGCACTTTTGAACATCAAAATTTACAATAAAACAGATTAGATTCTAATTGCCCCTTCCAAAAGGTAGTTTTCGTATGGAGAAGAATGGGCAAGAAACTTTATCGTTACTCTTTTAAAACGTTTTACAATATTTTGTATACATTACTTATATAATTATGTGTCAAACGATGCACCTAGTATAAAATTACTATGCCACAATAGGTAAAAGAATTAAAAATGAAGTCATGACATATGAACTATGAATTATGTGATAGATACATGGTGCTCACAAGCATTGTAAAAGTAGAGGATTTTGCTAAAAAATTTAACAAGTAACAAGTAACCCAAAAAACTACAATTAGCCAATATTAATAAGATTAGGTACAGACGCCAGCACACCAAGCTACCCGAAACTGTCAAATTATCACCTTATGCCTTAGCAATAAAGTTGAAAATTTATTAAAGAAATTTGACAGATTGTAGTAGCTTGATGTGCTGGCGTCTGTACAATAAATTCATTATAAAGGATGGAAAGGATAAACACTTTTTTGCAGTAGGAAACCACTTCCACTTTGAAAATTTTGGAAGACATAGAAAACTTTCTTGAAAAAAATGGTGCAACCACGTGTAAGTACACCATAAATAATAATGCTGTTGATATTTTTTAGCGGAAGACGTAGCGTTGGAAGGCCTCCCACAAGGTGGACCGACGACCTTGTGAAGGCCGCAGGAACTCGTTGGATGTTAGAAGCGCAAAACCGATCATGGAGGTGCTTGGGGGCTCGGCGCCGCTCCGAAGGCGGAGGAGGGGTCGAAGACGACGTCAGTATGACAGTCACCTCCGACTCCTCCCAGGTGGAAGCCAGCAGGCGACGGGTGCGGGGGCACCCTCGCCTGTATTGCACAGGCTTCCACCAGTGCCGGACGGGAATGGCCAGGTGTTCCCGGCCATTCCCGTAGCCCCCCAGCCGGGGGGACATGCGGGGCTCGCCAGTTAGGCGGGCATGCGCCGGGGGGGTTGTGGACGCAAAGGCTGAGCCGGATTCCCATGACCCCTCCATCAAGGCGACGAGGGAACACCGCTGAGTTTTAGTGGGTATACTGCCACCTTGGCAGGGAGTCCCACATACTCCGTGTCGTCCCCCGACGAGCGGAGATGCGTAACGTCATTTCTCAGCGACCAAAAAAAAAAAAAAAGGCCTAGGTCCAGCAGTGGACGTCTTTCGGCTGAAATGACAATGATGATGATGATGATACTTCGTTCCTTTATCGTTATGGTGTCACACTGTCTACCCGTCTGTTGTCCATACCTCGGAAAGTACGTTAAGGCGTTCGTCCCGGTTGTCATTTGTGTGACAGTCCTTACGTCAGAAGCCGAAGTCTTAGGAAGAGTATCGTTTTACCCAGTGACTGGGTTGTGGAGGTCAGTTAGGCAGTCGCTCCATGTAAAATACTGGTATTCAGCTGCATCCGGTTAGACTGGTAGCCGACCCCAATATAATTGAGAAAATGCTAGGCAGATGACGACATTTTCAAAGGCGACATTAGTTTTATTTCTCAAAATTTTTCTTCTTCGTAACCACTTTAACTACGTAACACACTATCAATTACAATCTGAATCATTCTGAAGGATATTGCGAATCCATTGCTTCATATGGTCGAAAAAATTGTCTGCTCAACAACGTAAATTACGCAATGAATGTGGTTGAACTGTTAAAATGAAAGTCATTCCTAACGTTAAGAGTGTTACGCAATTACCCCGCAGTTCAATTTGACCTCTGACCTTGAACATCGTATTTATCTTAGTTTAAAAGCAATATTATGGTCAAGAACAAAGTTAAGGCTCCTTCAAACAGGCCCGACACGACACGCGACACAAAGCACCGCAAGTCGCGCAACCAGAGCGGTGCCCTTGTGTCGCGCGCAATTATATCGCGTGTCGCGCCTGTTTGTAGGAGCCTTTATTGTAGCGGAAAGTGCAGGTAGTTGCATTTTCCGCGCGGATGGCTACGGACAGGCCAATCTTAGGTAAGAGCTTTCTGACCAACGCAATCTAGTATATCGATACTCTATTCGCTAAGAAAATAATTCTGAAACTCTTAGAGAAAATGTTTAGATAAACTTTATGTCGCCGAGTTTACTTTATTTATTTTAGTTAGAATGGTTCACTGGAAAACAAGAACACATTTTAAAAAAACTTTTTTACAAAAAGTTTTTATTTTTCACTTTTCAGTTGTACCTACCTACCCCAAACAAATTCATATATCACTACCTACTTGCTATGTGAATATCAGTGACAGAAAGCTATTGAACACCCTTTAAAGGGTACAGGCGTGATGTTATGTTCTGTGATTGCGTGAACAATGCATATACAATATGCTATAGCAGCAATCGCGGTTGATTTGCTGGCATTTATTGAAGAGTTCCGTCGTCTGTTTCCGAAACTCATCATCAAATCTTTACGAAATTTAAAAGGGACCATTTCGGTATAAAGCCTTTTCCAACAAAAAAAATATTTGCAAATTTGTCTATTTACGATGGAATTATGCCCGAACATACATAAAAAAAAATAGAAACATCCGAATTGAGAACCTCCTCCTTTTTAGAAGTCGGTTAACAAACAGTGCTGACAGTTGAAAAACCTTATTATTTATTTATCTTATTGTTGAATATCAGGCGTTTGGCGACTTAGATTTATTATATGTTTCTTTTTATAAAGGTTCCTGCAAACAGGCGCGACGCGCGACGCGAATCGCACGCGACGCGAAGGCACCGCTCGCTGCGTGACTTGCGGTGCCTTTGTGTCGCGCGCGATTTTATCGCGTGTCGCGCCTGTTTGAAGGAGCCTTCATGTGCGTCTACTTTCTTGCAGAATAAACAACTTTTTTCATTATTTTACTTGTTTAACATTTACCTAATTGTTCATTGTCAAAAGTCGTTTATTCAAACTAAGCTGAAAAAATCAGCATATTTTGAACGTTAAAATTACATAAGACAGTCCAAAGACAAGATGTTGACAAGATGTCAAGATGTCGTATAGACAGCAAAGCTGTTAGCTGACTTTATGGCAAATAAGTAAATTTAATGTTTTGTGTTTCGTAACATTAATTACTTACTATTGTATAGAATCAAGTTGGTTAAAAAAAATTTGGTCGGACTGTCATTTCGGAATGTTTCCGTTTTCCTGTAGATGTATTCAAGAAACCCCTTCGGTAAATACAGGCTTAAGTATCTATGTTTGTAACTAAACTATTATAATACTACAAAACAAAACAGTCGAATTAGCATTTTCATTTTCCAAATATGTTAAACATCTCTTTCATCCATTTGCTGAAAATTACTGAAGGTAAAATGAATGTTGAATTTACCTCAAACAATATTTAATTAACAAATATGTACCGTATCATTAACGGCTATCACAATAATTAAAATGAATACAACAGCCATGCCAATGTTTAATATGAAATAAAAGGGTTCGAAATTCACTTGAAATATTAGTTTAAAAAAACACAATTTTTTTCGTGAAATCTTCACAAACGTGATGAATTTCGATATCGCAACGCGAGAAAACTAAAGAAAACAGATTTTCTCAAGTCATACTTCAAGTAACAAAACACCCAGCAGTCGTTGAACCCCAAAAAAAAACATCAAATCTTTTTTATTTTATTTTATAGTGTTTAGATATTAATACCCATAACATCTGCAGAGTTTCTCTAGCTAATTTGTCCAGTACAATGCGTGCCACGAAAGAAGAGACTTGACCCCGCCTCCCCCGCTCTTTCCGCCGCCCCTGTGACGTCCGGTTTCGTCCCGCACTCAGACCTCATACCGCTAAAGATACCTAAAATCGTGTACTGCGCATGTCAAACCACGTGGTGTGTCAAGTCTCTTCTTTCGTGGCACGCATTGTACTGTATATATACCTCAATATGTACTCTCATTCCCGCTTTAATTCGATCTAGAGTTTCATTGAGCTCGGCCCAATCATACAATTTGCACGTAAACGATGTATTACACGTACAACCAGCGACAGAAGTGGATGAATTATTTATGGATTTTAAAGTCTAATTAATTCATCATCATCATCTGCCAAGCTTTTTCCCAACTATGTTGGGGTCAGCTTCCAGTCTAACCGGATGCAGCTGAATACCAGTATTTTACATGGAGCGACTGCCTATCTGACCTCCACAACCCAATTACTGGGTAATACGATATCCGTTGATAAGACTGGTTGTCAGACTTTCGGGCTTCTGACTACCCGTAACGACTGTCAAAGATCCACGAATGACAGCCGGGACCAACGGCTTAACGGGCTTTACGAGGCACGGAGGGGCCACGGTATGTAAATATGGTCACCCATCCGCAGACCAACCGCGGCAAGCATAGCTTAACCTGATATATCGACCTGTGCGGCTGTTTATTTAGCCACGGGCCCCTAAAGTCTAATTAAAAAGTCAAAAGTATTTAAAGTCTAATTATTACTATTAAGTAAGTAAGTCTTGTATACATTTTATTTAAAGACATCTTTTTGATCCACACTAGGTGCTAGTATTTCTTAATGATACGTAAGTACTAAAGTAAACAGGTATATGTTTTAAATCTATTCTATATATTTATCAAAGACAATCTTAATTTGTTCATAAACTATAATAAGTATTTATTTATTTAATACTTCAAGCACATAAATGTACAGAGGCGGACTTAATGCCATAACCATGCCATACTTGATGTTTACTATTCTAACAAGATAGGGTTTATTTATGTATAAGGGAGGAACCCTTAAACGTAAATCAACCCCATCTTAGAAGCACAATAAGCCAGTTTTGGGTATGGCGATGCTTTAGTGAGTTGGGGCTGGTCATCACTTAGCTGACTCGGCTTATTTTTATTATTTTATTTTTGGATTGTTGTTTTCTTACTATTTGCTGTACTCTGGACGCTATTCACGCGTACGTTTTTTTTTTACAACTTTCTAACATTATATTTATAAATTCAAAAGCAATGATGTAACTAATATTTTTGTAAAATATAATTTAAAAAGAGTGTCCATGGAGTTTTTTGCCCGTTCTTCTCCATAGGTATCTACTACGCTTTGGAATGGGCAACTAGCTTCATGTTTTATGACTGACCGTTAATGGTTTAATTGAAATAAATGCTTTGAGTTTGAGTTTGAGTGTATCAGCTACTTTCATGTCCGTCTGAATGTTTTCCACACGAATGGGTCCTCCAGCAACTTTATCACGAACAAAATGGTGCCCCACATCAATATGCTTCGACCTGGAATGGTAGGCAACGGAACTTGTTCTGCGATTCCTTTCAGTATAGAACTTAGCTTCTTGTTCCACTGCCTGTTGGCCTGTTTCAGTCCATATAAAGATTTTCTAAGTCGATAATTTACAAAACAAACTGAACGTTGCAAGTTTTCTCTTATAAAACCATTCTGAACCTTTTAAATCACACTAAACTACTTTTGCTGTTGTCTGTACATGCAAATGCGATACCCAAGTTAATTGTAACAGCGCTCAGCTTATACGTGAACTTTTAAACCGCACGTTATTGTCAATTTCATAATAATATACTGTGAAAATGTAATTAATCGAGCCTTTGTTAATTACACAAGCGCGATTAATTCGTTCATTAACTTACCTATAATTATGTAACTTAAACTTGATCAATTCGTTCATTTACTTGTCTTATAAAAATGTTTGCAGGCTGAATGGAGAAATTTATCATAAAACCTATTATATCATCATCTGCCTAGCCTTTTCCCAACTACGAGTATGTTAGGGTCGGCCTACAGTCTAACCGGAAGCATTCGATAAATAATAATAATAAATCCAATTTGCAAATATGGGTAATACATAATAGTTGTTAGGTAGGAGTGGCTCGTGGCTTTATATTAACAGCCGCACGTGTCGATCAATCTGGTTAAGCTGCGCTTGCCGCGGTCGGTCTGTGGATGGGTAACCATCTTACAATCAGTTTTACCAAGGGGTATCGTATTATCCAGTAGCTGGGTTGTCAGATAGGCAGTCGCTCCATGTAAAATACTGGTATTCAGCTGCATCCGGTTAAACTGAAAGCCGACCCTCACATAGTTGGTAAAAAGCTAAGCAGATGATAATATAGGTTATACATACAGAAAGAAAGAAAGAAAAATTGTTTGTTCTGCACAAACAAAACGCACAAAACAAAAAAAATATTAAAACCGGCCAAGAGCGTGTCGGGCCACGCTCAGTGTAGGGTTCCGTAGTTTTCCGTCCGTCACAATAAGTGTTCCCACTTATGAGTTTAAAAGTGGGTATCCATTATGTTCGCGTAATAATCGTAGTCGATCATAGATCTTAAAATATTGGGATTCGATTTTAATAATTCTTTTTTGTTTTTGTTTGAAAAAAGATACGTTCAGGATAATAAAATATGTAAACGAAGTTAAAAAAATGCTTGCATATACGATTATACTACAAACTTAGTCCAGAAATTATTTTGTACAACTTTTTGTCTTTTTTGTACAAAAACTGTTGTTTCCATCAAGTTCAAAATAATTTTCCTAGAAAGTCCTTATAAAGTTCTACTTTTCAGATTTTTTTCAGATTTTCTGAACTTATGGTTCAAAAGTTAGAGGGGGGGGGACACATTGTTTTTTACTTTTGGAGCGATTATTTCCGAAATTATTGACATTATCAAAAAATCATTTTAGTAAACCCCTATTCATTTTTAAATACCTTTCCAACAATATATCGCACGTTAGGGTTGAAATTAAAAAAAAAATCACTTTCCACTTTACATATAGGGGGGCTACCCTAATAAAACATTTTTTTCCAATTTTTATTTTACCACTTTGTCGGCGTGATTGATATACATATTGGTACCAAATTTCAGCTTTCTAGTGCTAACGGTCACAGAGATTAAGCGAGGACGGACAGACGGACAGACAGACATGGCGAAACTATAAGGGTTCCTAGTTGACTACGGAACCCTAAAAACATGAAATATACACATTCACCGTAGTCAAAAGCCTCGTACTCAAGCATATAAAATGTTGACAATTTTGTCCATTGCTTGATGTCAGGGCCAGGGTCCAAAGACAACACACATTAATTGACATTGACATTACAAATTAATCCGTGATGCGCCCGATGCGCCCGCGACACTGGCATATTAATGACAACAAAAGAACAACAATCAAAACAAAAACAAAATGCCAGTTGCAGAGTGGAAAAATAACTACTTTTGTAACGCAAAATGCTGTGACTTTGGACGAATCTATCGTCAACAGCGCTGATTTTCAGCAACTACCTCTCATACGGTATCTCAAAACCATATAAACGACGAAGCCGTCACAACATTTCTCTCAAATTAAAAATAATGACATATCAAGTGTCAGTGCAGTCGACCAATCACACGTCATGCACGTTAACGATATATTACCCGACGACACCCGAGCTGATCCGACGTAACACGAAGCACACGTGACACGACACGATATCTTTGACACACCTCTCAGGGGAAGAAGTTGTATATTGTATTTTATTTATTATGGTTTATGTGTAACGGCAATGATATTTTTATGATGGCAAGATGGGGTTTGTTTTATTTGCGAAGTTATGAAGATTTTGGATTTAGAGCAGTGGTCGCCCAATCATAACGACCGCGACTATAGAATTTTAGGTCTTAGTTCGAACCCAGGCGCTGTACTTTGCGTAAGTTATTTCATTACCATTGCTCTCAAAACGGTGAAGGAAAACATCTTGAGGGAATCGGCATGTCCTAGAACCAAAAGTTAGAAGACATGTGACATCTACCAACCCGCACTGGGCCCGCGTGGTAGATTACAGCCCACTCCCTCTCGAAGAGAGGAGACGTGGTACCAGCAGTGAGAACTATATTATAGGTTGATTATGTATTACATTGGTTCAATAAAAATATTGTTGTATCTACGAAAAGAAAAATACACAGATTCAAAAAGCTATCAAATGTACAAACTCCTTTCATATAAATCTCGTAGTTAAACTCCCATTCACCGTGTATCGGTTTCGTTCAAGGATCGTTCGAAATTTAAAGTGCAGACAGCATCCCCGTCTGCGTTGAAGAACAATTCGTTGCGCTTTTTAATTGGCTAGTAAAATTGAATGCCTTTTTCATTGGCTAATTGAATCATTGGAACACTTTTTTATTGGTTAATTGAATTCATTCTCACTGCTTCCCACTGGGGGATAAGAACAGTCTTTCTAGGAATAGTACATTACTTCAGAGGGAAGAAAGTGACAGTTCCATACCGAGATTATGGCATTTGCGCCACGAGCTTGCGAGGGGCGCAAACCATTTGAGGTATGGAACTGTACTTTATCCTGAGGGATGTATAGTGCTTTTTATTACACCTACGAGGAAAATTATGGACATAAATGCATAGAAATTTTTATATTTAGTTAAAAGTACAATTATTAAAAGTGCAGCTATTATAAGATGTTACATTTTGTCCAGGTATCTTGATATTTTGAGACACGGCAACAGATTATAAACAACTTCTTGGGCCGTCTCTAATAGTTCTGGCGGTGTGTTAGGGATAACATCATCACTGTCGCTCGAAGTATCCATATTTTACAAAAAACACAAAGATAAATGTGTTTTTGCGAAAATGCGCGGGCTTTTCCATTTTTTATTCGCCCGTTTCTGGAGTAGGCTAAGATCATAAGGTCATGCAGCCACTTCTTCCGTGATTCCGCGCGTTTTATATACAAAAATAATTTCGTTTTTAATTTTCTGTATGCACCAAGGAGGTTGGTAACTGGTAAAAAAAAAAACTGTATGTGGCCAGTAACAATTTACTTGAAATTTAATTAGTAGACAGTTAAAGTCTCTTGGCAGTATGACTGCTGACAAATTAAAAAAAAAAGAAAAACCGGGTATGTAATGGAATTTCATACATACTTCCCACCCTTGGGTCGGAAGGATTTTCATACAAACTTCCATACCTTGGGATGAAAGGATTTGAAGGGCGGGATGAAGGCGTTTCTTCCCTCTAATTGGTATAATTAGTATGTATTTTCAGAGCAAGTGTGATAAATAGTACATTACTTCAGAGGGAAGAAAGTGACAGTTCCATACCGAGATTATGGCATTTGCGCCACGAGCTTGCGAGGGGCGCAAACCATTTGAGGTATGGAACTGTACTTTATCCTGAGGGATGTATAGTGCTTTTTATTACACCTACGAGGAAAATTATGGACATATAAGTATTGTTGTATCTGCATTTAGATTTTTCCGGCAACAGATTATCAACAACTTCTTGGGCCGTCTCTAATAGTTCTGGCGGTGTGTTAGGGATAACATCATCACTGTCGCTCGAAGTATCCATATTTTACAAAAAACACAAAGATAAATGTGTTTTTGCGAAAATGCGCGGGCTTTTCCATTTTTTATTCGCCCGTTTCTGGAGTAGGCTAAGATCATAAGGTCATGCAGCCACTTCTTCCGTGATTCCACGCGTTTTATATACAAAAATAATTTCGTTTTTAATTTTTTGTATGCACCAAGGAGGTTGGTAACTGGTAAAAAAAAAACTGTATGTGGCCAGTAACAATTTACTTGAAATTTAATTAGTAGACAGTTAAAATCTCTTGGCAGTATGACTGCTGACAAATTAAAAAAAAAAGAAAAACCGGGTATGTAATGGAATTTCATACATTTTTCCCACCCTTGGGTCGAAAGGATTTTCATACAAACTTCCATACCTTGGGATGAAAGGATTTGAAGGGCGGGATAAAGGCGTTTCTTCCCTCTAATTGGTATAATTAGTATGTATTTTCAGAGCAGGTGTGATAAAAAATATATTTTCATAGTCAATTAATTATAAGGATTCGCTCGAGCTTTGTTTTTCTGTTTTCGTTTTGTTTCGTTTCATTCTACTGGGTATGTTTGCAGATGTTACTTTTTGCGAACACTTACAATATTTTTCTTGTAAAATGAGAAAATATACCTGTCGTTTTATGAAGTACCTAACTAGCTTCTGCCCGCGACTTCGTCCGCGTGAAATTTTTCGCTCCCCCGACCCACCCCATCGCATTGCATCACCCAGCCGCGCTATTACTTCGGTTTTGCAAGTCTCTTAGGGGTCGTATTGAGATGATAAATACCTTAAAATAGGGCTATTAAATGCAAAAAGATTTTTTTTCAAACCCGACTGGTAGTTCCAGAGATTAGCGTGTTCAACCAAACAAACTCTAAGCATTATTATTAATAAAGATAGATGAGTAATGGGACAAAACAGTTCCCAAAACATTGGTTTGCAAGCTGTGGAGAAAATTAATGGATGGATGGATTTATTTTTAACAAGGAAATTTATCACACTGATAATAAAGACGAAAGTTTGCGAGTGTGTTTGTTTGTATGTTTTTTACTTCTTCACGCAAAAACGGCTGGACCAATTTTGATAAAATTTGGTATGGATGTAGCTGACACCCTGGATTAGCACACAGGCTACTTTTTATGTAAACAGTACTTAATACAGTAAATATAGTTATCGATACCTCTATCTTGCTATCCATTTTTTAACTTCAAGTTAACTTTCATAAACAAGCACGATATTCGTTTAAACGGTATGGTTATTTGAAGTTAAAGGATTAAAAGATATATTTTCAACAATATTAAAGTTCGCAGAAACTTGTATGCTGACTGACTGTACCTGTGAAATGAAAAAAAAATGTAAATGAAAATTTTTGTCTTGAAACTGCGGCAAGCTTACTTTACCTCAGCTGTCTTTATAAGCAATTCTGGAGCTAACCTTTTTAATAATCATGTAGAAACTTCGAGCAAGAATGTGGTTAGTTTACGAAGTTTTAAACCATAACTTAGAAAGCTTACATTCATTAAACATTAATTATTTAAAATTTTTGCTCGAATATTTTATTTTTATAATTTTTCTTTTTCACTCAACTCAATGCTGCGCCAATATGGACCAATACATCCTACACTACAGGCGTCAAATTCGTCCCGTCATCTACGCCTGATTCTTCCGCGTTGACCTTGGGCGTTTTCAGGGTCCCGTGCTGTAAAAAATATTATGTTACAAAAGTCTTTCAGTAGGTACCTACTATTACTAAAAATAAAGCCTCGAGCTAATTAATCTATACACCGTGTTGCGGACGATATACATAAACTTCGACCAGATGTTCAGACCATGGAAATAAGCATTTTTCATTATGGACACATTAATGAATCCTTTTTTTTTTTTGGTAATTTTCATACAAACTAATACCTTGACGTAAACGTAAATCACCCGATATGCATGCCTCTTTATCTGACTTGCCAACGACGTATTTTCATTCATAAGATTTGACGGACTGAAACTTGTCAAAACTAATTTGCCCCTTACTGCATAGCTCAATTAAATTTGACTAAATGAAATTACAAAGCCTTTTTCAGTACTAATTCCTTTGTAAGATTTAATTTGTGAAAGCTATAGAAGCGATTGACAAAGTTTATGGATAACGTGAAGAACACGGTGTATATGGTTTATCTATTTATACACGAAATCATTGCATTCATAATTACGAACAACTTTTACTAAGGGATCAAAACTGAAATCGCGAAAATAAAATCAGATTTTCCCTACATTTATTTTCGCATAAAGGCTCCTTCATACAGGCGCGACACGCGATAAAATCGCGCGCGACACAAAGGCACCGCAAGTCGCGCAACGAGCGGTGCCTTTTTGTCGCGCGCGATTCGCGCCACGCGTCGCACCTGTTTGCAGGAGCCTTAACTCGTCAAAATGTATGGAATAGCAGTTTTTTTTTGCGATTTCACGTTTTGTCCTGTAGTAAAAGTTGTTCTGAATAATGATGAGTACAATGACCCGTTCAGATATTTCGTGTATGAATAGATAGACCACTAATAATAACGCTGAATAGTTTGTTTGTTTTAATGCGGTAATCTCTGGAACTGCCAGTCGGATTTGAATATTTTTTTTTGTATTTGATAGCCTAACTCTTGAGAAAGACTAAGCTATTTAACATCACGCTAGGACCAATAGGAGCCGAGCAAAAAAAAAAGTCAGAAAGAACGCTAAGTCAAAACTAAGTAAGCGACGGGGAGTTTTACAAAAATGTGGCTGTTATTAGTATATAGATTGTGTATTTTGTGACTTCCACGCGAACCAAGTCGAAGGCTGAAGTTAGTATTTACCATACATTTTTCGAGGTTTCAGTTTGGCGTCATGTCAACACGTCTTTTTACATCGTTCGCACATCCATACTAATATTATAAATGCGAAAGTGTGTCTTTTACCTCTTCACGCTTAAACCGCTGAACCGATTTAGATGAACTTTGGTATAGAGGATGTTTGAGTCCCGGGAAAGGACATGATACATTTTATCCCGATATTCCCTCGGGATTGGAACTTATGCGGGTGAAATCGCGGGGAGGAGCTAGTATCCTTATAAATTCAACACTTTTTTTCTATGTTACCACAAACCTAATAATAACATTGAGCATTCTTAACTAAGTCACAGATTACTAAATAGTTACTACGTAACAGATACTTCACTCAGTAGAAAATTTCCTATACCTATTGCTATAATAGCCTATTCCGTCGCATCAGCAACCGCTGCATGCTAAAATGTGCCTAAATGCTCAAGCGTACAGTTGTGATTGCTTCGCACAGCGCGATCCCACAGCAATCGCAGGGCTGCCTCTTCGATAAAATTAAATTAACATAACCTATTTGTGTCTATTTTATTGAGAACTGTGAATATGTTCGGTAGTGTAAAATTGTATCGTATAAAGGTAAAATATGTTTTTAATAAATTGGTGCTGACTGTAATAATTTTGAAACGACAAAAAATGGTAATATATGTAGTTTATTACTTAACTTTCTTCATTGACAGGTAAATGGAAAAATATTAGGTGTTTATCCCTTCTTTTACTTGATTTGCACGCATCTACTGCACATAAGGCACCAGACGGCATTGTAGGTACCCGTAGAAACTAATGGAACGATTAAAATTGAATAACGTGCGTGCGCTTCGCTTGCGAAAACCGCACTGAATATGGTCCGCAAACGGCCCGAGACCGCTCGGCCGGGTGGTAGGTAATTATAGCGCGCAAGTACATGGAGTGACGGAGGCCTGACTAAGTGTTGATGAAATCTCTTAACTCTGTTATGAACCACCGTGCTTGTGCAAAATATTATGAATTGAGGATATGGTGAGCACAACTAGATATTTAACAACGAACATTTATGGCAAGATGTAACTTTAAGTAAGACGTTGTATCCATGTAATTTAAAAGAGTGTCCATGGAGTCTCTTGCCTGTACTTCTTCTCCATTGAATCCTACTACGCTTTGGAATAGACACCAAAAGCTTCGCCTTTCTGAATGATCGACTCTTTTGACAACTCATAAAATGCTTTGAGTTTGTATAACTTTATTTCTACGGAACTTTATTTCCACGGAACTTTATTTCCACTTTTACTAATTGATAAGGGAGTTAGTGCACGAGTCTCACTCGCAGTTGGCTGGGGTTTTTTTACGTGACCTAGAAATTGAGTAGCGGGGTAATTGCATAACACACTTATAATACCTTTCATTCAAATTCATTGCGTCATTTACGTTGTCGAGCGGATGAATTTTTCAAACATATGAAGTAATGCAAGTTACCATCCCTGCCTAGTTGCTATTCCACCAATTCGCACTAAGCGTTTTCAAATGTCCTTTATAATGCGCACAGCAAAAGAGTGGAACTCTCTACCTGCGTCTGTGTTTCCGAGTGAATACAACCCGAACCTCTTCAAAGTAAGAGTGAACAGGCTTCTTCTGGGTAAGCTCACTCCATCGTAGACTTTATCTGTGTCATCTCTGACCTAGATTAGAGTCAAGAGCAAACCCATTTCGAATAAAAAGAAAAAAAAAAAAGTAATGGATTAACAATTTCCTTTAAAATCTTTCGGATTGTGATTGAAAATGTGTTACCCAATTGGGGGGTTGGGTGACGCCTATGTCCAGCAGTGGATGTCTTTCAGCTGAAATAGTGATGATGATGATGATTTGGACACGACTCCTAGTTTTAAAGACAGGTTAGATTTCAGTAGCCTTTTAACTTTTGTTCAAACAATTATGTATCATTTTAGTAAGTATATCTACAGTGGTAGATATATTAAAATGAAACATAATTGTTTGTAAGCCGAGTGGTGCTCAACCGGTGTCTTTGTATTACCTACTTTGGATAAATAAACATTATTTATTATTAGTGTAGATATTTCAAATAATTCGCATTAAAGTGTACCTGTATTATGTATTTGCATCGAAATTATAATATTTAATTAAGTATAACACTTAGATTTTTCGCAAGTCTGTGTTGCTGCTTGACTCTGAATGCTAGTTCTTTAAGATTTTCTATTAGTCGCAGTTTTTATAAATTTGCCGGAATCCTCTAATGTAACAAAAAGAAGTTTCATTCAGTTGTATTTTAAGCCTTTAACGAAATTCCCCTTTGCCTCAGCTGTATGGTACCAAGATCGTAATCAGCGTAAAAGCAATTTACCTGAATGTTTGGGGATCAACATCCGTATGTTAGGTGGTATTAGGGGTGCCTCTGTAGCGTGTGGGGTTCGGGAATGTCTGACACAATAAAGGGGACTAGATTGGTAGTGAGACATTTGTAAGGATTTTCGATGATTTCTGACCACACTTTACACCGATTGAAACGACTAAAATATGCGCGTTTGCTCTTCGCTATATCTATACTCCTTTTTGTTCAACACGTTTCAAACTGCTCCATCAAAGGGCTGTCTTAAGTAACTATCAAGTATTTAATGACAATCTTTCGCCACAGTATTAGTAGCGGTGCCCAGGTGGTCACGTGAAAGTTATTTTTGGTCATTCCGACCAGCTGTGCAGTTAGTCAAATTTTGCTATGCAGCGAAGAAGTCGAAAATACACGAGAATCTATATAAGTACATATTTTAAATTAAAGTCGTTTTTCTTGTCTTTCTGCGTTGTTTTTTCTCACCATCATCAGCATCTTCCAGCCCTTGTCCCATGTTACTTTAGAGTGTATTCCAGAAGCTTTATGTGTATAATCCATTAAATATTTACTTACATATCTATTAAAATCTTAAATTCATTCAATAATTTAGCACAAGAGTTTCTTATATTAGGTACCAAAGTGAGCGCTAAGGAAGGATTTTTGGAAAAAAAAACCCTAAACGGGTTAGATAGGGAATGAAAGTTTGTATGCAAGTTTGTCTTGCAAGTGTGTTTCTTGCCCGTTCTTCTCCATAGAGATCTACGTTTTGGAATGGGCAACTAGCTTCAACTTTCTGACTAACTGACAGACTATTTAAATTGTGACAATTCAAAAGTGCTTGTACAAGGTTTAATTGAAATAAATGCTTTGAGTTTGAGTTTGAGTTTGTCATTTTTGCCAATAATCCCATCGGGCACACGTGAGGAAATGAGGTCGGAGAGAATTTTGAAAAAGCCTAAGTAAAAAGTCATACTTCGAGGTTTGGCTCTCGCCTATTTCCTCCTCCAATATTGGACCAAGTTAGAAGATATTTCATAAACTGAATAAGAAGTAATATACTGTGTCCCTATCTTTTTCTTTTTACATTAATAGTTGTCGTACACTAGGCTTCTGTTGACAGCGGTTCAAATCGGCACTTTTGAGCATTTTTGAGGGTTCTGGTGCTTATAATAATAATGTATCGTCAAAAAGGAAAACATAGAGACATACAAGTAGTTAATATTTATTATTCTGTAATAGCTTTATGGTCATTAACCAGAAATAAAACAGGCGAGAGCATTACTATGGAGAAAAACCACCCGCGTTTCCTCTTAATGTTTTGTAAAGTCGTAAAAACTGTTCGAAGCGGTTCGCTAGTTATTTATACCTATAGAAATTAATAAGAGACAGCCCTATTAGCATAACAACGAGTCTCCGACGCAAACTGGACCGGTTGTACGCCGGCAAAGCGGTTTAGAGCTACCTGATCAATAAGTCCGTCTGCTTACACTCGGTTTAAAGTCTGATCGTGCTCTAAACAGTTATTCTTTGGACTCACGTGGTCTTAGAGAGTTGTGTTGATGACTTTAATGGTTATAATTCTGTAAATACATATTTGTTACGGCCGCGAATCATATATTAATCAACGTACAACTTAGTACTGACCAGCAAATTGCAAAATACCTAAAAAAAAATTGAATTTCGCGGGCTACCCTGGCGCTTTCGCCTTAAACTTTCATATGCATTTAGTATTAAACTGTTATTTTGATTTTACAGAGACTTTTGTTTATTTGTATAGACGTGGGAAGTTGAGTCTTTGCTGTTAAGTGCCTATCTTAACACAAAGTGTGCCAAGCTGCTGGTAATTAAGTTAGCTACCTAGTTGGCGCTACACCAAGCAATTTGATTAAGCGCCTCGAAGAGCGGCGATTGATTTTGTAACGCATGGGGCGTGAACTGTAGGTACGTTTATCTAGCTAGGTAAGTTTGTTGGGGATAATTTGTGTTGAGAGATTGGGGGTGCTTTGTTTGTATTTTGTATTATTAGTAGGTATTGATCTGGCTTCTTCATTTAAAAATATTAAATTATATATTACATACATACACCAAAGCAAACCCTACTAAAAACATGCGAAAAAGAGAAAAAAAACTTTCAAAACGAATAGTGAATTTTGCACCTACTCCGTCCATATTTTTCGTACATTTCGAAGCGAGGCGGTGAATGTATCCGATGACGTGAAAAAACGAAGAAGACAACTTTTGGGTTCAAACTGTCCGAACGAAATGGATTGGAAAGGCCCGAATTGGAACACAATTGAACCGAGTTAAAAGTCAAATGAAAATCGGAATAGTGTTAGCTGTGCTAGGAAGTTGGTTAGGTTGGTTGGTAGGTTTCTTAGTAACACGTTTCTTAGGTTTCTTAGTAACCCGGACCTTGGAAGTCGGTGGTGTGATACCCCCATGCTTCGAAAAGCACGTTATGATCCTGATCTCTCTCCGGTCGTGTCGGATTGCTGTCCCATCGGACTATGAAAGTGAAGGAAGAGAGAGCGCTCCAGTGTCTGTGCACACCCTTGTGCACTATAATACCTCCCGCGCCGAAGGTTAGTCTCCGTTGAGATTGGATCGCCATAGCCGAAATACTAGTTCCGGAGATTACCCCCTACACACAAACATATAAACAAACAAATTTTACCACTTTATACTTAATATTATATTAGCTATCGGGTGCCTATAACATCCAAGGCATCGATACTGTGGACAGTTTAATTTATCTGGGCTCTAATATTAATAATGAAGGCAGCTGCGTCCCAGAAATAAAACGACGGATAGCCATGGCTAAAGATGTTATGACACGCCTCCAGAACATCTGGAAAAATCGTTCAATAAGTTATAAAACTAAAGCCCGTTTGGTCAGAGCATTAGTTTTCCCGATTTTCCTCTATGGAGTTGAGACGTGGACAATCCAAGCAAGAGAAAGACAGAGGATAGATGCATTCGAAATGTGGTGTTGGAAGCGGATGCTCCGAATACCATGGACAGCCAAACGCACAAATGTGTCTATCCTTTACCAACTCGATGTCAAGACCCGATTGTCTACAATATGCCCACAGCGTACTCTGACCTATTTCAGTCACATAATGCGAAGGGGGGATAGCAGCCTTGAAAAGCTGGTTATTGTTGGCAATACCGAAGGAAAGAGAGCACGAGGCCGGTCGCCAATACGATGGTCCGACCAAGTGAAAGAAGCTACGTCCTCAAGCAATTTTTAGCAGGTGGTGATGGCAACTTTGGACCGGAGTAGATGGAGGCAGATAATCCGTTTAAAAGGGTCCAGTGACCACGATCCTCAGTAATGAGGGACCGATTGAAAAGAAGAGAGATACTTAATATTATTAAGTATAGATATAGAAAATTACGTCGATTTATAAAGACACTGTTGAATCCATCCAATACAAAAATCCCGATTAGTCATTCCGAATGTGTGTGAGAACAGACAGCAAAGACACAAGCAGTAAAATTATTTAATAATGAAAGGTTAGGCGACCAAAGCCATAAAATGCACCATCACGTTTTATGGGGTTCTCATATTAAAAAAGACATCCTACGTAATGCAAACTTTTTCAAACGAGACACATTTAGCTTGCACCTGCTTTAATGGAATGAGCCTATAATGCGCCCACTTCTGGGACACACGCCTCCTCTCGGTGAGAGGGGGTGGGCCGTTATCCACCACGCGGGCCCAGGTTCGTAGATGTCACCATGTCCTCGAATTTTTGGTTCTAGCACAATATCTCGGTTTTCTCACGATGTTTTCCTTCACCATTTTAATGCGTGTAGCGCTAAACATTAATTATTTAAAACATCATTCTGTCTCAGTCATCTTCAATTTCAATCAATCAACTCAGACTATCGCAGTCCACTGCTGGACATAATCTTCCCCCAGACTGCGCCATAACACCCTGTCCTCCGCCTTCCGCATCCAGTCAGTCAGCCAGTACCCCAGCCACCTTTTTTAGGTCGTCCGTCCATCTAGCTGGGGGGCGTCCCACACCACGCTTACCGAAATACGGTCTCCACTCCAGGACTCGTCTGCTCCACCGGCCATCGGTCCTTCGACAGACATGGTCAGCCCACTGCCCCTTCAGTTTGCTTACTCTGCAAGATATGTCGGTAACTCCGGTTCTTTTCCGGATAATTTCATTCCTGACTTTATCCTTCAAAGAGGCTCCGAGCATAGCTCGCTCCATAGTGCGCTGAGGGACCTTGAATCTGTGGACCAGCCCGACCGTCAGTGTCCACGTTTCATCACCGTATGTCATGAAGGGCAGGACGCACTGGTTGAAGACATTAGTCTTCAAACACTGCGGGATTGGCGACGAGAAGAATCTTTCTTCAATTTAGTGTTTGCGTAAGCGGACCTTAATTCACACCATTCAAAGTACCTATTTAGGTAAGTAAAACAATCATTAATCAAACAAGAAACTATCGATAAATATTACCCAAATCCATATTTATTGTGCTATTATAAATAAATCACACTCCAAGTTATTAATAGCAGCTATTTTAACAAATCACAGACATAACTAGGGACATTTCCCCGTCGCCCGTGGCGCCATCTGGCGTGTTCACATCGTGATAACTAAAGCTCAGCGGTGCGGAATAATTTGTGGCAATTCTATGGGCCTATGAGTCCTCACATCGAATTATTGAGCATTTTCGATTTTGATTTAATTTTGCAAGGAGTATAGAAATTGTTACAGTATTTCATGTTTAACAAGCCGTGTGCCTTGGCCACTTCCGAGGAGTCATAGCCGTAACATTGTTTTTTGGAAACATCCCGAGTTCCCAAAAAACATGATACAACCAACTTTTACTTATATATTAAATCGAAGTCCAAGTAAGATACTGACTTCCATGTTTCTAACTTTAAAATGACGAACTTGTATACAAACGCGATAAAAACCCGTTCACTTCTCACGGTATAAAAAAGGTCACGTAGTCCACCCTATGCCTTGATATTTAAGCCCCTTGGCAACAATTCGACGTAGGTAAGCCGCACCTGATACTTCCAGCAGTGCGATTCTGTAACCATCTCACCGTGAAAACTTAGGTGAAGTGAGCGTGGAGTGAACTGTCAGTGTCATCTTACCAGATACTAGGGATTGACCAAGCATACATTTACAATCATAATCGAGATTTTAATAATATTTTTTAATGCTAATCCTATTGATATTTTTATATAATTCAAAGCTAGTATTTTAGTGGTCAAAACATTAATATTTTGTGGGGTTTTACTTACAATAAAATAGCAAAACAGAAGCGCAGTCAGAATCTCAACCTTGTTTTTTTTTCTTTTTCCCTAGACTAGTAAGTCCTTTATATAGCCAGACAGCGCCAGCGCCTAACGCGCTTGCGCGGCGTGAAATATGGCTCATTCCGAATTAAGTCATCATCGCTCACATGAATAATTTGCTTTCCGATTTAGATAAATCACCACTATGGCAGCTGAGAGTCAGTAATATACCTATTCACTTGAATAGTTACTCATGGTTGGATTATAGTATTTATTTGTGTATACACCACGAATTTCTTCTTCTTTGGTAAGGTGGCGACTGTAGCCAGAAGCACAATTTCGAAAATGCCACGTTAGTTTAAAGATCGGTGATAATTATTAATTTAGGCCCTAAATGAAAAACTGACCATGCCCTAAATTTTAGGGCATGGTCGGTAGTCGGCGTTATCGCAAGATGGCACATGCCATGACTTCATATATGTCGATTCACGGGACATCGTTATCGCGTTCACGTTAATTCAGAAAAGGGCCCTAATTCACTATGACCACTTAATGATTCTTTACTTCGAAACCACGTCAATTCCTTAATAACCTAATCACTACATCTGCTATTAACGTATTCTCTATGACACAATGACCGAAACCGGTTTGAACTGTCAAAATACCACGCTTGACAAACGTACGGTGTGGTAAGATTATGCGGGGAATAATGATGAAAGTATTGTAAAGAGCAAAATATTTTTATCTCCACCTTGACCAAAAGCCTCGTATTTAAAAAAAAATTGACCCATATATCCCAGCGATAAAACAAAATCAGAAAATGTATGACATTATTCGCAAATTTCATCTTGACGGTGGGGTGGGGAATGTTCACACTCCATTTGCTCGGCAGTGTACAAACAACCGAGCCAATGGGCTAGAAATATGGAAGTTTGTAGGCAGTGAGACAGATAGCGAGCGCGGCGTGCTCAAATGCTCAAAGTGCACTGCAGTGTATGCTAGTCCAACTTTTTTTGTGTATTTAGTTCGATTTTCAAATAAAATTAGAGATGTTTTAAAAAATGTACGGTGACCACAATTTTGGATGAGGCTGGTACATACCTACAAACGCGTGGAGACTGGCACAATAAAAGAGTGTCCTTTGTCCCGCAGCCCACTTCTGGGGTATGCCTGTCTTTTTGTGGGTGAAGTTGGGATGATAATGATAACCACAATTTTTTGTACGCGTATTAGTTTTTTTTTTACCTATTTTAGAATTTATATTTAACTAATTAAAAAAGACATTAAATATTGTCTCGGTTAGTTGTTTATATTAATAAAATGATCTTTAGAAACAGAAGACATAATAACAACATCTTTTACCCCACATTGAGATCACACCAGATAGGCTCAAAACACATTTCTGGCAAACTACCCACACTGAAGCTTTATTGCTTCGTATTATTGGACCTTTACTCCTCCCCGAAGGTAAACTGAGACCTTATAACAACGATTAGTGTCAACCCGATGTGTTATATTAACACATTTAATACGTTCACCGCCAAGCGTAGTCGACCTAGTCACACATTTTTTCCTTATAATTTTTTTTTGTTTATATTGCTATATTTATGGTCTATATGTCGCAGCCAACTGGTTAAATTAGCCGTTTAGTTAACCGAATGGCCTTTGGAAGTACCTAGTACCTACTTCTCGCCTCGCTTCGCTCTCTTTGCTCGCACGCGGTTTATAACAGACTTCCAAAAAAATAAATGCAAAGTGAAAAATAACTTTAATTTCGGAAGTCGGTGTGGTTGGATTCGCATTTTCCTTGTTTGCCACCATTTTTCGAAATTAAAGTTATTTTTCACTTTGCAGTGTCTTTTTTGGAAGTCAGTTGTTTTATTTGTACTTAAAAAAGTTTTTATTTTTCACTTTTAAGTTGTACTTACCCCACACGAATTCGTATAACACTACTTGCTATGTAAATATCAGTGACACGAAGTTATTATAACATCATCAATATAAACTAAAAAATATGTATTATTGAAGCTAACCCAAAACTGGCAATGTTAATACAATTTATATGGGACCACCCCTGAGGTATTACCCTATCCGTTTAATCATATTTTTTTAAATCGATTTACAATTGCCGGAGATATCGCGTATCGTATATACAACAAAATCATTTACTTGAATTTTTACCAGTAATTTTGGTTTGTAATAAATGCCGGTTAAAATTCCAACTGACGTTGTGAGTTTCTTATGAAAAAATTGTCTAAAACTCAAAATTAATCCTCAGATAAAGATTTTCTTTTAGGGCTGATTTTGTCAGATAGCTTTTATTCTAGGAATAAAATTGACGTTTGACAGTTTTTGTATGAAATAACTGTCAAAATTTCAAAAGTATGCCTCGAATAAAGTTATCAGAATGATTAAAAAATCAGCCCTTAAAGGCGTTGGGAAAATCAACCCTAAATAATTGAATTGGTTGTACAACCAGCTGTCTGCGGTAGACCTAAATTATTGAATTCAATAACCGGTTACGCTCGCTAATTCATCAATGTGTGTAGTAATTAGTTATTTAGTTATTATTCCCTTGGGTGTCAAGCCCCAATATTAGTATCCTAGCCTCAGTATTACTCAAGTGGTCACGAGCGCAACCGGCACCGATTTCCTCCCGTGGGAATTCGATTTCTTCCCGGCAAGAGCGGTAGTCTCATTTCCTTTCACATAGGACTTACGGCGGCTATAGTACAGTCAATTGCAGCAGAAGTACAATGCAATTTTGAACAAATATTTTGCTCAATAACTGAGATTAAAAAAAATTAAGTGTTAATCGACTTTTGTTGCTGACCGTACCATCACAGTGTAGCCTACTACACACTTACAGTGGTTCATCACGGATATAACATTTGACGGAACTTAAGGTGCATACGCTAGGTAGCCCGCGAAATTCTTAAGTTCATATAATAATAAATAATAATAATAATAAATCATTTTATTTCAGGCATTGCACATACAGTTCACCCATAGCATATCAGATACACAAATTATATTAAAGATTATATTAAATTAAATTAAATTAAATTAAATTAAATTGTATTAAATTAAATTATACTTATAAGATCATGGATTTACGGATAAATAACAATGAAGTTATGCATATGCATAACCTCACTATCATTCATCCGCAAATCCATGATAATATTGTAAGATTATGTAACTAATATTAGTTACATAATCCCACAATACCATCATTAATTAAATTAATTCGTCATTATTATTCGTCATTGTTCGTCATTATTACCATTTCCTGATTACGTCATAGTCAGTGTTGAGATTAAACAGTTCGGTTCTAGTCACGAAGATTGTGCTGAATACAGTAGTTACAATAATATTTTTACAGTTTAACAATCGTGTTCGGAATGAAGCTCTCATCCTTCTTAGAACGGAAAAGAAGTCACCCACTCGGTTTTCAAAGAACATACCAGACGCACTACACCACCAGTGCAGGTTAAACATGGCACGAAATGCATTGTTGTACTGTACACGAAGTGAGTTGTAAGCTCTTTTCGTGTACTGGTACCAGAGTTGACTGGTGTAGAACGCCCGGCAGTAGGCCTCGAAAAGTGTAATTTTCACTTGCTTGGAACAATGTGCAAATCGTCTTGCAAGCATGTTGCTTCTACATGCAATGCCTCTTCTTTGCCGCTCCAAATCATTGTCATCTGTTAACTTTTCATTTAAAACATGTCCAAGATACTTAAAGGTGCTAACAATCCTTAATGTACAATCATTTAAAGTGATGGGTAATACAGTCTCAGGGCCCTTTCCATACTTAAAAATCATAACTTCAGTTTTCTGCACATTGTACGTCAGCTGATGAGCAGCTGCATATCGCTCACAAATTCCCACGAGTACTCTGAGACCATTGGCCGAGGGGCTGAGCAGCACCATATCGTCTGCATAGCTCAGGTTGTTTACACTTATGCCGCCAACATTGCATCCGACTCTGGAGCAGCTCAGCTCCTCGATCAGCTCGTTGACATATAAATTAAACAATATTGTGGACGTTACTCCCCCCTGTCTTACCCCACAAGTAAGTCTGTAGGGTCTAGAATACGCAGTGCCCCATCTAACTTGGTTAACTTGATTGTCGTACCAATATTCCAGTATGTTAACAATATCCCAAGGGACTTTAGTATTACGCATTTTGTCCCATAATATATCATAATTAATAGAATCGAAGGCTCGACTTATATCCAAAAAACACGCAAACACTGAGGTTTTTCGTGATAAATATTTATGAACAGTATTTTTAAGAGCAAATATGGCTAAGTCAGTTGACAAGCGTTTTCTAAAGCCGAACTGTGCATCGCTCAACGGAATGTTAATTTCGTTTAGATGTTGAGAGATGAGGCGCTCAAATATTTTTGAAAGTACTGTTGCCAATGAGATTGGCCTATAATTCAACAGACTAGATGAGTCTCCAGTTCTATTCTTTATAATAGGTATCACTGTTGTCTTCATAAAATTATGCGGTAAATAATTGTGATCAATACAAACGTTAAAAAATGCTGCAACCTTATCAAATAACAATGGTCCCGCAAACAAAATGTGCTCAACGCTGAGCCCGTCGTGGCCCGGTGACTTGCCACGCTTCATACCTTTAACACAAGTGAAAACATCATCTGCTGAGACATGCAGTCGACTGGTGTCCCGCGCCTGGCATTGCGAGCAAGACCCGAGACTCGAGCCACCACGGGCCCGACCCGGTCCATTACATGATGCGGGCGGATTAAACTTATTCATAAACAAGTCGGCAATTTCATCATGATCCTGACTACCTTCTACAGATACTGGCATACTAGGTTTAAGTTTTAATTTATTAGTCTCTTTCCAGAATTTAACAAAGTCTTTGTTATGCCGGTGCGTAGCTAGAATGTCCATCTTTATTTTGTTTTCATTTATTTGACACCATTTCAACTTATTTTTAAATTCTTTACGGGTCAATAGCATGTCGTCGTACAATTTACCCTGCTTAGGGCACCCATAGAAGTTCCATAACTGAAAACATGCCCTAGCTCTTTCATGAAAACCCCTCACATGATAGTTCCATCCAACCACCTTTTTCTTTTTATGACAACTTTTACCAATATATGTTTTCAGAGCAGCTTGAGAGATACAGTCAATAATTTGCTCGTAGTACATATCTATGTGTGTCAGGTGGTTTGAACCATCACAAGCATGGCCCTTGCATGGAAAGTGCTGCCAGTCATATCCATCTATATTCCTATCACACAGTTCTGCATATTTACGTTTTTGTTCATAACTGCGATTGCCCCAAATAACCTTATTTATTTTACTACAACTTTCTTGCACAGACTTCGGTACAATAAAGTCGATATCGCACTGTATTATCATAGGAAAGTGATCCGACCAAGAAACATCATTTAATATTTTAATATCCTTTATGATATTAATAGCTGAATGTGTGACAAGACAGTGATCCAACCAGCAGCACGTTCCATGCGCATCACTCATATAAGTATAAGTATTTGAGTACATACCGAGTGCTTCAATATCCGCACATATCCACTTTTGATCACGGCAATATGCAAATAACTCATTACCAAATAAACTATTAGACCGTGAACAATTTGCGTTGAAATCACCGACTATCAAGACATTTTCCACATCACTATTCTCAATCACAGCACTAACAACACCCAGGCACTCCGTGAAAAGCGCCAGGTTGTCCGGATCTTCCGTGGGCATGTACACCGACATCACAATAAAACTGCGATCCCCTTCAAGTTGGATACATACGGCCGCCACGCGCGTCGAACCCGTGTAGATTGGTATCACATTGGCAAAGGTTGTTTTCCTCCACAATATAGCCACTCCACCATACGGACGGCCTTTAAGGGTGCCGGCAGACATGTCCACCGCTGACAAGCCATGGTATGCAAAGTCCGGATGGATGTTATTGAGGTAATCCAGATCATCCGGTATTAGCCAGTGCTCCTGCAAGGCAATCACTTCGTTGTCTTTACAAAGATCTCTGATATGATCACAGGAGCGCTTAACCGATCTACAATTGAATGAGGCAATGCTAATCTTCATTTTTTGCTTTCGGTGCGGGTATAGCGATATTGCGATATTGTGAATATCTTTGTTTGAACACGTAACGCCTGTATTCCACACCCAATGGCCAGAAATCTTCGCTCAGGAAATGGTTTTCAAAAGCTTGTTGTATTGTAATCTTAAATGAGGAAAAAGAAGTCTCCTTGTACGGTTTAAGTTTTTCAACCTTTACGACTGTGTGTCCGCTTTCTTCTATAAAGTCTCTGATATTTTCTTCCGTAGTCTCACAATCAAAACGAGATGCATATATGTATGAAAGTTTTGGAGCTATCTTTATTTTATCAGATGTCAGTGTTGCTTTTCCTAGGTTATTTATATATAATCCTATTGAATGACTTTTTTATGAACAAGAGGGTTGTCTTGATGATTTTAATGATTATAATTCTCTCGCGAATTATATATTGTTCAATACACAACCTGACGCTGACCTGCAAATTGCAAAAAAACGTAAGAAAATTTGAATGTTGCGCACTACCTAGCGCATCCTCTTTAAGAAGTTGAGACTGTAAGAAGATAAATTGTGGTACCTTGAGGTGTAGGCTAGGTTCATCTCTAAGAGCGGAGATCAAAGTGACATTTATTTATTATTCTGAAGGAATGAATGGATACTTCAAAGTGATGTTTCCTTTCGATTCATCTTCAAAGCCATAAGACATCCAATTTAAGAACAAGTTTCTTTTATTTCACACGACCAAATCGCTTTTTACCTTATTGAACATTATAATAGGACGGTTTTACACGCAAACAACATTTGTTTTATTTTCATTTTTCATTTCATTTATTCATTTTGTGAACATAGGGTACAATTATGCAGATGTTATACAAAAAAAAAATGTTGGTCCATGCTATGTCCCGCCAAAAGGCATACAAAATATCAAATAACAAAATTTAATAAACAATAAGTAAGTAGATGTCACAATTTCATGCAATAGTTAATGTAAATGTCAATAAAAACGGCACATAAACAAATAGGTAATTAGTCACAATTTCGTATACAATAATAAATTCAATAGAAATGTCAATACATATTATCATTATCTTACTGCGAGAGCAACATTTTAATTATAGAGAGATATACCTACAGTTACACAACTATTATTTTAATTTGTCATTAATATATTCATTAACAGAATAATACGCCTTGTCATTCAATAATTTAAAAAGCTTACGTTTAAACTCATTCATATTGTTACTTGATACAATTTGATCAGGTAATTTGTTATAAAGTTTTGGAGCCATTGCAAATATACTATTATAAAGAAACTTGGTTTTAGTGCATAAAGGGTTCAACTTTCTCTTTTTTTACATCAAAGAGTACGCGTTTCCAATTTTAAAACAACCGACCCGAACCGTCCGTTCCGAAAATAGTTGAACGCGCCCGAGTCGATACGAAAATAGCCGAACGCACGGCATCGCACTGCCGACGTAATTCTTGACCCTATTTCAGAAATGTCTAAGTTCTAAAGTTAGATTTGGATATGACCACACAGTGCGTAAAAGCAGACAGTCTTGTTGAAAAACTTTTTTAAACCTCACATGAAATTATTTACATTATAATTTGTTAATTTCTTAATTTTGAAAGTTATTCATACAAGAATACCCATATGGGTATTTCACCATGCATTGACACCAATGACACCATTAGTAGAACTATGATTTGAATATTTATTAAATCTTCAAGAATACGTGTACTTTATTAAACAGCCCATTAAAATTAAGAAGTTAAAACATTGCTATTTAAATTACCTTCATTAGCATTCTTCAGACTGTTTTCTCTAATTACCTTCATTATTCAGTCAGTGAGTTCGTCAGTTTTGGTCAGTGAAAAACTAAAATGCGCACTACTGAAAAGTATGAGTTTTGTTGATATTAATCCCACATCTATCGGCGATAAGACCGCCCATAAGTGGCAAAGGTTACATACAACTCGATTCCTACCGGCTTCCCTCTGAAAAATGGCACCGTCAGTATTCTGTAGACAAATAATATAATCATATTAAAGATATCTATTTCGGCTTACCTCTTACAAAAATGTACCCTTCGCTACTGTCGCCCATTGTGTTTTGTAGTGTTAATTGTATTTTTTGTTATGTATTTTCTGATGTACACATACAATAAAGTATGTATAAATAAATAAATAATAAATCTTTCGTTATTTATTTATTTATTTTTAGCCCATATTGTCCTAATGCAGAGCAAATGCCTCCCTTCCCCCTTTCACTTGTCTCTGTCTTGAAAATCTATCGTGAATGAGAAAAAATATTTTTGGAAATCCTAAGACATGGTCACCCTACATAATTGTGAAACGTCGAAGTGGGAAGCAAACTGCGGAGTTGCGTAAGCGCACACTTTTGGTGTCCATGCGTGTTCTGAGTATTCCCATTCACGAATTGCATTGAGAACTTGCCAATACTATAACCACACCCTCATTTTATAATTTTCCTAGAACCTCTGCCTCGTTGGTCTAGTGGTCGCAAGAGCTACTGCTGAGCATGAGGTCCTGGGTTCAATTCCCGGGGTCGGGCAAAGTATTATTGGGTTATTACATCTCGAATTTTTAACTCGGAGTGTGAATTTGTGCCCAGTTTATGGCAATAGTCAATCAAAAAATCAATGTCTGTATGTTTGTCCTCTATTCGTTCCGAAACCATTGGTCAAATTGTGATGAAACTTTGGTAGGGTGCTCCGGAGACGCCAGTGAGAGTTCCTAATTATTAAAACATGGGAAAAAATAACAAACAAAATCTGAGGCGGTACGAATTTCGCCGGATCAGCTGGTTAGTAATAAACAGTAATAAAATCGATGAACAGTCAGTTTAGCACTTTGTTTAATTTCGAAATTCGAACTAAGAACATCATGTCGTGACGCTAAACTGACAGCTGTCTTATTGTTTCAAAAGTAATTTCCTCCAATCAGGATTGACTATTTGTTGATTTTATCGTCTTTTGGTTTTTAGGCCCCGCCGCGCCCTCAACGTCAAAATTACTCAATTTTCCAACCAGTCTTATCTTCATCAAACTGCTGACAAGTATGGCGGCCATAGATAATAGAAGTCAAATTAAATGAGTTTGAATGTTTGAACTGGCCGCGTAAACTTTAAACAAAGGAAAAAATAAAATGAAGTGTTATGTTTATAGCAGTTTTGTGGTAGTGTGATGAAAATCTTATGATGCAGCTTCTGGAAAATAATCATAATAATGTTTTATGCATAAAATATATTTCTACACAGAATATGTGCCCTGACTGGACAGATCCACTCGATCTGTATAGTTATTTCCTTAAAAAAGTCGGTTTACGGACGATAGTTTAACGTGACAACGTCATAACAAAACATTAATGAAATGATTGCATAATTTTATGAATAAAATTATAAATTACACGAATATTCAACAATATATCACTGAACATATATTTAATATCGAAAGAATCATTAGGTACCCTTATCGCCGCAATTTATCGTTGCTATAAACAATTGACACCACATTCACTTTTCACTGCACTTCATACTTGACGAAAACTTGTATTATTGTATAGCAGCTGTCCAAGCGGACGCATCGCTCACTCAAGTAGGAGAGAGACAGATGATGTCGAACGCTGCCGAATCGGCCTCCGCGTTCGGCAGCGTTCGACATCATCTGTCTCTCTCCTACTCATCGCTCGTTCCGCGCTCTCGCTTGCACTTCAAGCCGCCATGGCGTACAACGCTACAGCAGAGCAAGGCCGCGAGGTAACGCTACATGAGTCATGTTTTCGTGTGTGCAGCCAGCTTCATCGATTTATTAGACGTTGTCACGTCAAAAACCATTTCAGACACCAATCCACATGGTCTTCACATGATCTGACCAAGATTATGTCTGCCTGTCGGGACCTCTGAGTTTGTTGTGTTGCCTTTCTTCTCAGAGTAGTCAGATAGGAAACGCCGGGCGACCTTATCTAGTTTTAAAAACATGATTGACGTGTCTTAGTACAAACCTACTTACAGAAATAAAATCATTTATCATTTATTTTGGAAGAAGCGACGATTTATTCCGGTCTGATCCCCTTGTCCCTTGGTTCACAATAAAGTAGATAATGAATAAATAAGGTGTCAACTAAATATGACGAAAAAAGTTATAAAAAGATACGCGCATAAAAATTATTAAATCAAAATTTCGAGCCGAATTAAGGCTCCTACAAACAGGCGCGACACGTGTTATAATCGCGCGCGACACAAAAGTACCGCTCGTTGCGCGACGTGCAGTGCCTTTGTGTCGCGTGTCGTGTCGCGCCTGTTTGTAGGACCCTTTTTAAAGTAGGTAACTTTAAAATTTACTTGCAGCCATGGTCGCTTCGGCTTTGCTAATTTTACCTTCCACCCTCACAGTCCAGTCCAGTCCAGTCCAGTCTAAACTAGACTCCAACTTAGTCGAACTGTTTCGTCCACGCTTGAATTTGATTAATCGTTGTTTAGGATTAGTTTAACTGGCACAAACATAATGGTAGGTTTCCAGAGTTCAATTAAGTAAATACTTCAGTATTTTATTTGAATACTAGCAGTGACCCGCGTTTTCACCCGCATAAGTGTCGATCCCGTGGGAATATCGGGTTAAAAACAAGCCTATGTCCTTTCCCGGGACTCAAACTTTCTCTATACCAAATTTCATCTAAATCGGTTCAGCGGTTCAAGCGTGAAGAGGTAACAGACAGACAAACAGACACACTTTCGCATTTATAATATTAATATGGTTAATTGAATTGTTTTTTGGTTTTATGTATTACGACCCGCCCCGGCTTCGCACGGAAACATTATTATTATTATACATATAAACCTTCCTCTTGAATCACTCTATCTATTAAAAAAAACCGCATCAAAATCCGTTGCGTAGTTTCAAAGATTTAAGCATACAAAGGGACATAGGGACATAGGGACAGAGAAAGCGACTTTGTTTTATACTATGTAGTGATATGGATATTATTAATTTACCTTTTTTTTGCATAAGCGTAACGTAGGTAGTTAACCTACTTTTCAATCCGTCACAAGTTAGGTTGATTTTATTTTCTTACATGCAGATACGGCCCCAAGTAACATTTTAGGTTTTAGAAAGGTTTTGAAAAGGTTCTAGAACTTTTGTATGGAAATCTGTTCGTAAGTCTTAATAGACTTAATAACCTTATATTAAGCTTATATTAACCTCCTGAGTGCAAAAAGGGCCCAAGTTTTAGAACCTTTCTGAGAGCTACAGCAAAACGTATAGCTCAAATTCAAAACCTTTCAAACTACTTACACAGAACCCAAATATAACCTTCACAACCTTAATTTAACGTTAATATGACCTAACAAGGCAGCTTTTAAGTTCTAAATTAGTCATGGATGTAACTCAATGACAACTTAAAACCTTTTTGATGGACATGAATTAATGCCTTTCCAGGACTCTCAGGTTTTAAAATGTTTCTGTGTAAGATTTATTTTACACAGAAACACCAATCGTGGATATAAATACTTATTTATAATGGCGCCATTCCCTGTCATTATACCAAGTTTCAAAATGGCTAGATGTAAGTGTTATTATATTCATAAAAAATAATAAGTTGCTTGCTGAAGTCAGGAAAAATCAAAAAAATAGTGCGACTGGCACTTTATCGTGAACCTTTAGGATAATAGTGCTGTATACGAGACGGGCCTTTCGTAAGTAAAAAATTTAGAAGATATTTTAATGAAATAAAAATTATAAAATTAGGTGGTTGGTAGTAAGTTGCATTAGAAATAAAACTTCTATTCATATAAAAATCATATATTTTAAATCACATAGCACACGTTACTTAATTTTGCCATGATGACTTAAAATATTGCTTTTTGTTTAGATTTTTTTTCATTTCAGTAAAAAAACATGGCTGGCGTTAGGTAATTACTAGAAAGCATTAAAATTAACCTTTTCAGAACTGTAACAGCTAAAAGCTCTTAATGTTTGCCAAAATAAGAGCTACAGATCATCTCGCGGAGCTACTTAAAACTACAAGGCTGTTTTCGCAGCTTTAAGGTTATCGCCAGGAGTAGTTCAAGACTTGCGAGTCGCGAAAACAACCTCTGCGCATAATTAGTTGCTTTTAAGTTTTGGTTGTAGGAGGACGTGCGTTCGACGGTTTGACAAGAGTGCTGAACAAACAGCTACAGGCTGCTCTTAAAGTTTTTTTTTTTTTTTTGATTTCTACCCGTACCTACTTACTGTTTTGCTATAGCTTTTAATTTTGTTTTATGTTTTTAATTTTCGTGTATTGTATGGTGATTTATGTCAAACTTGTTGTACCCACCTAGATGTTAAGTGAATGATGTGGTCGCCTGTAATTGGAAGCGCACACTTGTATTTGTCCCTATTCATGTTAACATGTAAGTAACTGTGTAGCCTCTGTTGGCGATCCAATAAATAAATAAATAAAAAAAAGTAAGTTTCTATTTTTTTCAATTATGTTTTAGGTAGGTACTTACTTACCTAATTTATTTATTAGGGGAGGCCGGGGCTGAAAGTTCCGATTTTCAAATAACATGAAAATTTATGATGAAAATGACAAGATTTCAATATTGATATTAGATTTTATTAAAAAGTCTTAATCGGTCTCTGTAATAGTACAGTCATTTCTGCTACTTTCTCTATATTTTTTAAAGTACAGGCATATTTTTGCAAAATTTCGGAAGGGAACATTCAACCCCACTTTGGGGCGAGTTGTTCCATGTATGGGGCAAATTGTGCCACTTAGATAATATTAATAAAGTATAAGGATAATGTATGGTTTCTCTGGTTAAATAAAACAATAAATAATTTCTATAGTTAGGTTCAATTATTTAGTTGTTATGCAATCCTATAAACTTAAAAAAACAACGAAAAAACATTACTAGCTACAACTAGATTCAAATTTTGTATTGGTTTACAAAAATTGAGATCTATTAGCTTACAAATCTTACTACCTACATACTTAAGGATACAAAAAATCGTACTGGAAAGGATACTCAAGATAAACACTTTTTTATAACTAAAAAATATTGGCAATTCCATAACAGAACTTAAAAAAAGACAACAAAATATAACTGGAAATCTTTAGATAAATGTTTCTTTTTTTAATTCAACTATAATAGAGATTTATCAAGTTGAAAACCTTATCACAAACATAACTGCACTTATTTTAACTACATAACACAACAGGTTGCCTTCATGCACACGTTTCATTAATAAATTTAATGATAAGAGAGATCAAAACATACAATTATAATTAAATACCAAAATGAAACTGCTAACGTTAATACCTATTATTTATCATAAAAACTTACCGATGTATTAATTATTCGTAAGAAATTTTTACGCACTTTACGTTTAAAACTTCCACTCCATTTTTTTGATAACACCCTGTGTCGGTTCATCTTGCAATACAACGGAATGCTTTGAAGTCGCGGACACAACTAACATTATTTGAGGATGCCTAATATTCTTGTAGGACTTTAAGCATGCCTTCAGCTCATAAAAATAGCTTATTGGTTTAGGTTTTCACCACGCAGTCCTAATTTGTTTACTTAGACAACTATAACACTGCCTATAAGTTTTAAGTAGGTTTTAGAAATTACTTATAAGCAATTTCAACATTCCATAACTTTATGGTTATATCAAAGTTAAAAATTAAAGCTTTAGATCTCACTTTAGCATAATGCTAGCCTTTCCAGAACTTAATCAAGAGTCTACGACAACTATAAGTTCCTAGGACTATATGCTCTTGAAACACAAGTCAAAATAACGTTAATTTAAACTCTTGTCAGCGGCTCCAAGGTTGTAATAATAAACAATTAGTTTTAGGACTTATTAATCATTCTCAAGTACTTAATATGACTAGATAGCAAAGCATTAACCTTTTTACGACCCTTAGAAAACCTAAAGGCATTTTCTACAACCTAGGCCCGAATGAAATGTTACTTGGGGCAATAGCGTTTGAACATTTTAGTTAGTTGTAAGTGAGGATATAAATAAAAAATAAATAAATAAAATAAATAACTTATGTACGTTTTTATTTACATAAAATTAATCATCAACAAATATTAATCCTGTAAGTAAGTAAGTCCTAAAATTTTTTACCACAAAAACTACTCTAAAACATTTTCACATTAAATTCTCTACGGAAAAGTTACAAGTTATGAAAACAGTTTTTCACCCAAATTACGAAAACCAGCAATAATTTTATGTAAATTTACATATTTAAATCAACAGATGGTTAGTTTTGTATAATGAATATGCAGCTGTAGTCGTGTGGAGTGTCCCAGGTGTAATGTAGACTTGATAGGTATATTATTCTGCGGTGGTTCTGCATCTGGTAAGTATTCCCTTTGCGTAGTTAGTTGTTACAGCCATTGTAAAGGCTCGTAGAAATTCTACAGAGGTTTTAACCGGGATGGCTTTCTCATCCAATCTCCACTGTGTCGCGCAAAATTCGCGTCGCGCGTCGCGCCTGTTTGAAGGAGCCTTAATATTTTGGAAGCTATTAGCATAACTTGGAGATATAGCGCTGCAAGGTTTCTGCCATCTTGTATTCAATAGATTTCACAAAACAATTGCATAAATGTATACTGTCAACGTCATTGGAGCATTAAAAGATCCTTAAATAGTCCGTTTACATACCTCTGACAGCAACGTAAACATCGAGAATAAAGATCACAAAGATTTTGACAGATTTGTCAGCGGCAGCAACCCAACAGCAACCTTATCCGAATGAGAATAAAGATCAATTTGATTTGGACAGTGATTCAAAATTTACATTAAAAAAAAAGTTACATATTATGGCATACCTACCTACTACTCGTATTGTATAGAAGTAAGTTCTTTTTTAACTAAACGGACAGCTGTGCTGCTAGGGAGTTTGTTGCCCCTGTCTGGGTTCGAACCTACGACCTACAGCTCGTAAGTCGCGGCCGATGCCATTAGGCCACCACTACTCTCCATATTCCGATATACAAATCCTAGAAATTTTCAATCACAGTTTACAAGTAAATGCTAGAACTATTTCAATATCTTTCGTATCCAAGACTGGATGAAGTCTCAAGACTCGTTTTAAGGAAATAATGTTAAAAGGCGTTTTGTTACTGAGCTTCTCGTTTGAAAAATATGTTAGTATATCTTACTGTAAATATACCTAAAAGATTGGGTTTTACCTTTGGAGATGTTAGAACGCTTGCTTGATGGATATAAATTTTGATAGTGTTTTAAATAAACAATCACTTGTATGATTACTTGAATACACGTTCAAGTTTTACTATGTCATAGGTTGGCGACCAGTCGATCGAAAAATTAATAACTGAAATAACCCGAAGAATTGCCAAACTTAAGTGGCAATGGGCAGGGCATATTGATGGGGCCGAATGATTCTGGAGTGGCGACAGCGTACCGGAAGACGTAGCATTGGAAGGCCTCCCACAAGGTGCACCGATGACCTTGTGAAGGCCACAGGAATCTGCTGGATGCGGGAAGCACAGAACCTGTCGAACTTACGGTGCTTGGGGAAGGCCATGTTCAGCAGTTAATGTCTTTCGGCTGAAATGGTAATGATAAATGTAAGGTCAATACCTTTCACAAGAGCAAGTCCATTGTACCTTATTACATCATTCATAAGCATTGATCGGAGTAGGTAGATTGAACTGGGGTCATTGATCCGAAACGTATATATTACTATGGACATTCCTCCGGAATTGGTGGTAGTCAGAATTTCATTAGTTAGCCGAAATGTATATCTATCTATAAAAGATCTAGCCATAAAACGCTAAAAATAAAAAATAAATATTAAAGCTTCGATCGGAATTCGATTGTTTTTATTATTCAACAGATAAATAATGAATTAATTTAGTTTTGATACCTTCCTTTAAATTTTGAATTGAGTAGTAATAATATCACTACCAACATTAACAATATTTAATTGAATCCGGAAATACCGGAATTACTTTCCGGAAAAATGGCTTATCCATGTTATTCTTTCTGTGTGCATTTGTGATACAAGTACCAAAAATCAATCTACCTAGTCCGATCACTGTTCATAAGTGACATAACGCGCTGATGAGTTGCATCGACTATAACAACTTTCTGAGTCTGCAGTCAAACTCAAATGCATAACTTTATGCGGGCCATGGGCCTCACATAGCATCACAAATAAAGACACTCCACAGACAAAAGCCTTACTTCAGTTTAACTACGACCGTTGGTTGGCTAACTTGAACTAAGTTCAAATTGCGTTGCACTGTCTCAAGTGGCTGTTGATTTTGTGGGATTGCCGTTAGGGCTGCCCCCTGTCAGGGTTATTTTTGACAGACATAATCCAGTTTCTAAAAGGCAAGACAACAGACTGACAAACTCCTGCAAAATGATATGATTGGTTATTTCAGGGATCCCATCACAGTAGTTAGGAGTTTGATGTCAATGCTTGTGTTAGTTAAGTTTGAACAAAAGATTGTAAACCCATTGCTAATACCAAAATCTTGCCCCATAGAATTTAGACCTCGTCGTTTTTTTTTTTTAAATATTCTTATTTATTAATAATTCAAATCTTTTATTAAAACCTAAGTAATTGAATGTATTTAAATTTGGTTTAATTTATTATTCTTTTAATCTTGAATGTAATAAAGACTGTTTTTTTTTGTATTAATGTTGAATGTTGTATGTAAGTAATTGTTTTTACACTAACTAATTATAATTAGAATAATTGTACGCCATTAACGGCAAGACATAGCGTTCAATTTAATAATATTAACAACTGTACTTTTCTTTGTACAGTTACATATAAAAATATTATATTTATTTATTTTATAATTTATGCACACACAGTAAAATATATAGGAATATGGCATCATTATAATTTGAGTACAAAGGTACCTATTGCTTATTTTTTAAGAAATTTCTTTCAGCAGACCAGGCCAGAGCAGAGAGATATATTTGAATTTGAGGTATTTAGATCTTATTCTTGTTCTCTCGTGTCGGCACGAATTGAGTAAGAATCGTTAATTCATTTAAATAAATAAATGTGACAGCCCTGTCCGCCACGAACTCAAGCACAGCCGGCTTGGTAGTTTCGAGAACGATTGTTGTGTTCGATGGTATATCGGCTTTCGCTTAGGATTGGATTTATTCGTCCAATTCAGATTTTGGTCTATTTGTCAACGAGGTCGTTTTACGTCTCCGTCTGCTTCTGATTATTGAAAGGTTAGGGCTACAAGGTACCTTAGTTTCATAACAAATGGGCATATAGACAAAAGTGCAATTTTACAGGAGGGACAAAATGTGAATAAAATTAAAACTAGTTCATATGAACTAGTTTTGGTACATTATAATAGGTCCTGAGCCTGATCTGTCTTCGGTCGTGTCGGATTGCCGTCCCATCGGACTATGAATGTGAGGGAAGAGTGCGCCTGTGTTTTCACACTTGTGCACTTTACTAAAACAACTCCCGCGCCGAATGCTTCTCCGTTCTCCGAGATTGGACCACACGGAAATGAGAAGTTTCAACTCAAATTAATAACAACAACATGAGATTCAATGGAAATAGCAAATGGGACACATCGTTAATACCTAAAAAATGAGATTTAAAACTGGGAACCAACGAAAATAAATCAATCGGATTATGAATGAGAAATCAAAGCTTGAATTTCAACTGCCTGTGTGAAACCGAATAAAATAAGACCAGACATTTATCTTTTAGAATGTACATGCTTTACTTTTAAATTTACTGAATAAACTAATTGAATATATATTTCACAGTCTAATAAAATTCTTCTTTGAACATTGCTCGTACTGTGTGAAAGAAATATGGTTAGATTTTCACTCAACGTTACACAAATTCTTTTTCAACTGTGACGCTGTTTTTTTCTGTGCAAGGTTATGGAAAGGGTACTGAACAGTAAGTTGCTGACCTACCTTGAAGACACTGATCTCCTCAGTGACCGTCAATATGGTTTTCGCCGGGGACGGTCAACTGGCGATCTTCTTGTGATGTCACACACTGTTGGGGCGAAGCCATCGAGAAACACGGCGAAGCACTTGCTGTAGCGCTTGATATCTCGAAGGCCTTTGACAGGGTCTGGCCGTAGTACATATAACTCAATGGGTCTGGCACGCCCGGTCTACTCAGCAAGCTTCCTGCTTATGGCATCCCAGCTGATTTTTGTACCTGGATATCAGACTTCCATAGTGAGCGGTCGATCAGCGGTTGACGGTTGCTCCACTGACCTTATGGCTATTGATGCCGGAGTTCCTCAGGGGACTGTTCTATCTGCAACTCTTTTCCTGCTGCACATCAATGACCTATTTCAGTCTAGTATTCTTGGGTACGCAGATGACAGTACTGTTTCAGAGAGATACTTGTCCAGCACAAAAGCCAGAGCGGCCGAAGTTCGTTTCTTGAGAGAGGCCATAGTAGAACGGACAGATTTGACCTTAAGCCTTGTTTCCCAATGGGATGATGACAATTTGGTTTCTTTTAACGCCACCAAAACACAGGCGTGTCTTTTTACCACCAAAAGGAGTCGTTTCAACCAGACTCCTACTTTTTGGGGTATATCTGTTCCTGTAACAGATCGGCTCGAGCTCCTAGCATGGAGTTGACATCTAGTTTCAACTTCGGCGCCACCATAGAGTACAAATAGGATGAAGCGATACTTTACGCCTGGACAAGCTTTTAACCCTTTACAAAGCGCAAGTCCTATCCTGCATGGAATATTGCAACTACCTTTGGGATGGTTCAGCGAATTACCAACTTGCCGCGCTTGACTCGGTGGAACGCAGAGCTAAGAGGCTCATTGGCGACGTAGAACTGGTGGATGCCAAGCTTCACAGCTAGGCTCATCGCCGCAAAGTTGCCTGTTGTCGGTCTTCTACCGGCCCCCTTTTACATTCGGACATCCAGACGCACTGCAAGTTACCATTCCTGCCTAGTTACTATTACGCCAATTCGCACTAAGCGTGTGGTTTCACCCACTTACGTGTCGATCCCGTTCGAAAGACATGTGGCGCCATCTATTGCCATAATAAGGTCATTGTTGTTTTCCTCAGGAACAGCACTTTTTTTCGGAAAAAAGGAAACCCTATGTCCGTTTCTGTACACCTGACAACGTATATGCAAAATTTCAGGATGATCGGTTCAGTGGTTTAGGCGTGAAAAGATAACAAACAAATAAACAAACTTATTTTCCCATTTATAATGTTAGTTAGGATTTAATAGTAGATTATTAACCAAGGGGATAAAGCAGTGTCTTCTGTCGCGGGTGACGATTTAAATCGCGAGCGTAACGAAGGACTCGAGGTTTACTCCCGAGCGTAGCGAGGGTGTTAAAAACTTAAATCACGAGCGAAGCGAGGGATTTAAGACGAGTCCTGAGTGTAGCGAGGGATTTAAGTTCACCCAAGACTAAGACAGCTTTATCACCGAGGAAAATACTCTACTTTTCGTACCATTTGCGAAAAAATTAACACAATAATAATATGAGACAAGCATTTATTAAAAAATAAATTAAAATAAACTTAACGTTTATGTATTTGAAGAAAACAAAACGCGGCAAATTCCTAAACTAATATTTTTTTGTCGGAAAAGCAAAGGCATCAAGCTCATACGGACTCGTCGGTTTTCGTAATTTTATTTAATAATCATAACTGCATAATAAATGCGTATTCCTTTTTCAAAAAGATGTATAATGCTTTATATACAAACTCAATGGTGTAAACACAGATGTAGTTCAGTTTTTTCGGTAGATAAGTATTCCAAATTTAAATCACATTCTCCCCCTAGAGGATGAATGAAATTCAGTACAATTTTCTTTCCCTGTTTTTAACAGATTAAAAATGACTATTGTTATGTTCGCTTTTTGTGGCATAGAATGTCACTTTTTTGAGCAAGTGGTACGAAAAGAATAATTATTATTCATACAATCGGTTTTGCGTTTTTTACATGATGATGCGCACAGTCAGCTCTATAAGCTGATTAGCTGACTCTCTTATCTCATTACATTCTAATCATTTAATCATCTAATTTCGAAGTAGTGTTTGTCTTATAATCTTATGCCATCAACTTATAAAAGACTAGCTACCGCCCGCAGCTTCGCCCGTGAGGTATGTCGATAAAAACTATCCTATGTTCCCCGGGATGCAATCTATCTCTCTGCCAAATTTTATCGAAATCCGTTCACTGGTTTGGGCGTAAAAACGTAACATACAGACAGACAGACAGACGGACAGAGTTACTTTCGAATTTATAATATTAGTATGTATTCATAAAGGTTGCATGACATGACTGTACAGTACTATCATAAAAAGCTTCAAAACCCATTAACCAAGCAATGTGCCATAAACAAATCTCCAACATTTCGTAACAACAACCTCAGGGAATAACTTTATTGTTATGGACGGGTAATACACCCCTTAAATCTGAAGAAAATCTGAGAAAAAGTTCATGAAAGTTTCGTCTGTACTTCTCTCCCAAGGGAATAATGTTCGGGTACTGGAAAGAACGTGACTTATGTTTGAATTGTTGTTAGCAACTTGAATGTTTTGTACATACTTTAATCTGTTTTCGAGTTTGTGTTTTAGTCATGTTTTAGGTATTATTTTTTGATAACGACACAAAGTTTTGTAATGTAATTGGCTCGACGACGACGTTAATAACAATATTATAGCTACTGTAATTTACAGCAGAAAATATCGTTATATTACGTAATATTTTCTGTTTCACTCCTTCAATGGCAATCTTTTAACTTTCTTAGTTCAAAGAAGAAAGAAGAAGGAAGTTAGAAGGTTTCTGACCGCCTCAAAATTAAGGATGTTAAGTCTGCCTATAATATGCTTGTAATTTATATGGTGTACACAATAAAGAATATTCTATTCTATTTTTTCCCAGCAGTGGGATGATGCAGGCTAATAGTAACAGTATTTTATTGAAAGACATATTATATGTAGATGGTGAGGCTCTTGGGGTTTTCTCTTGGTTTTCTTTTTCAACATTTATTTATAGTGTTACATAGCAAAGCATAGCACAGTCAGTCTATAATGTTCTGCTGGGACACAGGCCTCCTCTCGGTGAGAGGGAGTGGGCCATAATCCACCACACTGGCCCAGTGCGGATTGGTAGAAGAGACATGTCTTTGAATTTTTTTGATCTAGAACATGCCGGTTTGCTCACGATGTTATCCTTCACCGTTTTAAGAGCATTGGTGATCAAATAATTTACACAAAGTAAAGCGCCTGTCTGCGTTCGAACCTACGACCTACAACTCGTAAGTCGCGACCATTACCAATGGGCCACCACACCTCTTTACTTTCTTTGTACGAGTACACTTATTTTGAAAATCTAAATATATACGAGTAGATACCAGTAGAAATAATATAAAGTATTACCACCACTGAAATTCCCACTAATTCCGTTTGTGCATTTCTCTCTTAGGTGAACATAATTTGGTTAAACTTCTCTAATAACGCAAGCTGGTAAATTATTATACAAAGCACCAACGAATTCTTTTTCAAACTTTGTTTTATATCTGCTTCAAAAGATGGCCACAACCTAATGTATTAGTCGGATGGTCCATTTTTATTCACTGATAAAAATAATTTCTTACTACAGCACATTAAAGCGATTTCATTAAGACTTTACTGACTAAAGGCTCCTACAAACAGGCGCGACACGCGATATAATCGCACGCGACACAAAGTTCTAAGAACTTTACTCAGCGATTGTGAAACAGGCCCTGAGACTTTTCTGTAAAATACAGAGTGGATTTTTGAGACCGGGCAGTAAAGCCATCATAGCTATTCACAACCATCCGCCAGGCTATCGTATCGAAAATGACACAATAAATAATCTGATTTGCCATGCCCCCGACAGCAGACACCTGTCGGAAGAAAAGTGGTCGTCTATTTGATTTAAACTGACAACATTTTCGGGTCTTGGACTTGTGAACAGCGTTTAGAGAACTCCAACGATGACATTGATTGATGTTCGATACGGTACGGAAGCGTATCGAGTGGTTGTGAATAGCTATGCTGGTACCTTAACTATTATAGCTACAGGTGAACGGTCTTAGAAAACTGTCCTTTTTGAAACATTTTTATAAACATTCACACACATTTGAAAAAAAAAATACAATCAACATGAAAACATGCCAATTTTCACAAAAAGTTCGAGTCATTACCTGCAAAAAAAAGTCACAAATCATTAAAAAACTTTTCCCGTACATTTCGTTGAAAATGAGATTCCAACTCACTTTTTTAATATGGTTAAACTCGTCGTGAAAAGCCCTAAAGTGCTCGGTTCAATACCAAAACTTACCGAGCTTTTCCGAAAACACACGAGCGAAAACTCCGACACGCATGCTAACATAAAATTAAATAACAAGTAGTACTAAACGGAATCGTAAAAATATATTAAACGTGTAGTTTTTACGTCTGCAAATATAAAACGGTTGATTGTAAGAAGCATTACTACTCAGTGTAATGGAGAGTAAGTGTGAGCCGACTTTAATTTTCTTTAGTGATATTTACAACTGTTACTTTAGAGAATTTATAATGTTGGATGTGTGTGGTCCTTTTTCTTGAATAGACATTAATGGTTTATGCTGCTTATACCTAACGAGATGGTAACCATTTTTCTTTTTTTTTTTTGTGTTTTCGTAGCCAAAACAACATCATTCAGATGTTTGTCTATTTGTGCGTCTATCATCCGAAATCGTTACACCAGCCATTGAATTGAGCGTAATCATCATGATCTTTGACTTCATAGGACTTATCTTAATGCAAAGAGGTTTCTTTCTTCGTCTTCTTTGGCTCTAATTTAAAACATCGTTCTATTTCGGTCAATCTTTTGAAGATGACAGGGACGGGATGATGTTTTATATAAGTACGTTTAGCGATAATTCGCCGCGATCGGTTCGTGTATAAATGACCATTGGCCATCCATTACATAACGAGTCCCGTCTGGGGCTCGGAAAGCACGTTAAGCCGTTGGTACAGGTTATAATTCTTGGATCTTTGACAGTAGCTACGGGTCGACAGATGCCCGAAAGTCCGACAACCAATCTTACCAAGAGGTATCATGTTATCCAGTAACTGGGTTGTGGAGGTCAGATAGGCAGTCACCTCATGTAAAATACTGGTATTCAACTGCATCGGGTGAGACTGGAAGTCGATCCCAGCATAGTTGGGAAAAAGCTAGACAGATTACCAAAAGCATCGATGCGTAGCCATTACAGACAAAGCTGAAATGTCTCGTGTGGCTGTTATTACTGACGGTCTAAGTGGCGCCAGTCGTACAATTAAATTCGCCATTGCCACTCCCTCTCGCAGAGAGGAGGCATGAGTCCCAGCAGTGGGTAAATAATGCACAAAGCCATAACACATTTTACCCCACTGACAAATGAATGAACCCCGTGATGATAAAACGACCTTTCGCAAATAAATCCTTGTTAGTAGTCACCCCATAAAATAGCCATAAAATGGCGTCACTTCTTTTATTTATATTTTTATTCTTCGTCAAAGTATTAAGGCTCGTACACACAGGCGCGACGCGACACGCGACACAAAGGCACCGCAAGTCGCGCGACGAGCGGTGCCTTTGTGTCGCCTGTCGCGTCGCGCCTGTGTGTACGAGCCTTTACCCTGTATTGGCCACCCGGGACGCCTGCCGATATTAACAGCAGTAAACGATGTGTGAACCAATGTATTCGCTCGTTAAATGTTGACTTATTGTTTTGTGGTAATGTTTTGTGTTTTATAATAATACAAACAGTATTGTACCTCATCACCTGACTAGCCTTTTCTTAACTATGTTGGGCTCGGCTTCCAGTCTAACCGGATGCAGCTGAATACCAGTACTTTACATGGAGCGACTGCCTATCGGACCTCCACAACCCAGTTACTGGGTAATACCCCCCTTGGTAAGACTTTCACGTTGTCAGACTTTCGGTTTACTGACGACCCGTAACGGCTATTAAAGATCTATGAATGACAGCCGGGACCAACGGCTTAACGTGCTTTCCGAGGCCACGTTTAGTCCCTAGGGATTAAATAGCTATTTTTTCCAGTCTAACCAGTATTTTACATGGAAACACTGCCTATCGGACCTCCACAACCCAGTTACTGAGTAATACGATACCCCTTGGTAAGACTGGTTGTCAGACTATCGGGCTTCTGTTGCCATGTAACAACTGTCAAAGATCCACGAATGACAGCCGGGACCAACGGCTTGTAGTGCTTTTCCGATGCACGGAGGGGCCTTGGTATGTAAAGATGGTAACCCATTCTCGGACCGACCGCGGCTAACATAGTTTAATCTGATCGATCAAACCGTGAGGCTGTCATCACTTAGCCACGAGCACCTCAAACAGTATTGTACCTATAATTGATATATACATTATAGGGGAAACAGAACTGTACCTATAATGTTTATTATATAAGGTCCCATTAAAATAGATGGAAAAACTTTTAGAAATCATTCAAACCACCAAAATAAGGACGATGGTAAAAAAATATATTAAAAAAACACATGATGATGGGACTCCCTTTTCCGCACTTAGACTCCAATTCGGTCCGTTGTGCGTGAAAAAAAAAATAAACACATAGATACCTAAGAGAAAAATAATCACCTAACGAAAATACACTAACGTGCCGGCAATTTTTAGAACCCAACGGCTTGGCACGCGACGATGCAGATGGGAGGAGACCAGACGGAATGGCCATAATGCCTTGGAAGGTTGGTAGGCTTTTGGTGTGGGATGCAACGTGTGTCGACACCCTTGCGCTATCCCATCTTCCAAGCACGGCGAGCTGTGCTGGGGCGGCTGCTGCAGGTGCGGAAAACCTCAAACGGCGCAAATACTCCAATCTCTTTGGATCTTATATGTTTAAGCCGTTTGGAGTTGAAACTCTAGGGCTATGGGGCCCGGGTGCCCACTTAGTTTTTCGAGACATCGCCAAACGGTTGGTCGACTCTTCGCGTGACCAGAGGGCTGGCTTATTTTTGGGCCAAACAATCAGCATTGCCATACAACGTGGCAATGCTGCCAGGCCTTTGGGCACGTTCCTGTTGACAGCGATGCGGATGAATTTTTTGATGCCCTTTGATATTTCCCCTCCTATTTATTTACTTGTACCTACATATTATTACTATTATTTTAATACTGTTAGCTTTCAACAACTTCATTTACAATTGCATTCCTTTTCCCTCCACCATAATAACCCGCTTACCCTCAAAACAAGAGTCAACACGCATCTTCTGGGCACGCTCGTTCCATCGTAGACCTTATGCATCGCTTTCCATCAGGCGTGATCGAGCTCAAGAGCAGCTATTCTCGTAAATTTAAGAACGTTCAATCTTATCTCAGTCTCAATCTGACAAAAATACCTCGAATTTCCTTACATTTTTGACAAGTTTTTGACAGTGATTGTCGCTGAGATGAGATTGCGACATTTGCGACCAGATTTGAACGGTTTTAATTACGAGAACTGCGGTGCTATTCTGTAAAAATCTCACCGTGAAAACTTAGGTGAAGTGAGCATGGAGTGAGCTGTCAATAGTGTCAATTCCTAGCAAAAACAAACTCACTTCATCTAAGTTTTCACGGTGGGATTTTTACAGAATCGACGTGATCGTCTTCAGGTCCAATCCACAAAAAGCTAACCTTTTGACGACAAAATTTCTACCTACCCACAGCTCGATATATCCAAATCTATTTCCATGACCGCCATTTTATTAGCAATATTATTGATACGCCGTGCACTTTATGCCTTGGCAGAGGACCAAAAGTAACAATTTTGCGCGAAATTGCAAGTGTTTACAAATTTAAACACGAACCTAAATATAGGTGAGTTATGGTAACAGTATTAGTTGTAATTATAACTTGTGGTCGATATACATATCTACGTGAAAAGTTGTTTAAAGTATACTATAAATTATTGTAGTGTCAAAAATTTAATACTCTTTTCCTATTTCGAAACCAACTAGTTTAGATTGGTCATGTTGAGAGGATGAATGAAACACGATTCATCATCATCATCATTTCAGCCGAAAGACGTCCACTGCTGGACATAGGCCTCCCCCAAGCACTTCCACATCGACCGGGTCTGTGCTTCTCGCATCCAACGGGTTCCTGGAGTCTTCACAAGGTCGTCGGACCACCTTGTGGGAGACCTTCCAACGCTACGTCTTCCGGTACGCAGTTGCCACTCCAGAACCTTTCGGACCCATCGGCTATGTCAGTTACCTTGGTTCTCCTGCGGATCTCCTCATTTCTGATTCGAAAACACAGAGAAACAAAAGGCAGCTGATGTGATTGGAAACGCCGGAGAGGGACGCTTTTGAAGGACATTTAGTGACCTTTTCATCATTCTTGCAATTCATCTGCCTAGCCTTTTCTCAACTATATTGGGGTCGGCTTCCAGTCTAACCGGGTGCAGCTGAATACCAGTATTTTACACGTAGCGACAGCCTATCTGACCTCCACAACCCAGTTACTGGGTAATACGATACCACTTGGTAAGACTGGCTGTCAGACTTTGGGACTTCTGACTACCCGTAACGACTGTCAAAGATCCACGAATGACAGCCGGGACCAAAGGCTTAACGTGCTCTCCGAGGTACGGAGGGTTCTCGGTGCGTAAAGATGGTCACCTATTTGACCGATCAACCTGTGCGGCTGTTATTATTTAGCCACGGTTCACTCTTTTGCCACTATCACAATTTATTTGAGGTCGGTGCAACATGTCTTATTCTTCCAGACTTCTCTATTAGTCGTCATCTCGCGAGTAAAGAAATAAGCAATATTAAATATAATTAAATAAATAATAAATGAATAGATAGACCTGCATATAAAATATTAAAAGAATAAGTAAATGAATGGAAATATAAATACATAGATAATAGGATATAAAATAATTCTAATGGATAAATTCAATACTTAATAATAATAAGTACATAATAATTATGAATAACAGATATATTTTAATAAGTAAAATAACAAAAATAAATTATAGCATAATACTTAATAATTAGGTATAGGTATTACATTAATAAAAATGAACAAGTTAAATAAATAACAAATTAATAGATAGACCTGCATATAAAATCTAATAGAAAAAGTAAATGAATGGAAATATAAAAAACATAGGATATAAAATAATTCTAACTTAGTAGCAAGGAAAATTAATAAAGCGCTCTTCCTCTCTCTACTTTCCTAAAAAAATTGCTGTGCCCGACAGGGTCCATAATTGTTTCTAGTATTTTTTTATTTACCACCTGTAATTACATTATGGATTGCAATAAACGATTTTTTTTTTTTTTTTTTTTATCTTTATTTATTATTAGGGACATTTATACAATTGTATATGCCAGTCCCATCGGACCTTACAACGTAATAGTACTACATGATAATAAAAAAACTTATCGGACCTTATAACGGAAAACGTAATAATACAAACTTAACTAAACTATAAGCAGCTCCGGAGTTAGGTGTCGACAAGATATGATGGAACATACAAACATCGTTCATATTTATCTTGAGCTCTCTAACTAAATCCTCTCTTGCAGACTGAAATCTGACACACTCCGTCAATAAATGGAAAACATCTTCCAATATGCCACACACCTCACAATTTGGTGAATCAATTTTTTTCATTAAAAATCCAAACATATTGAGCGGCATGTGTCCAGATCTCAGTCTGTGAGCTGTAACTATATTTTTTCTGCTTAGCCTAGAGTTACAAAACCATGGTATATGAGGAGGCTCCGAAACTATGGACCTGTACCAAATCCCTTTATCTTTCGATCTTTGATTAAAATACTCTTTCCAAACTTCATGACATTTATGTTTATACCTAGGCAATATTTCTATATAATTAGTTCCAATGTTTTTTTCTCTTCCACCAACAATACCCAACTTTGCTAAACGGTCAGCCTCCTCATTACCCTTTATACCTATATGTGAGGGAACCCATTGCAACTTCAGATCCATATCTCTTTCAGATAGATAGTGTATTTTAGAAAGAATTTCATAAGCTATCGGTGCACCTCTGTAACCAGAGGCGCATCGAGCTATATGTTGTAGTGCACTTTTGCTATCTACACAAATTAATGTTTTTCTATTTTCAATGGATATAATATACGTAAGTGCTTCTGAAATTGCAAAGAGCTCCAAAGACATAACTGACACATTATTATTTATTTTAAAGCAGGTATTTGCCGAATTCAAAGGATCATAGTAAGCAGCGCCATTACCATTAGCGCTCTTAGACCCATCAGTATATATTTTATAATAATCTTTATATTTGCCCGATATTTCTCTCAAAGTTTCTGCTTTCATTGAGTTGACATCATACGACTTTTTAGGTTTTTTAATTGAGTCCAAATTAATCTTTATTATATTTTGGATGTTAATCCTAGTTACCCATACATCCAATGAGAACATTTCTAAAATCGGAGATGAACTTGTATAGGGTTTTACTATACAAATATAATTAAAACGAATTTTTGTTGTAAGAGCACTTGTATCTCGTTTTATTGACCATAATGGAAGGGGCGGTGTTGCCAATATTTTTACAAAGCTTATTATTACGTTTCGTTGTACGAACATATTCCCGAGGCCCGAGAAACTAAACTAATTAAATTTAAATAGGAATAACTTATAAAGTATGTAACTTACTTACAAGCTAGACTACTTACAAATACAAGAGATTTATCAGAGCATTACAGTTTTATTAAATATAAAGTTAGGTTTTCAAAATAAAAATGAAAGTGATTTTTTTTTTCTTTTCAACTAAGTGCAGCTCATACAAAAGTTTTAGTTCTTATAAAAATAAAAAAAAATAAAAAAAACAATAATTCTAAAAGACAACATGCATCTATGTATGCCGCCTGAACATAATTATAAATAGTGATATGAATATGACAGTGAATAACATAAATATGACAATGTTTATTTTAAGTAACTCAAAGAAATTCACGAGTGGTGAATACCTGAGAATCAAACAGAATAACAACTACAAAAAAAAATATGTTTAAAGTTCTATTGGCAATGCACACATTTTATTTATGGATCTACGAGACACACCAGCAGAAGTTTTAACATCAGCGACCCTTATCATCTGATCTGGACCTGGATACAACTTTATGACCTTAGCTAGTGGCCAACGAAGAGGAGGACAGTTATCAGTTTTAAGGAGTACAATACTGCCTTCTTTGATATTGGCTTGAATGTTATGCCATTTTGGTCTATTATTTAGCTGGGATAAATATTGTTTGTGCCAGATGTTCCAAAAGCTTTGAGTTATCTGTGTGCATCGTCTCCAGAATCTAAGTCTATCAATGGGTATTTGAGAACAGTCTTGTTCTGGAATAGCAGTTATAGGCCTACCTATTAGAAAATGTCCTGGAGTGAGACATGACAGATCAGAAGGATCTCTATTCAAAGGAGTTAAAGGCCTGGAATTTAGGATTCCTTCGACAGAAATTATTATGGTATTAAATTCTTCATAGGTAAATTTATTGGGACCTACTATTCTTTTAAAATGGTATTTAGCACTTTTTACAGCTGCCTCCCAGAGGCCCCCAAAAGTAGGTGAATAACTAGGTATGTAATTAAATTTAATACCTTGAGAAGTGGCAAAATTGTTTATTGAAGATTGGTGCTCAGAAGAGCTGTGTAACCTGTACAGATCATTCAGTACATTTTCGGCACCTTTGAATGTTTTAGCATTGTCGCAATGAATGACACTAGGGAGACCCCTTCTGAAAATGAATCGCTTTAGAGCAGAAATAAACCTTGAGTGGTCATATCAGAAACTAGTTCTAGATGAATACTTTTAGTGACAAAGCACACAAAGACAACCACATAACCTTTGGAAATCACTGTTCTACGAAGACTTGACTGCTTGATCTGAAATGGCCCACAATAGTCAATACCAACAATACTAAATACAGAAGCTTCAGTAATTCGATCAGAGGGTAATGACCCCATCATTTGAGATGCTGCTTCAGCTTTAAAGCGATAACAAGTTACACATCTATTTAATATTTTCTTAACTTCCTTATAACAATTAACAATCCAATATTTTAATGATAAATTGCTTGTAGTTAATTTGAGACCAGCATGCATTAATGCTAAATGCTCGTTTTTAATAATTAAATCAGTTATGTGACATTTTTTCGGCAAAATTATAGGATGTTTTTGTGAATATGGAATATTACCAAGTTGTAATCTACCGGTTACTCTTATTACATTGTTACTGTCAATGAATGGAGCTAAAGATTTTAAATTTGTTTTTAAAGGTTTGTTACTTTTAATACAATCAATTTCCTTAGAGAATGAAGCTACTTGTACAATAGATATTATTTTGTTTTGAGCATTTTTTATTTCTATCAAGGACAAGTGATTATTTAATTTATTATTTTTGTTCTTACAATTGAACACAAATCTTAGAGTCCAAGCAATAATTCTTACAGTTTTATTCCAAGATGAGTATTTTTTAAGAAATTCAGGTATTACGCCTGTAGTGGTGGTTTAAATTAAGATCTCGTTCACACATAAGGTGATTGCAGGTGACCACGACTTCTGGTATGTAACCTGATGGTAAATGTGAAGGTATACCATTCCACCATAATGCATTACATTTTAATTCTTCGGGATTGCAACCTCGAGATAAGCAGTCTGCAGGATTGATTGCTCCATCGACATGACGCCATTGACAATTTTCTGTTAATGAATGAATTAACCTAATTCTATTAGTTACAAAAGTTGGTAAATTTTTATCAGACTCTAGCCAACATAAAACAACTTGAGAGTCAGTAAATAGATTTTTTTCATTAAATTGTATGTGTAAGTATACAGAATTAATTCTAGAATACAATTTGGCTAACATAACAGCTGCATTCAGTTCTAATTTAGGAATAGTAAGCTTATTTTTAATAGGTGCTATTTTAGACTTAGAGCATAACAAAGTAGTTTTAGTTTCATTACAGTGAGTTACTTTTACATAAATACAGCAACCATATGCTATTTGAGATGCATCACAATAGCCTAACAATTCCACATATTGAGCATTAAAAATATTAATGCTTCTGTCCATATTAATCTGTTCCATGGAAACTAATTGGACATAAAATTTATTCCATGACTTTAAAAAATTATCTGGTAACGGAGCGTCCCATCCAAGGTTCAGCCTCCATAACTTTTGCAAAAATTCTTTTGCCCTAACTGTTAAGGGTCCTGCCAGTCCTAGAGGATCAAAAAAGGAACCTATGACACTTAAGATGGTGCGCTTGTCCCATGCTTCTATTGTTTTGTTTGGAAAACTTACTTTTAGCGCATCAGTTTTAATGTCAAATGATACCCCCAATGCTTTCATAGATAAATTCTCTTTGCATAGCTCATGCTCCTCAAAATGCTGCTGACTTACAGGTATGCCTTTAAGTAGTTGAGAATCGTTGGCTGCCCATTTGTGAAGGTGAAAGTTGCCTCGTAGTAACAAGGAAATGAATTGATCTCTTACCTCAATAGCATCTGAAATTGTTTGACCTCCAAACAGCGCATCATCAACATACATACTATTACGGATTACCCATGCAGCTTTAGGGAACTCCTCAGCATATCTTGATGCTAGTTCCTCCAGGCACCTGGTAGCCAAATAGCTGGAGCTCCGGAGTCCATATGTAACAGTCTGCAATTCAAGAATAATTCTTTTATTGTTTTTGTCCCTCCATATAATATTTTGTAATTTTCTATGAGAAGGATGAAGAAAAATAGCTCTATACATATGCCTTATGTCAGACAAAAGAACATATTTATATGATCTAAACAATATTATGTCGAAAAGATCTTTTTGTACTTTGGGTCCATTTAACAGAACTTCATTCAAACTATTATGACTTGAGCTTGCTTTAGTATTTCCATTAAATACTACTCTTACTTTATTAGTTTTCCTGTCATTTTTTATGACAGGTAAATGTTGCATAAAATATCTATTTTCTATATCAGAAGGAGTAATAGGCAAGATTTTAGCATGACCTAATTTAATGTACTCATCTAGAAAATCAACATATTTGTTTTTTAACATTTTGTCTTTATCTAGCCTTTTTTCTAAATAAAGAAATGTTTTTTCAGCTACAGGAAATGTATTACCTAAGTTTAATTCTGTATAAGATGTTTTGAGGGGCAGGGACACTTGAAACTTGTTGTCTGAAAACTGTACCGAATTTTTAAAATCGGCTTCACAGGAGTCCTGCTTTGATGTAGCCTCCATATTGGTTTCAGGGACCTGTTCGGTTTCCCAAAACATTGTGAGGAGGCGATCAACCTGATCATCTTTACAAGAAGCAAAGGCATGCAATGAAATTGCTGAATTAGTACTTAAAGGTTCTTTTACCTCACCTGAAATAATTGACCCAAATTCAGTATTAATTAAATAAAGATTATTTTTGATTGGGATTTTAACAGGTAGCATAATTTTGAAAAATACATCAGCAGATAATAAAAATGATATTTCACCTGAAGTATTAAATTCATTGTCTGCTAGATCAGCAGAATCAGGTAAAACAACATTCTGAATATTTATCTTGTGCTGAGGTAAGTTTGGTGTAATGTGGTCAATGACAGAACAGTTGACCTTACATTTAAAATTATTTTTAAGCGATATAAAATCAACGCTTACAGATTTAGTTGTAGTTTTGGTATGCTGACCTAAAGCTATTATACTAATATTATTATCAGTGGTTTTCAATTGCAAAAATTTGACAATGTCAGATTTAATAAATGAAATTTGACTACCACTGTCCACTATGCCTCTAGCTATAATATGTGACATTCCGTCTTGGCTGAGGATTTTTGCCTTGATAGTGGGCAGTAGTACTGTGCTATTGCTGACATTGTTATGCAAGGAAGCTTTAGGAGCATTTTCTTCATGCAATAATGAGTTATGTTCTTTACTGCCACAAGATTTACATTTAAAATGAAAATGGCATTTGTTTTTGTGGTGATTTAGGCAAATTTTGCACAAATTATTTGTTGAAACAAATGCTACTCGTTCTTGAGGTGATAAATCTTCGAATTTTTTACATTGAAATAGTTTATGGGCTTTGTCATCACAGAATTTACAAGAAGATATCTGTTTGCTTGCTAGATTTGCTACTTTAATCTTTTTAGAAGAAGAATCAGACTTACCATCACTCCTCTGGCTCTCCTCATAGCTGCTGGCCCGTCTCTCAATAAACATGAAGAATTGGTCCAATGTTGGCAGCTCATTTGCTTTCCTGATAGCATGGAAATCTCTGCGAGAGAAAGGATCAAGCTTGCGCAAAAGAATGGGTAAGAGCACCATATCCCATCTATCTGTGGGTTGCCCTATAGCAGACAGAGCACCTATATGCTGACGAGCAAGTGTTAATAACCCTCTTAAGTTACTGGCATTACCCTTAACAATTGGTTCAAAGTCTAACATGGCTTGCATATGATGATTGATTACTAAAAACTTATTGTCGAATCTACTCTTTAACAAATCCAAAGCTTTACTATATGATTCATTAACTAAGGGCAAATGTTCTATAATAGACAAAGGCTCATTTTTGACATATTTTCTTAAATAGTACAGTTTTTGAACAGAATCTAATTTTTCATTATTATGAATTACAGCAGTAAACAATTCGATAAATGTTAGATACCTCGTAAAATCTTGGCCATCAAACACTGGTATGTCGATTTGTGGTAATTTCATCACCGGCTGGCTTGATGTTTCTGGGATGGATGACGTCGGTGATGGCTGTTTTAGCAGCTTCTTCAACTTAGCCATCACTGCTAGACATCTATCTTCTAAATCGTCCTCGCAGAAATCTTCTTCTGAAGTTTGCTGACATGCCATCTGAAGTTGGAGCGTTATGCCACTTGCGGCATCCAAAACGCCTTCAAGTTGCTTCAGTCGCAGCTCAATTGCCTCTTTGTCCAAAGGTCCTTTTTGTTGATCAAGCATGAAGTTTTCGGCTTTTGTTAATTTTCCTTTATACTGTGCCATCTGTGCTTTTAATTTTTTCTTGTCCAGTTCTGCAAGTTCTTCGTCCACCATGGAGCTTTTCCTTCGTCCACCACCCATGTTTTCTACGTGTTTTATTTATCCAGTCGAACGAAATGTAAACAAACTTGATTGATCGGAAACACAGATCGGAAACGTCAAATCTGTCAAACGTCAATGTCGCTACTGTCACTTTCCTTCCTGTCAAAATTAATGACAGCGTATGACAGACTGATAGCGCGAAGTTGGCTTCTTGGAGAAAAAATGGCGGATTTAATTTTCGATTATGGAATGCCTTGAATATATTACAATGAACTGTAAAATCCTCGGGAACAAGCTCAGAACTCCGAAATATGGTGGTATTTTGTCTGAACGGGTGTCGCTCGCCTCTGTTCACGATCAGCGTGTCGTATTTTATCAAGACGACTGGGTGACGCCATGCGTTCGCGCCGCACAACGCTACTCGCCGGTCGAGAAAATCACTGTATTTAAGCTTCACTTTCGATTTTTTGAGCACTCACAGTATAGCTTGATGATTAATTTGTTTCGGCACCAATGTGTATAGGGTTTTACTATACAAATATAATTAAAACGAATTTTTGTTGTAAGAGCACTTGTATCTCGTTTTATTGACCATAATGGAAGGGGCGGTGTTGCCAATATTTTTACAAAGCTTATTATTACGTTTCGTTGTACGAACAAACTTATACTTTCCTCCCTAACCTCCTCAAAAGCAGTAACAAGTAGTGGAATCTTTTTATTTGCCCAATATCTGTTGTGCCTAATAGCGCTAAGCTCTGATAGCTGTTTTATTACTAAATTATCGGATGTAGAATACGACTTTAAACAATATTTGAATGCTAACCATCTTCTCCTAACATGCAGTGGAGGCACACAGAGCTCGCACTCCATAACGTGTATCGGAGTGCTTCTTATAAAACTCCCTACTACTCTTAAAGCCTGATTTTGTATTTTTTCTAGTTTGTAAATATTTGTTTTAGCACTATTGTCATATAAGAAGCACCCGTAGTCTAGCCTACTTCTAATTAAAGCTATATAGAGTCTACGAAGATGAGTCTGATGGACACCCCAAGAGGGACTCGTAAGAATTTTAAGTAAATTAAGATGCCTCTGAATTTTTTCGACTATTTCGTTGATTTGTTTACCCCAGCGTAATGTCTTATCTAGCCAAACGCCCAAATATTTATAAAGACACACATTGTTGAGTTCATTATTATTTATTAGAAGTTGTATTTGCTGTTGTCTAAATCCCCTACTAAAAACACAATATTTCGATTTACTTATAGATAGTTCAAGTCCTAATTCCTCCAATAAAATTGTAAAAGTATTTAAAGCATTTTGAATTTTATTCTGACCCTCTGCGATATCCTTACAAGTAGTATACAATACGAAGTCATCTGCGTACTGGCATGAATACACATCGACAATATCCCGACAAAACTTGTAAGTGGCTATATTGAAAAGTAACGGAGAGATGGGATCACCTTGGGCTAAGCCATTTCGCGTATATCTGACCATATCAATTGCAGACTCATCAGCAACTTTAAGGTGACGTTCACTAAGAAAGTTCCATAGATATTGGCAAATATTTTTACCAACACCCAAGGTATCAAGAACCTGCAATAATTTGTCTATTAATATATTATTATATGCACCTTTGATATCAAGAAAACAAGCAAGAGTTGAAAGATTCTTTGAAAAGCCTATCTGAATTTGAGTCACTAAACGTGTAAGGCAATCATAGCTGGATTGTCCTCTCCTGAAACCGACTGTATTTGGCGACAAAATCCGATTCTTCTCCACATACCATTCGAGTCTTTTGGTAATCATAGCATGAAAAATTTTGCATGTACACGACATCAATGAAATAGGTCTTGGCTTACCGTTAGCATACGAGCCAGCACCCGGCTTTGGTATTGGGATAACTCTAATATCACGCCACTGCGATGGAAAATTACCGGAATTTAATATGATATTATAGATTTTGAGTAAGAACAATTTACCAATTGGTGGTAGGTGTAAAATCATGGAATACGTAATCTTGTCATCGCCTGGAGCAGTATCTTTTTTCTTTAAACAGTTATTCAGCTCCTGCAATGTAAACTCAGATTCGAGCAACACATGTCTAGATGTAAAGATAGGTTTTAGCGAAACGACATAATCTGGTGCAAGATCACATAACATTTCTCTCTTTAGCTCCTGAGGACACTGGGTATTAGATTTCCTATAACCCTTCACCCATCGCAGTCGACACCACATGTCTGAAGCTGAAACTTTGTAATCAATGTCTTCACACAATTTCTTATGATGATTAGATCTCGCTTTTTGAATAGACTGTTTAGCCTTCAAAGTTTTTCCTTCAAGTGATGCAAGGTTCCTTGGTGTTGGATTCCCTCTAAATTTTTTAAGTGCCAGTCGACGCTCTGCAACCAACTTAGATATATCTGGACCCCAATATCCCTTCGGCTTAAACTTATTATTTGGTATATTACAAAATTTAATAAGTTGAATATTCTCATCGGCTGCTCTATTTATTTGACAGGTGAAATAATCGTACAAAACCTGAACATCACCGTCCGCATCGGAAAGAGGAAAGCTATCGAGAAGACCATCTCTATATCCAGTCCAGTTGGCTAATTTGTAGTTGCGTTTTTTATGGAAGTAAACATCCTCGTAGTAATTTACTTTAAATTTAATGAATAAATGATCACTACCTAAGTTTTCGTTCATAACAATCCAGTCAAAATTAATAGCGATGTCCACAGATGCAAATGTAACATCGGGTGAAGAAGATTGCAAGATATTATTCACTAACTTAATCCTAGTGGGCTGTCCTGTATTCAGAGATGTAAAACCAAATTCTAATGCTGACTCAAAGATTTGTTTACCTCTATTATCATTTTTATACGACCAATTAGTGTGATGAGCGTTAAGATCTCCCGCAACTAAACAATTATTTGGAAACAAAGAAAAAATTCTATCCCAATCTGATTGTGTAGTATGAACGGAACTAGGACAATAAATTAAAATGATATGCTTAATATAGCCACAATTATCAAGTTTAATACATAATATCTCGATGCCCGGATTATTTGAATTTATCTGTAATTCCTGTACTTTTAATGAATTATGAGCCACGATAGCAACCCCACCATACGAATCCTCTCTATCTTTTCTATAAATATTGTATGGATTAGTATTTACATAGACCTCTTCTCTCAGCCAAGTTTCGCTAATTAATGCTAAATGTATTTTTTCTTGCAACAGTAAACATTTAAATTCCTCTAATTTGGGTGTTAAGCTCTGTGCGTTCCACTGCATTATATTCAAATTGATATTTTTACGTGAACAAGCCATCTTTAAACACAGAAATAATTGTATTATAAACATCTCCTTCCTTAAGTAATCTCCAAACTAACTGAAAACATTGTTCAAATATAAAATTACATACTAATTTAACTTTGACATCGAAGCTACAATCGGACAAACACACTTCTTTTAGTTTATGAAATAATATTTTAAAGTCTACATTACGTTTTGTGGGTTCTTTCTTTCTTTCCATACTTTCTTGTTGTAGATGGGATTCCTCTTTATTATCAATTGTGAAATTACGACTCTGATCTGACTTTTTTTTCTTTTTCTTTTGTTTTCTTACAGATTTACCTAGAATGAGTGAATTTACCGATTCCTCCACACTTTCCTCTCTGTCTTCACTATTATTATTTAGTTCACTTCTTTCCGGAATTTGTTTCTCTGGGCGACCTTTTGTGACTAAAATGTCCCTATACGAAGTCTTATCATTATTTAAATAATTTGATTCATTATGTGTTATTTTCTCTGTAGTCTGATGTTCAACTGGTGTTTTTCTTCCTTCTAAATATGTGGACAGGGCTTTTCGGTATGTAGTATTCTTATCACACATTATTTCTCGTATTTTCTTTTCTTTAATAAACATAGGACATGACTTTTCTAACGCCATATGTGGCATTTTGCAATTTATGCATTTGTAGTTTGTAGTTTCACAATTGCTATGATTTTCCCCACATTTTGGGCAGCGTATTACTTTTGTTGGACATGACTTTATTAAATGCCCAAAACGCCAGCAACCCGAACATTGCGTAACTGGAAACATATATGGTTCCACTTTAAACCGACACCCATACATAGACACATATGGGGGTAAAGTGGAACTTTTAAAGCATAGTCGTACTGTCTCGCTGTCCACCCATTCTCTAGACACTTCGAGGCGTTTTAATCTTCTGATACTGACAACTTCATATTCACTTTCTAGGCTCTGCTGTATTTCTTCTATATCTATGTTTAGATCTATCTGTTTCACAGTTCCATAGGATAAATTGACTTCATTTACAAATTCGCACCTGTACCCCATATCTAGAAACTTTTGACACTTAACCAGTTTTTCAGCGTTCTCTCTGTCTTCAAATTCTAAAATTACTTTGTATGCGGTTTTATACTGTATTTTGATTATGTTTATGATATTTTCTGACCGTAATAACTTAGCTAAACCAAATTGTTTTGGTAATACTGTATCTTTTCCCGTAATGCTCATGACATGACCCTGTGATTGTACACTTCTTTCACCACTCACACTGGTATCAGATTTTCTGGATAATCTTCTTGCTAGCTTTTTGTTTCCTCTTCTAACGGTTATAAATCCATCTTCGTCTTCTATAATCTCCTCACTATCCTCTCTAATTCTTTTCTCTGGGACCCTCTGAATCTCCATCGGAGTACTACAGCTCTTCTCCATTATGCATGGATTAACTTGTTGCTCACTTTCTTTTAATATTTCCTCCTCCACACTGTCACTCCCACTCGATTCACAACCGACATCCGTCACTTTATCCATTATCAGTAAACATTTGGATAATACGAAAATACGTGGGTAGATGTATAAAAAGTTAAGAACGGAATATTAACTATTTATAATAGTCACTCCCTTTCTAACCATATCATCTTTCACACAGTCCATCATTATTTCATTGGTCTTCTCCTACTCTTATATCCATCAACATTCATACTCAAAATTTTGCTCACGACATTTTCCTCATTCATCCGCATCACATGCGACTACCATAACAACCTTCCACACAACTTTTCAGTCACCAGTGACGCTTTCAGGCTTTGTCTTGCTTAAAACCTGATCGGACTACAATTACTAACCCGACAGTTATCTCTGGAGATTGTAGAAATCTTTCTGATGGCGATTACTCTTTTTAACTGTCCATTCTGAAACCAACTCCTACACTTTAACCCTTCGGAATGAGCAAATTAATGTAACCTATAAAGATTAACTTGTTTTTGGAAAACATGTTAATTAAAACGAATGTAATCAACTAATTACTCCTGTTTTTCACGAAATGTTAATGTTTATAGAAACAACACCACATGTGTATAAAGATAAATAAATAACACCAGTCTATCAACCGAGCGACCCTTTGCCCCTTATCTAAGGTTGTTAACCACCATACATCACGCCCTCGAATGACCCATAAACTTCCCAAAAGAATCCACTTTATGTTATTATAACACTCTTATCTTGCGTTAGTAGTGACACTGGGTATCTGTGGCGGATTTATTGAAGCTATATTTTTAAGCTGTGGCACTTTTTGGATTTATTTTGTATTGAACGGCAGGGTAGAGCAATTTTGATTTAAATAAATTGTATTCAAAACAAAAAATAAACAATGATAAATTGTATTTGTTGTATGTACCTAATGTATGTTGTATAAATGTGGGTCTTATAAGAAGGCTAAAAGTCACGCAAAGGGCAATGGAGAGGGCTATGCTAGGAGTTTCCTTGCGTGATCGAATCAGAAATGAGGAGATCCGCAGGAGAACCAAGGAACAAAGAACATAGCCCGAAGAATTGCCAAACTTAGGTGGCAGTGGGCAGGGCACATTGCTCGCAGAACAGATGGCCGACGGGGCCGAAAGGTTCTCGAGAGACGACCGCGTACCGGAAGACATAGCGTTGGAAGGCCTCCCACAAGGTGGTCCGACGACCTTGTGAAGGCTCCAGGCATCCGTTGGATGCGAGAAGCACAGAACCGATCGAAGTGGAGGTGCTTGGGGGAGGCCTATGTCCAGCAGTGGACGTCTTTTGGCTAAAATGATGATGAGCTAGTTAAAGATTGGCAAAACCCATAGTCGACCCATGATTACTATTTAGTTTGTTTGAATAAATCACTTTTTTATTACAATGTTACGATTTATTTGATAGTTTCAAAATACTCCATTTATGCATTAGTATTTTCATATTATCGTCTCCACATATAGTACCTATAGACTCATTAACAGTTCCCATAATAAAAAAAACACGATACACAGCACAACCTCATTAATTTACTTTTAATTTCTCCAAATGCGAGCCAAACACGCTTTTCCAATTTTCCGTTAGAAGCGTGACTAATGTCGTCTATAATGACTATTTTACATTTTTCAAAACTCATTCAATCTTCGTTGAAGCGATGCACGCAATCCGATAATAAAGTCAGTCGAGAACGCAATATGGCGTTTTTCAATACCAGTTCAATTTTGGGCACGAAAACAAAAATCGGAATTTAGAAGTTTGCTGTAAATCGTTTTTCATTTTTTACATGGCAGTCGCAGAATGGTGTTGGTAGTCTGTCTTTCTTTTAAATACCTAATGATATTCGAAGCTAACAACACCACTAATTCTCGGTTCCTATAAACAAAACCAATTTTCGTACCAATAGTAGCATTTTTTATTGCCAAACTGGGCATATAAATACATTCGTAAGCTAGTTTTACCTGTGATAGCTTCTTCCATATGGGAGGGTCCTCTGTGCAAAGCTATGACGCCTTTTCTTCAATATTGTTAAGGGGCTTACAGGACCTAACCGCAAAAAACGCAAAATTTAGAAACAATAAAAGGATGTGATCGACTACAATAAACAAAATCAGAAAAATATATGATATTCTTCAGGATCTATGCTAGGATAGTGTGTTGAAAACATAATACAATTAATTTGATACGATAGAAAAGAATCATGAAGATACCTCTAAAAACTTTATTTTTACAATAAAAACCATACATACAATCATTCTGATTTTTTGTCAGATTATTCTACAAGCAACATACTAAAACATTACTGTTTTAATTTTTTAGTCCAAACAATAGATTTTTTGTAATTAAATAATTGCTTCATATTTTGCAATAAATTACCAACGTTGTATCATCGCGCTTCTCTTTCTTTTCTATGCAGTCAGACAGTGACCGCGCTTTAGGTCATGTAAGCCCCTTAAACATCGGCGGGACGGCTGAGGGAGAGAGCCTCCCGTCCCAGCCGCCACGGGAGACGCTCCGGGCGTCGGGAGCCGCGCGACGACTCGCGGCCACCGTAGGCGCGGGCCTGCGGGCGGAGAGTAATGGGTAGCTCACCGTCCGATCAGGACCAGGCCCATACCAGACGGCGCGTACGTGTTCCACGCGCGCCTCAAAGAGATGTCAGCATCAAGTGAAGGGGCCCGTCAGGGCCGAAGCCTGCCGGGTCAGCAGGATTGTCCGAAAGGGTTACCGCTGGCCCGGAACATAATGGGCTAAGGAAGGAACACGGGTGGGTTTTAGTCAGTAAGAGTCACTCTGACACTCCCTTCCGCTCCACCCAGAGCGGGAGGGGTCATTAGATGACTTCCCGTCCTCAAAAAAAAGCCCCTTAAAAATACAAGTCTTAATTTTAACCAATAACATTCCGTAAATTATAGGAATCGGCCATTGGATATTATTACGAGTAATATACGTATACATAAACAATCGAAAAAATGTCGTAAAAATAGATTTGAGTATTAATATGGACGGCTATAACTCTATAAGAGTAGGGGAGGACCAAAGAAACGATGGATGGACTGTGTGAAAGATAATATGGTTAGAAAGGGGATTCCTACCGAGATAACAACTGATAAAGAAATATGTAACATGTTGCGCCGACCCCAAATAAATTAGGTTAGGGGCAAGAGAATGAAGGCTCCTTCAAAGAGGCGCGACACGACACGCGACATAAAGTCACCGCAAGTCGCGCAACGATCGGTGCCTTTGTGTCGCGCGCGATTATATATCGTGTGTCGCGCCTGTTTGTAGGAGCCTTGGTGATGATGAACAGAAAATTAAAAAAATAGAAAATAAAATAAAGTAAATTAAAAGTACATAATTATATTTTCATCCCCCCATCTCGGAAAGGGTATTTTTGCTCTTCGATATCTGAGTGCAAAAGCTGTTTTTATCCGCTAGAGGATAAAGTAAATTGAATTTAGAACATCGTGTGCACTAAGTTTGTGAATTCAAAACATCATTAAACCTATTTACTTCTAACTCCATGGTGCCGAATTTATCATACAACTTTTTTTTATTTTTTAAAAACTCAGACTCGGCACCTTCTTGGTGTACTTTTTTTTAATTTGTTAAAACGTCATATTGTTAAAACCTTAGGTTAAAAATAAAAACAAGAAACTTGTAAACAAGTAAAAAATCTAAAATGAGTGTATCTAGCGACGACGACGAAGTTTATTTGACGCCAACAGAATTGACTGAAACTGTAAAAAATGCGCAAATGAGCTTTCTCCCTCAACACACGCGAGAAGTATTTGAAACAGTACGATATGTACGTGGCGACTAGCTAAAGGAGCCAAAACTTTATCAGAAAACGTTTTGCTGGCATATTTTATTGAATTATCCGAGACCAAGAAATCAAGCACTCTATGGAGTACGTATTCAATGCTAAAAGCAACAATAAAGATGAAAAAAAAACACCTATCCTAAATTAGTGGCATTTTTAAAAAGAGCCTCATCATTTCCTCACTGAGGTGGGATGAAAAGTTACGTGTTGCACTCGAGTGCAAAGATTTTTCACCTCGTGCTCTTTTGATTCCATCGCTAACGCTCAGGATTCTAATTTTTGAATCCTTCGCTTGCTCGGTCATCAAAATTGAGCACGCGGTTAAAAAGCAGCTTTGCACTCTTGTATAACAAATAACTATTATAATAGATTGACTACGTTTACGGCGTGATTTAATTGTGGGGATCCGACCGGAATAACTCGAATAGTCAGACAAAACCCGACCTCATCTAGTTTAAAAATATATGATTGACGTGTGTAAAAGTGTTTGTACATACCTACTTACAGAAAATAAATCATTTACCCAACTTAGACCAAGACAAGGACATTTATTCGTTGGATATGGTAGGTACAAAGTTGATTATACTCTAAAAAACAATACAGAACACTTAATCAAAATAGAAAACGGTCTTCAAATCTACAGTCTGCAAAGCCTACAACTTTCTCTTTATTAACATAATAACCTAACAATTAAACATAAACTCGTGAAAAGCTAAACAAGCGGTGTGCAATGAAGCGAGCTATCACACCAGCGATCCGACCAGATACCTGTCGCGTTCGCTTATCAGCGGGGCGGATCAAAGGTGTCGCTTGCTTTGCGACGCCGCCGCCGCCGCCCACATCCGATGGAGGTGGATCCACAGATCTACAGTGTTCTTTAGCAATGGTGGTGACGTTTCCTTTTATGTTTCAGTGACGGTTCAGTTTGCTTTGAGATTTGGGTAAGTATGGATGAATGTTTTAGACTAGGTATTTCATAGTAGCGATGTCTGTTAAGAATTTGTGAGGGACTTAGGTGAATATCATGGACTTTATTTATTTATTAAAACTCCATGCACAAGTAAAAACATACTGTACAAAGGCAGACTTAATGCCTGACGCATTTTCTCAAAAAAAAAAAGTCATTTATTCAAATTAGGCTGAGAATCAGCAGTATTTTCGAACGTCAAAATGAAATAAGACAGTCCCTAAAAAAACTGATAAGTTTTTAGAGAATCAATTATCTAATCCCCTTATTTTAATCTTGATGATTTCTAAGTATTAAGTCTAACCGGCCGATTCTGTAAAAATCTCACCGTGAAAACTTAGGTGAAGTGAGTTTGTTTTTGCTAGGAATTGACACTATTGTCAGCTCCCTCCACGCTCACTTCACCTAAGTTTTCACGGTGAGATTTTTACAGAATAATACAGCTGTTTTCCTCACGATGTTATCCTTCACCGCTAGTCTTCGATTTAGAAATACATAAAACTAAATGTATGTGATGATTCATTTCAATTTACTTGTAACTGCATGTACGACAAGATACGGCAAAATCAATTAAACATTTGGCAAGGTACCCAAAGCTCTTAGAATTGACTCATCATGCGTCATTCTTACTGAACACCGTCTCATATCATTATAATGTTATACGTAGATATAAGAAAGAACACTTCGTTTTATATATCGTTTTCTATTAATAATTATAGACGCTAAACATTTGAAGGACTTCGGGCATTTCCGTAAACAACGATCGGTTCCGAAGTTTCATAATTTTTAAAAATTTAATGAATCTGTAAAGCTAAATACATTGGGAACTATTGAAGAGTCTCTTATTATGATAAGTAAACAAAAACTATTAGGGATCTAACCTGTTATTTATTTTATTTAAAATATTTTTTTTGTTATGAAGATACATATTTCTTTTTATAAAATAATTAAAAATAAATTTTGCATTTGGTATTGATAAGATTTCATTCCTTATTGACCAATCGCAGCATAATCCGCCTATATTACTGTCACTGCTGGGACACAGGCTTCCTCCGCAGGTGAAACCGCGGGACGCCTGCTAGTTTACTTATATTAATACTAGCAGCGCCCCGCGGTTTCACCCGCGTAAGTTTCGATCCCGTGGGAATATCGGGATAAAAACTATCCTATGTCCTTTCCAGGGACTCAAACTATCTCTATTCCAAATTTCATCTAAATCGGTTCAGCGGCTTAAGAGGAAACAGGGCGTGCGATTCTCCATACAAATGTATTCCCCTTTTTTCTTCATGAATAATGCCTCTAGAGCAATTTTTTTTTATAAAATCAAAGTCTGCTGTAAACACGAGTCCCTGTCATTTTCTTTTTTTCATCAACTAATTAGTAAAGAAAATATGACCCTCTAAAAATTACGAAAAATGCCCAATTTTTACCGCCGTGATTAGAGGACTACCAGACAAATTAGAAAAGTTTTTAACATTAAAAAAATTATAGGAACCTAAACATACTCTTTTTTAAAATGTTATGTAAAAAATAATTGAGTCGGCTCAGTTTTCGAGGAGAAAAAAGGGGAGTACGAAACGTCGATCTCGTCAAAATTTTTGTGATAGTTTCCGTCTGAGCTGCAGCTGTCGCATATCAGACGATCAATGGCCTAAAGTTTGGAATCAGTGGACCCTGCATCGCGGCAGGCCCAGACGGAGATGGCGTTATGAGCTGCACTCCTCTAATAAAGATCGGTGCATTTATAAAAAATAAATAACATTACATCGAAAGAACAACAAAACACAACAACAAACAAACATAACAACAACACATAAAAACAACAAACAACAACAATGAACAAGAGCAATGATGATGACATGCATGGATGATGATTTATTAACATATAAATAACATAAAACATGCATGCATGCATGCATGATGATTTATTAACATAGGTATAAATAACATAAAACTCATCTAAACGCATTTCGAATAAACGGGAAAATTTTCTCAGATTCCGATTCGGCAAATGGGGACACGGGGATCGATTGTACGCTAAACACTCGTCACACGCTTGTCCCTCGTAAACGTTACATTAAATAAATGTGTTACGAACATCAAAGGACGGTTTATTGTCGTGACGTCAATCAAACTGCGAATACAGATAAGAAATAATTTAATTTAGGTACGGTGCGTGGTGAAAGTGTCATCTGAAAATGAGTCATGCTATTTCCTGTTGTCATCAAAAGTATTTTCAGTCACGTACAAAATTGAATTGGCGTTTTATATGGTAAAGGCAAAACGATTTTTTAAAATGAAATTATATATTTAATCAATCAAAGTATATACAGACGCCAGCACATCAAGCTACCCGAAACTGTCAAATTTTCCCAATCAGTTTTAAACCTTATGCTTTAGTGATAAAGTTGAAAATCTATTAAATAAATTTGACTGATTGTGGTAGCTTGTTGTGCTGGCGTCTGTACCATTGTTATCTATGAACTTTCGCCATTGTATATGTCGTTTATTGAATCCTTTGCTGAAAACATTGTGGCTGCGTGAATCAATAGAATTATAGGTGAGGTATAAAATCTTTGAAGGCGGTTTTGTTTGCCTCATCGGAATTGAATTTTTTTCCTTGCAAGAAATTGTCCAAATTCCAGAAAAAGTAGTAATGTGATAGAGTAAGGTCCGGGAGTTTGGCGGAAGATGGTGTCGGAAAAATTCCAGTCGCAGTTCTTTGTCGCTCCGTGGTCGCGTAGTAGAGTAGCGTTTATCTACCTATTATTCATGAAAAAAATTTTAGATTTATATCAAAATAACCTTGATATTTATGTTAAAAGAACCTTGAGGCTTATCTGCATGCCTAGATTATGAATTCTCATTTTAGTTCAATAAACTTTTATGGTTATAAAAAAGATGTTGCGTGATTTCATGCTATAGAAAATTTTGTTATTTCCCTCTGAACTAAATTTGTTCAAAACACGCTCAAATAAATCGAAAACTTCGATTTTTACCGGTTTTACCGGCTGCGGCAAAGCAATAAAAAGGATTATTATATTTTACGAGATGGTAGGTATGTATTAAAAAACTAAGGGAGTTATGACCTCCTTTATAAAGTAACTGTTAGCCTGTATCTCTGGTCTTCAAATGATCTGACCAAGATTATGTCTGGACTTTAGAAGAGACTGTGACCTCTGAGTTTGTTTCGGCCTCTCTTCTCAGTATAGTCAGTAGGAAACGCCGACCTCATCTAGTTTAAAAAAATATGATTGACGTATAAGAGTGTTTGTACAAACCTACTCACAAAGGCTGGCTTGATCGCAGAACTGGAAGTCAAAGAGATACCTTGACTTCCAGTTCTGCGATCTAGGGCTAATGTGGACCACTGGTTGTTTTTTTTTCCAACTCTCTGTATGAGAACCATGTAGGTATGTATGTATAATATGTCTTTACCCTGCAATAGAACAATAATCGGCTGGTATTGTTATAAAAAAACAAAAACATAAAGGCTCTTTCAAACAAGCGCGACACGCGATAAAATCGCGAATCGTGCGCGACATAAAGGCACCGCTCGTTGCGCGACTTGCGGTGCCTTTGTGTCGCGCGATTCGCGTCGCGCGTCGCGCCTGTTTGCAGGAGCAAACAGGCGGAAAAGTCATTATTTTTCATTCTTTTTAAGTCACCCGGAATCTGGATTTGTGCCAGGATAATTTACATCCCTCAGCTAAAGAATAATTAATACAACTTTCATAACAAAACTACAAGACTTGTTTATAAAACTAAAGCTACCCACGCAAGGCATCTTTTAATGATTCATGAACTTTTAAATAAATTATGATTTCGCACATGGCAAAACTGTGTATGATGTACGCGTGATGGATGTTTTGGATATAAAGGCCACTTACCGACGGACAGACGAACTCCAGACATTTACTATAAGCATGTTTTGACGTAATCAAGTCTTTTTAAAGCTTATTGAATCATAGGATTAGCATTGGTTATCAAGGCGTACCTACTACATACAAAATACATGCATACACAAACTCTTCTCTCCATGAGGGTAGGCAGAAACTACAGAACGCCACCGCTACGATCCTCACATAAACTCCTTTTGCGTGTTACAAAATATGAAGATCAAAACATATTTGGATTACTGCTACAAGAATGCATGATAGTTGTATAGGTATCTAAATATTCTATCGATCCTTTTTTATTTTATTTTATGTATTAATAATTAATGTTAAGTGAAAGTTGTCGCCCCCAATCACATGAGACTTTAACATAATTGGCGAAATGCGGTTGTACAGGCACATCAAGCTACCCGTCACTAACTGTCAAATTTTCACAATCAACTTTGAACCTTAAGCTTTAGCGATAAAGTTGAAAATATATTAAAGAAATTTGACAGATTGTAGTAGCTTGATGTGCTGGCGTCTGTACTAGGTGCATTTTCGGGGATACAGGAGTGATGTTATGCGTTTATGTAATGTAAATTATAATTATTTTTGAATAAGGACATCTTTTTTTTGCAACTAAGGACCAAATACATCTGCTGCAATTTACAGACACCCAAAGTGATTACCCTAGGTAGTATATTCACTGCATAATAACTACACTAAAACATAAACAAAAAATCTAACATATTCTCATAAAAACTTCTCACCCAATAATTCCCACAATAGTCAGCCACAACGTTTTCAATAAACAAACAATTCAAATTCTTCACAGCAGCTTCAATAAGAGGCGCACGTAGTGGGGTAGGTAACGCGTTAATAATAAATTCTGGCCATTCTGAGCGTCTTTCTGCGCAGTCACGTGAGCCAACCATATCCCATATTGTTATTAACGTATATATACTGGAATTATATCATACATGATGTTAGAAATAATATTATTATGTATGAATAGTAGAAAATAATTAGTTTCGTGATAGACGGATTAATGGGATGACTCACAGACAACGCGCTGCTACACTAAAGATGAGATAAATATCTTCTTTAGCAGCTGCATAGGAGTACTAAGACTTTACTTTCAATGGAAGTAGACATTTAAATCTTTGAGACTGTTTTTTTTTAATAGAGGTGGGAAAAAGACGAAAACCGAATATCCTTAAATATCATGAAATGCATTTGTAATGAACAGCAGTTCTCTATGTCTCCTTCCTCTAGCTTATAGTTTTTGTTCCTAGATCGACGCAGGAATAAATTACAGAATTTTGAAAGCGAGGTTTTCCATTGAAATGTAAATTTCTCGTGCACTCGCACTATTTTTCTTGCGGAGCGAAAAAATGTCCCGCAAAAAGCATTGGTTCTCGTCACAGGTGTTTTTTTAACAGACGTTTGGAATCAACACATGGCAACCAGAAACAATAGTAGGTAGCGATTTCATTCCAGATGCATCGTCTTCACATAATTATATAATTAATGTATACAAAATATTGGTAAACTTTTTAAATGAGTATCTAACGGTGGAATTTCTTGACCTTTCGTATCTACCTTTTGGAAGGGGCGACTGAATCAATTCTATTTTCTTGTAAATTTTGACGTTGAAAAGTGTATTTTATGTGTCTATTACAATACATACATACATATTACAAATAAATTATTTGACTTTGATTTTAAGTGCGAAAAGATGACATGCGCCCGCTATGTGGGAAATAAATGTGTTTGAAAATTGATCAACATCAACCAGAACCAAAACTAACAATCCAGATAACATAAAGGAGCCGGGCCGGTCCTTCGTATTTCGAAGTCGCCCAAAAACTAAAGTTTCCCAATTCCGACCATTTCTGAAGTTCGCAAGTTGGGCATTTACTTGTACCAGTCTCGTTCTGTTGGCTCAACAAATGCCAGACGATAGTTATCTGTATGTTATCGGTTGTCTATTGTGATTTAGGGATCTTTACTTTTTTCGACGTGTAGAGCCTTGAGCACAGTTGCTAGAGATTTTATAACAGACTTCAAAAAAAGAGGGAGGTTCTCAATTCGACTGTATTTTTTTTTTGTATGTATGTAGATTATGTAGGTATGTTACGCGATATCTCCGACAATTTTGGATCGATTTAAAAAAATCCTGGATTCTTTTTAATGGATAGGTTATGCCTCAGAGGTGGTCCCATATAAATTTTATTAACTTTTCTTGGGTATTTTTTGAGTTAGCTTCAATAATGTGTATTTTTTCACTTTGCTTATAATAATGATAATAACTTCCTGTCACAGATATTTGCATTTGGGGTAGGTACAATAAAAAGTGAAAAACAACCGGCTTCCAAAAAAAAAACACACTTATTTTTCACACACATACTTAGATATTTTTCACTTTGAGGTTTTTCACACTACTTTTCGCCTCGCTGCTTCCTTACGACTAGGCACTCCTTGCTGCTCTCCCCATCGCTGTCACTGTGGCGAAGATGTCAACAGCCTCGGACACCACGGCTTGTCTTGCAGCCGAAGTGCGGGTCGCTTAGCACGGCACGCAAACATTAATGACATCATCCGACGAGCTCTTGTTACCGTCGGCGTTCCAGCTGTATTAGAACCCAATGGCTTGGCACGCGACGATGGCAAGAGACCGGACGGTATGTCTTTATTTCCATGGAAGGTGGGTAGGCCTTTAGTTTGGGACGCAACGTGTGTCGATACTCTTGCGCCATCCCATCTTCCTGGCTCGGCGTGCTGTGCTGGCGCTGCTGCTGCGGCTGCGGAAAACCTCAAGCGGCGAAAATATGATAACCTTATCGGAAATTATATTTTCGAGCCGTTTGGGGTTGAAACCCTCGGGCCGTGGGGTCCGAGTGCTCATGGTCTTTTTAAAGAAATATCTAAACGGCTGGTTGACACTTCCCGTGACTCAAGAGCTGGCTTTTACCTTGGCCAGAGGCTGAGCATCGCGATTCAACGTGGTAATGCCGCCAGTCTCTTGGGTACATTACCAGTCGACAGCGATGCAGATGAATTTTTCGACGCAATTTTTTAGTTTCTGTATAGTTTTAGTTAAGTTAGTATTTAATTTTAATTTTGTTATTTATTTAAATAAATTGTAATTAAATAAGTTAAGTACCTAAATAAATAAACAACAACTTAAATGATATAATAACTCTACCTTTGAGGTTTGTTTTTGGAAAAGTTTTTATTTTTTTAATGTAAGTAAGTAAGTAGTGTGTGTGTGTGTGGGGGTGTGTGTGTGAGTGTGTAGTGTGTGTAGTAGTAATGTATGTAATGTAATGTAATAATGTAGAAAATGCACAGTTTCTATAGCAATCTTCATGCGAGTGATATCGCGAGGTACAGCTAAAATACCTGTGTATCTATTATAAAACATCTCGCCTCACCATTAATGTTTTGAAGTTGTTTAGACGACCTTATATCCATTATCCGGTCACTGATTGGTTGCTACTGACAATTTTCAAATGGAACACATTGACCCAGCACTTCTCAGCAGTCATTCTTACGACCTCTTAAAGGCTCCTACAAACAGGCGCGACATGCGATATAATCGCGCGCGACACACAGACACCGCCCATTGTGCGATTTGCGGTGCCTTTGTGTCGCGTGTCGTGTCGCGCCTGTTTGTAGGAGCCTTAAGTAGACCAATGAATCTTTTGCTAAGATTATGATTAGCTTATCTAATCTATACGGTATCTACCTGCATAAAAAATATCTAAATTAATTTAATGCACATTATGAAAGTAGTCTGTTCAGAATCGTTTACTGAATCGGTTTTTTTTATTTTTAATATTGGTATTTTTGATTCCAAAAATAATTAAAACTACGTAAATTACAGTCACACTTCCGCCGTACATTCATTAAAACAGAAGACGAATTAGCAGGGGATCGAGCCGGGGGGGTGGAGGGGGTTCAGGGGATCAGACCGAAATAAATCAAACAAACAAACCAACATGTACGAAGTACCTTCTAAGCTAGATCCTTATACGTGTAGGTACGTGCATAGATTTGTAATGTGACCACAATTTTCTCCCACAAACAATACAATGTGACCGCAATGTATAAATTATTTAATTAATAAACAATGTTTTATACATAATAGTAAACATTCAGTGCATGTATTATAATTATAACATAATATTCTAATTGGGGTGTTTGGTGGTGTGGGTTAATTCCGGATATGTGGTGTATGTATTGTTTCGTATTTATTAGCATATTGTGGTTGACGACAGAACCCTGGAATAGTTTGCAAAGCCGGTAAATGTTTTGAATTTCGAACAATGTTCAAGTTTGATTAAGAGCTTATCTACTACCTTGTACCTACTTGTACGTAAAATGGCTAATAACTAATAATTACCCACTTACATAAGTTGTTTGTACGTGTTTAGCATAGTTCGGTTATTGTGCATATCGGTTGTACTCAGTTTTTTCTGTTCAATGGGGATTTTCGTGAAAAACGACACCAGTTGGCACCACTTTGAAAAGAGGTCTTCCATTTCGACAATGAATATAAAACATATGATGACGTTCATCATTCGTTTCATTCATTTGTTCATCACTCAGTCATGACTAAAGAAAATATAGGCTCTTTGACAGATGCCTGGACCTGACGTGTCAGTGCTGCCACCTAGCGAACGTCATTTCAGAAAACCCTCATTCAAAAGTATACAAATGGCTTTTATTTATGGGATTTTGATAAGTGAACTACGACTCTTGATTGTACACGAAATGGTTTCCGTTCCGAAAGCTACAATTTCTCGGGTTATTGTACATTCGTCACAAAGTAAATTCGTCACATTTTTAAAACTCCATACATTGAAAGTGTATTCGTCACATGCATAAAAAATATGTGTAAACTCGTCACAAGTCTGTATAGGTACATATTTTTTGCATAAAGTACTGGTAGAAAACAAAGTTATTGATTTTTAGTGCTCAAAATGAAAATGATTTCCAAATTTTTGTTTTCTCCTGCGCTCCTGCACATGCTATCACGCACTCGCTCGCTCGCTGTATCTATCTCTTTCTAGCCGTACCGGTCATGTTATACCGGAAGATGTTATTATTCCACAAAAATATCAGGAAAATCAGCCTATTGCAATAAATATATTGTAAGTAAAAGTGCGCCTTTTTATTTCGATGCAAATTACCAAAAAAAAAAGATGATCATGATGATGTCACGCTGTCCTTGACAACGCGGGCTTAAAAACACACAAAACCAGACAATATTACCGTATATTTTAGCTGTAAGTAGAACTGTGATTTTTATGTGAAGTTCTATGATTATGAAAAATAAAGAAATAACGTTTTATTCTTTATTGCTTGATTTTTCTGCTGTCTGTACGGAAATAAACAATATGGCGGATTTTCTTTCATAAACATAGAGTTGTGACGAGTTTACACATACTTTTTTTCGTGGCGAATTTACTTTGTGACGAATGTACAATAACCCAATTTCTCTAATAATTTGCTATTTAATTTTATTTTCTTCGAATTCAAACGATTTCCATAATCGAGTCATCATCTGCCCGGCCTTTCTCCAACTGTGTTAGGATCGGCTTCCATTCTAACTGGAAGCAGCTGAGTACCAGTATTTTACATGGAGCAACTGCTTTTTTGACCTCTACAACCCAGTTACTGGGTAACAGGATATTTCTTAGCAAGGCTGGTTGTGACACTAAAATTAAAACCCGAAAATAAATGTTTATAAGAATTCCACAGTCCACTTAAAAACTACGAATCATAGGGAGCTTATGAAAAGCAAGTTAGCGAAACAAAGTCTAAAATTAATGAAGAAAGCTGTTCTGGACGGTTTTAGTACTCGTAGCATGTAAACAAAAAAGGGCTCAGCAGTAAAGTTTGTAAACCCGAACGTTTGACGTCAGCAGAGTCGCTACACGAGGCTGGAGGCTTACATTGAATAATATTACATATTAAGTTAACGAAAAGACGTAACAAACGTTGTTAATTATTCCTCTCCTCTCGTTTCGACACGATGTATGATCTATATATGTGTATTCTATAATATATGCACCTATATCTATAGATAGGATATATTATAAACTAAAGTTTGGTAGAGACTAATATTGTGTTACATCGGTGTTGCTAAATACTAAACTTCTTGCATGATTCCTAAACAGCTAAATGGCCATGAACTCCCAAAATATTCCAGGCGCACTGTATCTATACTTACCGATACCACACACCATAAATTAGATTTATAACCTCAATTTAAACAGTTATACTTACAACAGTTACAACACACGGCCACATCAGTGTTACAAATAAAACTACGTTATATTCTTTTTCATTTGAGAAAGAAAGGAAGAAATAAAAACTATCAGCTGGGTATCATCGTGTACTAATCGTAAAAGTCGAGATAGAGGTAATGAATTAATTACTTTTTTAAAATACTAGTTTATTTGTGGGGGAAGGACTGTGGAAATCATTCTGATGGTGGATGAAGTCTACCTTTAATTTTTTTTTTATCATTATCAGCCTATAATGTTCCCACTGCTGGGACACAGGCCTCCTTCGAGAGGAAGTGGGCTGTGATCTACCACGCGGGCCCAGTGCGGGTTGGTAGATGTCACATGTCTTCGAGTTTTGTTTCTAGGACATGCCGGTTTCCTCGCGACGTTTTCCTTCACCGTTTTAAAAACAGCGTTGATGAAATTTTTCACACAGTAAAGCGCCTGACTGGGTTTGAACCTACGACCTACATCTCGTAAGTCGGGCTGTTACTTCTGGGTAACCACTGCCCTCCCTGTACGTTTGATTTTATTGCCCACAATCAATTGGAATTGGTTTTTAATAAATTATAAGTTTATTTAACAAAAGAAAACAATGTTAAGGTGCGATTCCACCAGTGCAGTGTGCTGAACTGTGCGGCACTGTGATGCACAGTGTACGACACAAATGTATATTCTGGTCGACTCACTCTCGCAAACAGTAACAAATTGTGCGCGAACATTCTAGAAATGTTCGCGCACATCTGCATACTTTTATGCGCGACACATGCAAGCAGTGGACTCGCGTCGACGCGTACACACATGTTGTTCGCGAATTCAGTCTTGCTTCCGCTACCGGAGTAAAAACATTTATTTGTCTGCGCACATTGCCCCGGTTAGACCCGAACACATGAACCTCCGCCGGCTTGGTACCGGGTCCCATCGGACCCAAGATAACGACATACGACATCCTACATTGATTATGTAAATATTTATTATGCTACCCATTAAATCTAATGAATTGGCGTTAATTAAGAGAGTTGGATAAAAAAACTCATAATTATGTTAACGCCATTAAATATTTCATATTTAGCGCGCAAGTTTATTAATTTACCTTTATTCGTTTAATCGTTTTTGGACATTTAAAACATGGACATTTGAAACTGAGTAAATATCTGAGGACCTTTGACCAGAGTCATTTATTGAATTTCGCGTCGAATTGTTGCTATATTTGAATTTATATTTGGAATGCGCTCGCCGTTCAATCGGTTCAATTAACAATTGAAGGCAGAAAACTCTGCTCAGCCTCAGTGAACATGTTCGTGCACAAGTGTGCTACACTGTGCGCTTACAAAAGTTACACTCAGCCTTGCCGGTGGAAACAGAGGCTAAACGGGATGCCAGCTTAGTACGTGCAATGCTGGAGTTTTGCACAAAATGTTTGTAAACAAATGTGCTGTAAACTATTCTGGTGGAATCGTACCTTTATGTTATTAAATGAATGTCGTGATTGCTTTTTCGTTTTTTTTTTTTTGTGAAATGTTTACTCGCAAGAATTGTAGTAGGTACATTACAGATGGCCGGTACTTTTTAACGAAATGTTTACTCGCAAGAATTGTAGTAGGTACATTACAGATGGCCGGTACTTTTTAACGAAATTTTTACTCGCAAGAATTGTAGTAGGTACATTACAGATGGCCGGTACTTTTTAACGAAATGTTTACTCGCAAGAATTGTAGTAGGTTGTACATTATAGATGGCCGGTACTTTTTAACTGTTTCTAAATCAATTCGCTAAAACTAGCATGCAAAGTTATTGATTACATGAATTAAATAAATGAAGTAAAATTAGTACATATATCATAGGTAGTTATTAAATTTAAATGACAAATTATAATAAGTAGTAACATCTCAGTGTGAATCTTTAAAGTCTAAATACTCTTTCACAGAATAGAATGATTTTTCTATAAGCCATTTCAATAACGCTGTTTTAAATTGATTTATTGGCAGTTCCCTACACGATTTTGGTAGTTTATTAAATAACCATATTTTGATAGCGCTAATGATTACTCTACAAATTAACAACATATTTTAGAATGATGTAATATGCCGTGGTCGCGGACCATAATATCGCTCCAACGAATAACGTGCAAATAGTACAATGCGTGCCACGAAAGATGAGACTTGACACACCACGTGGTTTGACATGTGCAGTACACGATTTTAGGTATCTTTAGCGGTATGAGGTCTGAGTGCGGGACGGCACCGGACGTCATAGGGGCGGCGGAAAGAGCGGGGTCAAGTCTCATCTTTCGTGGCACGCATTGTAAGCGAATTATAGAAATTGATTGATTGAAGAGAGAGAGCCCTATGTCAGCGAGCGGCGCAGGCGGTAGTTTTTATATTTCGAATTATTTTATGTTGGTGTTTCTTGTTGAATTTTTATGATTACTGGCCAGTAGCTTTACTCGTCGCCATACGCCATTACGATTTAAAATCTTAAACATCAAAAATAACCTTCTAATCTTCCATTCCACAATCAAATCAGCAAAGCAAACGGCCCTTTACATTGAAATGAGTGCACGAAACCCAAATATAGCCCGCATGACGTGATGGCAGGTTTATTGTGGTCATACCCAGCTCGCATTGACGTCACACTCGTAAACCGAGTACTCGGGCATTGCAAGCGCCAAATACTAATAAGTAAGTACCTATAAAACGCACTGTATTTCCGTACTGGACCGAATGGGAGAAAAGAATATGATGGTCGTGTTTGGTTTGTTGAAATGTTGACTGTGGAAGCAGTTATTGATATAAACTATTGCTCCCTTTTTAATAAACGTAAATTAAAGTTATAATGAGTTAGTTAGCTTCAGGATGTACAAAACATATTTTGAGGTTTATGCTTGGCATAACTTTACTCTAAAACTGTACTGTATGCTTACTTTAGTGTCCTTGTGTACCTACCAAAATAATTTCATCACTACACTCTCAATACGGTAAAGGAAAGTATTGTGTGGAAACCGGCATGTCCTAGAACCAAAAATTCGAAGACATGTGACATCTACCAGCCCGCACTGGACCCGCCTGAATAATTACGGCCCACTCCCTCTCACAGAGACGTGACCTGTGGCCCAGCAGTGGACATCTTTGCCCTACAGTTAGTAGGTATTATTTATCACGTATTTGCCAAACAGTTAATAAATATTAACGAAAAGATTTAAAAAGAAAGAAAAAGAAAATACGTTTATTTGCGGCAAACATGACGCATAATAATTTCCGGATTTTAAGTTCCTAATTAAAAATCCGTCTCTTTACCAAACAAACCAAAAGGGTTCCATAAAAGGGTCGCTTGCGCGCATCTCTAAGTTCTCTTTGCGGAGCATTACTTTTAATTGCCAAGGATTCTCATTTATTTCCGCCCCTTTATTTATTTGATAAATTTTAACGCTTCACCAAAAAGTACGGTTTTTTGACGCTTTTTATTCTGTGGATCGTAAAAAGCGACCAGGGGCCGTATTATGAAGGATTAAAGCCATCGTGATTCAAGTGCGAAGAAGGGTTGGTGCTATCGGTCATGTATAACTCTGTCTCTCTCTTACACTGGAATCAAGATGGCATTAATTCATCATGAGGGCGCACACTCACACTACGCTCTATATAAGTAGGTCTATGGCAAAATTGTTATATTTAGGGTTCGTCATAATGGCTAGCCGCTGGAAAACAATAATGGCGGTCTAAAACAGAAATGAGCGAAATTTGCAACAATCAAATGTTTATACAGCGTTAAAACGGCACACAGTGTATTTCCTTTCACAGCTGACTAATTTCTGTTCGCGATTTCGTCCAAGTGAAATTTCTTGTTTTAACATAAAATATATCCTTCTAGCTTCCGCCCGCGGCTTTGCCTGCGAGGTATGTCGATAAAAACTATCCTATGTCCTATCCCCAGGACGCAATCTATCTCTCTGCCAAATTTTATCGAAATCCGTTCAATGATTTAGGTGTGAAAAGGTAACATACAGACAGACAGACAAAGCTACTTTTTAATTTACAATATTAGTATGGAATTAGTATAGATGGAAAGAAAAAGCAACAAAGAACAATATTTTATTTGAGACACGCGCTAATAATACAAACAGTAAAAAAGGTGCATTTAAAACTATAACAAAAAGACTTATGGCACTTGGCAATACTTTAGCTTCCTATAAGTGAAATAATTTTCGAAATCGGCTCAGCAGGTCGGAAGATGACTCCTACATACAAACTCACAAATTTTACCTCATTCGTATAGACAGAGGCTAAATATCAAACATCTACCCCCTTACTATAATAAACGTATTAAATCAGATAATAGTTACACATTTCTTACTTTGAAGAGATTCGGGTTGTATGCACTCGGAAACACAAACGCAGGTAGAGAGTTCCACTCTTTTGCTGTGCGCATTATAAAGGACATTGGAAAACGCTTAGTGCGAATTGGTGGAATAGCAACTAGGTAGGGATGGTAACTTGCAGTGCGTCTGGATGTCCGAAGGTAGAAGGGGGCCGGTGGAATGAGGTCGTGGAGTTCTTGGACTACCTATCTAACCTCCACAATCCAGATACTGGGTAATACGAAACCCCTTGGCGCTTGGTAACACTGATTGTCAGTTTTTCGGGCTTCTAACGACCCGTAACGACTCTCAAAGATCCACGAATGACAGCTGGGACCAACGGCTTAACGTGCTCTCCGATGCACGGAGGGGTCTTGGTATGTAAAGATGGTCACCCATCCACAGACCAACCGCGGCAAGCGTGGCTTAACCTGGTCGATCTTCCCGTGCGGCTGTTATTAGTTGGCCACAAGCCCCTCGTAACTATACAGACGCTATACAACGTTTATTAGTAAGGGGGTTAGGTAACACCGAATCCCTGGCTAACTTTCACAATGATTCGTCATCATCATCAGCAGCTCAACTTCACCCACTGCCGATCATTGAGCATAAAGGCTCCTACAAACAGGCGCGACACGCGATATAATCGCGTGCGACACAAAGGCACCGTTCGTTGCGCGACTTGCGGTGCCTTTGTGTTACCTGTCGTGTCGCGCCTGTTTGAAGGAGCCTTAAGCCTCTATTTTCTTATGCTAATCTCCACGCTCCCGTGCCAGCCTCGCCCTGGTTCTACACGAACAACTATTAGTTATTACTATTAGTTAAAATACGGGTATAATCGACTAATGTCACATTCTAGAAATGTCAGCCGAGTTTAAAATGCTAGATTCTATGAATGCCAGAATTTTGTTATATCTAATTGATACGTTTTGATCCATTTTACTCAACTCTATTTTCTCATTTAGCAAGCAAAAATCCATTCCTAAACCTAAAATAAGAAAAAACCTAAAACCAAGATTTTCTCCATTAAAATATGATACATTAAATCCACTTTACTCAACCTTAATTTTTAATTTAGTAAGCAAAATTCCCTTCCCAAACCTAAAATTAAAAAAAAATCTTAAAAAAAAATCTCTCTAGATGAAAACTTTTTCTCTAAAAAAACTTCAGTAAAGTACTGAAACAGTTTAAATAACGCAAAACACACACTTTAAGCTCATTACATATGCCAACACTGTTTTCACACGTTCATACAATCTTTTGAGGTAGCACATTTTCTATTATGGGAACCATTTTGTAGAGTGTATTTTTAAGAAGGTTGCTACACTTTAAAAATATATTGACTACGAAAATATCCAGATGATGCACGGTTATCGTTTTGGTAAATATTTCTGGGTATCTGAGTTTTGATCGTTTAAAATACTGTGGAGCTTATTCTTAAAGATAAACAGGGCCCATTTTTTTGTTACTCTGATATTTGGCAGTCGCTCCATGTAAAATACTGCGGTATTCAGCTGCATCCGGTTAGACTGGAAGCCGAACCCAACATAGTTGGGAAAAGGCTAGGCAGAAGATGATGATACTTTTGTAACGCTTCTGATTATTGTCTGGTGCCGTATCATGATTCCAGTGTAAGAGAGAGACGGAGCTATACATGACCGATAGCACCATCCCCTTTTCGCACTGGAATCATGATGGCATTAATACTTCGTAATACGGCCCCTGGTTAGTTTTCATACTAGGTAGGTAATTCACATTCAGCACATTCATTTAGCTACACCGTGATTCTTAGCAAAGAAAAGTTACCCTTATCCCAATTACGGGAACGAACGGGAAATAACGTCTTGCGTCTACTAATTACAACAATGGAAAGAAAGGGGGAAAAACCAAACATTGTAAAAGCCAATTATTTTAGAGTAACCGTGGAGTTTCTTGCCGGCTCTTATCCATATGAAACTACCAATTGGAACCGTGCACCTAGCTTTTGACGTTTCAGTGCCCATTATATTTATGTGAAAGGAAATGTTTTGAATTTGAACAAAGACAGAAAGAAAACACTTATAATTGGCATCAACTATCCGGATGTCAAGTGTAGAAAGAAAGAAAATTAATTAAGGCGCACCGCAGCGCAGCGCAATTCCCACTGCCAAATAAATACCGACCTTGCGGAAGTTGAAATAAAGTTGAGAATAAATAAACTTTCAAGAGCGTATCTAACCGAAAAGACGCGGGTCTCATATTATTAATTCTCGACATTATTTTAAGGCACACAGTGTTGATATTTGTTTTGGCAGAAACAACCGCGCCGCGCTGCACCAAGTGCGCGCCGGCCCTTAGAGTAGGTAATACGGGCTGGTGTCCGCAACTCCACGTCAATGCGTGTATTTTGCGTACGGCCCTTAGAGTAATTTAAAAAAACAGTACTTATGCCAAAAGGGCCTCAGCTCAGGATAATGTCAAGTGGCAACCCTAGGTAGGTAGGTCTGCCGTCTTTACGGCCATATCCACCAACCCAAACTAGACCCGCGTGGTTTGTCAACTTCCTCTCAGGCCCATTAACTACTGAAATTAACCACGTCAATTTCTTTCCAGGCATTGTCAACCGCGGTGACTCGTTCCGGCGCCGGAGATCGAGGTCCGGCAGCCTAGCCCCGTCCTCTCCGGCACAGTCTGCGCCAGAGTCGCAGGAACGCAAGCCCGTAGCCTTGCATCGCGTGGCAATGGTCGGTGCGCCGGGCGTCGGGAAGACGGCGCTCATCAGCCAGTTTCAGACCAGCGAGTGTATTAATGCTTATGATAGACAAAGAGGTTAGTTCTAAGCTTAAGAAGACTAGAAGGTCGTTTTGACAGTTTTTGTCCTAAAGGCAGCGCTCCACAGCAGCCCACGGCTAAGATACTCACGTGTAAGGGGGGATCAAAGTGCCGAATTTCGAACAACACGTAAAAAATCAAAGGTCTGATGTCTTAAGAGGCAGAATGCATTCGAATTCAAAATTTTAAGCTGTATGGTCATATTTATTAAGTTGGTAAACTAAGCTATTCTTGTCCATCATCGTTCATCGCCCACTGCGACGGCCACGCTACGCATGACTGCGTGCCTGGCAAACAAATTAACCGCACAGCTAACATGGCAATCTTCTCCGTGCACATCCTACGTAGCAGTGGATGGTCCACTTTAAGATGATTCACGCGCGTATCTACTGCTCGCACAACAAAGCCCCGAGTAGGTATGTTTTTTTTTAGTTAAATAAGAAATGAGTACATAATAGGAAGTTTGAAAGTGGCACCGGTAACTGAAAAGTTGTGTGGAAATCGGATGTCATGGTATGGCTATGTGATACGAAGGAATGAGGAAAATGTCGTGAGGAGAGTTTTAGGTATGAATGTCGAAAGCTATAAGAGTAAGGCAAGACCAAAGATACGATGGATGGGCTGTGTAAATGATGATATGGCTAACCATATCATCATTTACACAGCCCATCCAAAAAAAAAGGGGGCGACTACCGAGATGACGACTAATAGAGAAGTATGGAAGAAAAAGACATGTTGTGGCGACCTCAAATAAAGTGGGATAAGAGCAGGAGAATGGTAATGGGTGGAAAATCAAAAACCACCTCGGCGTTCCCTTCCCACACTTGGACCGGGGGTCGGGGGTCATGGGAACTTGTGCGTCTTCCACGATCCCCGGCAGGAGCCGGCCTGCCATTGCGGGCCACATCAGGCCCCGCGGGTATAGTGAGGTACAAGTGAGTAGCAGTGGATGGTCGACTTTAAGATGATTTACGCGCACATACCTACTGGTCGCAAACCAAAGTCCCGAGTACCTAGACCAACGCTTGTTAGGATTTTTTGACGAATCGCGCCTACTATAGCGTGACACATGACGCAAAGATAAAACACAAACACAATTAAAAACAGTGGCACTCCGGGAGTACCGACAGAAGTGAAAACAAAACACAAACAGAATACTTTGCCATCACTCACTGACATATCGAATATATACATTAAAACCGAGTACATCCCGAGGACAGCCCAACACATCCGAAGCGGGTATTTTTTGAAAAGTCTTATAAACAAAACACGCCCGGTGTCGCTTACGATAACAGTGGCGCGAGTTCTTGGGTTTTTTCCCAAAAAATGAATAATCTCAAAAAATGCCCCCGCGCCTAAGTTTTCACTTCAAAAAGAACAAGTTGAGGGAAAATATGCGTCACATCCACATAAAATGGTCATCACTCAGCAAAATGCTGTTGCCCTATCCGAGACAGAGCCACAGCGCTGGTTTTTAGCAACAGCCGGCACCACAAACAGGGCAAATTCCTCTTCTCATACCTTATCTTTGAAGGTAGGAAAATCAGCACCTTTGCTAAAACTATGCAGTGTTTGCAATTACAGACCATTAAGTCCAGGTTTCCCCATGACGTTTTAAAACCCGTAGCTAATTGAACAATGTTTGCAATCTCCATAATTTCTGTTCCGTTACCAATTTCCAAGCCACCTTGTTTGTTGGCACGCTGGTTGCCAATGGTTACTGTAAGCTTGTTTCTGATGGCATGACGAAGTTTCATTTAAAGTCCCCGTAATGAGAAGCTATAAATTTTGTAAACACACATTCTGGGGTTTGCAACCTTTGGATCAAATAATAATTAAAAAAAAACAGTTTTGTAATGATTTTTATATACGGATATAATATGTTAACACACACATCTAATTACTGTCGTCAGACGATTCCGACGTTCCATGACTCAGAGGCGTTCCAGTACTATAAAAAATTAGACGACAGCGCTTTATAACGCTAAAACATAACCCGACCAAGTGAAAGTGCTCGTTAGTTTCGTATTACACGTGTGTTACTTTGAGTTGATTGAATTTGCGATTATTTGTTGTTGATTGAATTGTCGCTACGTAACTTAGTAGAAGTTCTTTATTTACAAAATGTATAGCTTCTCGTGACGGGGACTTTACTTATCGTTAGCCTTATTACTTTTCAAAGTGACAGGCACAGGTTGCTGGCCTATGGTCGGACTTTTAATTAGCTGCAATAAAATGACACTACTTACTGTAATTTCGTAAAAAAAATTACCACACCATCTCTACTAGTGATGTGATTAAAATGAATGAAACATCGTTTAATTTAGATATTCGATATTGACCAATTTTGATTTAACCTAAACTATCAAATATTCTTTGTATTGTTCGGATAAAAATATATGTTATAGTTTCAAATTAGCGTAAAAACATAGTTAACTAAAAATAATTTTGTTTCATTTTTTACTCTAAAAATCCTAATACTATTATGGGGTGGATCGAATGATAGATTTTCCCACCCGTACGCAAAATACGCGCATTGACGTGGAGTTGCGGACACCAGCCCGTTTTACCCTATTTTACCTACTATATCTGATTCTAAGAAATATTTATTTTTTAATAAACTAAAGTTTTCATTAGGAATAACATTTACTTTACTACTACGTACTAGGTACTATATTATTTGCTAAACAAAAACCTCAAAATAAGAATATTTTAAAGAAATGTCCTCAAAGTAAAAATATTTAAAAGGAATGTTTAATAATATATTTAAAAGTAATATTTGTAATTAATTACAAACATTTCTTTTAAATATTCTTCTTTATAAATCCAATTCGATCATGACTGATGTGATGACAAAACAGTAACTAAGCGTTGCTCATTTTTTTATTGTAAACTAATAATTATAACTAGTAATTATATTATCCTCTTTTTAACCGACTTAAAAAAAGGAGATTCTCAGTTCATCGGAATCTTTTTTTCATAACATCAATTTAATGTTGATCGATTTTGAAATGAATTTTAATTGAATGAATCGATTCTTTTGACCCGCAGTTTATACCCGTGTTGGCAACAATATCATGACTCTCGATTCTGACTAGTTTAGGAGTACGTAACGTTCTTGTGGAACCCTATCCCTAACTAAGCTTACAATAACTACTAAAACTGAGTGCAAGCGATCAAGCAAAGAATCATAGAAACAGCGATCAACAGCTACCGTGCGCTGAGGTTGAAAAAACCTTTCACAACTAAAAAAATCGGTTGTTTGTAAAGTCGGTTTACTGACGATAGTTGAACGTGACAACGTCATAAGAAAATACTGATGGAATAGTTGCATTGCATTTGTTAATATTCGCTTGCACTTCAAGCCGCCATGGAACGCTACAGAGCGAGGCCGCGAGGTAACGCTACATGAGTCATGTTTTTTCGTGAGTGCAACCAGCTTCATCGATTTATTAGACGTTGTCACATCAAAAAACATTCACTAACCAAACACTGGATTCCCAAGTTGGTCTCGAGTTACACAAAATACACGTGCAGTTACTACCAATATTATTTATTAACTGGCAGGTCTCGACCGCAGTCTGAGTTTCCTAATGAACAAATATAAATTAATTTCAACTTTTAAATTAGTTGTACCCAAACTCGTTGCCACTAACTGAATATGCATCGTTACGGTTCAAAAAACTAGCTTGCTTTATTACCTTATGTCGGAAAATTAATTTATTGCAATTTATAGCATCGTTTCTACGTTAAGAGCGTGTACTCAGTACGGCATTTCATACAAACTTTCAAGCTCGTATTTTTCGAAAGGAATGAGCCGATTTTAATGAAACTTCATACGCATAAGCTGGATACAAAGGTCTAAAAATTTAGTTAAGAACATTTTCTAAATGTCTTAAAAAAAGATAACTGAAAATCTCTGTTTCTATGGAAAATTTAAAATCGGTCTAATTTGGCTGTAACACTATTTTTCGAAAATGTTCTTAACTAACTTTTTAGACCTTCAGCTTATGCGTGTGAAGTTTCATTAAAATCGGTTCATTCATTTCGAAAAATAAAGCTTTGAAAGTTTGTATGAAATGCCGTACGGCGTAAACGCTCTTAAGGCTCCTTCAAACAGGCGCGACACGCGATAAAATCGCGCACGACACAAAGGCACCGCAAGTCGCGCACCGAGCGGTGCCGAGTCCAAATTGTTTGGTAGTTATTATTTTAATTTATCATCATCATTCTTCTGCCCTTACCCCAATTTATTATTTTAATTTATAAAGAAAAGAAATAGTATGTGAACTGATTACAGATTGGATCATAGAGAGATAGACGATCCGAAAATTTTGTAGATACGTTTCAAAAACAAGTACCTATAAGTAATGATATTCATTATAAAGTTGTAGCGGTATCTACAACGCCACATGCAAACAACGCGTCATACTGACGTCACGCAAAATCCTGCATCGCGCAAGCAGAGTTTACCGCGCAACTAGCATGGATACAACGGCCCGACATGAATCATCGGGCAGTTGCCCTGTGTGTGTGTTGAACTTTACACTCTGTTCATCATTCCTCTATAAAGTAAATACAATTTCTGTCTACAGGGTCAAATTTAATTAGCTAGCAAAACTCCGCAGACGTGATAGGTATCGATGTCTAAAAAAAAAAAAATAAAAAAAAAAATTGTTTATTTTCAGACAAATAAGTCCATAGAGAGGTCCATAGAGAGGTCTAAACTCGACAACATAAAGATAATAAAAAATTCATGATATTTTTGGGCTCGAGCACTATTGAATGTTTTGTTACTTGAAGTATAAGTTGAAAATCTTTCTTTCTTCTTCTTTCTTTTTTAAAATAACGTTGCCCCACACTAGGAGCTGCTCCTGTATCACGGGTGCGTTTAAAAACATTTAAATTCACATACACAAACAGCCAGACCCGGAACAACTGCCTGCAGGCAATACAAATATTTGTTCCGTGCGGGAATCGAACCCACGACACGCAGCGCAGCAGCCGATCGCTCAGCCACTGCGCCAACCGTGTCGTCTATCTGTTTTTTTTTGTTATATCGTGATTACATATAGGCATCACATACCCATCACTCTACGAAGAAAACACAAAGAAAACTGATATTTTAAATAACTACACTACCCGCGGTTGATGACCTCAAAATAAAAACTATCATCTGCCTAGCCTTTTTCCTAACTATGTTGGGGTCAGCTTCCAGTCTAACCGGATGCAGATGAATACCAGTATTTTACATGGAGCGACTGCCTATCTGACCTCCACAACCCAATTACTAGGTAATACGATACCCCTTGATAAGACTGGTTGTCGACTTTCGGGCTTTTCGACGACCCGTAATCGCCGGGATAACGGCTTAACGTGCTTTCCGAGGCACGGAGAAGTCTTGATATGTAAAGACCCATCCATGGACCAACCGTGGCAAGCGTAGCTTAACCTGATCAATCAACCCGTGCGGCTAGAAAAATAGGACTTTTATTTCTTAAACAAAACTTTTCCCAGAATATATTGTTGATTAGATTCCATCATCATCCCGATCTATTGTTTACATGAGTTCACTTCTAAAATAGAACGACGCGATGGTCAGATTACGTGGTTTGATCGAAATAAAATCACTTTTCTGTTCGTTTGACAATAGCTTTTATTGTTGCTGTTGCGTTGTTGTTTTATTAAATTGTTGCTTTATATTGTTTTCTGTTATGGAATCGGTTTGTGTGCCGATTGAGAATAATAATCTATATGTTTTTTTAATGTTCGTGAATTCTAATTCGGTACAATGAATATGTCACAGCCAACTGGTTAAATTTGCCATTTAGTTAACCGCTTGGCCTTTGCTCGCCTCGCTTCGCTCTCTCATCTCGCACGCGGTTTATCATAGTTCTAACCTAACCCATTTGGTCGGGGTGCCCTGGCTTAATTACTGCGACCAATTCGGCGCGTGATTGGTCACAGTTCCAACTCTAAACTATAATTGGGTATCATTCAGGCCGTTAGTTGAACGGCCGCTGTTTAGTTAAAAGACTAGGCAGTTAACTAAACGGCTGATTAACCAGTTGGCTGTGACAAATACGCCATAATAATGACCAGTATGACGCCTTCACAACTGCTTATGAACTTTTTCTTCCTCACTCAACTAATAATTGTTTTGATGTTTTACCGCCCAAAGGAACACAAACGTTATAAGCAGGACTGCCGCCTGTTCGCTAAATCCTTCCATTTCCTATCTCTAAGCACCTTTTAGGTGAAATATTAAGCATAGTAATTGAATCTAAACTAATCTCACAAACGCCATGAAAAAAAAATACCTAAAGTAGTCAGTCTGATAAAACTTATTTATGACGCCATCTTCTAAAGAAACAAAAATACAGCTACCGCACCCTAATTAAATATGACGACAACTCCACTGTCTTATTGTCCCACACGTTCTGTTGAACAAGTGGCACTCTCAAGTATAACAAAGTTACACAATAGTGACAACTTGGTACCAACTGAGCTAGAATGTCACATTCACAGCAACAATCCTTGATGAAATGAAGCGGTCGTGAAAGGTAGCGCAATGTTGTTTCAACCAATCAGCGCAAGTTAAATTGACGTTGAACGACGTCAAATGGATTTTAACCAAAGATATTTCAACGCGAAGTGGTTCCATTAGTACTATTATACAAGGGGACGAGCTTTTAGAGTATTTAAATCAATAAAAAATAAAGTAAATAGGCTTTTCCTGATGGAATAAATCTTTTAGAAACATTTTTTTTTACATTTTTCTAATCCGAGTTTTTCTAAATAGTCCTGATTTTACAAATGTAGTATTGGAGAATCTCAAAGAAATTAGTCTTTATGCAAGCAAAGAAATAAACCACTGTTTCTACCCGTGGGAATCGTAAAAGGCGACTCTCAAGTTCTGAGTTGAGCTGCACGATTTTTGACAAATACACCTATTGGACAGATATGCTCAATCTGTGTTCTGGTTCTTTCTTCAAAAGACTATTTCAGACACCAATCTACATGGTTCACAAATGATCTGACCAAGATTATATCTGGACTTTAAAAGAGACTGTGACCTCTGAGAAAATGTTCTTGAATAACTTTTTAAACCAAAAAGGTCTAAAAAGTCCTGCCTATGCGTATGAAGTTTCATTAAAATGGGTTCATTCATTTCGAAAAACAAGGGCTTGAAAGTTTGTATGAAAGGCCGTACGGCGTAAACGCTCTTAAGTACTAAAGATCACAATAGTCTTGGTCTTACACAGTCGCCAATTATTATTTATTACATACAAACATACATAAACTCGCACCTTATTCCCTTGTGGCGGAAACTACAGAATGCAACCTGCTACGATACGATCTTTACATACTCCTTTTGCTTCCTTTATGTTCATATATCTGGTCTGGAGGGGCCCGGGGCTAAATAATAACAGCCGCACAGGTCGATCGATCACGTTAAGCTACGCTTGCCGCGGTTGGTCTTTGGATGGGTGACCATCTTTACATACCGTGACCCCTCCGTGCCTCGGAAAGCATGTTAAACCATTGGTCCCGGCTGTCATTCGTGAATCTTTGACAGTCGTTACGGGTAGTTAGAAGCCAGAAAATCTGACCAACAGTCTTACCAAGGGGTATCGTATTACTCAGTAACTGTACACCAATACGTCCTCCTAGAGCGTTCCCTCCCGGCGTTTCAACTCACATCTACCTCTTTAGGTTTTATTACTCGCCTAATTTTACCTCTTCATTCATAATATTAGTTTAGATAACAATCAATAATGATACCGTTTAACAAAACGTAAGTTCTTTCACCCCAGAAGGAGCACAATCCATAAAATATTCGTTTCATAAGAAAGTTGAATGAATACAAGAAAGCAATCTAAAACACTGGACCGTTTATGAAACGACAATGCTGTGAAGTTCACGGCAAATGAAGAAATAAAGGACAGCAGAGCTCCTTGTTTTTATTGTTCTTTTTAATGGAACAAACTTGCACTATTAAATAATATGGACAGTAGTACCAGTCATTGCAATCTATATCTATATATAAGGTCCCATTAAAATAGATGGACAAACGTTTAGAAATCATTCAGACCACCAAAATAAGGACGATGGTAAAAAATATATAAGGAAAACGCATAGATACTTACAAGAAAAATAATCAGCTAACGAAAATACACTATTGTGCTAATTAATTGTTTTAGGTCAAAATAAATCATTTTAATCAGTGTTTTTTTTTTTTTGCTTGGATATCTTTAGTTAGACATACTGAGCGCTGTGTTAAAATTTGTCCATCTATTTTATCCTGGATAAAATTCAAAGTTCTGACTGACTGATATATATCAACGCACAGCCTAAACCGCTGGTCCCAGAGACATGAAATGTGGAGGGTGTGTTCTTTGTGAAGAGTAGGTATCCACTAAGAAAGAGTTTTTCGAAATTCCACCCCTAAGAGGGTGAATGAGGTGAGGGTGAATTTTCACGCGGACGAAGTCGCGGGCAAAATATAGTTAACATTATAAATTCGAAAGTAACTCTGTTTTTGTATGTTACCTTTTCACGCCTAAACCACTGAACGAATTTTGGTAAAATTAAGGAGATAGATGGTATCCTAAAGATCGACATAGGCTACTTTTTGTCCCTTCAGCATGTTCCCGTCGGATAGTTTCCGACTTCCATGGAGGCAAACCCGCGGCCAAAAGCTAGTAGGTAATAACCTGCTCACTCAAAAATAGATTTACTTTCAAGCGCGTCTGAGATGCGTCTATGAAAAACACCTTTCATGAGTTTTTCAATTCCGGGCCCAAGGATTTCCTTAGTGCGTTTAATTTGAATGGAAAAACTGCATTGACACAACAAGCAATACATTGAAATAACGGGTAGCACCCACCGATATCTATGGTAGCACCTGATATGTATTAAAACAAGAACATTTAATTTGTAAATGTCGTAGCATCATGCTGAGATAGGAGCCTTTTGGCCTCGTATAGGACTTTCTGTTTCATTTTCCTTTTGTTACTTTTTTTTTATATAACTTGGTTTTTTATTTTGCTGTATTTAGTTTAGTTTGTGATCTTCCTGTACGAGTCGCAATAAATACTTTTTCTTTCTTTCTTTATTTCTTTCTTTCAAAATCATTTCATATTATGTAAAACTACATTCTTAAATAAATAAAATCTGATTCTGATTACATTCATATATCGGAAGACAGTGTTGGAAGGCCTCCCACAATGTGGATGCTGGATGCGGGAAGCACAGAACCGGTCGAAGTGGAGGTACTTGGGGGAGGCCTATGTCCAGCAGTGGACGTATTTCGGCTGAAATGATAGTGATGATATTCAGATAATCTTGTCTTTTTGGCAGTTTTTTGTATCCTCCATCCTTCCTTTAATTCTATTCAGTGTGCGTTCAAAGCGGGTTTTCTGAATACTTTTCTCTTGCAGGATAAAACTCCGCTGCATCGTACGTCAGCAGAAATTCATTTAACTTCGCAATTATCTCGGCTGGCTCGTTTTTGAAACTATTCTGGTATTACATTTTACGTGTCTATTTGTTTGCTTGTATTGTTGGAAATTACTGGACTTTTCCAGACAGTTTATCTAGTTATGGAAACCAATTGAGATTATGATACAGATGTTCTATGTCACGAAGTCCGTTTGGCTATGAATGTTGTCAAGCGTGCACACGCACATTGTGATCAACAGAGAGTCAACAATGGGTGAAGTAAAACCGACGTAGGATAGTTTTTATCCCGATATTCCCACGGGATCTACACTTATGCGGGTGAAACCGCGGAGCGCTGCTAGTATAATATAAGAAGTTAATGCATGAGCTACCATTAGGCAATATAATTAACAATCAAACGAACAATAAAACGGTAACAAAATAACACTTGTACCAAGTTGTTAATTACTGCGAAAAGCCTTGAGTTACTCACAAAGTAAAATCTGTGAACTGTAATAATTGTTCAATTGTAACTTTGATCTCAAAATCATTATTTTAATTAAAAATGGAACGGTGGAAGGAAAACCGTTTTCGCGTCAACAGTTTTCTTCATTGAATTGTTCTGTTTAGAATTTTCTTTTAAGAATGTTTTATTAAATTTTCGGGACATTTTTTGTCCCTTAGTATTAAAAGACTAGCTCCTGCCCACGACTTCCCTCGCATGTTTCTTGTTTTAACATAATGATATCGTATGATACTCGCTCGGCAACTGTATTGTAGCTTACGATTAGTGAAAGAGTTTTTGGAATCGGATCAGTAGTTCTGAAGAGTAACCCCATACATGCAAACTCACAAATTTCACCTCTACATATTAGTCCTAGCGTCTGCACACAACTTCGTCCGCGTGTTTTGTTCCCTCGACCAACCTTGTTGCATCGCCTTTATATTCTTATCCACTGAACGTTAGTCGCGCTCTGCTCCTAAGAGACGTAGCGTGATGTTAAGTAGCTTAAAGCCTTCCTCAGGAATTGGGCTATCAAAAGCAAAAATAATATTTCAAACCCGACTGGTAGTTCCAGAGATTAGCGCGTTCAAGCAAACAAACAAACGAACTCTTCAGCTTTATTACTTTTTCAATCATCAAATAATTATTTTTTGTTGAATAAATTTGACGTCTGACAGTTTTAGTATGGAAGTATTGTCAACAATTCAAAATTATTCCTCGGATCGGCGTTGGAAAAATCAGGCCTAAAAGATATAAACAAGTAAATTATAAAATCAGTCCTATCACGTGCTAAATTCGTAGATTCTTTTAGTTTTAAAACCAGTGTTTAGGCAAATTGCAACCCTGGTTTCCGTTTATTCATTTATGGTCATTTCCATTCCATGCTCTCTGATATTTATTTACAAAACAATAGTACATTACTTCAGAGGGAAGAAAGTGACAGTTCCATACCGAGATTATGGCAAACCATTTGAGGTATGGAACTGTACTTTATCCTGAGGGATGTATAGTGCTTTTTATTACACCTATGAGGAAAATTATGGACATATAAGTATTGTTGTATCTGCATTTAGATTTTTCCGGCAACAGATTATCAACTACTTCTTGGGCCGTCTCTAATAGTTCTGGCGGTGTGTTAGGGATAACATCATCACTGTCGCTCGAAGTATCCATATTTTACAAAAAACACAAAGATAAATGTGTTTTTGCGAAAATTCGCGGGCTTTTCCATTTTTTATTCGCCCGTTTCTGGAGTAGGCTAAGATCATAAGGTCATGCAGCCACTTCTTCCGTGATTCCACGCGTTTTATATACAAAAATAATTTCATTTTTAATTTTCTGTATGCACCAAGGAGGTTGGTAACTGGTAAAAAAAAAACTGTATGTGGCCAGTAACAATTTACTTGAAATTTAATTAGTAGACAGTTAAAATCTCTTGGCAGTATGACTGCTGACAAATTAAAAAAAAAAGAAAAACCGGGTATGTAATGGAATTTCATACATTTTTCCCACCCTTGGGTCGAAAGGATTTTCATACAAACTTCCATACCTTGGGATGAAAGGATTTGAAGGGCGGGATAAAGGCGTTTCTTCCCTCTAATTGGTATAATTAGTATGTATTTTCAGAGCAGGTGTGATAAAAATAATTTATTTGCACCTTCAAGTAAAAAATATAGTTTACCACAGGCCTTAAGGTAAGTAAAGTCCTGTGACTTTGCTTACCTTAAGGCCTGTGGTAAACTATATTTTTTAGTATTATGCTGTCATAATCAGCCTATAAAGTCCCCACTGCTGGGACATAGGCTTCATCTCTATGAGAGGGTGGGCCGTAATCCACCACGCGGGCCCTGTGCACGACGAGTCATAATTCTCCTCCCCTTATCCCAATTTATTTGTGGTCGGTGCAACATGTCTTTTTCTTCAATACTTCTCTATTAGTCGTCATCTCGGTAGTCACCCCCTGTCTAACCATAATATCATTCACACAGTCCATCCATCGTTTCTTTGGTCTTCCCCAACTCTTATAGCCATCGACATCCATACTCAAAACTCTCCTCACGACATTTTCCTCATTTCTCCGTACCACATGCCCATACCCTGACAACCGATTTCCACACAACTTTTCAATTACCGGTGCCACTTTCAAACTTCATCTTATGTACTCGTTTCTTATTCTTCGTGTGACACCACACATCCCTCTTAGTATTCTCATCTCAGTTACATGCAAAATAAATGCCTTTCATTTATCCCTTTTGTGGGCGCGTCGAGTAAGAATAAAAAAAACAAAAGTCGTTTATTCAAATTAGACAGAATCAGCACTTTTCGAACGTCAAAATGACATAAGGCGATTTGGGAGCCCCAAAACGGCACCCATCACCACTTGCTAGAGCTTTCTCTGGGAAGAAGAAGTGGCGTAAAAAACTCCAACAGCGGCATAGCTGTCTGTTCAGTAGAATAGAATATTCTTTATAATGTCAAAGTCAAAGTCAAAGTCAAAGCATTTATTTCAAGTAGGCACATTAAAGGCACTTTTGAACGTCAAAAATTACAACAAATAGAACTGATTCTAGTCGCCCATTCCAAAAGGTAGTTTTCGTATGGAGAAGAATGGGCAAGAAACTCCACCGTTACTCTTTTAAAATGTTTTACAATATTTTGTATACATTAATTATATCATAATAATATGTGAAGACGATGCACCTAAAATAAAATTACTATACCACAATAGGTAAAAGAATTAAAAAATGAAACCATGACATATAAATTAATTATATATCTGATAGATGCATGGTGCTCACATATTTACAAACATGGTAAAAGTAAACGATTTTCATTTAAATAAAATAAAATAAAAAATACAAGTAATAAGTCAGGGTGTGAGTTAAGTAGTTACAGAATGTAAATCAATTTAAATAATGTACACCATAAATATTACACAATACAAAATGTAGAAATTTTACAAGGCGTGACACAACAATGGCGGTCTTATCGCTAAAAGACAATCTATGTATGCACTTAAAAAATCCATCTGCACTCGAGTAAAGAACGAAGTGAAAAATGAACGGAATCGGAACAAGAACGCCATAAAAAAACCTAGAAATAGTTCCTCGAATCTTCACCGCATTTCTAGAAACAAAAAATTGACTATCACGACCAAAGCCTAGAGTGATAGACTCAGTTAATTGTGGCCATAAAACACGCGAGGGCCAGTATGGGCGTTAGTGAATGATAATAATATAAAGTGGACACGAGGCTTTTATGTGAGGACTAATATTGATGGTTATTGGGTTAGTCGGTTCGAGTGGATTTTATTCAAAATCTGTATTAACATTAACATACATAAAATCTGCCATACTGCAAAACAGTTTGTCAGCAGTTCTCGTCTAACGATATATTACAAATTTTTAATTTTCAAATTGAATGTGTTTGTGGTAATAACATATGTGTAATTATGCTAAGTAAATAAACTATAATAAATACACAGTTCAGATAAAAAATCTCACATTTTCGCCAATGTGAGGTTTGTTACAAACATATCTACGGACACATTGAGAGATATTGTTTTTGTAGAACATTTTTGAGTTGGTCCTTAGATTTAACAAGCGAGATCAGAGAGGCAATTCTCTTAATTTTAAGAACGTCAACAATCTGTCAAAAATACCTCTAATTTCCCTACATTTTAACAAGTTTTCGACATTTTTTTTTATCGCCAAGATGAGACTACGACTAGATTTTGAACGTTTTAAGTTACGAGAATTGGCCTTCTACCAAAATAGTAATAAAATTCAAATTCTACTTTGATTCTATCTATTGAGTAAAGAATATAATAAGAACTTTTATTTATACACCACGGAATAAATCTTAGACATCAATTTTTTTTTTTTTTTTTTTTGACGAAGTTTGATTGAATTTAAGTATGCCTCAAACTTAATGTACATACATACATAAACTCACGCCTTCTTCCAATTGGGGTTAGGCAGAAGCTACAGAAAGCCAGGTGACATCATAAAAACATCTTTACATACTTACTTCAACTTGATTTAACAAAAACCATAATTATAATACAAATTTCCAATGTCGTAGAAGCTATACGATCGTAGCACATGCGCTACGGCGTAGTACGGCGCGTAGCACCACAGACTTTGTTGATTATTTTAAAATATTGACGAATAGTACATTTTTTAATTAAAGGCACCTCTTCTTTTGCTTAGAAATATTGTTTTGCAAATTAAAATTCAGAATAATTCTACATTTTAATACGACCATGTCTGGTATTGATTTAATATTCTGCCATTTTTTTCATTTTCTCAGTCAAAGTCAAAGCATTTATAATTCAAATAGGCACATAAAAGGCACTTTTGAACGTCATAATTGCAATTTAAGACTCTAGATTGGACCAGCAGATATGTATAAGCCTCTAATTTGTAATATGCTTATTTATAAAATGTACTTTTAATATGATTTTTGAAGATTTTTCATTTAATTGCAATATATCACAAGGTATTTTGTTAAAACATTTAACACAGTACCCCATAAACGATCATGCAATGCGACTCCGCTCATTTCCGGGCCGCGAAACACATTCCAGTGTCGTTGACAACTGGAAATTCAATCAACTACCCGCAGACACGAGCATATTGACGATCCATGAAGTTTATTACTCATCGGGATTCATTGGTGAATTGATCTACATAATAAATACTTAAGCCTGCATGATCTGCCTTATTTTCAGAGAGAGGAGGCCTGTGTCCCAGCCGTGGAAACATTATAGACTGATAACGATTATGTACAGACGCCAGCACATCAAGCTACTACAATCTGTCAAATTTCTTTAATAGATTATCAACTTTACCGCTAAATAATAAGGTTCAAAGTTGATTGAAAAATTTTACAGTTTCGGGTAGCTTGATGTGCTGGCGTCTGTACATACATACTTGTTACGCTCGCAAATCATATTTTATTCAACCTACAACCTGACACTGACCTACAAATTGCAAAAAACGTAAGAAAATTTGAATTATGCGGGCTACCTATACCCTAAATCATCAATTCAGATAATTTAAGTAAACAAAGAAATGTCACTGTCAAAATGACAGGACAGTGGTACACAACAATTTGACATAATTTTTTTTTTACAAAAACAAGGAAAAATAACAACTAATAACAATATGAAATACTTCACACGATGATAATAAAGCACAATTAACAAACACGCAGCGAATAGTATTATCGGGGAAAAGAAAACGAATGTATTGAAAAGACGCGACTTTGTAATTATGTCAAACGAAATTTGAAAATGTTGGGAACGCCTGTAGTGTTACCAGTATCATAAAATATTTTGTACCATAATATTTTCTTTTTTTAATAACTTTGTTTAACACCGAAAACTTATTAAAATTAACACGGTTTGATATTTTTTTAATTATTATTTCTATAATCAGTATAACTTAAAAGCAAGTCTAACCTTGTTTTCCGCCATTTTATGTGAATTACCACTAAGACGATATTTTTTTTATCTGTTATCACCTTTGTTTACATAAATTATCTGAATTGATGACTTAGGGTATAGCGCATCTAAACGCATAAAATTGATTTTTGGTGCAAGCGTTCCTGAATCTAAGTTCCCTGCCAGCATAGTGATGTGCCACAATGGTTCTCATTCAGGTGTCAATCGGCTGTCAACTGCGGACGCCGCGCAATACGCTACTAAATTGGTCGCGCTACTTCCTCTAATTGGCCTATATTGTGGGCACTACTAAGGTGGAATGGAACTCGATAGGGTCTGAGAATGCTGATTAACCTGTAATTGGCGACTGTAAGCTATAGTTCCCTATAGTGCCTAAGATATAAACAGAAGCTGTTGGTAAACCTTTATAAAGGGTCAAATTAAATTACCTAGTGAAACTCCACAGACGTGATGTGTATCGGTATCCAAATAATATCACATTTGCAGACGTGGTGAGTACCGATAACTAAACATGACAAAATAAAAATAATTTGATGGTTTTTTTTCTAGGGTCAGCGACCGCATTTTTAGTGTAGAAAGTCACTTGGGTTAGTGTAGATAGTTTATTTTTGTGTAAACTTCAGAGACGAAATTGGTATCAATATCTAAACACGATACAACAAAAGAAAACAGATTTCTCAACGCATACTGCAATCAACAAAACTACCAACAATTGTGGACCCCCAAAAAAACAACAAATCTTTTATTTTGTCGTGTTTAGTCATCGATACTCACCACATTTGCAGAGTTTCGCTAGCTAATTTAATTTGACCCTGTAAATAAAGATCTTTGGAAAGTTCCAAAGATCCGGATCCCGAGTTTTGTAAATACAATAAAAGTAAATAAAAACAGTTTTCGATACTTAAAAACGAGTAAAAAGTGGCAAATCCTAGTAAAGCCGTATTTGACATGAAGTTCGATCATCGGTAACATACCACAATACGTGATGCGCCATTTTGATTTATCGCTCTTTGCTTTCGGCTATCGGCTAACGAGGTGAAAGAACAATAGACTGTCGGCTATTTATCATTCGAGGGCAACAGTACACAGTCTGGCCATAAATACTGTTACAATTAAAAATAAGAAAGATATTACATTTGAATTTGGAATCTGTCATTTTTATACGATTGTTCATTGAGGTTTCTAATTTTGGCGCCAATACATTGTATTTTGCGATATTAAAATGGAGTGGGGTGATAAAGCGAACCGAATCGCTGTGATTGCATTACACAAAGTTGGTATAGAGCCAAATGCAATTTTTAAAACTCTCCATACGCTTGGTATTAGTCAAATGTTTGTGTACCGGGCTATTAATAGGTACAATGAGATCTCCTCTGTTTGTGACAGAAAAAGATCTGGCCGTCCACGTAGTGTTCGTACGAAAAAGGTGTTTAAAGCAGTAAGGGAAAGAATTCGAAGAAATCCTGTCCGAAAGCAAAAGATTTTATCTCGGGAGATGAAGATAGCACCCAGAACCATGTCGCGTATTTTAAAAGATGACTTAGGACTTGCAGCCTAAGAGACGCACTGGTCAATTTTTAACTGATAAATTAAAAAAGAATAGGGTGGTAAAATCGAAACAACTACTGAAGCGGTACGCAAAGGGAGGTCACAGAAAAATTTTGTTTACGGATGAGATAATCTTTACAATTGAGCAACATTTTAACAAACAAAATGACCGTATTTATGCTCAAAGCTCTAAGGAAGCTTCCCAGTTAGTCGACAGAGTGCAACGTGGGCATTATCCGACTTCAGTGATGGTTTGGGGGGTGTTAGCTATGAAGGAGTGACTGAGCCATATTTTTGTGAAAAAGGTATCAAAACATCGGCACAAGTGTATCAAGATACCATTCTTGAGAAGGTAGTTATGCCCCTTGACAACACCATGTTCAATACCCAAGTATGGTCCTTCCAACAAGACGCGGCGCCGGGTCATAAAGCTCGGTCCACGCAGTCTTGGTTGGAAGTGAACGTTTCGGACTTCATCAGAGCTGAAGACTAGCCGTCGTCTAGTCCCGATCTTAATCCGCTGGATCATTTGAGTTGTTTAATATTTTTAGATTTAAGCTTTGTTCAGTACAATTTAAGCTTTATTTCCTTTCACTTTGATCTCAATAGTATCACAACTTTGATACAGGCGCCGCCTAGTTTGGGGACCGCTGTATAGATAAATTATTATTATTAATTAAAAAACAAATAAAACGTCAAAAAACTGGTTTGAGAATTGAAGAAGAACGTAACCTTTTAATTAAAACAACCATATCCTATCAATTATAATAATTAGTCCTGTAAAAGTTCTCGATTTTTTTTTTCAGAATGTTACAATAACTCAACGCCCCTATTTGACCCAGGGGATCGTTAAAGCTATCAATTTTCATGTCATTTGTCGTTCCGCACCGACCCGGAAATGGTGCCCGGGTGAATTCGTAACACTGTTATTTGCGGCGTTGATATTTGATGCGCGCTCTGTCGTCAATTACGAAAATATTTGCTGCGTGGGTAAATCATTACCCGGAACACGGGGAGTCCGGTATGGAATTTCCCAATTTGTTTTCAATGAAAACGTAAACTATTTTGCTGCATTCTTTGTTGGTGTATCGATAATTAAAAAAAAACAGTCGGGTTTTAATAAATCGAGCGCATTGTAAATCTTTTTTTAGAGTCGGGTAATTAAAAGGCAGAAGTGGCAGTGACCATTGGTGGCCCAGTGGAAACGGCCGCGACTTATGAGTGGTAGATCGTAGTTTAACCCTGAGAATCGCTTTACTTTGTATACATTATTTCATCACCACTGCTCTAAAACGGTGAAGGAAAACATCGTGAGGAAACCGGCATGTCCTTGAACCAAAAACGGTCCAGGACCAGGAACGTGCTTATTATTGGAAATAAAACAACCAGCAAAATAATAATAACTCGAATTAAGGCTCCTCCAAACAGGCGCGACACGCGATAAAATCGCAAGCGACACAAAGGCACCGCAAGTCGCTCAACGAGTTGTACCTTGTGTCGCGCGCGTTTATATCGCGTGTCGCGCCTGTTTGTAGGAGCCTTTAATATCAAGGCAGGTAACATATTTACTTCGCACAAAGCAATATAAACTAATCCATACTAATATTATAAATTCAAACGTAACTCTGTCTGTCTGTCTATCTGTCTGTCTGTCTGTCTGAATGTTACCTTTTGACGCCTAAACCACTGAACGGATTTCGATAAAATTTGGCAGAGAGATAGATTGCATCCCGGTGAAGGACATAGGTTAGTTTTTTTCCCGATATTCCAACGGGATCGACACTTATGCGGGTGAAATCGCGGGGCGCTACTAGTATCTAATAATAAGCACAGTAGCTTCCATACACACACATACCTACATACCTACATAATTTACTGCACAATGCAGGAACCAATTACGTAGTACACGCCAAATCCCGGTATTAACCCACAGGGGGTTGTTTCGTACGCTCTTTACGAATATTACAGATGTAGGATACAATTGTTAAAGATATTGCTGTTATAGGGGCCCATGGCTAAATAATAACAGCCGCACAGGTCGATCTATCAGGTTAAGCTACACTTGTTGCGGTTGGTCTGTGGATGGGTGACCATCTTTACATCCGAGACCCCTCCGTGCCTCGGAAAGCACGTTAAGCCGTCGGCTGTCTTTCGTGGATCTTTGACAGTCGTTACGGGTAGTCAGGAGCCCGAAAATCTGACCACCAGTCTTACCTACCTACCTCCTTTAAAGTTCAGACATAATCTTGATTAAATATATGCATTTTACATTTATCCGTCAATATTAAAAATGTTTTGTCATACCCCGTACATAGTAGAATAAACGTTTTTATAAGAAACGTAATATATATGGAAAGACCTCAAATCACAACACCCTAACATTTCCAAGTAGAACTATGTTTGCTAACTAATTATAGATAATTAATTTCGAAACATTTGGGATTAATCTCTGCAGGCGGAGGATTAGATCTGTACCAACTGTTGTCGTTCAGAGATTAGAGGCAGGGCTGGGACATGCAATCAAACATGTGTTACTGATAGGTTCTTCAGTATGGAAGGTCGAAAGTTTGTGACACACTGTGGCCTTAAAAAGTTAGTCGACATTATTCCACTTCTGCCTTTGACACCACATTAGAATTCAAAATTCTAGTGACAAAAACCGTAAAAACGTTCAAAATCTAGACGCAATCTCATCTCAGCGACAATCAATGTAAAACTTAAGTCAGGATACAAAGGTCTAAAAGTTACTTAAGAACATTTTCGAAAAAATGCAAAAGCAGCAAATGATTTAAAAAACGCATTCAGCAAATGATTTTATGATTCTATTTTAAATGTCTTATAAAAAAATATATTTGGTGTTCCATACATTTTAGCCGCGTAGGTATTGCACTTTCCTATTCAATATAGTAGTTTTTTTTTATAACTGACGTAAAATTTCAACTCTAGGGGGTCTTCATATGCTGAATTCATGGCTATGTTTTGCGCACTGGGTTAAATTTTTCTCCTGTACCGCAAGAAGTATTTTTAAAACAATAGATGAGTTCTAATTGCATACAAAATAGCAATTAGTATTCATTGATTCTTTGAAAATCAGGAAGAGGTATTCCACTCAGAGCACTGATTTCAATCGCACTTGGATGAACCGCACCTGAGCACTTCCACTAACCGCACTGAAACAAAATTTTGTAACGTGCGGTTCGGTGGAACAATTTATCGTTACTGTTATCGTTATTTTTTTAGTGATGGGACTGAAATGGGAATGGACTCCTACAAATACAATTATTCTTTCTTGGCAGTAAAAGAAATTCTTATTTGATTGATGCAATTTCGCTTGCCAATATACGTTGGCAAAATATTCCTAGAAAATCTTTTGTCACATTGTCATAGGAATGTGCATTGTGCAATTCCATTGAAGAGAAGGCTCATTAAAACAGTTGTTTGATGCCAACTATTCGCGAACATGACTCGATATGAGACCGAACTTTATCGTATAACCAGCATAATATATTTTGGCACCCGGTACAATAGAAAATCTAATAAAGGGAATAGCACACATATCAACTCGGAAAGGAATCGTCACCGTAACGAGGCATTTAGTATTCTTTGTATGAAACTCCTTACTGCAACGCACACTAATCGGAATCGTAACGTAATCGCCTCGCCTCGAAACAACTTCACGTACCGCGATGCGGTGCGTGGTCAACTTGCAGTTCCCGCGCTTACGGCTCGTCATCCCCACGCTTACGTCTCTCCGTACCTGAGCTTATTTCTTTTCGTCCACCCTTACCCCTCTCACCCCTCCCGTGGCCTGCCTGCAGCACCATCAACCAGCGGTCGGCTTGCCGAAAGCGCGGCGCGCGTCGTCTAGCCGTAGCCGAGTCGACGTATCGGAGCTGCTGATCCGCTTTGGTTACGTGCTTACGTTAGGTTGACGTCTGTTTGACGGCCAGGCGAAAGGCGAGACGGTGACGATCCCTATCCGAGTTGATATGTGTGCTATGACAAAGGGTTCCGTACCACTGTACAATTCCAATTTTTTTTTAAACACGTTTCTCGTATTGAGACCCCCTTTAATTTGTAATTTTATTTTATTTTTATTACATCATTCATTATGTCGTCATGTGTACCTGAGGCGTCCACGAGTTATCGTATTTACTTGGTCAACTAATATTTTCATAGTTTGTTGTGCACTTACCATTACAAATAGCGCAACAATGGAGTTTCAGATTATACTGGTTAATGTTTTGTTACAATATTCAATAGAGCATTGTGAGTAGTCAGAGAACTAATGTCATAGGAATTTTCTGACGTTATTGGCATTGTACTCGTATAAGTCTGAATCGACTGTCATTTCAAAATGTTATGCAATTTTATGTTAGTCACTCACTCACGCGAATACTTATTTCGTTAATCTTAGTTTTGGACTGGCGAAAATAATCCGTACTTAAAAAACCCGCACGGGAACAAGAAGTGAGGTTTTGTCAACACGTACTTACATATAAATCTACATAAACAAAAACACACCAACCCGTGAGAGTTTTCCACTTCGTCGTAAAACCTCTTCAAAATACATATTCTAAACTCAGAGAATTCAATCACAGCCGTCCCGTCAAACTGTCTCCTGAGGAAACGCAGTGACGCGACGAACTGGTTCCAATTACGACAAGCCCTCGAATTATCTACTATTCATGTTGAGTTAGGGCTCATAAACAAGCCGGGAATTCAACTAGGTAGGTCCGGACTGGTCCGAGGTTTTCTACATTAATGGAAACGCATATTATTATAGAGTTCGAATTACATAATTATTCCTAATTAACGGATTAACTGATTTTATTTTTAGACTGCTCTCCGAGCTGATCCCCATTTTTTTCTTATTATCTTATACTGTTTAACTCATAACATATAATTATGCCAACAACTGATTTATTTATCAATTTATCGATTCGTGGTTCATTGGCGGTCGTTAAGGTCGTCACTACGGGCCTGCGGGCAGAGAGTAATGGGCAGCTCACCGTCCGATCAGGACCAGGCCCGTGCCGGACGGCGCGTACGTGTTCCACGCGCGCCTCAAAGAGATGTCAGCAGCAATCAAAGGGGCCCGTTAGGGCCGAAACCTGCCGGGTCAGCGGGATTGCCCGAAAGGGTTACCGCTGGCCCGCAACATAAAGGGCTAAGGAAGGAACACGGGTGGGTTTTAGTCAGTAAGAGTCTGACATTCCGCTCCACCCAGAGCGGGAGGGGTCATTTGATGATTTCCCATCCTGAAAAAAAAAAAGGGTCGTCACTAGCACGAAAGTCTGACGAGTCTTACCAAGGGGTATCGTATTACCCATAATTGGGTTGTGGAGGCCAGACAGGCAGTCGCCCCATGTAAAATACTGCAGCTGAATCCAGTTAGAATCGAAGCCGACCCCGAAAATGCTAAGCAGACTGATTGATTGTTCTTTTGTCTAAATTCGTCTAAATTCCCAAGACAAACTAAGATGACACGTTTAGAATTCAAATAACTGGTAGCCAAATAAAAATACACCCTTCTTCACAATTTTTTCGATCGCACACAGCATACAATCAGTCAGATATTTTTTGTATTTAACATACGTTTTGAACGACGTATGCGTTCTATTCTTTCATTAAGCTCCTACAAAAAAAATCAGTTACCGACTGTATGCTGTTTGGGAACGCTAAAGGCAATTTACTTTTGCGAACCTCCAAAATCTCGCCCACACTGGCACCCCACACTGAAAACACACTTAACACTTACACAGAATTATTTACTCACACCCAACCCTCTAATTTTGTTGTAGATAAGTCCCATCAGCTGCAATGTCTGACGTCACTCGGCATGTCAGGGTCCCTCAGCATGTTAATCATGATTAATGGCGAATCGAAACCAGTTGACAATTCTAATGATCGTCATGAATCAAAGTCCAGTGAAATGTCGACTGTTTATTTTCTATTCAGTAAATGTGTGTGGTCGAAATTGATGGGTTTTGGAGCTAATAAGGGTGTTACGCTTACTGAGTTTATCTTGGATTTTGACGTTACGGACATCGGTGAAGGAAAAATATCGGTGGGGAAACCTTCCGACCTATTCTGTAAAAATCCCATCGTGATAACTTAGGTGAAGTGAGCTGTCAATAGTGTTAATCAGGAATGACAGCTCACTTCACCAAAGTTTACACGGTGACAGCTCACTTCACCTAAGTTTACACGGTGAGTTTTTTTACAGAATTGGGCCGTCTTAGGGTTGACAGGCTGTATTTTCATAATAATAATAATTTATCTTTATTTCAGACTTACGTCCATACATTTTTACAAAGAAAGCGTTAGTAGGGTCGTTAATAGTACACACAAAAAAACAATGGCACTCCAGGAGTGCCGACAGAAGTGAAAACTTAAAAAGCATACAGTAATTTTATAAATATATTTGAATGTCATTCTTCCCAAAGAAAATGCACCGCGCGTTGATGTCTTTATAATGGCCAAAACTTAAAACAGAGGTATCAGTTACGGTAACTGTGTCGCGAGTTATGAAATATGTAAAACGTGTTTAGTGGTCTTAACCACTAAACACGTTTTACATATTTAAAACATCATTTGTCTCTGTTATGCGCAAACGATTGACGGAAACGATGTTTTAATTTCGTTTAGCGCTAAACGTGTTTAGCGATTTGTCGTGCAAGAGGGCCTAAAGGTACTTGTGCTAATCACAAGCATTATGTAAATTTATCAAAATCGTTTCAGCCGTTTTGGAGCTACGGTGCCACAGATACATACGTTAAAGTTATAATGACCCAGTTTTCCGTCGGGGGTTAAAAAGCAATTAAACTACCCATTTCTACCCTCGGCATTTTCGTTCAAGCTTAAAGGGTAACAGAGTTGGTTAGACACAACAGACGTTTCTTAATCTTGAAGGTCAATCATCAGTAAACCCCAGAGCCGCTTAATCTTGAAGGTCAATCATCAGTAAACCCCAGAGCCGCTTAATCTTGAAGGTCAATCATCAGTAAATCCCAGAGGACCTCCAGGCCACTGATAACGCAATTTGCGTGGCCATATACTGTGGTACGTCAAATTTCGCACCCTATCAACTAGAGAATAATAATTACATGTACTTAATCGAACCTCTTTAAAGGGTCAAATTAAATTACCTAGCGAAACTCCACAGACGTGATGGGGTACATGATAAAATAAGAAAGAAATGAATTTGATGATTTTTTTTTTGTGGGATCGGCCACCGCAATAAAATCTAAAATAAATCCCATTTTGCTTTCAACGTTTTGAAAGCAGTGGTGATGAAATTATTTACACAAAGTAAAGCGGCTGCCTGGGCTCGAACCCATGACCTACAAACTCGTAAGTAAGGGCCATTACAACTGCCCCACCACTACTCTCTACACACACATCATAATCAGCCCATAATGTTCCCACTGCTGGGACACAGGCCTCCCCTCTCCGAGAAGGAGTGGACTGTAATCCACCACACGGGCCAAGTGTTAGATATCACATGTCTTCGAATTTTTGGTTCTAGGACAAGAATTTTTGATTTCCTCACGATGTTTTCCTTCACCGTTTTGAGAGCAGTGGTGATGAAATTATTTACACAAAGTAAAGTGCCTCGTAAGTTGGCGCTCTTACCACTGAGCTACCTCTGCTCAAAATAAACACAATATCTCTCAATTTCAAAAGAAAGGGATGACATTTATCGCCATTCCATTCTCAAGGTTTTAATGACAGACAACACTTCTTTTACGACTTTTGGGATATTAAAGCTTTTATTTTTATAACCCTGATGCAAGATTTAGGTAGAAATCCGTGTTGCCAAGTTAGGAATATTTCAAACGGTGCTCCCAGACATAAGTTTCAGCGGAGTCCCTTTGGTCTGAGTTCGTCTTACGCAGTTGAAGTGGTTTGGGCCTCTTGAGAATAGTCCATGGATATCTTATAAATTATTACCAAAAGCCTGGAATATTAAATTTTTTGGAGTAACAGAGTTGTGTAACTAACTAATAACTACTCCTGTATTAGGTATTATCATAAAAATATAAAAAACAAGAGAAGTTCAAATTCCATTGCAACCAAAAACTTAATAGGGACTTTTATGTTACAAATGGTTACTCAAAAATCAACTTAGAATACATTTCAGTAAAGTAGATAACTGATTAATTGGCGATGAAATACACTATCCCCTTTATTCATAAACATTGCTTAAAGTTAAGAAGTGATTCGCGACTGTTTAACAACACATTTTTGATGTTTATAAGTCACTTAATTTTAATCATCGTTTATATAAATAAACCCCCAAATCTCAGATTTCAATCAGCGGCTACCTGAAACCAGTAGGTACCGTATTGAAATAGTGCCATCCCTACCATCTACTATTGAAATGCACTGCTATCGAATATTAAAAGGAATACTTCATTTCCTACCCAATTTCCTTTTACTTTATAAAGGAAGTATAAGAGAAAACTAATAATTTCACTTCATGCTTAAAGGACATCGCCAAGCGATTGGTCGTGACGTGCCCAGAGGGCTGGCCAATTTTTTTTTTTTGGCCTTAGAATCCAAGTTATTTTGGTAAACGTGGCAATGCCTTTTGGGCTTTCTTATTGACTGTGATGTGGACGAGTTTTTTTGATGCCTTTCCATACTTTCCTCTTGAATCGCGGAAAAAAAATCAGCTGATACATTTTGACGAGTTATACGAACATAAATGTAGGGAACAGCTGATTTTTTTTCGCGATTTCAGGTTTGGTCCCATAGTAAAAGTTGTTCATAATGATGAGTACAATGACCCCCTAAGAGGTTGTTGGTGTTTTTCCAATAACCCTGTATAGCTACATGTACCTTCATACTTTTAGCTATCTATCCACCTACATTATGAAGTTGAATTAGAGCCGGTTTCCGCCCTTTATAATTACATGGACTATGAAAACAGGCATAATAAATGGCAACCCTCAAACGATGACGAATGGTTGCTGGCTCGATTCCACGAGTTCCTCATAATTTATGAGACCCTAGTACCTCCGAGGCTGTTATCATTGTACCACTACACCAATGAGGCAGAGAATCCATACTATATATACTAAAATATTATAAATTCGAAAGTAACTCTGTCTGTCTGTCTGTCTGTATGTTTCTTTTCACGCCTAAACCACTGAACGGATTTCGATAAAATTTGGCAGAGAGATAGATTGCATCCCGGGGAAGGACATAGGATAGTTTTATCCCGATATACCCACGGGTTCGACACTTATGCGCGTCAAAACGCTGCTAGTAGTATTATAAATATAGTGAAAACATAAATATCTTTCCAGATGCGGACGGTTCAGAACAAAAGGTGTCCATAATGCTGAACGGAGAAGAATCAGAATTGTACTTCGTAAACTGCACTACGACAAAGGTAAAATAATAGGAAATTAACTATTAATAATTAAGAAGCTTCAAGTGAACTCTTGAAGAAATTAATACGAAGTTTGCGAACTTGATATTTCGAGGAAATTTATTTAATATAAAAAATTGGCACGATGTTGAATACTTAGTAATCACACTTATGGCGAAAGTGTGTGAGTGTGTTTGTATGCTTGTTACTTCATCACGCACAAACGAATAAACGGATTTAGTTGAAATTTGGCACACAGATACCTAGTTTATAACCAGGATTAACACAAAGAAACTTTTTATTTCGATATTCCCATGGGATCGACATTTATGCGGGTGATACCACGGGGCGCAGCTAGTTTTTAATTAAAACAACGATAATTTAAGAGGGAAGCGCCAGGATAGCGAAATTCAAGTTTTCTTATGTTTTTGCAATTTGCAGGTTACTGTCAGGTCATATGTGTAAGGACGTCCACTGCTGGACATAAGTAGGCAGACATCGCCACTTCGACAGGCTCTATGCTTCTCGCATGCAGCAGAGTCATATGGCTGCGGGAGTCACTTTCATCTTTATAATATTAATATGGATTTCAGGAGGAAATCGAGCGAGCAGAACCTCCAGATGCTTTCGTGGTGATCTATTCGGTCGTGGACAAGGCATCCTTCCAGAAGGCAGAACAGGAACTGGCCAGGCTAATAGACTGCGACATGCTGCGGGCAAGACCTGCCATCCTAGTGGCCAACAAAATAGACCTGGCCAGGAGTCGAGCCGTTTCGACACAAGGTGAGGTTATAATAGACCCTACTCTACTTTGTCTGTGTATCTGCGCACACGCTTGTACACTGTAATATCTCCCGCGCTGAAGGCTGGTCTCCCCTGAGATTGGTCGGGATGGCCAAATTTCGGTCTGGAAGACTATTATCATTACTGTACAGACAAGAAATAAGACTTATTTTTTATTCAAACAACAATTTTGGTATATTTGCACAAGTGGGTATAGTTGCCAAATAAAACTCTGGCCAAACTGAAGCGAACGAGCAGAGCAAGCGCGGTGGGAGACAAAATTCGTTCGCGCTAATTGTATCAACTAACTTGAATGACCCGCCCGTGGCTAAATAATAAAAGTCGCACAGGTCTGACGACGATTCATCGTCGTCAGACCTGTGCGACTTAAGCTACGCTTACCGCGCTCGGTTAGTGAATGGGTAACCGTCTAATACATATCGAGACCCGTCAGTGCTTCGGAATGCACGTTAAGCCGTTGGTCCCGGCTATCATTCGTAAATCTTTGACAGTCTTTACGGGTAGTGCGACCCCAAAAGTCTGACAATCAGTCTTACCAAGGGGTAATATGTTACCCAGGAACTGGGTTGTGGAGGTCAGATAGGCAGTCGCTCCGTGTAAAATACTGGTATTCAGCTGCATCCGTTAAAAATGGAAGCCTTTTCCAAATATGTTGGGTTCGGCTTCCATTGGGAAGGCTATGCAGATTGGTTTTTAACTTGTATGAACACGTCGCATCTGGTGAAAATATTCGCGTGACTTCCTAGTTATTAATACAATCGACGCGTCGTGTTTTGCACCCCGCGGCCGCGCTCGCTCGCTTCTGTTTGGCCAAAGCTTACTGCAATACGAGTCAAACATAATTATTTTACCTAAATGTTTTTTCATGAAATAAGGCAGCGGACCGCTTAATATTCCATTTGGCTCTCTATTTATCTTACAGAATTCTATTTATTTTCCCTTACGAGGCTTGTAAGAACAGGCTGTTATCTCAAAGATAATGATGTTACATGTCCTCGCAAATTGCTTTCTGATTACTAGATTGGGGAGAAATAAATTTACCGATATCTGGTTTGGATTTACACAGCTCATACATAAAAAATGCTAAAAAACTCGGGACTAGTTTATCGAATATAATAGATGATTTGAGTGATTGTAAGTAAAGTCAGGGAAATTAGTTGCTTACCAATTGACTACCATCTCAAACTGGCCGTTTATTCAAATCACAACTGTCGTTCTTTGACAGTTGTATGAAATGGCTATAGCATGGCAAATATTACAATGCCTTTCAGTGGTGGTCCAGTGGTATCGGCCACGACTTACGAATTGTAGGCCGTAAGTTCGAACCCAGGCAGCATTTTACTTTGTGTATTTAATTTCATCACCACTGCTCTCAAAACGATGAAGGAAAACATCGTGAGGATTCCGGCATGTTCTAGAACCAAAAATTCGAAAACATGTGACATCCACCGACCCGCATTGGGCCCGCGGGCGGACAAAGTGGATAAACAATTTAATTCTCTGACAGTAAATGAGGTATACTGCTGGAAGGCTCTCCGTGAAAAAAAAATAATATGTACCTACAAGTATATAAAAGAGAGGGGAAATAATCAAAGGGCATCAAAAAAATACGTCCACATCGCTGTCAATAGGAAACCAAAAGGCTAGCAGCATTGCCACGTTTTTTCATCACGTTTTTTTCATTCTTTGGCCAAAAAATAGGCGTGAAATAATTCTCTTGCGAACAAGGCACTCATAGCCTAATAAAGATGATCAAACTTGGTCAACATATATCAAGTTTTTCTTATCCAATATTAAGTTATTAGGGACAGTTTCCACATAATTATCTTTTGTAGGAAATATATAATTTCCCTCGGGACAGTAAGCCGTCTGATGATTGTCTTTATTCTTTTTATCTTGTTAACCAAAAATTGAGGTTGTATTCCTGTTTCTATATTACAGTTTCACAGAGGGTGACAACTTTTGGTGAAACCACAGGTTGATGTAAAGGGGGTTGAAGATTTTTGTATGGAATCGGACATACCTAATGTAGCACCATATTGATTTTTAAATATGGAAGTCACGTGATCAAATTCGAACGTTAAAATCTCGGAAACGTGACACCTTACGGGGTTTGGTCCTATTATGTTTTCTGTTAGCATTGATTTCAGCTATCGATTTATAAAGGATAGGATTCAAGCGTGACCACCATTTTGAAAAAAAAAATCAAAATGGCGTGACAGTAGCTATGCCACGGACTCAAAGCCCTTTTCGCTAATTTTTTTAATCTATAAATATGGACACCCCTGCTCTCTTTGACGACTGAGATTTCTTGAAACAGTATTCCAAACTCCTATCCAACTTAATGCCGATGCGATTCAAGTGCTTAAAACTTAAGGGAGAAGCGCCAGGGAAGCCTGTGAAATTCGAAATATTAATCGATAGGATTACATGTATTTTGATGCCTTTAACCCTCTCTCTCTTTTTACTCCGGCAATACAAAAATTGTGGAGGGTTCAGAAGACCGTACAACCCCCCCATAGTCATACATTCTTTCTAGTGAAGCGGTAAATTTCTAAGCTCAACCCTCATTATTTTCCCCACAAAATGATCTATTCTCAAATAGTTCGTGCTATTATAAGAGTAGAAAAAAAAACTAATCAAACAAACAAACTAATTAACCATTTTCTCCAACAGACGGCAAGTGCCTCGCGTGTACCTACAAAGCGAAATTCATAGAAGTATCAGTTGGTATCAACCACAACGTCGACGAGCTTCTAGTCGGTATCCTGAACCAGATCAGGCTAAAAAGGCAGCAGTACACCGCAGAAGGGGGGAGAGAATCCTCACCAGCACATTGGTACAAGTCCCGAGGAGTGGTCCGAGCAAGTATGAAGGCCAGGCAGATGTTCACATGGATTTTTGGCAAAGAGGATTCGAAATTCAAAAATTGTGAGAATCTTCATGTCCTGTGAGTAGAGAATGACGGACCGGTGTTCGTCTAAAGACATTGGGACTTCTGAGTGTGCTTGACAGTGACATTTCGTGTGAGGTTAGATATTGTATTGTTCGTTTGTACTTAAATGTTTAAATGATGCAGCTGGTTATGGTGTCTGGGGTTTCTGGGACGATGTTCCTTTTGCGTTTTCTAATGTTTGGCCATAAGATTTTGTTAAAATTTCTTGAATTGACGATAGTACAGTCTCCAAAAGAGATAACCAGGGTCATCGGATATACATGAAGTTTAGTATCTAGCGAGAAACCGATAGTGACCGATGTATTCGAATGAAATTTAATTTGATAACTGTTTGTTTTATTAAGTTTTATTCGTAAACATCCATCGGTTTCTGACTAAACTTTAACTACGTATATAATATATCCGACGACCCTGTTTCCTTATCTCCTTTTGTGACCGTACATATTCATAAATCAATGCTTTGAAGTCTAACTCCACAGTATGACTCCATAGTCGTTGATGTTGATAGTATTTTTTAAACAAAATTTACAAATGTACAGACGCCAGCACATCAAGCTACCCGAAACTGTCAAATTTTGCCAATCAACTTTGAACCTTATGCTTTAAAGATAAAGTTGAAAATCTATTAAAGAAATTTGACAGATTGTGGTAACTTGATGTGCTGGCGTCTATACCTATTAAATATTTTCGACTAGCCCCCTTAAATATGAACGTTGCATGATTAGCAATAGTTTAACAATACATTTTTGACGTTTATACGTCTTTTAAGAGCCCATACTACCTCAGTTAAAATTCACTCTTTATCTCGCTCACACGATACTGCTCGCGGACTGAGTGAGGGCGAGACAGAGTGCGGTGCTGGGCGGCAGGCAGCGCCAATAGTTTAGTTATTTGCTTTTTACAGTGAAATAATGGTAATGTGAAAAAAAATAAGAAACAGTAGGTATGTTTCTTTATATTTAGTTCAGTTGTTATGCAAAGTTTCATGTTCTAATTTGGATTATTTTTTTAATACTAGCGGTTTATTGTTCAGTTTGGGGGTAACTTTGTAATTTTTTTCTATCGAAAAAATTTATGGAATCGTATTTTCGCCAAACTACCTAACATTAATCCTCAACTATACCATACATAAATTTATTTCAAAATTAATGGTGCAATACTTTGGACATAATGGCGGATCATGCTTATCATCATCATCATCATCATCATCATCATCATCATCATCTATTTGAGGTATTATAGACCCTTAACTTTAAGTAACGTTTATAAATAAGGGGGTTAGTGGGGGGTTATAAAGAGTATTCTATTCTATTCTTAGTGTACAGCTTTTCGGAAAGCTCACGTTTGTTGGAAATAGTAATTTCATCGTTACTGACACAGCAGATGACACAGCCAGCTGTGTTACCAACCAAAAAAAAAACAATGCCAAATATAAAATTGGTATTCACTAGTCGTTATGTGCCAATTTTGAGAGAATTTAATAAATCTAGCTAAGTTTATATTTAAGTTAGGTAACGCATAAGTGAGACGTACAGTATTTTACCGAATACTTTTAATATATCATTAAAATGACGTATCAGCAATATATAAATGATAGGTGATATATCGTATCATGTAGATAAATACCTACTTATATAGGTATTGTATAAATATTATTGGACCATGCGTACTTACATAATTATTTAATTACTTATAACAATGTTACTTGTCGTAATTTTATAGAATATAAAATAGTATCTAAAATACACCAATATACCTATTTGTGTAATTAATATATAAATATTACTAAAATAATATTAAATGGCATAAATTATTATTTTATTTGTACCTACCCACATTATAGGAATTTCTTATGTAAGTGAAATCATTCAAATATTGCGTTATTATCTTGCCAGTTGTATAATAACTTTGATTTGGCTATTTCGTAAAATAACCATAAAAAATATTTGGGCGAAATCTTTTTGTAACCATCTTTTACCTACAATTTGAAGTTTTTATAAGTATCATAATTCTTTATTTTATTTCGATATGCGACTTTTTAATTTATTATAAATCTGAATTTACTTACATAAGAATTCCAGAAGTTTATTTAAACAAACCCAGAAGTGTAACATTGAACTGCTGTCCTCACTCACACATTTGTGCAACTTTATGTTCAAATTCAAATGATCCAGGGTCCATGTTATTCCTTCCATCCATGCCAAAACCTACTCATTTATCGTAAAAAATACTATTTATAGCATCTAAATTTAATTATAAGAGATAATTCTACCAAAAGTGTTGATATTAGGGTCTTTTATTGGAACTCGGAACTTGGAAAATGTATTGGTCAAAGTATTTATTTTTTATTCACTAATTACAGTAAAACTAATATTTCATTGGCCCTCCACTAAATGCATTTATCAAAAAAGTTGACGTTTTCACTTTAGCCGGATGCTGAAGTGGTTAAAGTAGAAAATCAAGAAATTAATTTATAGAAATGATAAAAAATGTACTTTAAAATGGCAGCTAAGATAAGCTGCTTTGATTTTGTTCCTTCACAAACTTTATCACCTTTTTTCTTTAAGTAAATGTAATAAGTATATAAAATGTATATAATCAATGCGAATGCACTTAAGGATTTGATGTTGTATTTAATATTATCTATATAAAACTATGTAAGCGAAACGTTTATACATGTTCATGTACTAGTAATTCTTGTACTCGTATTAACCGTTTATAATATTTACTGATTTGAATAAGGTGGTTGTGAAATGGACTTGAACTGTCATCATCATCATCTGCCTTGTCCCAACTATGTCATGGTCGGCTTCCAGTCTAACCGGTTGCAGCTGAATATCAGTATTTTACGTAAAGCGATTGCCTATCTGACCTCCACAACCCACTTACTGGGTAACAGGACATGGACTTGAACTGTAACAAACTAATATAGTAACCAAAAATCAAACTATTTTTGTCAAAAATAGTCTTGCATGAAAAGCGACATAACATTATTAGTTATTAAACCGATTGCCAATCAGTGAAAACCACTCCATAATACAGTTCTAGCCATTCTTTACAATCACCTAGCTCAACCTATCAATATTGTCCAAAATAGTTGAAAACTCCCATTTATAAAATAAAAACAAATATTCTTATTAATATCCTATAACACCATGACTGAACACCAATACAATTTTATTACTCCTATTAATATCTTTACGTCTTTTGGATTACGATTCAAAACAGTGCCTTTTTATTGTTAATAAAACGTATTATAATACCTTATGTGCTATTTTTACTGATAATTTGTGAGAAATTATATAAATTACCTGCCCTAGTAGTTGTTTATACTTTCTCATTGTTAGTCGTATTGAAATATACTGATTCGTATAAAATGTTGCTTAATTCGAAGTTATGTGTATTAATTTGTTGATATTACCCGGGTAGTATCAGAATCCATTTTTTTCCGCCCGGGCATTATCAACAATGTTCATGTAACGGACTTTGCCCGTTGCATGGCTGGTTTAAAAAAAGTATTTAAGAACATAGTGACATTAATTTTGTAAATACAATATTACTAGTATTATTATGTGCATTTTGCAAAATGTATGAGCTTTCAATTTGTATTAGTGGGCCTAGACAGGCACTGTTGCTGTGGTAAATTATTCCGACATTTTTCATAATTATTCTAATTAAGACTAACAACCAACTATACAAAGACAAAGTACAAAAGAAATTGTAAGTGACTATAATCTGACTTTTCTTTAAGTCACAAAGAAAGCTTTTCAGTTTGTAATTAAACATTAATTTAGAAAACATAATTACGTTCTTCACAGGGATTATGAATTCCTCAGTGTTATTTTAAAGCAGCGTACATATTAAATTGGTTCAATGTAGCCAGTTCCCACTTTGTCCGGGTAATGTACCACTTCAACACGCCACAGTGTGTGTAGGCCTTTAAGAATATTATCATTATTGTAACATACCGTAGCTAGTGTTTATTGTAAATAAAATGATTGACAATAAATTTGATTACTTTAAGTGGTTATACATAATTTCCTCTTTTCAAAATTATAAATATGGGTTAATGGGAAATACGGGCTGGTGTCCGCAACTCCACGTCATTGGGCGTATTTTGCGGACGGGGTGGTATGTACGAGTGGGAAAATCGATTTTCGATCTATCCCAGCTCCTCAAGGAAGGTAACCCCCGTTTGATGTTACTGATCGTCTCACAGAGGGTACCTGGGTTACCGAAGTACAATGCCCTGTACGTGGCGACCACCGGGCTGCAGTGCGATTCTGTAACCATCTCACCGTGAAAACTTAGGTGAAGTGAGCGTGGAGTGAGCTGTCAGTAGTATCAATTCCTAGCAAAACTCACTTCACCTAAGTTTTCACGGTAAGATTTTTATAGAATCGACCGGCAGTTTAGAAGCACAGGTGCTGCCGTCTCGTCATCCTCCATGCAGGCCCTGCAATGCACTCCTATGACAAAGAGGTGTTTATTAAATGACCCGTGGCCAGTTAGAGCTGCTGTAAATGTACGCACCTGTTGTTTACTTCTAGTAAGATAAATAAATGTGAGTTAACAATGCGTGCCACGTAAGAAGAGACTTGACCCCGCCTCCCCCGCTCTTTCCGCCGCCCCTATGACGTCCGGTCCCGTCCCGCACTCGGACCTCATACCGCTAAAGATACCTAAAATCGTGTTCTGCGCATGTCAGACCACGTTGTGTGTCAAGTCTCTTACGTGGCACGCATTGTACATAATTATGGTGATCTTCTTGGTGATGTTGTTCAGAAAGGGCAGGTGGGTAAGTACAGACGCCAGCACATCAACTTACTACAATCTGTCAAATTTCTTTATTCAATTTTCAACTTTATCGCTAACGCATTAGGTTCAAAAATGATTGGGAAAATTTGACAGTTTCGGGTAGCTTGATGTGATACATGAATATAAACGAAGCAAAAGGAGTATGTAAAGATCGCAGCAGGTGGCGTTCTGAAGTTTCTGCCTATCCCTTTGGGATGAAGGTGGGAGTTTGGTATTGCCATTACAAAAATCAAAACCTAATCTGCATTCGCGAATTATTTGCCAAAAATATAAACAAATATGAGTTTATGGAAAAATAACTTTAATTCCTACACTATAAAGTTCAGTTTACGCTACAACTTCAAACATTTTTATAACTTTTTCAAGTTTTTTTAGTCACTCTGAAGTCAACTTAATAAACATTAAAATTAAGTTGATATTTGTGTTGAAACATAAGTTTGAATAGACTTTATGTATGACGTAGGCAAAAAGGCAGCTAAGCTGAAATGGGATTAGGTGGGTCACGTCAGCCGCATGCATAGTGACCGCTGGGCAACAGTCTCCATAGGGTGATGCATGAGGATGGACCAGGAAGAGGTGGCGAGATGACCTGGTCGCGTATCGCAAGGGTTGGATCGAGGTGGCTCTAGAAAAGGATGCCTTGAAGGATTTGAGGGAGGCCTTTGCTCAGCAGTGGCACAGAAAAGGCTAAATAAAAAAATAATGTGTGTCTATGGTTGTGAACGCAACTGTCCCGTGGAAGACGTAGTCGTAGGACTTAAGAGGGGACGGAGCCTGCGAGGAATTTGAAAAATAGGTATTTGAAGAAACTATTGCCGTCGCCTTACCTCAAGTCTGCCCCCGTAGTGTGTGATAGGGACAGCTGCAGCGAACACCGAAATTATCACAAAAATTTTGACGAGTTCGACGTTTCGTATTCCCATTTTTTCTCCTCGAAAACTGAGCCGATTCAATTATTTTTCACATTAACATTTTATGAAAGAGTATGTTTAGATTCCTAACATTATTTGTAACGTTAAAAACTTTTCTAATTTGAAAAAAGAAAACGACATGGACATGTTTACAGCAGACCTTGCATTATGAAAAAAAAAATTGCTGTAGAGGCATTATTCAGGAAGAAAAAAGGGAAATACATTTGTATGGAGAATCGCACGCCCTTTTGCAACTACAGCAATTAATTGGGTGCCGGTAATAGGCCACACGTAACATGGAAATATTTCAAATAGGCAATATAAATATTCCTCTGGCCTACAAAATAGAATTCAAATCCTGATCTATTTGGGTAGGTACAACGATCAACAACATCCTACACTCATTAAAAATATTGGGTCGAATCGAAACCCGTGTGCAACACGGCAGTAATTCGTCACTCAATGACGTCACAACCTCAGTGGGCTCCGGTACCTACACATGATGACGTAAATCATCGGGAGATATTTTTAGAGCACTCGATTTCCGAAAACAGATCGATCAGTTTTCTCTGTCGGTAAGTGGGTTCGATTCCCACACGGAATAAATGTTTGGTTTTTATAGACTGCCTCGTTGGTGTAGTGATTCTCAAGTCGAGCAAAGAGTTATTGATTTTCCATTACGAATTTCTCAGTAGCAGTCCGGAGAACTGTGGCCCGTTTTATGGCGAGTGTTGACAATGCCGCCTCTAGCAGCAGCTGCCGAGGCGTCTCCATGCTCAGTTTTCAGTACAGTCCTATAACCTGAACTGGCCCAGTGACCGCGGTGCTGTCGGTGAAAGTGTTAGGAAAAAGCTTTGTTGGGTTGGTCCAATGGTCGCAACCGGTGTCGTCTCGCAGAAGGAGGCTGCGGAAAGGGAGAGGGAGATCTCATCCACTCACCCGGCCCGCAGCAGGCGCACCGGGCGTCGTCGGAGGGCGGACAACGCCCTCTTCCAGCCCCCCTAAACGGGTGCAGGGGCGACGGACTCGGGGACGTCCGTCGCCCCCCACACATCAGGACCCGAGGTGGCGGCGCGTAGTGTTCCACGCGCGCCCCTCTTAGACGTCGCGGGGGGAGTTAAACACCTCACTCCCCCCCTGACCAGACGGGGCCCGCTGAGGCGGGCCAGCACCAGACCCCCGGCGTAGGTGTGAGATGGAACACCGGGGTGGTTTTTAGTCAGTAAGAGTATGACAGACCCCGCCGCCCGCCCCAGGGCGGCGGACATCCATGAGGATCTGGCACCCAAAAAAAAAAAAAAAAGTGGTCGCAAGCGGTGCGAGGTCGGTTGGTGTAAATGCAAAAGTTTGTGAGGATGGATGTTTGTTACTCTTTCACGCAAAAACTACTGAACGGATTTTGATAAAACCTTACAGTAATACAGGTTATAAATCAGAATAACACATAGGATACTTTTTATCCCGATATTCCCACGGGATCGACACATAAGCGGGTGAAACCGCGAGGTGCTGCTAGTAACCTATACATATTTATAAGTGCACGATAAAAAAGGAAAAGGAAGAATTTGGGACAGCATTAACTAAATTTACGAAAACATTATTAATTTCCTAAATTTTGTGGCGGAAGTCAGATAGCAATCGCGTCACGTAAAATACTGACTTTTCCACATCCGGTGAGCGGAAGGACATAAGTAGGTACTTACCTCGGTATTCTACAGTACCCGGCGATAAATATTGCACATCGACCTTTGGAAAGAGACAATCGGCTAATTTCGGCTTCGTAGAGCGTTATCTCTGTCGCACGAAATACAAACAGTCCGGTATCTATTAGGAGCTGTTAAAACAATTATGATTTGCTCCTTTTGATAATTATTTTTATTCTTTGTATGAAATACAAAAAAAAAGTAAAGGTCGATGTGCAATATTTATCGCCGGGTACCAAACCAATTCCAAAAAAAATGGTTGAGGCCTATGTCCAGCAGTGGTTTGTATGACGATGGAAACGAAAACGTGGAGATCTCTTTCCAAATGATTTTATTTCTGTAAGTAGGTTTATACAAACACTTAAACATGTCATCATATTTTAAAATATTAAAAACTTACAATACATAATGTTTATATAAAAAACTGGTATTCAGCTGGATCCGGTTAGACTGGAAGCCGACCCCAACATAGTTGGGAAAAGGCTACGCAGATGATGATAACATAATGTTTATGTTAACACTAAAAACTATATGATTATAATATGTACGTAAGTATATAAAAAGGGGAATCATCAATTTGTCTACAGCGCTGTTAATGGGAAAACTGCCCAAACGGCTGGCAGTGTTGCCACGTTGGCTGGCGATGCGTTAGCATTGCCATCCAACATCTTATGATGATGAGATGATGATGATCGTATGATGATAGGACATTATTTTTCATTATGGGGCTGACTTTTCCAACGCCAAATATATTTTATCATTGGAATAAAATTGGCATCTGACAGCTTTTGTTGATCTGTCTAAAATTCGAAATTATTCCTTGGGTAAAGATATCTGGCGTTGGAAAAACTTGTCCTTACACCACAAAACTACAAACATACCAACACACACCTCTTTATAATATTACTAGAAAATATTTAAAACTAAATAATTATGTAGTTTGAAATTGAAAATTACTTGCTGTTTTAATACCACAAAACCTCTTACAATCACTGTTCCATTCCTTAGCTCTGCACCAGAAACATAATTCCCTTACCATAATCGCCACCCCTGATTTCATAATCAGCCATTTGCGTAAATTATCATGTATTTCCATAATTTTAAAATGAGATTAACATCTAAACGGCCACGACGGGAAACTTAAATATGATTGTAAATTGAAAAATTGCGCCAACTCGAAATAGTAGGCTCAGTGATTGTTACATAATAATAATAAGTCAGGGTGTAAGTTAATGTAGTTACAGAATGTAAATCATTGTCAAAAAAAAGAACTTTACAACTAAATTAGCAACCAGTTTGATTTTGTCTAGTCTTGCCAAGGTATCGTGTTACCCAGTAATGGGTTGTGAAGGTCAGATAGGCAGTTGCTCCGTGTAAAATATTGGTATCTGGCAAAATGACGTGGTGTGTCAATTTGATAAACAATTAATTTCCCTGATCATTCCGTATGCTCTAACCTACCGCTTTTTGCTTTTGTAAGCCTCCCAATAATCATTAAAATTTATTTTTATACTAAAACATGAATCGTCAATTAAAATGTAAAATGGGAACACTCTTTTTAAGATATTTTCACATCAAAGTGAGCGAAATGGCCACCAGCCTATATGTAATGAAAATTTTGTAGTTTTTTTTTTCATCTGCTAAACCCATTTTGTACCTAAAATATTTACAAAAATAAAATGTATTTTGTATTTAAATTTTTTCTCTCTTATTGAGATTGGTTTCTACTGCTATTTATTATTAATTAAATTGTATCATGAAATGTGTACTTAATTCTTTATAATTATTTTTTTACTGTCGAGACTTGGCTGACTTGTTTACTAAATCAGAAACACTTGTACGCCCTCTGGCATGACATAGCGCTCTCTTTATTATCTTTATATACCATTATACCTATGTTCGACAAATGAAAGGTCATAGCACACGTATCAAATCGGAAAGGGATCAGCACCGCATCGCCTTTCGCCTCGCCGTCAAACAGGCATCAACCTAACGTAAGCACGTAACCAAAGCGGATCAGAAGCTCCGATACGTCGACTACGGCTACGGGTAGGCGACACCGCGCTTACGGCTCGCCGACCGCTGGTTGATGGTACAGGCAGGCCGCGGGAGGGGTGAGGGGGCCAAGGCTCGACGAAGAGATGTAAGCTCGGGTACGGAGAGACGTAAGCGCTGGGACAACGAGACGTACGCACCGCACCGCGTTTCGTGAGCTTGTCCCGAGGCGAGGCGATTACGTTACGATTCCGATTAGTGTACGTTGCAGTAGCCACTCAAGCGTTCCGAGTCTGACAGCTGCCATCGCTTATACGTCCGCGCGCGCGCGGACTTACGAAGCGGTCGAGCGCCCAATGCCGTCACCGATTTAAAGACTATTTTCTAACAAACTACAACTATAATGGCAAATTAAAAAATACCTGTATAGAGCTGACATTATAAGGAATCAAAATATGTGAAAACTAAATTATAACTCTTATCTTAAACAGTACAAAAAAAAGTTGAACTTTACAATAGTGGTGAAATTTGAGTAAAATATTTATTAATTACAAGTTTTTACGAAATATTTTGTAATATACCTCTACGCTATTTATTTATTAATAAACTAGATTAAATAAGCTTTATTTTGATACCAATATATCATTACTTATAACAAACAGTGTAGCACAATAAATCAAAACAAACTGCCCATTCCTGTATGAATTTGATATCGCATATCGCATCGATATTTGAATAAAATAATAAAAACGTGTAATCCTAACATTTTTTGCCATATTCCTTTCATTTAAGTCTACACAGATATTAATAATTACCTATTGTTCCAATTACAAGAAGTATTTTACTACAATATATAACATATCATACAAAAACTTAACGAAAAACCGGCACACAACAGCAAAGGTTTTGCTTGTCGATTTTAACTCATTTAAAACATCCTATCTGACTGTGGATGCTTAGAATTTGTAGATATTCTGAAAGAATGAATCTTCAGGAGTATTTCAATATATAACACCTAATACAATTGAATAATAAACTCATTTTTACTTACATTTTAAAGTCGGCACTCACTGACACTTTACAACAATTCAATGCACTTGACATAAAGCTTGTAAACAATTTTTTTTTCAATGCTTGCTGTGACCCAACTTTCTGCTTTATCGACCTTAGACCCGTTATTTAACATAGAGTCATCTAGTGGCACACTCATGAAGCTCTTTGAAACGTTTCACAGATAAAAACTCGTTTAAAGCGTACAAGTCAGTGAGGCTGCCATAGTCGCCCTAACGCTCAACGCTAAAAAATTTTGGGCTGCTATAGTCGCCCGGACGTTTGAGTGGGTAGGGAGTTTCATACAAAGAATACTGAACGGCTCGAGTTGATACGGTGCCGATCCCTTTCCGGTTTGATACGTGTACCTTTAATGTAGATGTTATGTATTAAGGTACACCAAAGCTTCTCTGTATAATATAACTTAAGAGTAAACTAGTCGCTAGTCTAGATGAACAACGTCCGGTTCTCACGCACAGAAACACCGTTCCGAACTGACAGGCACGTAAAAAAGTTCGAAAAGTGCTTCGGAAAATCGAGTTTTATAAAAAACCACTGCATAAATCAATTACAAATAAAGTTATACTTACCTGAACGACGTAAGTATACTTACCTGACCGATATGTCATTGTCGAATCTGTCTGATGTAAAATAAGTCGTGTATATTGTGGTGAAAAATAAAGTTGATTGATTGAAATGAACTCGAAATTGTTTCAGCGATTAAACGTGAATTCACCCCATTTCATTCCATTGGGGGTTGATTAACAAAATATGGCTATATATATCCATAATATTTAAGCTACACAACACAGCACACACACACAGCTAGCAAACTATATCCATAATAAATGAATTAAGAATTCGTCTAACCATGTTTTCTGTTGAAAAAAAATTGCTCCAACTCTCTCGGCCATGACAGCTTGACATAATCGATGCAGCTTGTAACGAGCAGCTTATCTGCATCAAGCTTCAGTACTAACTCGTTTGAAACGAGTCGTTTCATTGTGTAAATACTACTCGTTATGGTCGTGAATTTCAATACCATTCTTTTTAAAACATTAACTTAGCGTTTCTAGATCTTAGAAGCACCTTGTGCCTTGGTGAATGGCAGGCAATTGGGTCTCCTTGTATTTATTTATTTATAGGAGACAAAACAGCTATAGAGACATAAAGCCAATTTATTTAATTTGATTTGGGTTTGCTCTTGACTCTAGTCTAGGTCAGAGGTGACAGAGACAAAGTCTACGATGGAGTGAGCTTACCCAGAAGAAGCCTGTTCACTCTTACTTTGAAGAGATTCGGGTATTACAATTACAAGGGACTTAGGCATAACTGGTACTGAGACTACCACTTCGGAAAATACAGTGTTAACTTTTGTTTTTTTTTAGCATCTTTCCCTCGACGTGAATCGTCCAAAGTTCCGAACAAACGGAATAAAAAAGCGAAAAGTTAATACATTTGTAAAACGTACTCGACATCTTTCACTCGCCTACAGAATTATCTAAAAATGAAATGAAACGTGCAAATGAACGTCGTTCATTCCTATGCCCATTTTGTCGGTGCGAACGTGGATTGAAGCAAATATTAGCTTTCACTCGAGTGAAGCGTCTGATAACATAGGGACAATTCGCGTAATTTTAAGAACGTGCGCATTCTAAACACATTCTCATCCGTCAACAGTAGATAGATACGTCTAATTTCCCTACATTTTTGACAAGTTTTTGACATTTTCAATTTCGTATCAGCGACAATCATCGCTGATATGAGATTGCGACTATTATTTTGAACGTTTTTAATTACAGGAATTGGTCTTCTGAAGATTTTGATGTCAATTTCAACAAATGAAGAGGTAATTCACTGAGTAAAGATTTAAATAAAACAAAAAAAGATAATCCACCACTACCCGGACACAGTTATCACTTCTCTACCATAGAATTATAACGTTCTCTACACAATACTTTGTCTCTCTAATAAAAATGTATGTTTAGGTTATAGAATTTTTAATTTGTTAATCGCTGACGGTGGGACAGGTGCCCAAAGCAGTCCCCGTAGTTCTAATCTAATATGCATAACTGGAATACCTAGACCGCTTAAAAGCTCAGGTGTCGTTCGGTTCAGGTGACGTTCATACAACAAGATAAATAGAACGAGGGGTTAAAACTACGACATTGGATTAATTGTAATTTAAAACAACTCTTTTTTTGGTTTGACGATAGTTAGCGCCATTTTTGACGTATACGTGTGCGTCAAATGGACGTGAAACAATCCGCCCTTAATCTGTACTAGATTAAGGTGATATACTGAAAAAAATGTGCTTTTTCTATTTCGTGTAACTTGTTAAGTATGTGGAATAGGGATTTAACATTTTAGTATATGTTTTATGACTCTTTGGTCTAGTATCATGTAAAAGGAATACACGATTCAATGAATTTTTCTCGATACCAAAAAAAATGCAAAGATTAGCGCGTTCAAACAAACTCTTCTGCTCTTTATAGATATTACCTGATCAAATGAATTTATCCACATAATTATGTAGGTAAAACGATTGACCACTACATAATATGACATAACTGCCGGTCGATTCTGTAGAAATCTCACAGTGAAAACTTAGGTGAAGTGAGTTTGTTTTTGCTAGGAATTGACACTATTGACAGCTCACTCCACGCTCACTTCACCTAAGTTTTCACGGTGAGATGTTTACAGAATAGCACCGCTGTACATACATAGGTATATAATATATATTATATTGTATCGTAGATATCTTTGTTACCAGACTGCGGTTAGATCAAAGCAAGGTTACACTTTGGTATTGGCGGTTTGCGCCCGTATTTTGGCTAACCGAACTGTTTGCATTGTTATATTAAAGCTACGAGACATTTCTAGCATTAACATCCGAAGGCCAAGTCTAATAATTTACAACGTTCAAAATCTGGTCGCAGACTCAGCGACAAACAAATGTCAAAAATTTAAGGGAATTGTATTGAACTTTTGACAGATTAAGACTGAGATGAATGATAATGCGAACGTTCTTATAATTACGAAACTTGCCTCTCTGGTATCAGGGGTTGGTATTCTGTTCATGACAGGTTTTTTGGACGTCATAGATTCACTAGGATATGCTTGAGGGCCTTAAAAGGTTTGAAGGCCTTGGCCAGAGGCTAAGCATTGCCACGTGGCAATGTTGCCAGTCTCTTGGGTATATTACTCGTCGACAGTGATGCGGAGGAATTTTTTGACGCCATATTTTTCGTCAGACAGACGGGCAGCGGAGGCTTAATAATAGGGTTCCGTTTCCGTTCGCACCCTTCTAGGCGTGCGGAACCCAAAACATCTTTAAAATCAGAACCCACGAACACCGCCAGCGAAGTTTACGAAGAAATTTAAAAGAAAACTTTAAAAGCATTTTGCAACTTTATATTAATGAAAGCCTACATGTAGTGGAAAAACCAGACTCCAGAAATGAGAGCACCTAGTACTACGTTTATTTTAACAAACAGCTTCTGCCCGCGACTTTGTTCGCGAGAAATTTCTTGTGCCCCCGACCCACCCTATCGCATCGCATCACCTGCCCGCGCTATTGCTTGACGCCGGACTCCGGAGGGAGGGTGGTCGCAAACCAAGCGGGCGTTAGCCCTACCACTGCTAAGGAAGAATTGACCAGTCAAATAAGTTGTTGGGTGTGACTGTCCAGATGCGCCGAGCGCTCGTTTCAGTTGAATAACTGGCGGAACAAACTGCGCTACACGAGGAGGCTTCTTCATGCATCCTAAAATGTCTAGTTCATCACTATCATCATCACGTTCCTGCTCCTGTCCCATGTTACTTGGGGTCGGTGCACCACGTTTTCTTCTTCCATTCTCATAACCTCCACGCTATTTTCACTCCCATCTCTTTCATATAATTCCTGCACCCTAATAGCGTAACACACTAAATCACAATCTGAATAATTTTGAAGGATACTAATCCATTGCTTCGTATGTTCGAAAAATGTGTCTGCTCCACAACGTTAATAACGCAATGAATATTGTTGAACTGTCAGAATGAAAGCTACTGATAAAGTGCGTTTCACGAAAGAATTCCCTTCGCCGTAATGTTGGCACCAATGAAAATTTTCATTGAAGGTAAAACAATTCTTCAATGAAAAGCAATGGTGCCAACATTACGGCGAAGGGAATTCTTTCGTGAAACGAACTATAGTGTGTTACGCAATTATTCCTCTGGTTTATTGTTTGATAACATACTCGCACCTAGTTAGCAAAAATATAATTAAAGTAGAAACACAAATTCTCAAATTCTCTTCGTACATTTTCCCAAATGTTCATGCAAGTTTGAATCTTCGAGTTTCGTGAAACGACTGTGTCCAACGAACCGGGACATGCTTTTGCTTCGTTATATGTTTCAGAACTCGCCCAAATAATAATAAGTAAGGTGAGTTTTTGAAATAGGATTGCAGACACAAAATTTTGATAAAGAAAAATGAAGCGAAATGAGACTAGAAGGAATATTTGAAAAGATATCGTACTTTTGTTAACTTTGAGTAAAGACTCCTTCAAACAGGCGCGACACGCGATAAAATCGCGCGCGTCACGAAGGCACCGCAAGTCGCGCAACGAGCGGTGCCTTTGTGTCGCGCGCGATTCGCGTCCCGCGTCGCGCCTGTTTATAGAAGCCTTAATGCTATATTAATCGATGTATGATGCACTTATAGGTATTCATTGAATTAGGTACTGAAAAAACTTTTATTCAATTAGCAATACAATACCGATGAATACTAATAATAAATTATAATGAAGTTGACGATTTTGTATTTTTTTTATAGAAAAAATTGTGAAAAAATAATTTTTCATATCCAACTGGATTCGAATTAATATTTTGCACTTGGTAGCCTATTTAACATCACGCTACGAACCTTAGTAGCCGAGCATATGGAAAAAAGTCAGAAAAAACGCTAAGCGAAAACGGAGTAAAAGCGCGGGCGGGCAACGACGCGATGCGACGCGATGCAACGCGGTCGGTCGGGGGAACAAGAAAAATCACGCGGACGAAGTCGCGGGCAGAAGCTAGATCATAATAAAAATACAATAGAAGCCGAACTTAATTAAGGACGACACAATCGTACGTCATTACAGTCGCAACGGAAACTGCCGAGCGATATTAATTCAGTGCGATCAAATGTGAAACCCTTAAGGGCAAGGATTGATTGCCGAATTCTGTACACCCATGATTTTCCTTATCCACCATATATAATGTATTCATTAGGACTTTCCTATATAATAATATCTGCGATATTCCTGGTTGCAGTACTGCGGTGGCATCTACACCATCTATCATCTACACATGTATGTGAACTACGCATCACACTGAGGTCACGCAAAATCCTGCATCGCGCAAGCATAGTTTGCCGCGCAACTAGCATATATACAAACAACATCCACCAGACCAGACCCTATTGTCCGGTTAAGTAGTCACGACCTCTCAAGGTCAACTACGAGATGCAATATTAAAAAAAAAAAAAAAACCAGACCAGACCACCACACCCGTCACACAGACACAACACCCGTCTGGGTGGAGGAGCCTTGGATTCCCTATGGAGGTTGAGTGAACTAACTATACACCCTATTCCTCACACCGTTATCACAGTTCTAACCTAACCTAAATCAATTCGTCAGGGTGCCTCAGTTTAGTTATTACGATAGATAGTCATTAGAAGCCCCTAACGCTTTTTGTGACTGCAGATAAGGCATTCTGTATTACGTTTAAAGTGGGCAGCAGTTTTGTTAAACGTAACGCAATGGCAATCCAGCTAAACGTTGTTCAGCTGTTTTGTAAAATACAGCTAGCGATAATGTAAAACAGTGGATTCAACAGTCAATCTACGACATATGTATCTAAAACATACACATCTACGACATACACATCTACGACATACGCATCTATGATATAAGCATCTACGACACACGCATCTCTACAACATACACATCTACGACGCTATATAATGTTTATTAGTAAGGGGGAAAATGTCTTACAACTCATTATAATTTTAATCCACTTTCGTCCGTGCCAGTTGGGCCTTCACATCGGCTTAAGGGGCTTACATGACCTAAAGCGCTGTCACTGTCGGACTGCATAAAAAAGAAAGAGAAGCGCGATGACACAACGCTGGTAATTTATTGCAAAATATGAAGAAATTATTTAATTACAAAAAATCTATTGTTTGGACTAAAAAAATTAAAACACTGGTATGTTAGTATGTTGCTTGTAGAATAATCTGACAAAAAATCACAATGATTGTATGTATGTATATTAGTATGGTTTTTATTGTAAAAAGAAAGTTTTTAGAGGTATTTTCATGCCTTTTTTCTATCCTATCAAATAACTTGTATTATGTTTTCAACACACTATCTACCTAGCATTTAATTTAATAATAATAATAATAATATATATTTTTCTGTTTACTGTAGTCGATCATATACTTTTATTGTTTCTAAAACTTGCGTTTTTTGAGTTTAGGTCCTGTAAGCCCCTTAAAGTAATTTCGTTTGCCTATTCGCGCATTCCCTTTTATAGCCTTACCATTATTAAGATGTTAAATGAAAATTTTGTAGGTACCTAAATAATTATAAGATTCGTTTGTAAAGGCTCCTACAAACAGGCGCGACACACGATATAATCGCGCGCGACATAAATATATATACGTTATGTAAAACTTTTAGCAGTACCTATTTCATAAATTATTGAACTTTAGCATTCAGAATGGTTTTTTTGTTTGTTTGAACGCGCTAATCTCCGGAACAATCAGTCGGATTTGAAACATTATTTTTGCATTTGATAATCAAATTCTCGAGGAAGGCTATATTTAACGACTTGGAGCCGACCAAAAACAAAACAAGTCATGAAGAATGTTAAGTGAAAATAAAGTAATAGCGCGGGCAGGCGATGCGACGCGACGGGGTGGGTCGGGGGAACAAGAAATTTCACGCGGTCGATGTTGCGGGCAGAAGCTAGTATAGTAGATATTCGAGTTTGTCTGTTCAAAAACTATCTTATGAAAGTGTAAACAAACCACACACAAGGATGAAATTCTTACGTCCTCATCATCACTCACTAAAAGGAATTAGTAACACATTCATCTGTATTTAGAAGTATCAACTTTCCATATAGATAGATAACAATATTCAGTGCAACAAAAGACACAATACAGGTATTAAAAACATCAAACACGGTGAAAAAAAAATAACAAAGATTAAAAAGACCCATGACCCCCCATGACGTCCAGCTCTGTCGATCCAGGGCTAAAGTAGACCAGTAGTCGTTTGTTTGGTCCAGCTCGTCCTGCCATTTTCTACGGGGTCTGCCGCGAGGCTTTCTAGCTTTCACATTTTTTTTAAATGTTATGAAAAATTATTCAAGATTATTTTTGAAAAATAATTACCGACGAAAATTGACGTTGAAAAACATCTTTGAAGTGAGTAAAAGTCTGACACGCCCTCCCGCTCCGCCCAGAGCGGGAGAAGTTATTTGATAATTCTCCACCCTAAAAAAAAGGTGATTTTTAATTAGAATTTCGGATTTAAGGCGAAAGCGCCAGGGTAGCCCGCGAATTTTTTTTACGTTTTTTGCAATTTATAGGTCAGTATTAAGTTGTACGTTGATTAATATGTATATGATTCGCGGCCGTAACAAATATGTATTTACAGAATTATAATCATTAAAGTCATCAACACAACTCTCTAAGACCAAGTAATTCCAAAGAATGACTATTTCATGAAATCTTGACATTTTGGGATTAAACTAACCTAACAAATTGTATTACCGATTCTAATGATTATGATTCTGTAAATACATATTTGTTACGGCCGCGAATCATATTTTGATCGACGTACAACTTAATACTGCCCAGCAAATTGCAAAAAACGTAAGAAAATTTGAATTTCGCGGGCTACTTTAGCGCTTCCCCTTAAGTATTCAAATAATCAAATCAGACAATTTGCCTACACTACAAATTGCATCCACAGGTATGATTACAGATCCATTTGTTTACATTTTTATCAGATAGTTATCGAACAGACCATACCTACTGCTAAGGTTGCTTGTTTGACAGATACAAATCGACGGCGAAGTGCCAATAACTCCTAACTGACAAAGTCAAAAATTTACACATACTGGAAGAAAACGTTCAAAAATAGACTCGTTGTTTTAGTTGGGAGGTACATATTTCCACATTTTAATTTAATGATGTTGCAACTAAAAATACACTTAGGAATATTTCACTAAAACATGCGATTAACGCCTTTAAATTCAAAGAGAAAAAAAAAAGAATTTCTCAAAAAAAAATCAGTTAGGAGGTATTGGCACTTCGCCGTCGAAATGAACTTTCTTCTTCCTTTCTGCAGTTACATTCATTTGCTTTAGTACTTGTTCACGTACCTACTACTGAAATACGTACTAGCAATTTATGTAGTATGTAGCTTTTAGTTTAATCGCACCTGTGTTTTCTTGTGTAAACACTTGCATACTGCACTTTATGTTTGACATTTCAAGACCGCTTTCGCCACTGCAAGCACAAGTTGTATATTTACCGTCAGGGAAATAAATTGCTAAGTAAATTTTCAAAGACACATTACGTCAAATGGCCGTGATAAAGCCATTTCACACAACTGTCAAAAAATGACTACAGTGTTTTGAATATACGGACAATTTAAGAAGGTACTCAAATTGTTTAACAATCGTATTGTAGTTATACGACTACAGTAATTGCATGGTTCTTCTAACAAAGCAATGGTTCGCTCACTTGTAAATGGAATTACTAAACCAAAAAACTTAAAAACAATTACGTGTATTTTTTTTATCGTCTTATATACAAAACACATGTGGTGTCGGTTACGGTAACAGTGTCGCGAGTTCAATGGTTTTTCCCATCTCAAAAAACGCCCAGCGCGCCTAAAGAAGTATTCACTTCCAAAAAAATTGAATCTGTCACACCATCTTGTCACGTTGGTACCGCTTACTTAAAAATGTTTAATTCATAACGTAGTTTAGGATCCACATAACCGCATTACTTTTTATCAAGTTGAAAGGATATTCAAATTCACCATTCAGACTTTGTTTGCAGAAACCATTAACACAGTGTGCAAACGTAGTGTAAGCACTTTGATCAATACCTATAAGAAATTGAGATTAAAGCTTCTGCTTCTTAGTGGAACAATTACTATTTAGCAACAAACTATTACGAACTAAATTCAGCATAAATATTTAACCATCTCGAATCACTATAAATCTTCGCTCACTCATCGCCAATTTTGCAAGCAGAATTTGCTCTCAACACCTCATTAAACACTGCCCAAGCAAACACACACCATTTGAACAACAACTCTATCTCCAACCCAAATACAGTTTATTTTCGATTGACTAATATTTTGTAACCAAAGAGGTCTATGAAATTCAGACCAGAAATTGCCAAAGGAATGTATAGCTAAGTTTTAAAATTTAAGGTTCAATTTTGATTGGTAGGGATTAATACGGAAGAGTGCTTAAGTTAAGGGCATATCGTGTTTGATGGCACAAGACCCTTAACTGAACTGTGACTAATGGAAAATTAATGGTGTCTCTTTCACACTAATAGGATTGCCTTAAGGCTCTTGCAAACAGGCGTGACGCGTGACGTGAATCGCGCGCGCGATTTTATCGCGTTTCGCGTCTCTTTATTTTGTCTCGTATTTGTTTATCCTTTACTCGAAGAAGCTTTTCCGTATGTTCCGCTTGTCTTTTGTTTTTCCATGGTTAATAACGGCTATATTGGACAGCTTCTAGTCATGGAAATGGTGTACTTACCTCGATATAAGGCATTGAAATATGTAGATCTTAATAAGCCCTGAAATTTGTCCGTGTGGCAAATTATTCAACTTTCTCAATCTTAATTTCTAACTCAGTTAGTAAGGATTATCACTACTTCCACAAAAAATATTGTTTCAGCCCTATAAATAATGGATAGGCAGGCACCCAAATCCTAATTGGATAATAATAATGTACTTATGTAATATTTAATTAAGAATTTGACATAATTTTCAAGTTAAGTATGGAACAAGGTCATACATGAACAATGTTCAAATTTCATTGCGACCGAAAACTTATTAGGACTTTTTGTCACACATGGTCACTCAAAAATCAACTTAGAATACATTGCTCTAAAGTAGTTATCTGAAGAGGCGATGAAATGTAAATTATCTGAGATTATTAACACTGATATAGGTAACTAGGTCTGTAGGGAATATTAAATAAGTAATACAATGTTATAATTATTCCGTTTATTTGAAGGAAACGTGTTTTCTAGTCTAAATGGCAATTCAGCTAGGCCGCATGTGACCAAAATTTCAAGCTCCAAAGTAGAGTAGGTTTCGACTTTTGTCGTGCGGCGACAGGTCGCATGCGGCGGGTGACTAAAATCGACCGTGAAAATGCTCAGTCGCAGGCGATCGATCGCCTGCCTGAAGGTCGACATTTTGATACAGAATGAACTAGCCACCTGTGATTTTTATCGACCTGTGTAAATGAGGTGGCGATTCGGCTAGTGAGGCGATTTAGTAAGCGACCAGCCGCACGTCGGCAAAAATCGACCTAGTGTAAATCCCTCATAACGCACAACACGCTTTGTTCGCCAAAAAAAATACAACTTAACGAATTATCAATAAGTCAGTTTCTCATAGCGGCCATAACTGGCCATTCCAATTTTAAAGACTCGGAAAAATGCTGAACCTTTTTAAAATTGGAACGGAAACGGAAACGGCTTTGGCACAAACATGGCGGCACAGGGTTGCCAACGGGCACAGATAATGAGACTCATTGCTATGTTATTGCAGTTTTTGTGCCAAATTCATGTTCTCTTTGCTGTTTTGTCGTTGGATTAGGCCATTTCAATTTTGATTTAGAGATTTATGAAAATTGTATGTCATTGTCTGAGCCTAGACAGAAAGTTGTTAGGTATTGGTGAGGTAAGATAACAGCAAATAAAGAAAGAGAATAAGGCAGTTTAAAAATTAAAACCCGACTACTGAAACATGACTCTCTAAATAGTACGAAACAAGAAAATATTCTCATCTGTAATCGTTATGTTATGTACAAACTATTCAATATTTATTGTGTATTTAATAAACAATGTACTAACAAGTAATATATGTTAATGTATATTCATAGTGATGTTCCGAGGAGAGCAGTGGTATATGCCACTTTGCCGTAAAGCTTATGATCGCTTACTACTGTTACAATGTATTGTTTTAAAGCCAAGCTACCCGAATCTGTCATATTTTCCCAATCAACTTTGAACCTTATGCTTTAGAGATAAAGTTGAAAATCTATTAAAGAAATTTGACAGATTGTAGTAACTTGATGTGCTGGCGTCTGTACATACATTACGTTATACAAAGTTTATAAGGTAAACAGACTGCTTCCTCTGTATTTAATGATATACGATTAATGATGTACAGTGTAGTCAAATATTTTGTAACAATGTTTTGATTTTAAAGAGTGTCCGTGCCATGGAGTTTCTTGGCCGTTCTTCTCCACAAGTACTTACTACACTTTGGAATGGGCAACTAGCTTCATCTTTCTGACTGACCGACCCCCACAACTCCTGGTATAAGTAATCTCAGTTATGAAAAGAATCTACCTAATCTTCAGATTTGTTACAGCTTTAAGTTTTAAACTCAAATTCAAAGCATTTATTTCAAAATAAACCAAATACAGACAATATTAAATTGTCAAGGGGTCGGTCAGTCAGAAAGATAAAGCTGTTTGCCCAATCCAAAGTGTAGTAAGTATGCACATACGTAAGAAATAAATCGCAGGACATTTGTGTCACAAAAAAAGCTCATTTTTATTATTGAATAAGTTGCTAAGGGTTTTTGAATGTTACTCATTTGAATTACGTTTGGTTGGTTTATCCTTTTTATGCATGTATTTCTGTCAAAAAAATCATAACTACCCGACTACGGCGAAACAAACATGAGAGTTATGATTTTGGCAGTAATATATATTATGTGTGTTCATCTGTTCCGTCATAACTTGTAAATAATCAATTATAATTTAACAAATGAGGTATCGTTGGAAGCGTCACTCTTGATCGTCCGCTGGTTATAGCCGTGGTCGTATACCTTTTGATGTGCTGCCGTCTGTACAATGGAGAGGTCTGGAGCTGGACCTCGACGCCTCGATTATAGATCTTTAGTAGCGGTCAACTATCGAGGACTTGACCCGGCTATGTTATTTAATCCGAAATATCCCTCAATTTGTCCCGAAGCCACAGCTAAAGGGTCCTTGTAACAGTAACTAAATATTGTCAGCTCAACATTTAACCAATCTAATATGACAAAGGCAAGTTTATTGGGATAATTTGATTTTGTTTATCATCCCCTTTGGGGTCGAAGCAGCATGTCTTCTACTTCCATACACTTCTATCAGCTGTCATCTCTAATCTCTAACCGGCCCCTCAAACCCCAGGATGCTTACTCTTCAATTTAATTCCGATAGATCGACATTGGAATTGTGACGTTTCGTACTCTTGAGTTCGATGCTAGCGCCAAATGATTTTTAGATTGGGTGTCCATTTTGGAGACCTAAGTGGAATTGGGTTCGGGCTTGGCGTGGGGTAAATTGTTGACAATATTGTTTTCAAGAGTACCGAATCACGTGACTATAAAATTAACATTGGAATCATATTGGCATCTCATTGGAATTCAAATTAGTTTGGAGAGTAAGCCCCCAGTAAACATAATGAAGTGGTCTACAATACTTTGAAAGTTACAGTTAGGTAATACAGAGCAGTAACCTAATGCGTAACAGTTAACACACTATCCATCACAATCTGAATCATTTTGAAGGGTATGTCTGACCCGTGCCGGACGGCGCGTACGTTTTCCACGCGCGCCTCAAAGAGATGTCAGCATCATCAGCAGGGGCCCGTCAGGGCCGAAGCCTGCCGGGTCAGCGGGATTGTCCAAAAGGGTTACCGCTGGCTCGGAACATAAAGGGCTAAGGAAGGAACACGGGTGGGTTTTAAGAGTCTGACACTCCCTTTCGCTCCACCCAGAGCGGGAGGGGTCATTTGACGATTTCTCAACCTGAAAAAAAAAGGTATGTCTAATACATTGCTTCATTCGTTCAAAAAATTTATCTGCTCAACAACGTAAATAACGCAATGAACGTTGTTGAACTGTCAAAATGAAAGGCGATACGCAATTACCCCCTCCCCTCACAGGAATCCATGAAAATTTTACTAAATAAGTTATCAATTAATTTGACGTATTTTGAATGCAATAAACAAGGATGGCATGAGATTGTAAACCTTTTCTGCCAACGAATTAAGACATGTAAGCGAGCACACCCTTTATGCCTAGAGGCATTTATTAAGGTACTAGCAGCGCTCCGCGGTTTCAACCACATAAGCGTCGATCCCGTGGGAATATCAGGATAGAAACTATCCTATGTCCTTTCCCGGAATGCAATCTATCTCTCTGCCAAATTTTAACGAAATCCGTTCTGTGGTTTAGGCGTGAAAAGGTAACATACAGACAGACAGATAGAGTTACTTTCGAATTTATAATGTTATAAAATTAAATAGAATGGTTACAGAGATCTCTGTTTTGCCGTTAACGGTGTACAAATATCAAATAAGTAATATAATTTAAATATAAATAAAATATAATTTAATTTAAGGCACCTATAATTTTAATTTTACAAATTTTTTCGACGCTATATTTTAATTTGTGTATAGTTTTTGTTAAATTAGGATTTAATTTTGTTATTTTTAATAATTAATTAGGTATTTATTAGTTATTATTTGCTTAGGTTATACTTATTATTTTAATAAATGTAACAACTTGATTAGTATAATTTTGACGTTCAAAAAGTGCTACCTCTCAGCCCAGTTTGAATAAGAAGAAGCGGAGGGTTACCGCTTTTCCTAAAAATACCACACCGTAATGAAAACCAAACACCGATCAAGAGCGAGTCGAACTCCCGCACCGAGAGTTCCGTATCATGTTTTTCATTTTTCATCGATGAGGCCTATATTCGTCAGACAATTTTAACACTGCGCACTGCGATGTAGAATATTGCAGTTTTATGTCAACGGCATGTCTTGACCGATAGTGGAACTAATGTAACTTTTGTTGATGATTTCTGAAAAATGTGCTATTTAGAGACTTCGTTTTATTTTTCCTGTAATCTTTACATAAACTTCTATCACATAGGATAATTTCAGATTTTTCTCTTTGCAAACTTCGGAGACAAGGGGTACAACGGTATTTTTTTTACACTTTTCATCAAAAGTCGAAAACAATGCGGCCTAAAAAAAAAAAAAATTTTTGTGAATGTGAGAACTGCGCTCTTTCATGATACCCCACATGCCCTAGAAGCCCCACTTCGAATTTTTCCAGACCCCCTTTCAATCCCTGTTGCAAAAAATATACATATATTTTTATTTCTTTCTTATTTGCAAAATAGTTGGGCAAACGTCATCTAAAACTGTTATAAATTTCAAGTTGATAGCATTAGTAGTTCTTGAGATATCCAGCTGTGACAGACAGAAAGACTGAGTCTCACCATAAGGGTTCCGTTTTAACATTGTGGTACGGAACCATAAAAAGTAAAAAAGCTAATAAGTAAAGCCGCAGTAATTTAGCAACCCCTCATTTTTTACTTTGTATGTAAATTACTGTAGGACTGTTTACTGCCCGACATTTTTTATCTTTTGTTGTGAAATATAACTTCATGCAGCCTGAAGGCTGATTGGTGTTGCTTTAATATTAAAACCGTTATTTAGTTTGGCAAAATGGTTTTAGAAAACGTTATGGGACAGATAATTCCTCCTTTTTACACACACGAGTCTCATATGTTTTTCGTGTATAACCTTTTTTTTTTTCACTTCGTTCAATGTAGATTCCAATTCAAATTTATCTATAGGTACTAATAATGAAACTGCAGAGTTTGTTTGAACGCAATTATCTCTGGAACTACCAGTCGAATTTAAAAAAACATTTTTGCATTAGGTAACCCAATTCTTGAGGAAGGCTCTATAACATCACGCTAGGACTCCAAGGGGCTGGGAAAAAAAAAGTTGATATAAAGCTAAGCGAAAGATTTGCTGTTACGAGTACCATATGTAGTATATGGATAGATGAGAGTGATGAGAGTACTATATGGAGAGATGCGCTAAGGTAGCCCGAAATTCTTACGAAATTTTCAAACGTTTTTTATTCTAATTCAGATTAGTAATGATTATAGTTCCGAAAATACGTATTTGTTACGATCGCAAATCATATGTTGGTCAACAAACAACCTGGCACTGACCTAAAAAATGCACAGATCTCATGCCTTTCACCACCTTCGGATATATTGAAAATAAATAAATTTAAAATTATTTTTCTAAACAGATTCTCAAAAAATTGCGAATGACAATACCCACAAGACCACGACCATCATTCGAAATCTACCCCAATGTAACCGTCGAGAGATGGTTGTGTTCAAGATTAAAAAATTCCCTCACTTAACACCGCTGCTTAGGCTTGCTGCCGGTCGATTCTGCAAAAATCTCACCGTTAAAACTTGGGTGAAGTGAGTTCGTTTTTGCTAGGAATTAACACTATTGATAGCTCACTCCACGTTCACTTCGCCTAAGGTTTCACGGTGAGATTTTTACAGAATAGCACCGCTGGCCGGCGCAGTCGCGGCGGCTCGCTCGCGGCCTCCTGCTCGTCAGCCCGCAGGCCGCCTCGCCCCTATACCTGACGCCTTCTGTGCGTTGCCCAAAATACGGCTACACAAAGGGCACCTTAGCACCTAGACCGTAAGAGATAGAGAGATCCTGTTTTATCAAAATGTAGCCTAACTCAATTCCCCGAGGGCTTTTTTATTTTTTTGATATCGCATTTAGTTTTCGATCTAGAGATGATTTTATCACAAAAGACATGAACAAAATGCGATTTGTTTTTCACATTTTAGCATTTTCCAAAAAAAGTTTTTGTCTTTTGTAATTTTATTTTCACTGTCTTGTAGCTCTTGTCAATACGCATTTTTGAGACCTCAACTATTCACGTAACCCTAATACTCACGAAGCCCTAGAAAAATCTCAATATGTATTTCGTAAAATGAGGGCAGTATACCCGGAGCCAGTGAAAAAGCATCTTCAAAGCTAAAACGTAAGAAAATTGCGCGTGCCATGGTCCCCCCGTAAGGTGGACGCCGAACTACCGACTACCTTTACCGACCTAGTGAAGGTAGCGGGAGTCAACTGAATGCAAAAAGCCAGAACTGGCCGTTTGTGGCGATGCTTGGGGGACGCCTATGTACAGCAATGGACTGGCTTTTGGCTGAGATTGTGATGATAGATACCAATAAGAAATTATGTTGTATGCCCTAGTACTGAGCATGAGGTCCTAGGTTCGATTGCCGGGTCGGGCAAAATTTAATTGAGTTTTCCATATAGAATTTCTCAGTAGCAGCCTGCATTATTGTGCTTGGCTGATGGCAACAGGCCCCTATTACGTGCACGAAACGTCGGTGTACTACAGGGCGTCTAGTGGCGGATTAATGTTTATAAAAGTCAATAAAACAAATACTGTGAATCACATTATAGAGGTATGAGTAACAGGGTGTAAATAAAGTTCACTCATGCCCTATAGAAAAGGGAGGATCCTCCGACCAGACGGGTGTTGTGTCTGGCGGGCAACTGCCCAATGATCCTTGTCGGGCCGTTGCAATATATTAATGTACTCTGTGGGCCGTTGTATCTATGCTAGTTGCGCGGTAAACTCTGCTTGCGAGATGCAGGATTTTGCGTGACGTCAGTATGACGCGTTGTTCACATGTGGCCTTGTAGATACCGCTACAACATTGTTTAATAAATGAGGTAACAGAATGGTTGCGGATTTTATGTTTTAAAAGCAGGTTCACCTCTGCCTAACCCTTTGGGTATAACAGGTTTGAGGTTATGGTATGTTTATGCTGAGATTTATTCGGACCGCGAACCTCGCAGAGATAATATTGTATTCACGGGTGAATGTTTTTGTCGAAGCTTGTAACAATGGCTATTGACTGAACTCGCTGGAAACTGAATAGCTTTCGCAAAACAATTGAGTTTTATCGACGAAACTGCTATTATGTCCGCATGACACGCGAGAACAAAATTTTTGGTCGAATTATCGATAGTTCAGTTAATTCTGAAATATCAAAGGGGCTATGTTCAGTCGACCATATGGATTGGTTTTGAACGCTAAAAGATCGCGGTTGAGCCCTACACGCGTCAACAAAATCATTTTCATCCATGACAATTATAAATATTGTAAAAACATTTAATTATGTGTTTTCCTGATTTTAATTATTATTTCTGCCTTTGATATCTTTAAAATATAACACTTAAACAAAAAATTTTTGTTTTTTTAAAAAACCGCCGCGCCGACCAGTTCCTCCAGGCGCGCCGCCGCCGGCAAATTTTTGGTCGGCGCCCACTTCTAATGTGGGTGGGAAACGGAAGCCAATTTATTTAAAACTATTGACTCGCCTTTGCTTCGCACAGTTTTTACGAAGTGACAAAACATTGAGATTTCTTTATGACACAGGCCTCTCCGATTGCACGCCATTCAACTCGATTGTCGGCAACTCTCATTCAGCTGCTACCAGCCATCCTGCGAAAATCTCCACCTAGCATGAGGGCGTCCATTTCTACATATGCTGTTTACAAATTCTCGCTGTAAGTAGTACTTTTCTAAACTACACATTTTCCATGTAACATACAATATTTTTCTTCCAGCCCTCTATCAAAGATTACGGTACTATATTTATTAAGTTACTCCGAAGTAGTGCTTACTGTTAGCATTAAAGCCATTTCAAGTAAAGCCATTTCAAGAGGCCAGCCATGCCAAAATATATAGTAAGTCAACTATGAAGAATTGAAATTCGCCACAGACTACGCTTAACTCCTTAATTTACCAGAGTTATTCATTTTCTTTGTAAAACATAATATAAACGCTTTGAACAGTTTTCATTATCATAGAATCATTATGAACAAATAAACGATAAATGGACTGTGTTGCTTGTTGTTCTATGCTTGTTTTTCTAGACTGCCACATTTATGGTCTCGTGTGTAATCTTCCTGTTAATAATTTGTGACTTTGTGACATTGTGCCTGGCAAATAATACCTACTTATATCTTGCAGTATGATTTCGGGCTTTGATTATCGACCTTTTTTTTCGTAAAGTAATAAAAGCTTAAAAGGAGAATGGGTAAGAGCGTGCCGACACAACGTGTAGCATTATGAACTATGCTGATCTTTTTGCCCTCATCACAGAAATATTGTTCATAATGCTACAGTAAATTTTTTTGCGGGTACGATGGCCTTGCTAAATTCCCGATTTTCTTTAAAATATATTCTTAATATTCTAATTACACACCTCTTTATTAGTTTGAAAAGCACATCAAAGTTGACTTACCGTAAAATTTTCACTACGTCTGCCTCGCATCTAGCAGTCAAATGAAATAAAACTGCAAACGTCATGGAAATCTCTAAGTAAACCCGCGTTTTACTGGGTTCATTCAGTGCTTTGCCTTTTAAAAGCGCTTTACTTCCGCCTGGATAGCCACCAGCCACTTAGATTAATATGTCAGTTTTATCTTGAAAACGGCTTAGGTAAATAATGAAGGGTGGGAAAATGGGCATTTTTTCTTTTGACTTTAAGTAATTATATTATAGGTAGGAAAGATAAATTCAAAATTATAACCACTTTTGGGTACTTTTATGAATAGAAAGAAAGAAAAAATATTTATTGCGACTCATACAGGAAGATCACAAACTAAACTAAACACAGCAAAATAAAAATCCAAGTTATATAAAAAAAGTAACAAAAGGAAAATGAAACAGAAAGTCCTATACGAGGCCAAAAGGCCTATCTCAGCATGAATCAAGGAAACGTCAAATTTGCCAAAAGGCTCCATCGATCCGTCAGATATTTATATATTCATTATGATGACATGCGACACTATTGCATAGAATAACTTTCACTTGCCCGGAATATCCTTTCAAAAATGGTCTGAATCTGAGTTTTCAAAGTCGTTAGATTTAGGGAAATCCCACAATTTCTTTATCAAATTTTCCTATTTAAATCATTATGGGCTAGGCCGCACACGATCACACCAAAATCGACTGCTCTAAAGATCACTTTACTTTTGGTCCATTTCCGGAATCTGAAAGTGGTCTCCTGACCACAGGGCTCCTACCTAAAACTTTTCAAATACCTATATTTTCGGAGTTCTCTCGTCATGCCGCACTAACTCAGCTATTAACTTTTCGCCCTGCCTTGCTCAAAAACCCTCTGGGGTCCTACAAAATCTAGGCTAAATTTTCATGAGCGCCGAATAATAAAATTAATCCAAAGTTCGATCATTGCTTAATTAATATTATTATACGCTTAATTAAGTTTTAATCCAATTTCACTTACGGGTATGGTGCAAGTTTGAGCGAGCTGTAGGCGGGTTATTTTCAGTACCTACTACCTACTAACTAGCTTCTACCAGCGGCCAGCGTGGTATGTCAATAAAAAGTAGGGTCACCCCAGGTTCTAGTATCCCCATACCAAATATCATCAAAATCGGTCCAGTCGTTTCGGAGAACAGACAGACAGAGAAAAAAAAATTAAAAATTGATTTTTCTGTAATACATACCGTAAGTATATACTTTCATATACATTTAGTAAAAGCTGTTATTTTGACGTTACAAATAAACACTTAATTTTTTGAGGCATTTGTACCTAATATGTGAGTAGTATTATGATATCGATGTATCGATGTTTAAATGTTTGTAAACACACCCACAATACAGGAGAAATTCCTAGTGTGGGGCAACTTTTTTAAAAAAAAGAAGAGAAAGAAGATATATGATATTCAGAGACACGAACGCGCGACGTACCTAAACGTAACGTGAATTGAAACAATTTATGGATCGAAAATACAACTATCCCATAGCATTTAGGTTTAAAACACGGCAAGCACAATAAGTATCACCCATAGATATGAATTAAATATTATGTGCCAATCGAGTATTTTCCATTTTAAAATCATTAGAATTCACTTTACGTTTACTCCGCGCGTTCGGGCTAGGCCCACAGGGCCCGTACTGTAGGTAACCGTTTGCAGAGCAGTTTCAATCAATCTAAATCAATCGACTCAGCCCATCGCAGTCCACTGCTGGTCGTAGGCTTCTCCCAGACTGCGCCACAGAACCCTGTCCTCCGCCTTCCGCATCCAGTCTACCCCAGCCACCTTCTTTAGTTCAGAGCAGTTTTGGTGAGGGAAAGTCGCATAAAAATATGTTATCAATTATGTTTATTTCTTATCTAAGTCATAATCAAACACTTTTACACGTCAATAATATATTAAAATCTAGATGTGGTCGGTAACAGTAGTTGCACCGCATACGGTTCAAAACCGTTAAAATCACATCACACACCATTTTTACGCTTTTTGCCTAATATTAGCATGCTTTAAGAGTGAAAACTGCAGAGCAACCTCCACCACCACCTCGGGTTCCTCTTCGCTTCACCATAGGTGACCAAGCCACGGCTACTGAGCCCTCCCGCCTCGACAATGTGGGAACCCACCGGGGGGGGCGGGAACCCACTGGGGGGAGCAACTAAACGGGCTTATGTTTAAGTCCCATGTAACAAAATACGAGCCCATTGCCATTAACCGGCCACATTAATTAAATTTGAAGGTTGTAGATATAGGATATTCTATTGTGTGAAATCATGATTAATTTTCTAAGAGGTTTCTCCGAAGTTGGATTATTATTATAATCGCCACATTTGAAGGGTGGATCGAAAGGTATTTTACTTAACATTGGGTGGCATTAGGCATCGGGCATGGTGGTGGAAATCCAACAGTGTTTTTTTGACGCACTGAGATTCTCAACGCTTGGCTCAATATCTAGAGTTAAAATCCGGTGCGCGATGAAATCCCGCCGCGATATGCTTACGTCAGTGTGAATGTGGGCTAATCCGCTTTCAGTCGCCCACACCCGTACCATTGAAAAGTAACCGTTCAAACACTTATTAAAACTAAGCCTACCGAATTATCCGCCATTGTCCGGGATTCCATAACAAGTTAAGCGGAAAATGGTGTTACAATAAGGTGAAATAATTACTGAATACTGTTAGCTCGGGGTGGGATGAAAGTAGACTGTATTTGAGGGGCAATGGTTTATTGTCATTTTTATTAACAAGTATGAGCTTTCTCGGACAAAAGTAAAAAAACAAGGTTATCATTCGATCAACAATAGTAGGTACCTAGGTACTAGATTTCCGATGAGCGCATTAAAAACGGCCGGAAAAATAAGACCACAATGTAATGCTGTGGTCTTATTTTTAAACCTTATTGCTTAGAAATTATGTTTTATTTTTCCATAAGTATTTTTGTTCCTATTTTAAAATTAAAATACATATACTTTCCAATCGAACCAGTTAATATATTGCAAAAGATAATAAACTTTATGTTAAAAAGTTAAGGTTTATAATCAAGTACCTAATATGCAATCACAGCCACTTGAGCGATGTGTTTCAAGTTGTTGATTGAAAACTTTAAAAGAGGAGCGTCGTTCGTCGCGGTGGCGTCCGTGGAAGCCTCAGCGTGCTGATGACGCGTTGATCAGCAGACCGCGCGCAACGTTGTGTTGGGTTCGATTCCCAACAAATACTTTTGGAATTTTAAAGGAAAAGGCACGTTTAGATTGAAGCTTAATTCGATATTGCTAAATCGTAAAGGGCCACGTAAGTAAATCCCACTTACTTAAAATGAAAACAGCACCTCGATAGATCAATCGATATTAATCGATTGATCGGTCGATGTGGGTCGGTTATAGATGTCGCAGCCAAATAAAACTCTGATGAACGGCCAAAGTGGTTGGAAACGTACACTTCCTCCACGTTTTACTCAAATTCGAAGCATTTATTTTTAATTAAACCAATTATAGGCACTTTTTAATTGTCAAGGTGTCGGTCAGTCCCAACGACAAAGCTAGCCGTTCCAAAGTTTAGTAGGTTCCTCTGGAGAAGAAAGGGCTGAAGACTTGTTTACTAGCTGAAGACTTGTTTTAATGCTGTACTTTACCAAGATTTTCCAGATTAAAATCTACTGAGTTAAAAGTTTATTTTCGTTGGGCCTGCTTTGTTTGCTGCGAAAGATATAAAAAGTTAATAAAAGTGTAAGTAGCTTATCTTTTCCTCGTTGCATCGGATTATGGGATAGTGTTGTATCGCTGAAACTTTGCTTCTTCGCATACAGAGTTATGCCAAGAACTCTGAAGTAGGATCAGTCGAAGCCTGACTACAAGTATATTCATAGTAGCAATTTTACTACCATAAGCTTTTTACGAAACTACACACTTTCTGTGGACTTCACATTTCAGCGGGGTAATTGCGTAATACGCTATCAATAGTAATGGGTTTAATTTTTTCGAACATATGAAGCAATGGATTAGCAATATCCTTCAAAATGATTCAGATTGAGATAGTTAGTGTGTTACGCAATTAGGGTGCAGGTTGGCGGAACTGAATTTGTTTTTTGTTTTTTTTTTATTTTTTTTTTTTAACTTTATTACTAATAATAAAGTTTGTTTGAACGCGAAAATCTCTGCAACTACCGGTCGGATTTGAAAAAATCTTTTTACATTTGATAGCCCAATTCTTGAAGAAGGCTACTTGACATAATGCTAGGACTCTTAATAGCCGATCAAAAAGAAAAAGCTATTAAAGATCGCTATGTGAAAACGAAGTAACAGCGCGGGCTGGCGATGCGATGCGACGGGGTGGGTCGGGAGAACAAGACGTTTCACACGGACGAAGTCACGGGCAGAGGCCATTACTAAAATGATTACTTTAAACATTCAAAGTGATTATTTCAAACATCTATCCAACAAGATGTATCTAAGCACGTTCAAAAAATATGGATGTCTCGTGATCAACTTTGAACGTTAATATCTCGGAAACGTGACGCTATATGGGGTTTGGTGGTTCTCGTATATTTTCTGTTTGCATTAATGTCCGCTATCGATATATATAGGTTTCAAACATGGCCGCCATTTTGAAAAAAAACAAAATGTCGGACAGTAGGTTTGCCACGTACCTTCAAACCCCTTTTGGCAGCCAGCTCCCTAACTATTGGTAAGTACTTACATAATTATTTGCAGAGCCCGTAAGAATACATTTGAAATTGTCTACTTATTTGGCTGCCACCTTCTAGACTAAAAGCTCTCTTAAACAGATTTTAATTAATTTATTTGCAAGAATTGTGCTTGTAAATATGTTATTTTAATTAGAGCTGTAGCGGTATCTACAACGCCACATGCGAACAACGCGTCATACTGACATCACGCAAAATCCTGCATCTCGCAATCAGAGTTTACCGCGCAACTAGATAGATACAACGGCCCGACATGAATCATCGGGTAGTTGCCCGCCAGACACAACACCCGTCTGGTCGGAGGATCCTCCCTTTTCTATAGAGTGTGAGTGAACCTTACACCCTGTTCCTCGTACCTCTATAGAACCGTGTAACATTAAGCTTACGAGCTACGAGCATACGTTTCGCAAACTACATATTAAAGGTAGGCGCACCAGTTTTCATACTACGTTCACTTTTGGGTGTTGGTTTTCCATTAGTGAAATAATACATTTATTTTATTAGACTAACTGGTGTCAACTTAATGAGACCGAGAATTTTAGCTTGGGTGTCAGAGGTTTACGACTCTGTATAAACCGACAATTCATAAGACAAAATATGTCACGTTATACCAAGTGGTGGATGTAAAATTGTAACATTGATTGGTGATTCATTGTGGTCACATTACAAATCTAAGCAAGCACACAGTCGCACACATCTAAGGGTCTAGCGTAGTAGGTAGGTACTTCATCCATTTTGGTTTGTTTTAACTGTACAGGAGAAGTGTGACACTTTTGATTATTTTTGGGATAAAAAATTACCTATAAGTATTAAAAATGTCCTGGTTTTTATTCGAAAGACACGTGGCGCCATCTACTATCATAATAACTTTATTGTTATTTTCCTCGGGAACAACACTTTTTTTCGGGATGAAAGGTACAATATGTCCGTTTCTGTACACCTGACAACATACATTTACCTAAGCAACATTTCAGGATGATCGGTTCATTGGTTTAGGCGTGACTAGGTAACAAACAAACTTAGGTACTTTCACATTTATAATATTAGTTAGAATGACAGAAATCTAATCAGTAAACGACTCTGAAGAAACTACTTCCGTAATGTGCATTAATTCAGTTACACATTGTATATCTTCTTTTTATTTTATTTAGTTTTGATTTTCTTGTACTTACAGAATAATAATACACTTACCAATTCAAAAGTCACGCGCCATCATAGATTGAAGAGAAAGTAGTTACAAGATCAAATGTTAGCTTTGGCGTCCTGGGATACAAGGACTAACGTAACGTTTGGTTGTATAGGGTAGAAACTTGAGAGGAAACTCGTACTTACTTGCATTTAAAATAAGGGTTGGGTTCGTCAACAATTAACACCCTTCACCCTGCTAAAAGCAATTAACAAACGCTGGGTACTATTACACAAAATAACACATATTTTAAACGAGAAACGATAATTGGTATATTCACCCTACTCATACCAGATTACAATCATAATTATGTTATTAGATTATGATGTCCCTCTGACGCGAACAATGCGCACAAGTTGCCGACGGAATAGATATTTTCTGATGTTCACAGAGCGAGTTCGCAAAGGTAACGTTACACGTGATATGTTTGTAATTTATAAATCTTATGTAATAAATAAATAATAATAAATACACTGAAAAAAATAATGTCTTGCTACACCAGGGATCAAATCGGAATAACTCACATTAAAGCGATTTCATTAAGACTTACTGACTTTATACAGTAAGAAGAAATGTTTGTAAAACAGTAAAAGACAAAACAGTAACTTTTAATGATTGAACATACTATTAACTGAAAAAACAACAAAAAAAAAGAAAACCACCATTACTGTAATGTAAGTAAATTTCAATTGTTTTAACGATATCACCAAATGAATAAAACAGTTACTTTTGTGACCTTTTAGCTACTTAAAACGTTAAAGTTTACTGTCATAACGGTAACATTTTGCCTCAAGCTTTAACTGTTTTCGGATCAGTAAAAAATACTCTTTTGAACGTTAGGCTCATAGTTCAGATCAATTTTTTTTTCATTTTTATTTACTGCTAATAAGCCGTAATAAATGAAATTTCTTTCAGTGATACAAGAACGCAATAATCAAAATGTTTCCCTGTAGTCTCGGATCGGATTAGAATAATAATTAAGCCTTTGGTAAATACAGCCCTAAGTTGATTATGTACGAATTATAATTATGAAACACCTACATACCTAACCCATTTTGTTATATGATCTGAAATAAAAAGATTCTCATCAAAATATTACCCCACAATATTGGTATGACTGGACTCCCGGGACTAAATTCACGTTATGGATATCGTACTTCCCTATAACTAGGGTTCCCAACCCTCCCGGTTTGCCAGGTTTCCCAGGTTTCCCAGGAGACTCCGATAGTACCTAATGACCTCCCACGAACAAAATTGATTTCAAAAGGTAAGTCAACAACTCTAGCAGCATTCTCGTTAGTAAGGTCCATAACAGATAATATAGTATAGATAAAAAACGCTCTGTTTCAGTAATATTTCTAGATATGAGCAAGGCTTTTGATCTCGTTAACCACAATACACTCCTAGATAAAAGTGCGCGCTGCGGCATCAGAGGTCCTCACAAAATAACAATCAACAAACCTGTCATTCAGTTTCGTTAGGCAAGGGACACGCCGTAAATAAACATTGAGGGACGATGCCAATTTGACCACCGATGTAAATAATAGCGTGACGCTAACGTTTGGCAGAGGCGTGACGTCACACAATGCGGGCTAACATGGAGAATCAACAACTGGTTTACCAAAATTTTATTTTTACCTTTTTATTTTTACCTAACTTGTATACTACTTAAACTCTAATAAACAATACAAAACACTTCTACTATGGACATTTTATATTCTAATAATAATATCAAATAAAAACACAACAATAACAACATTTCTATTATCCAACTAAATAAATTTACCATATTATTAAAAAATATATATATTATTTACTTATTTAACCTTATAATCAAAAAAATCTTTTAAAGTGTAATAATTATTTTGGAGAAGCCATTTTTTCAGATTTTTTTGTAACAATTAAATGGTAGCTCTCATAACACTTTTGGAATAAGGTTATATATTTTAATGGACATAAGGTAGCTGTTTCTGTAGTGGAGAGTGCTATTACAAAATTGGTTTATTAACTTGGTGGGGTCCCTTTTTGCAAGTGTGAGTTTTTCTTGACAAATATGGCTATTTCAAAAATGTAAGTAGAAGATAGATTTAGAACCTTTAGCTTTTTAAAAATTGGTCTACAGCTCTCGTATGGAGGCACCCCAGTTATTGCTCGCAAGCATTTTTTTGCGCTATGAAAGCTCTTTGTATGTGTGATGAGTTACCTGACGCTACGTAGCCGTGATAGCCGTTGAGTGCAGCTTCTTCATTCGCTATTTTGCGTAGTTCTCTTAGTGCGTATACAAATCTGTTAATTTTTTTACATAGATTTTCAATGTGTATATAGTCTGAACTGTCAAATTGACAGCCATTGAGCTGCTATTGTTGGTGTGTTATGCAATTTACCCCCCCGCTGATCCACGAAATAGCAAGCATTGTAAAATTGTTTATTTCGTGCCGAGAAATAGATCGTAAACAGTATAATTTTAATGATGTTTTTTCTTTTTCTCTTTTCAATTTTACTGATTTGTTCTTCTATTTGCATTTAGCATTCATTGACCAATCTTGGCTGGCAACAATGAATTTTAATTGATCGTTCCATTCGAATTTCAAATGTTGAGTACTGGCTACTGGCTTCATGCCGACGTTGATTGGAGTGGTGCTATGTTTACGTTTTTCATTTATTGTCAGTAAATTTTTTTTTTTTGAAGGCTAAGGTCTGAGACCATGCTGCCTAGTCATAAGTTACTATTTTTTTTTAGTCTAACATGACATTAGAATATGGGTGTACACATTCTAATGTATTAGGAGTATTTGGCAGCAAATGTATCGAATCAAGTTTCCCGGTAAACTTCGCTGAGGTAGCCAAAACTACAAAAAAATTCTCAGCTCCATTTTACCGGGATCGCGTCTGTTTCAATGATTCCACATATTGTCCAGTTGCGCAGACACTTGAGATACAAAACTACACCAATTTTACATCACAATATCCACTAGGAATCAATTTGCGAATAATTAAAACAGCCAACTAGACTTCACTCGAAGAAATCCCGCCAAAAACTCCCTTATTGTCAGTTAATTTATTGTTTGTTTTTTTTTTTACGGACGGACTTAGGTTTAGGTACGCACGGATATCGAGGTTTACGTTATACTAATAATAAAGGTGAAGGGTTTGTTTGTCTTTTTGGTGCTTTGTTTAAACGCGCTAATACCTAGAAATATGTACCAGTCGGATTTAATTTTTTTTTGTATTTAATAGCCCAATTCTTTCGGAAGGCTACTTAACATCACGCTATGGCTTAGGACACGAGCAAAAAAAAAATAGATACGGAACCCTAAAAATGAAGTAATAACGCACACGGGCGATAGGATGCGACGCGGTGGATCGCGGGCCGAAGTTTTAAGTGAACGAAGTCGCGGGCAGAAGCTTGTTCATTATATGGTGGGTATCTATAAGGCTCCTACAAACAGGCGCGACACGCGATATAATCGCGCGCGACAATAATAACTAAGCAGTCAGCAAGACGCATGGACGCTACTGCCGTGTCTCTTGTCCTCTTCACACAATTCCATAGCCCCAGCCTCGAATTAACAGAACCAAGAATGAGACAGATTTTAATTTCTTATAAAATCTGTACAATGCGTGCCACGAAAGATGAGACTTGACCCCGCCTCCCCCTCTCTTTCCGCCGCCCCTATGACATCCGGTCCCGTTCCGCACTCAGACCTCATACCGCTAAAGATACCTTAAATCGTGTACTGCGCATGTCAAACCACGCGTGGTGTGTCAAGTCTCATCTTTCGTGGCACGCATTGTACGGTCAGCCAAGAAAGTGGTGTACCAGTTTTGATTTAGTTTCCCGGTCATCGAAAATTACAACAAGGTTCGTTATAAAAAGATATTACTGAAAGAGACAACATTATCATGACGTAAACCTATGTATTTAGTATTCATACGTCATATGTCACATAACAAAACAAAATAAAACAAAATACGTGTTTGTTTTGTACAAGTTATACAGTAATCTGACATATGGGACATAATATCGCAGCGCCATCTACGATTAGCTTTGAGTTGCCTTCCCCATTGAAATGTTTCCAAACAAAAGTAATAAAAACTATTTAAATAGACAACCGAATTCCATTTGAAAAAGAAAACTGACAATTGACATTTTGTCAAATATATGCAAAAAATCAATATATTTTCCGTGTTATTTTTCAATCAACTGCATATAAAATCATCTCAATGCCTGCCAACTTGACCATTGCCGAAAGAGCACAAATAATTGCCCAATTTAATGAGGGAAGCAGTATCAGTGCGATATCCCGGAATTTGAATATATCGAGGCGTTCTGTCCGCTTTTGGATTCGTCGTGAAGGAGAGGAGGGAAGTTTGTTGGATCACAGAAGAAGTGGTCGCCGGCCTGCACTCTCCAATAACGATAGAGAATTCATGAGACGGGAATATGAAATCAATGGTTTTAAGCCCACAAAACATTTTGCGGAGATGTTCGATGTGAGTGCCCAAACAATAAGGAATCATCTACATTACATGGGGTTGCACCACAGGCATTACGCCAAGAAAATATATTTGACGGATGCTCACAGACTTGCTCGTCTGAACTTCGCCAGAGAGCACTTAGACTTTGATTGGTCTAATACAGTGTTTTGTGATGAGAAAACGTTTAAATCCAGTCAGCATGGACGTCTTCACCTTTGGCGATATAATTAAACACGGTATAAAGATGATCATGTAATCCCAAATAGAGAATCAGGTCGAATTTCCGTAAATATTTGGGGCTGGATGAGTGCGGATGGTGTAGGAGAATTGTGTTCTCTACCTCCTCGAGCGACGGCTGTAAATTATATCGACGTGCTTCAGAATGCAATGCTACCGACAGTCCGTAATGTTTACCCGGAGAACGAAGTGCCACAATTTGATTTTGTTCAAGATAATTGTTCAATTCATAATGCGAGGATCGTAAGAGCCTGGTTTCGTTCACACACTGACGTAAGGGTAATTCAGTGGCCTTCAAGATCGCCGGACCTCAACCCGATAGAAAATCTTTGGGGCCTTATGGTCCAACGATGGTCGCATCAAAATGAAAGAACCAAACAAGCTCTTATTAGTCACTGTAATTATATTTGGGAGGAAATGCGGGGAACCGATATTTGCTCACGGCTTGTTGGTTCAATGAGGTCTCGTCTTTTAGAGGTTATAGAGGCCAACGGCGGTTACACCCGTTTCTAATTTTTAAAAATTTTCAATATCTTCTAAATACTACTATATATGCTATGTTTTTGTTTGTTATAAGTATTTTAAAATTGATTGTAGAAATTTAATAAAAGGATAAATCTATTTTTAGCTTGTTTTTTAATGATATTGTAATTACAAGTTTACAGAAATTGTAGGTTTGTGGATTCGCCTTGTGCCTTTACAATTTTATGTAACTTGTTGATTACAATTCTGAATTTGTAGATACAATTTTGTCATCAAAATCTACAGACCCCCGCCGTTGATTTTACGACGTCATTGGTTCCATCAAGTTCAAACTAAGAACAGCTGTCACGTTACAAACAGTAATAGTCGTTATCAATAATCAGATAAAGACAGCAATAGAAGTTGTCAGATCGATCTGCAAGCGAAACTAATCTTTATCACCTATGAATCTGCAAGCGATATTCAACCTTAGGGTGGTACACCACTTTCTTGGCCGACTGTACCTACTAATAATAAAGCTGAAGACTTTGTTTGTTTGAACGCGCTAATCTCTGCAACTACAAGTCGGATTTTTTTAAATCTTTTTGAATTTGATAGCCTAACTCTTGAGAAAGGCTATAGGCTAACATCACGCTAGGACCCTCAGGAGATGAGCAAAAACAAAACGTTGCGAGAACAAGAAATTTCACGCGTACGAAGTCGCGGGCAGAAGCTAGTTATATAATAAAGAAGTTATATAATAAAGAAGCGTAGTTCTTTTCATTTATAGTTGATCAACATACAGCAAGTGCAGTGTTCCGCTCACAATGTATTTTCACTTTTACACTTTTAATTATGGCGCCAAGATTGCTACGAGACGCAGGGCAGAACTTGGGACATAACAAAATAAAAAAGTTTACTAAATAATACCTGCCTACGTAGGTGAGTCCGCTTATCACTGGGGACTTGAACTTTTTTTTCGATAGATAACCAATTCAATGATACTAATTTATGTATGAAAATATGCGCCATGCTCAAAATATGCAACAAAATCGCCGAAACTTGCCAAAATATTCCACAACAAATTCTATAAACTATAAGTTCACATCGTGGTACTATTCAGTAGCTGGGTTAAGGCGGTCAGATAGGCAGTAACTCCATTTAAAATACTGGTATTCAGTTGCATCCAGTCCGGCTGGAAGTCGTCCCGGAATGACTAAAAAACGTCCCTACCTAGAGTCCGTCCCTGCCTCCCCCGACTTAACCAGCTGAGTTTTTAATTACCGTGCCGTCGCTTGGTTTAGATGAAGCTATCTCATACCTACACGTAAATTACTGCATGAGACAGTGAGGGTAGTAGGTAGGTACCTACATATACTTACTGCTATACACAGCCAGCCTATCCGTGCAGTCCTTCAAAAGTTGGTAAAGACGTGAAAAAAATACGCTTTCGAGAAACCCATTTCTCACAATAAGCAAGATTAAGCATTGCAATGATTGACTAATGGTTTTACGTCATTCAAATTTGATCGTGAATGCGCTGCTTCAGTAAATAAACCCGAGGCACACCAGCGCAGCGTCTCCATTCACGTCATGTCCAAGGTGAGACAGTGTCACTCTTACAATGGACTTATTCAGGTTAAGGCATCGTCTTTCAACAGAGTTTTCCATTGAAGCCGGTTTTCTTGCATTAAACGTTTATTGTATATTGATGACACGGAGGAAGTGAATCAAATTTATTAAGATGAACGAACTATGCTAATGCACGTGATTTGGAGGAATGAAGAACGTTTCGATCACAGATAATATAAATACAGTGTATTTATATGATCTGTGGTTTCGATGGTGTTTTTTTTTCCTAATCTTGCGATCTGTCGAAGTGACATTTAGCTGGAGATTATACATAATATACAGGGTGGGAAAATCAATGGGCCCTGGAAGAAAACTACTTAAAATCCTTAAGATATATTATTTTACTTGAAGGAAACATTCCTTTATTTTTTAAAAGAAACAAAACTGCATTCACTGATTTCTCGACAAGCTTACCTAAACCGGGAATCGAACCAGCTGAAAATTAAAAAATAAACACTCGCTATTTTATTCTACTCTTCTATAACTTGTGTGTGTAATGTTGTGTTTGTCAGTTTGTTTTGTCCATCAGATTATTTGCTAGACGGTTAGGATGCTTTTGCATATGCTTTTTGTAGGTTTTGAGGGAGTCTGCTACTTCGTTCGTAGCTGTTAATTTGTAAGTCACGATGAATTCTTTCATTTGTTATTACACGTTGCATCGGCTAGCATGCGCAATACTTTTGATTCGAAGCGTTGGACAATTTCTAGGTTAGGGTTGGTAGCAGTGCAACACAACTGCAGTCCATAATGTCCATATGGGTTTAAATATGCATTTATAAAGTAGAAGCTTATTTTCCAAGCTTATTTTACTCGCTGAAAATTAATGACGAAGCCAGCCACATTCGACCTCTCGCGTCCGGGCCTGGTTCAAGCCATGGTCCGGGGCGAGAGGGAGTGGGGAGCAGTCGCCTCCTTCTGCGAAGCAGTCATGCTAGCGAAGGAGGCGGCGCGGCGGCGGGACGGCTGAGGGAGACGCTCCGGGCGTCGGGAGCCGCGCGACGACTCCCGGCCACCGTGCGTAGGCGCGGGCCTGCGGGCGGAGAGTAATGGGTAGCTCACCGACCGTCCGATCAGGACCAGGCCCGTGCCGGACGGCGCGTACGTGTTCCACGCGCGCCTCAAAGAGATGTCAGCATCAAACGAAGGGGCCCGCAAGGGCCGAAGCCTGCCGGGTCAGCGGGATTGTCCGAAAGGGTTACCGCTGGCCCGGAACATAAAGGGCTAAGGAAGGAACACGGGTGGGTTTTAGTCAGTAAGAGTCTGACACTCCCTACCGCTCCACCCAGAGCGGGAGGAGTCATTTGAAGATTTCCCATCCTCAAAAAAAAAAAGCCTGCCACATTCTTAGCCAGGCTTTAATAACAGAGAAAGACGATAGAAACAATGAATTTAATGTGTGAAAGATGTGAATGGCTAAGGTGGTGAATACCTGCTAGGATATAAAGAAGCAGAAGACACCAAGCCGACTCCAAATACCTAAGTTGGAGGAGAATATAAAGCTTACATGTCCTCCTGCGAGTCAACACCCGAATTACGTAACATACTGTCAATTACAATCTAAATCATATTAGCTAAGTAATCCATGGTTTCATAAATATGTTCGAATAAGAATGAAGAGCTTTATTCTATACTTAAATGAATTTATAAATAATGTGTTTTAAATTATTTAATGTGAATAATGTGTTTTAAATATTTAATGTGATAATGAATATTCAATGTATTGAAAAACTAATGATTGTTAGAAACTAGTATATTGAACGTAAATAATTATACTCATATGTACCTACTTATTGTAAAATTTTGCATGTCAAATGTCTAACTATGTATTAGGAAATTTATACCAACGCTTTACCAATACCTATTGCAAATAAATGATTATGGTTTATATGATAAAAAAAACTTTAGCTAGAGCTCTTTGTTATGCTAAGATTTACCAAGCGGAGCGACGACCGACGTCGCGGCTCTAGCGGACCTTGCAACTTAGAATAGAATTTGTGATCACCACAGACTAACTAAAGTACTTAGTCAGTGGCCGAAAGAGTGAAAGTATAACTTTAAGTCCCAAGTTATATTTCTACTAGAAATATAACTTGGGACTTAAAGTTATACTTTCTAGGTTGTGCAAAGAAGTGTTATTAAGTTTTTCTGTTAAAGACAATTTCAGACCCAATAGAAACTCGGATTTATGCTTTGTGCCCGATAGAACTAGATTTTATTTTTTATTCTGAAAGCCTAATCAACAGAATTAGTGTGTGCACTGTACTCAAATACGCGAGAGACACAAAGAATTTTTCGCGTTGAAACCAACATTTCTGCTCTAATATTGGCAATATACCTAATTATGTAGTGAAGTACAAAACCGCACTGTATACCATCATCAAATAAGCGCTTAAATACAGGCTCAGGATAATATTGCGTTCATTGTAGCGGCAAATCGAGTTACACAGGGGTCAGAAATTTGTATCGAAACGCATCGTTAATAGAGTCAGAATTAGAACAGCGGTTTGGCTCGTACACAGGTCATTTTAAGGGTGATTCTTTTATGACTATGGGTCTATGGATAACAATCAAAAATGGCACCACTGCCATTTAAGTGGCAAATATTTCCCTGCCCACGCAGGGCACCGAAAGGTTCTGGAGTGGCGACAGCGTACCAGAAGACGTAACGTTGGAAGGCCTCCCAAGGTGGACCGATGACCTTCTGAAAACCGCAGGCATCTGTTAACTGAGAGATGCACAGAACCGGTCGATGTGACGACGCTTGGGGGAGACCTCATGTCCACCAGTGTCCTTCTTTCGGCTGAAATGATGATGATATGTCAAGCTACCTGCACCATGTGAGAGTTCCACTGAAGAAATCGAAAGAAATGATGACCTGTCACTATATGTAGGTAGTAACTTACTTGGTACCAAGGGTAGATACCCTTCTTATACCCCTCATCTCGCTCGGCACATTTCGTCGTGTTTTACTGACAGTTCGGGAAACAGAATAATCTTGATAGTATCGCGCACGAAACTACACCAGCGCCATCTATTGGCACAATATGTAATTAGCTGAAAAGTATCACCCAGGAGACCGATTAGCGCCATCTATTGGAACAATGTGTAACTAAATCATCTACGACTACGAGGCGTCCGGGCCTTGCGTGTGAACAACCCGCCGACATTTTTGAGATTTTAAATCCCGCGCCGCATGCCATCAATGTCGCTGTACGCATTTAGAGGGCAGTGTCTTGCAGGGTATCTTTTTTTTTTAAAGTTCAAGTAAAGTCCCTGTCACGAGAAGCTATACATTTTGTAAATAAAGAACTTCTACTAAGTTACGTAGCGACAATTTAATCAATTCAAAGTAACACGTGTAATACGAAACTAACGAGCAATTTCACTTGGTCGGGTTTTATTTGAGTAATTTATAGCGCTGTCGTCTAATGTTTTTGGTACTGGTACGCGTCTGACTCGTGGAACGTAAACATTTGGGCCGCCATTTTGAAGTAAGTTTACGCTGACGCTGTCAATGCTGCAGAATGGAGTTGTAGAATACTCGAAATCATCTAACGACAGTAATTAGATGTGTCGTGATAACATAATTATATGCCTATATAAAATAATAACAAACCTTTTTTTTTTATTTGATCCAAAGGTTGTTCATGAACCCTGAATGTGTGTTTACAAATTCTACAGCTTCTCGTGACCGGACTTTAGGTATTACCTAACGCCTTGTTAATCAAGCTATACATGCGGATTGATATAATATGAAGCTCACACATCAAATCTACTCCGAGCCCCAAGATACTGTCTAGTTTGGGGCTCACTAGCAAATACTATATTGTAATCTAGCTGTAGGTAATATTTTAAGCTAGGTACTCATGTCGTGTTAACTTGCTGTTAACCAGTGAACCTGCTTACGGTATTACCCGGACAATAAATATTTTCCATTTCTTTAATCTAGGTACACCTGTGCTTGCCCTTCGGGTAAATAAGGCGTGATTTAATGTTGTGTAATCATGAAACTTACTGCTGATAATGTTGAATTTGATTGACCAAAATAATTGTCTTAAGCCCAACACTACAAGCCATAGTACTTACTTGGGACAACATCCAAATTTTAAACATTCCACTTTGTCCCACTGGGGCTGGTCAACTTGGTAAGGCAGAGTGCAACAATCTATAACAACTTAACAATAATTGTGTTCCTAGTTTCACAAACTGTTGTTTTTCATATAATAATTATGCTTTTTTCTGAAAAAAACCTTTCTTTTTTCTTAAAATTTCGAACGAAATATTCTGTAAGGTTAGGTTAGGTTAGATTTAACGTAAACCTATCAGTAATGAAAACACAACAGAATCTATCAACAAGTTTATTTACAGCTAGCCTACATACATAACACTAAAATAATCTACTTCTTCGGTTTCAAAGCAGCGCCTTTGGGCTTCAGTCTATTAGCCAGGATACTCTTTCTTTCATCCTCTTTGGCTGCTTCCATATAACTATGTCTCTCTTTAGCAAAGTCCAGTTCGGAGCACAGTTCAACAATTTTTGAAGCAAACTCTCTTTGCAGCAGCATCCTTTTCTTTTGCTTTCGCTGAAAAAAAAAACAAACAATTTAATACTATGGTCAGAGATTTACACCTTTATTCATAAAATAAACTAGTGATTAGCAACTATTTAACCATACATTTTTAATGTTTACTGATAAGGGGCCGTCCATTAATCGCGTGATGTTTTTTTTTTGGCATTTTTCAACCCCCCCTCCCCCTTAGTGATACATGGTGAGGTTTAAGACTCCCCCCTCCCCCTTAGTGATACATGGTGAAGTTTAAGAGTCCCCCCCTTATATCACGTGTATATTTTAGTACCTACCTGCAAAGAATCTTAATTTTTTTTAATATCTATAAAATACAGGTAAGTACATAAGTATCATCTAATTTTATTATAGAAAACTAAAGACTACAAACTACATTCATAACGTTTAGAGGTAGACAAAAAGGTTGCAGGTTTGTTTTTTGCCCCTAAACAGTTGTTTTAAAAGTTGTGCACTCCGCCCCTTAACCTTAATCATCGTTTATAAAACCCCTGGCTTTATGGTTTGAGGCAAATGAATTTGTCTAGCGGTAAGTAGGTTGGTACCTATTTACATTAAACTATAGAAGGTGGAGATGACAATAAAACAATAAATAATGCATATGAAAATTCAATCAAATATCAATAGTGTAGCTAGTCAAAGATTGGCAAAACCCATAGCTGACCCATCACTACTATGTATTTAGGATTTATTTCTTTAACCGTTTGAATGCCGTAATTACAGAAACAATTAAAAACCATTGTGTCTTGTGTAGATCCACGTTCCCGGCATACAAAGGGTTAAGTGGTGCAACTTTGTTTATAAAAAACATTGAAGTACATGAGTACCTACAAATCCCAACTATCAAGGAGGTTGTAGAAAGGTCCTACAAGAATTACAAGGAAAGACTCCAACGTCATAAAAATGAACCAGCTGTGACACTTCTAAAGTCCTCAGACTCTAGTTACAGACTTAAAAGAGATCGAATAGCGTCAATCTAACCAACAATGATAAATCCAATAATATCATCGCTGGATGTGAACAATCTCGAACTGCCTAATGAAGAAACAACCAATCTGATTACAGCGCAAGGGCTGATTGCAGATAGAAGGATATAAAAAAAGGATTTATTTCATAGTTCCAAAATACAGTGTTTTCATTTATTGTCATACTAGCTGACCCAGTGAACTTCATACTGCCTCAGAATCAATAAATGTTGTGCTAATAAACTTATTCGCTGAATTAAAAAAAAACAATTCAGTCAATTAATTGTCGAGATGTCATCAAAAAAGCCATTCCATACAAAATGTATGAGAAAATGAATTGATCTCAATTTTTTTGTCGTGAATCGTTCCCAAGTTTTAATAGTTATTCTACTATTAGGAGCGGAGACAAATCCAACACATCAATGATCATAAAAATTGGTCCAGTCGTTCTTGAGTTATAAATGGTGTTATAGAGGTATGAGGAACAGGGTATAAAGTTCACTCATACTCTATAGAAAAGGGAGGATCCTCCGACCAGACGGGTGTTGTGTCTGGCGGGCAACTGCCCATTGATTCGTGTCGGGCCGTTGTATCCATGCTAGTTGCGCGGTATACTCTGCTTGCGCGATGCAGGATTTGCGTGACGTCAGTATGACGCGTTGTTTGTATGTGGCGTTGTAGATACCGCTACAGTGTAACTAACCAAACTTTATTTTATTTTTTAGATTGTTATCTACAGTAATAAGTTGTTATCTACAGTAAAGTATATAAGGCAAAAACATTTGGGATGTTGAAGTCAAAGTTTATATTATACGCTTTGCTACGCTTCACTTAAATTTAATAGTCAAAATAAAAATAACAATAAATTTACCAGTAGGGGGGTTGGTCTTCCATCCAAATAGGTGAAGTCAGGAGTGTCAGTAAGGACTCCTTCAGCATTGCGATTACGAGACAAGCCTCGTTCCACTCGCCATTGCATGGAACACACAGCAGGGCTGGTACTCAGAGCACGATATACCACTGAAGCAAATGTAGTAGGTAAAACAGGAATTTCAAAATGATGGGTGTTCTATCACAGAAAACGTGTAGGGAAAATACTTACATTGCGTTTGCGATAAAGTTGCTACATTTTTCAATATTGTATTCATGATTTAGGATATAGCTTATTTTAATTAAAATTTTAAAATAAGCAAAAATACTCTTTTGAGGTTACTTTATTATTGTGACAGCTAATCTATTCTATGGGGTGACAGATCCATCCACAGATGACATGACATTGACAGAGTCCTGTGACAGTGACACTGGCTAGAGAAACTTACAATTTTTTTTTCATAGTTGTTTTTATTCCTGGTCTCAGCCTACGCGTATGGCATACCATAAAATTGAAGCAATAATGGGGTTGATTTTAAAACTCGTGAAGGTGCTGTTAGTCCAGAAACCGAGTATCATAGAGAAGATCAAAAAAACTTTGTCTATAGTAAGAAAAACTAAAACGTCAAAGGTCCATAAAGTAGACCTGTGACCCTGAGATGACACCGAAGGCTATTGGCTAAATTTATCTTTGTACGAATTTGAACTAATAAGCGTGCATCGATTTACTGTACCCACCAATAGCGCATAAGGAATATTAGTCATCATTATTCTATTTCCTTTGAATTGCGCAAATGAAAACAGTCGATATTCAATTCTCAGAGAAATAACATAGTTCTTGTGGAATTGTGCTCTTCAATCGTGTCTCGATCTGCTTAATTTATCGAATTTCCGTGGAATTTTGGCGTTTGTGATTGTGATTTCAAGAGGCAGCTAATTTATCCTAAACCAGGTATTGTTACAATAACATTCACAAATTTTGAAAACAGATCGATCAATTACGACATTTGTTCGCCATCGTCTAGTCTAGTACTTTCCAGGGTGCTTTTCCATTTTCCAATGTAAACTGGATCTTTCTGTTGATTTATTTAGATAGGGACTTTACATATTTGTTATTGTTACACTGTAGTTATTCCGATGTAGGTAAACAGAGTATTATGAGTTATAACAAAACAATGTTGCACCACAATTTCAGTACTTTATTTCTTAAACATATCAATAACACTGGTAAACAATTTGAGTTTTTGTTTTATTAAGTTTCTAACCTGTTTCTCAATAATTTGTGTTCGCTGATTTCATATCTACCCTCAGTTTTTTTCTAGCAGCTCTAGTTTTTGTAATACAGGTACTTCTTAAAATTTCGATACGTTGCTTACTAATATTTTTTTTTAGTGCAAAAAATTATAAAATTCCATATATACATCGATATAATCTACATTATGAAGAACTTGCTTAAACGATCCAAATAGTGTTTGTGGTGAATATATGTTTCGAGAATGTCGTTTAAGTGCGTCTGGCCTACTTGGACTTCTTTGGGACGCCATTACAAGTGTTTAGTAAGCCATGGATCCCAAATTTTGTATGTGATAGTTACGTCGTTAGTCGTAACATCATTGCGTTTATGGGCTACTAAAAAAAGACCTACTTTGGAATTCAAAATTCCTATGATTTGGCGTGAACCGACTAATCATCACGATGACTGTTATTTTGTGACGTGAATATTACCGGAATAAACCGCAATAATCGTTCCAAATGGACTACTCGAATTTGAAATCAGCTGTTAGACCAATTCTAAATACCAGCGAAGAACCTGTGGCTGATACGCAACCTAGTGCTTCTAATGTAACACTACGAGTTCTTTCAGAAGCCAGTGATGATGAGCACACTGACTTTTCTTTCCCGAGTATGTCCGAACCTTAATAACTGTCTGATATGTGTTGAATCTTAAAATGGTCAATTTTCTTTTGGGTCAGCAAGGAGGATATACCAAATACCCCTGTTTTGTGCTTATGGGATAGCCGAGCTAAAACAGAACACAGGACTAAAAAAGTTTGGCCTTTGAGAGCGGATTTAGTGCCGTGTAGTATGAATGTGATAAATGTACCTCTAGTAGCCAGAGACCGTATTATATTACCCCCTCTCCATATAAAATTATGTCTGATAAAACAATTTGTAAAAGCTATCAACAAGGAGAATGTTTTAAATATATCAGTAAAATATTCCCAAAATTGAGCACAGAAAAAATAAACGCTGGTATTTTTGACGGTCCTCAAATCAGGGAACTAATAAAGAATCAAAATTTTACTGACTGTATGACAGATAAAGAGAAATCTGCATGGATTGAATTTGTTTGGGTTGTGCAAAATTTCTTAGGAAATAAAAAGTCTCCAGACTACATTCAACACATTGGAGCAGCTCATGTTGCACTTCAAAGACTAGGATGTAACATGAGCATCAAGATGCACTTCCTCTTCAGCCATTTAGACCGCTTCCCAGAAAGTTTAGGTGATTTAAGCGAAGAACAAGGAAGGAGAATCCTTTCATCAGGACATTCACACAATGGAAGAGCGATACCAGGGTCGTTGGAATGCAAATATGATGGCTGATTACTGCTGGAGCATTCAAAACAAGGCTGAAGTTTCAATTCATGCTAGAAAATCTTATAAAAGAAACTTTTTATGTGTTAGGTTAGAGAAACAATTTTCTTCATTTTATATTTCGAGTATTTTTCGCTAAAAATGTAATATGTTAATACATATTTCAAAAACAAGAGCTGCTAGAGAAAAACTGACAACAGATTTGGAATCAGCGTAACAGAATCATACAAAATCAGGTATGAAACTTCATATAACAAAACTACTGTTTACCAGTGTAATCAATAAAATCACTTTTACATTTCATTTCACTTTTAATTTTCATAAAATCACTTTTAATTACTTCATTGTAATTAAAAATAATTAAAGGAAAATATCCACAAAATTCCAAATTTTGGTCAGTCTCTAACTTTGATTAGCGGTCGAATATGTCATGATAAAATAGACCAGCTTTTTGTATCACAAAAATGCAGTTTTTATGATAATTATCTAGAAATTTATGAACAGACTGACCAAAATATAATAAGTCCAGACCTATTATTTTATTCTAAACCTAAACATGGTTTTGTGAATGATAATATTGTATCCAATATCCATTATCATAATTAATTCACCATATGACATCAAAGTGCATAATTGTTTGAGATTATAGATATCTAAGTTATATTATAGGAGCCTTTCCTGGCTTCTACAAGATTATTAGTTTTTCTTAAAATGGTGCTGTTTCTTTTGATTGATTTTTTTAATTCTGTGAAAATCCAGAATAAAAATGGTTAATGAGATAAGCATACATTTCTAGAGAGCAATGGTGGCCCAGTGGTAACAGCCGCGACTTACGAGTTGTGGGTCGTAGGTTCGAATCCAGACAGGCGCTTTACTTTGTGTAAATTATTTCATCACCGCTGCTCTCAAAACGGTGAAGGAAAACATCGTGAGGAAACCGGCATGTCCTAGAACCAAAAATTCGAAGACATGTGACATCTGCCAACCCGCACTGGACCCGCGTGGTGGATTACGGCCCACTCCCTCCTCACCGAGAGGAGGCCTGTGTCCCAGCAGTGGGAACATTATAGGCTGATTATGAGTTTCTTCTGCATAAATAGTTTATTTTACTGTATGTCCACACTAAAAATACTCTTATTTATTACTTTGGTTTACAGAAATATTTTGGTCAAAATATAAAAAGTTACACCACCGCATACCCCTATATTTTTTTAAAAGAATAGATTATAAAATAAAATATATGAATCCCAAAATTGTATGGAGGCAAATAATAATCTTATTTATTATTTACACATTGTTTCAGCTGATCATCAGTGTGTAAGTTCCAGACCACATTCAAAACGGCAACCGAAAGTCTAAACTCGAAAGAACAACCCAATTACAACACCATGTGTATGTACCTTTTTTAATTTATTACTAACCATAGATATTTTTTTCTTTTTTTTTCTGCAGCTTGGGACAATGTGGCAGAACCCAGGTGTTTATCCCGGCGGAGGTTTATTATCAATTTTATTTTATTACTGTTTCAATTTTATGATAAAAGATCTAAAATAATTGGAATAACTATAGGAAAATGCTTATTAGAGGATGTAATGGATTGAGGAAATAACAATGCCAATGGGCATAACATTTAAATGATTCCTTGTTTACAAAAAATGCAGCACTATGTTTAATACCACATTTATTTTTCCTCAATCCATTTAAAACTTTATTAAGTATATACCTAAAGTGCTTTTTTGTAAATAGTTATACATAACTCATAACACTGAACAAAAAAGGTCTTTTATCATTTAATTGACAATACATGTCGCATTGCACCCAGCACAGGCACTTGCTAGCATATTCTTTGTACTTGTGATACCAAACTACTTAAGATACATGGATCTATCATTATTGTAAATGAATACCATCTGATATAACACCAATGACAGTCATATTATTTTCTATTATAAAAATACTGTTGCTACACAGAAAATAAGATATCAGGATAGGATAAAAGACAAGTAAAACTATTTAAGCCAAGTTGAAAAATCAAAGACAAAGTCATCCTTAAATGAATAGGTAACTAAAAAGGGACTAATTATGTCTATTGTCTATTGCAAAGTTAAAAAACCGGTCAAGTGCGAGTGGACTTGCGCACCGAGGGTTCCGTACAAATTTGTAGGTATGTAACTACCAAACGGATTACTTGTGCTACATGACATTGCTTCTTGGTAAATTTCATAATTCTAGGTCAACAGGAAGTACCCTATAGGTTTTGATTCCCTTGCGAGTGTCAAAGTACCCTATAGGTCTTCATTCCCTTGCGAGTGTCAAAATACGCGGCATAAATGGAACATAAACGCCCGTATCTTTTGATCCCGTTGAGTTAGAAATTTGATTTTTCATTTCTTGAAGGGATTGTCAGCCCAGAGTTTTCGATATTCATTTCAACTTGATAACTCGTTCCTGAGAAAAAGGGTCTTGACAGACAGATGACGAAGGGGTTTTCTTTTGAGGTACGGAACCCTAGTAAAATCAATTGCTCCCTTTATGTAAACCTTTAGTTTAAACGTTCTGGTATTCCACAATCATAGACTACTTATCAGACGTAGGTACTAAGGGTATTATTTATCTGTCGGTGACATTATCTCTGGTGACTAACAAATATAAATGATTCGTTATCTCTCGCACTCCTGTGTCTGTTAAGGCGACAATAAGTGACAGCGACCTTGAGCGAGTGGGAGGAGCGAGAGCGTCACGCCCCGCGACCCCGCAACTGCATGCACGTAATTTCGTAGGGTAACCATACGTTTCAGATGGTGAGGATAATCCAATCCTGCCTGATTTTTAACCATCATCCATTTTTATTTCAATATAGTGTTAATAAAAATAAGGTAATGCGTACGGCCGGGGCCGAGTCACGGGATTTATACGGAATTTACAAACACCACTTTCAAAATGCCTACCCCTATAAAACGTGTAAAACGTCGTGAAGTCAGATAGCGGTGTCTTTTGATGTGCAAAGATCAACAAATTACAAAGGAGAAAATCTTTTTTATAATATAATTATTAATTTAGTCAATCACGGCTATAGTCGCGATCTTTTATTTTATCTAGTGCATTATCGATTATCGACTTACATACAAAACTTTTATTAAATGCACGACACAGTGCATCAATTTAAAACTGTTGACGCCTCTGTAATATTTCGTCTTATTTATTTTGGCGGCGCTTTACAAAGGATGCCCAAGGTCGCCGCCGCGCCGTGCATAGTCGTGGACTCCTCTCTCTAACTAGGTGACCCGGCCCGGGTTCAAACCTCGGCCTATACCAATGAGTTTTGTGATCATTTACCTTGATTATCAGAATTCGTACGAAGGTTATTATTACTTACTTACCGTGTTGTACCAGCTGTCTGCACTCACGTGCTCAAGCACGTGAGTGCAGACAGCTGGTACAATACGGTCACAATTATCTCTGTACCTCGGGCGATGCCCATCTCGCCTTCCCCTTCACCTCCCCATGTACGTGTCAGTCGTCGCGTGGACTTGGGGTTGTCAGCCGCGCGGCTGTCGGCGAGCGCGCGTGCACTTTGAACTCGAGGTCATGCGCAAGCGTCAGATGATATTTATTTACGAATACATTGCTTGTTAGTTGTAAAGAAAAAAAATGTGTTTAATCGCGAATAATGGTTTTTTTATTTAACTGTTCACAGCATAGTGTACGAAAAATGCTAAAAAAAAAGAGAAAATTATTCATTATTTTTTCCAATTTTTTGATGGATCTTATATTTCATTAGTATGTATTTCCTATTTATGTTCGGACACATTTATTTGGTAAGTACTTACGTAAATATACAGGGTGTAAGGGAAACGCTTCCGATAACGAAGACAGGTGATAGGGCTAATGATTCTCGATATATCGTATCCAGAATCACTAGCCCTATCACCTGTCTACATAGACATACCAACTTAAAATAAGAACAGAAGATGACAAAAATATAAAACAAAGATGTGTGATGATTTGTGTGCGTGTATGACCAGATATGTATATGAACGTAAACGAAATAAATAGAATCGGCTTGTAAGCATCGTATCAATTGGCGGCCATGGGAAAAAGGCGTGAGTTTTATATGTGTATGTTTGTTTATGTACTTACAAAGATTTAAAATGATCAAATTAAACAAAAATATGTGAATTTATTTAATTTTATTTTAAATTTTATTTAATATTCCTCAAAATTTAGTGTTTTCACTGAATCATTTATACGTGTGTTTGTATTACAAAGTGTCTCTTGGTCGTTTGTATTGTCTTGGCTATTGTCTTCCACCACCATTGCTCGTTTTTTGTTTTGCTTTTTTTTAGTCTCTTTATCCTCTTCCGATTTTCTTTTGCGTCCCTGTATAGCAGTAACTATGTAAGAGGGGTACATCTTGTATGTCTTGGACCGACCAGTTCAGGAAGCATGCAAATGTTCCAATCACTTCAGAACTGAAACATTATAATTATAATGATAAATAAAACGAAAAAACCTAGAAGTGATTTTTTATATTATCCGTTGCAAAAACAACATAACTGATAAACGCAATAAACTTTACATTATTACGTTAATAAGTGTAAAGTGAAAGGAATTTGTGCGACTCCCTTTGCGCGACTAGACACGCGCGACTGACATTTCCGCGACTACACTTCCGCGCTTTCGCGGAAGTGCGGAAGCATCTTTATGCTTGCGCGACATTTATTTTGGATATTGCACAAAATCCGAGAAATTAAATCCCATACAGACGTAAGATTACGCCTTTATTCTCTAAAGAGTAGGGCAGAGGTGTATACTAAGTTTGTAAAGTACACCCATTTATTATTTTATCGAGATAACGTTCATAATACATTTAAATTGTAGAAAGTTATATTATGCGGTTACATACGTTCGTCCCGAGAGCAGGGGAGATCGAAATCAAAATCGCGGCTGCAAAATTTTACAAAATAAGCGTCATCCATCTTGGATTTTAAACTAGACCTCATTTACAGCATCAGGACCCTGAAAACTATGGACAACACACCCATGACGTATATTTTGTAAAATTTTGCAGCCGCCATATTGGATTTTGACTTTGACCTCATTTTCGTCATCAGCACCCCCGAAAACCATGGAAACGACACCCATGACGCATATTTTGTAAAATTTTGCAACCGCCATCTTGGATTTTGACTTTGACCTCATTTTCGCCATCAGCGCCCCCGAAAACCATGGAAACGACACCCATGACGCATATTTTGTAAAATTTTGCAGCCGCCATATTGGATTTTGACTTTGACCTCATTTTCGTCATCAGAGCCCCCAAAAACCATGGAAACGACACCCATGACGGATATTTTGTAAAATTTCGCAGCCGCCATCTTGGATTTTGACTTTGACCTCATTTTCGCCATCAGCGCCCCCGAAAACCATGGAAACGACACCCATGACGCATATTTTGTAAAATTTTGCAGCCGCCGTATTGGATTTTGACTTTGACCTCATTTTCGCCATCAGAGCCCCCGAAAACCATGGAAACGACACCCATGACGCATATTTTGTAAAATTTCGCAGTCACCATCTTGGATTTTGATTTCGATCCCCGCCCTCGGGAGAAGAAACGTGTGGGACCGCATAATATAACTTTTAACAATTTAAACTAGCTATTACGTATGTTAACTAGATAAAGTAATAAATGGGTGTACTACACGAACTTAGTATACACCTCTGCCCTACCCTTCGGAGAATACAGGCGGGATGTTACGTCTGTATGGGATCTCATTTTTCGGATTTTTGCCCAATATCCTTTACGAATATAAATGTCTCCCAAGCATCCTTTCGCGTAAGTGTACAGTTCGTGCCACGTAAGAAGAGACTTGACCCCGCCACCCCCGCCTCTTTCCGCCGCCCGAGGCCGCCCCGATGACGCCCGGTGCGGGACGGGGACCGGGCGTCATCGGGGCGGCGGAAAGAGGCGGGGAGGCGGGGTCAAGTCTCTTCTTACGTGGCACGAACTGTACTCGCGCAAATGTCTTTCGCGGAAATGTCAGTCATGTAACAGTCTAGTCGTGGAAACGTCCAGTCGCGCAAAAGGAGCGCAAATTTACCAGATCCCCTGTATGTGAGCTACTGTGAAAATAATAATAATAAATTGGGTATATGCATTTACTTGTCAGCAATAATATCCTCATTTTCAATATGCCGAGTTGCCTTTTTCTCGTGTTCTATACAGCCAGAGCTACAAAATAAATGGATTTTTAGGCATCGGCATGGAAGTATAGGCATGTGAGAAATTAGGAAGATAGTTGTGCACGACATAAGTACTGTAAGTCTAAAACAGACGCAAAAGTTACATCTCCGCAGACGAAGTCGTACTAAAGTCACTTATTTATTTATTTATTTGCTATGGGTGACTTACAGCTAAAACAAACAGAATAAAAACTAGCATTATCAAGAATAATTACCCCACAACTATGTCAATAATAGCATTCAATATTTTTTGAAACTCTGATCCGGACTGTCCCTACAAGGATGCGGTATGGATATACTACATTACAATAATTACCTCGTATCTGCATTTACATTTTATTTCAATTAAAATACTTTACTTACCTCAATAATCTATTTTTTGCCAGTATAAGGCGTTTCTTTTTTAGTAATTTGGATTTACCAGGCATTTTCAGCACGAAACTCAACAGCGAATAAAATTATGTTCTGATTTCTCCGAGCGTTAGCGTCTACTCGTGACAGTGGTCAGCGATGCACTGCCGCCCGTCGCCCGCAAGAGTCCCCGCTTCCACGCGCACCAAGATTGTTCGAAAAAAGAACCCACGTTGATTTATCAAACACAAAACAAATAAAAACCGTATATTAAAATTTGGGAAATTAAATTTTCTTTTATATGGTGAAAGTTTTATGAAAATACACCCGATAGTGTCTGCGTGATTATCGTTTTTTTGTCCGCGGTAGACATTACTTTGCAAATTAATTACACTATGTTTAAAAAATATAATTGCAAATATTCACATATCAAATTACGGAGAAAATTGTCTAGTATAACATATTTTATTTTCAAAGAAATCAGGCCAGTAGTTTAGACGTGATGATGAATTTAAAATCATTGAAAATCGTATATCTGCGCCTTAATGTTTCTAGAATTCTCTCACATCTACTTCCTTTATTGTTCAATATTTAACAGGGACTTGAAAACAAAGTGAATTTCGTTCCGTTACTACTAATGTTATCGTATAACGTTCCAAAATTTGTAACGATACTAAAACCTAAAAATATCAATAACGTTACAAAGAAAAACTTTATAAAATATCATTTTCGTAGAACAATATTATAAGTATCAGTAACATTTAGATTATCTGCTTGTAATAACGTTATTATATCGCTATACTAATAACGATATATTGATAATATTCTTAGTGAACAGTTTAAGATTTCTTTACGTTTGTTAGCATCGTTATAGCCAAGGAATTAATTTTGTTACGATCCTGGTGTAACGGTACAAATGATCGGCACTCAATGATATTTTAGTAAACAGATATGTTATACACTTATAAAACAACAGAAAAAGTGTTCCGCGCCGAGAGGCAGCACACATACACACTTTTCATTCATTTTACATTTCACTACAAGTAAAAAGGATAGCTTGATAAAATCAATAAGAAAAAAAGTGACAGCTAGATGTTGTCAATTGCGCGTGAATGTAAACAAACCTTATTCGGGCTACCAATCACCGCACGTTGGCATCATATACTAACAAATTAACTAGGCAGAAAGTACAAACCGCGTGTACAGAATTTTGTAGTCGGGATTTGTGCCTATGCAACGAATAAACACTATTAAAAGGTAAGTAGCTGTTGTCACACAGTAAAGTAATATAAACGATCCATTTCTTTGTTTATGAACAATTGCGATCCATTCTTGAAGCCTGATCTCAATGGCAGCTTCATTTTAACACTATCTGTGACATATTATGGTAACGATAAGCTATTAATATTTTCTTTCGCTATATATGACATGTTTAATTTATAATTAAATATATCAAACAAAATTATAAAGAAAAGTTATTAAAAGGGAAACTAGAACTCTGCTGTAAAGATGACTTTACTGCCTAATATTCGCATCTGTACTTTTATTCTATGTCCGGAGAGCACGCATCCTTGTCGTTCTTACGACAAAAAATGTATTTTCCATCTCTTTCTTTTTTCTAACCTCCAAATATCAGAATATTAGGAAAATAATTGAAATATATTAATAAATCGAAGTATATTGTGTAGTTACATGTGGTATGAGATCCCTTGTGTTTTATTAACTTTGGTATCATAATTGGTACACTTTCTAAATACACAAGATGGCATTTTGGATGGTAATTACGTAGCAGCGCGCACCGTGTCACTCGTAGACGTGCGTGACACAGACTAAAGGCAATACGTCCCAATTAGGACGTTTTCTAGTCTTCACAATTTGCGCGCTCATAACATATCTGTTTACTAAAATATCATTGTCGGCACTGGAACTACGCGTAACGTTATTTTGAGTAACGTTTGAAGTCCCTGCATATAAAAGACAAATTTATGATGCCAAATGATAAGGATTTGATCCTTTAATTATTTCTTGACATAAATGCAAGTTTCGAGATATAATCTATATTGCGCATTACAATTTAATCAAGACACCAATGACAAGAAAAGTACCTCTATGGATGGCTAAAAGAAAAGGGGCAGACCAGAGACGAAAGATGTGTAAAGCATGATATGGCTAGGAAAGAAGCTATATCTGAGTTGACGTCTGATAGAGATGTATGGAAGACTTGCTTGGTGCGCCGACCCTACGTACATTGAGCATACGTATCTTCCTCCTTCTAATACTGCAACAAAATCTATCCCCATAGCCCCACCGTATTTCTCGGACATCATCAATCCCTGCCCCGGGCCGTTACCCGCGACCACTTTTCAATCCTGGAGATTTGCTACTTACGCACGATATCCGTATTTTCGGCCAAATTTATGGGAGATTCGCAATCCGTAACACATACGGACATAAGATTCATTTGGAGCCCGAACTAAGAATGAACGACCCCCTCGGTTTGACAGTTGTCACTACTCCCGAGGTTATGTTGCCCGTCCGAAAAAGTTAATTAATCGGGTTTATGGTTAACACCGAAGTTTCGAACTGATCTCTGACGGGCCCGTATCTTCGTTAACCAGCCTTCGAGAGTATAATAGGCCCCCAGTATTCCTGGTCATTATTAAACCTTTGCTGATGTGGTTGTTTTCACACGACTGTATGCAACTGTTAATTGACGTAATTATTGTTAGCTTCCATGTATGTCAATGTCATTTATTGCTTGCCTTTTTATTGTTGTGTCTTCGTGATGTCTGTTTATGGCTATGTGTTTGTGGTTATAAGTGTCGTTATGTGTTATGCTCTATTGACCGAGAAGGTATTGTTATTTTAATTGTATAGACACGTGTTTGTCGTATGCTGAAGACATTTTCCATATTTTTCTTTTTAGAACTTTTTTTTTTTTTTTTGAGGATGGGAAATCATCAAATGACTCCTCGCGCTCTGGGTGGAGCGGAAGGGAGTGTCAGACTCTTACTGACTAAAACCCACCCGTGTTCCTTCCTTAGCCCTTTATGTTCCGGGCCAGCGGTAACCCTTTCGGACAATCCCGCTGACCCGGCAGGCTTCGGCCCTTACGGGCCCCTTCTTTAATGCTGACATCTCTTTGAGGCGCGCGTGGAACACGTACGCGCCGTCCGGCATGGGCCTGGTCCTGATCGGACGGTGAGCTACCCATTACTCTCCGCCCGCAAGCCCGCGCCTACGGTGGCCGGGAGTCGTCGCGCGGCTCCCGACGCCCGGAGCGTCTCCCGCGGCGGCTGGGACGGGTGGCTCTCTCCCTCAGCCGTCCCGCCGCCTCCTTTGCTAGCATGACTGCTTCGCAGAAGGAGGCGACTGCCCCCCACTCCCTCTCGCCCCGGACCATGGCTTGAACCAGGCCCGGACGCGAGAGGTCGCTGCCGCTGCCGATCGCCTCAACGAGGACACGGCGTTGCTCCGCCCAAGCGGGGCAGACCTCCACCGTGTGCTCCACCGTGTCCTCTGGGCGATCCTGGCAATGGTGACACCCGGGCGTTTCCTCCCGCCTGATTATGTGCAGGAACCTCCCGAAACTTCCGTGTCCGGTGAGGACCTGCGTCAGGCGGTAGGTGAGGGCGCCGTGACGCCTCTCTAACCACTCCTCAAAGAGGGGTCTTACCGCCGCTATCGTGGCGTGCCCTGCGCTGGGTTGCGATAGTCGCTGTTTCCATGCCGCCATGAGATCACGCCGGAGGTCCGTCCGCTCCGCCGCAATTTGCTGCGGAAGCGGAGTTTCCCCCCGGCGTAGTGCCTCCGCGCGCCACTCATACAGGCGCGCGAGGACTATCGCCTCCAGATCCCATGGCGGCAGTCCGGCAAGGAGGCTTGCCGCCTCGCCCGAGATCGTGCGGTAGCCCCGGATCAGCCTTGTGGCTACCACCTTCTGGGGCGCGTTCAAATAATGGGCGGCTCGCCGCCGCAGTGAACGCGCCCACACCGGGGCCCCGTATAGGGCCATGGACCGCACGACCCCCGCGTAAAGCCTCCGGCAGGAGGCGTTTGGCCCCCTCAGGTTGGGCAGGAGCCGCTTGAAGGCGGCCCCGGCCCGTTCCAGTTTGGGAGCCAAACGTCGGAAATGCTCGACGAAGTTCCACCGGCTGTCGAGGACGAGACCCAGGTATTTCATCGTCGTCTCGACGCCGATGTGAACCCCTCCTACCGTTAGTTGGGATCCCGATGATGGCATGTTCCGGGGCCCATGAAACGACATGGCCTCGGATTTGTGCAATGCCACCTCGAGACCCAACTGCCGGATCCTCTCCACGACTATCGCAACCCCGCGTGTCATTGCGTCGGCCGCCGCCTGATGCGACCTCCCCTGCGCCAGGACTAGCGTGTCGTCAGCGTAGCAAACCACGCTGACGCCATCAGGGAGGTCGGCCCGCAGCACCCAGTCGTAACCGATGTCCCACAAGAGCGGCCCCAGAACCGATCCCTGTGGGACACCGCACGACATCTCTCGCCGGTTCCACTCCCCATCGCGACCGGGGTAGATGACGGCTCTGTCCGTCAGATACGCCCCGACTACTCGACGGAGGTAGGTCGGCACCCGGTGATACCGGAGTGCCTCCCCAATGCAGCCCCAGGGCAGGGTGTTAAACGCGTTGGCGATGTCGAGTGACACCGCCACGACGACCCTACCCCGGGACACCGCGTCCCCCGTCGTGAGGGCTCTCACGCGCATGATGGCATCCACCGTCGAGCGCCCCTTGCGGAAGCCAAACTGGCTGTCCGCAAGATCCGGCCCCGTCCTCACCAGGTGCCCGACGAGGCGGCCCGCAATTACTCTCTCAAAGAGCTTGCCAACCTCGTCGAGCAGCACGATGGGCCGGTATGCGGACGGAGAGTCCGCAGGGCGCCCTGGCTTCTGAATGAGGACCAGCTTCCCCGTCTTCCAGCGGAGTGGAAACTGGCCTCTCTCCATACATGCGCTTAAGAGCGCCTCCAGTCGAGGCCCGAGAGCCCTCGAGGCCAGGACCCAGGCTTTACCTGGCAAGCCGTCGGGTCCTGGGGCGGTATTTTTGGCCTTCAGCCTTCCTACCGCCGCTCTCAGATCTACCCCGGTCACTTCGGGGATGTCGTCGTCGTCCACGTGGTCCGCTTCGGGCACCGCAAGTGGCGGAGCCATAGGTGGGGGAGTGTGCTCCCCCCGTGAAGGGAACAGAGCGCTCACGACCTCCTCCACAAGCTGGGGGCGGAGACTCTGCGTCAGCGGGGGGGCCCAGGTGCGGAGTTTATTCCGCACCATTTTGTAAGGGCGCCCCCACGGATCTCTGTTCAGAGTCTCCAGCATCTCTTCGCGGGCCGTATACTTGGCCCGCTGGACAGCCTCATGGAGGGCGGTCTTCGCCGCTCTGTACCCCTCGTACAGCTCCGCCTCCGTGGCTTCCGCATCCGGAGGGCGGATGCGGAGCCTGCGGTGCCTGGTGTACAGGTGTCGCGCGTCGACGCACGCCTTGCGTAACGCTTCCACCTCCTGCGACCACCAGTACACCTGACGTCGGGCGCGTCCTGGCCGGACTCGGGGCATTGCCACGTCACATATCTCGGACATGGCCTCCCGGAACCACTCCGCCTCATCATCAATATCGGCAGGCCTGTCCGGTGATGTCACCCAGGCCTGCACGATCGAGGCTTCCAGGAGGAGCTCCCGGTCCAGTCCCATCGCGGACCACTCGGGGCTTGTTGGACCAGCGCGCTGGAGGTCTGGGTGGAGACGTCGAACCGGATATACCGGTGATCGGAGTAGGTCTCCACCTCCTCCATGACGCGCCAGTCAATAACACGCTGTGCCAGAGCGGGGCTTGCGAACGAGATGTCCACCACGGACTCACCCCGCATCCGCACACACGTGGGAACAGAACCCCGATTTAGGACGACCAGACCTGTTTCCAGAGCCCAGTCTTCCACCATCCTACCCCGCACATCCGTGTAACGGGAACCCCAGGCCAAATTCTTGGCGTTGAAGTCCCCGAGCACTAGCACGGGGAAGGAATGGTTTCCCGCGACGACGACACTCAACTCTGTTAGAGAGTTGTGGAACTCGGCGAGAGTTCGGCTCGGAGAGAAGTACACTCCCACTACTACAGTCTCTCCGAACCGTGCTGCTACGCACCCCTGTCCCTTCGTGACGCTTTCGAGGGACGGGGTGCCGGCGGCGGCCGACGAAATGATGGCCACTGAGCCGCTCAGGTCCTCCACCCAGTCATCCCTGGGCGGGACAAAGTACGGCTCAGCGACCACGGCGATGTTAATCGACCACTGCGCCATGCTTTGGAGCAACAGGTCCTGAGCGCAGGCGCAGTGGTTGATGTTCGCCTGGAGGAGGCGTAATGGAGCCGTTACTCCTCCATTTCAGACCCCTCCCGGGCCCCCTGAGAGGGCCCCTCGACGGTGGTGGTGGCGGCGGCGGCGGTTGCAGCGGCGGCAGTGGCGGCAGTGGCGGCGGCAGCGGCGGCGGCAGTGGTGGTGGCGGCAGCGGCGGCGACGGTGGGGGTGGCTATAGCGGCGGAGGGCCTGCCTTTCTTTTTGGTTCCGGCGGGTGGAGCGCAGGTCTTGCTCCCCGCCTGGTGATCGGCCGGCTTGCCAGCAGCCGCACATGCGACGCAGTGCGGTGCGGCGTTGCACGAGCCGGCCTTATGTCCGGGCTGACCGCAGCGGAAGCACAGTGTGCTGCGGTCTACCTCCGAGGTGCATTGGACGCCAACGTGGTGCCCCACATGGCATCGGAAGCACCTCAGAGGCTTAGGTTCCGGCAGCTTGACCTGCGCTGAAACCCAGCCCACCAGGAGCCTTCTTTTTAGAACTTTAGAGATACATCTATCTTCCTTGGGGTCCTTGCCGTCCTTGTGATGCTTAACTGTAGGTATATCGTGTCTGTCTGTGTGACGGCGCGCGGCGCGGCGGGCGGAGTTGTGCGTCTAAACTGCAATTTTGATACGGTTTTCAACATCATTTAGTTCAAGTTTAAATAACATAATAATGAAATCTCTATGTTTTGTCAAGAGTTGTAAAAACCGTGCGAAGCAGGGGCGGATCGCTAGTTTGCTGATAAAATGTTTACTAACCCCTCAAACATATTTTATTGCAAAAACTCCACAACTGGCAAAAAACTCACTTAGGATTCAGGACGTTAGCGAAATGTAATTATTATATCAACCAAGTGCGTATGTTATTCTAATATGTAAGTACCTACTTAATGTGAAAGTAACTTTCTACGTGAAAGTACCATTCGCGCAACTGCTTTTTTTCTTCGCTGATTTTTTGCACGTTCCGTCGCATGGTTTTTTAAAGGGCATTATTTTATTGAGCTTAGAACAGGTTTCAATATTGTTTATTATGTATTGTGCTGATAAGCTTTCGACGACACTGTGCTGAGGTCAAGAGTGGTCCCATTAAAATTTGTTTGTTTGTAAGTTTGTCGCACACACAGGTCGATAGATCAGGTTAAGCTATGCTTGCCGCGGTTGGTCTGTGGATGGGTGACCGTCTTTACATACCGTAACTCCTCCGTGCCTCAGAAAGCACGCTAAGCCATTGGTCCCGGCTGTCATTCGTGGATCTTTGACAGTCGTTACAGCTAGTCAGAAGCCCGAAGATCTGACAACCAGTCTTATCAAGTCATATCAGTCAGATAGGCATTCGCTCCATGTAAAATACTGGTATTCAGCTTCATCCGGTTAGACTGGAAGCCGACTCCAACATAGTTAGGAGAAGGTTAGCCTTTACCTTTTACAGATAATGATGTAAGTTTGCATATGGGGGTAATCTCCGGAAGTACAGTCGGCAACAAAAGTCGATAAACACTTCAGTTTTTTTAATATCATTTATTGAGAAATATTACCACTTCAGTTTTTTAAACTCAGTTATTGAGCAAAATATTTGTTCAAAATTGCATTGTACTTCTGCTGTAATTTTGAACAAATATTTTGCTCAATAACTGAGATTAAAAAAACTGAAGTGTTAATCGACTTTTGTTGCTGACCGTACCAGTCGGATTTAGAAAATAATTTTTGCATTTGATAGATCAATTCTCGAGGTAGGTTTATAGGTTATTTAAATCACGCTACGACCCCTAGGAGCCGAGCAAAAAAAAAGTCTGAAAGAACGCTAATCGAGAACGGAGTAATAGCGCGGACAGGCGATGTGATGCGACGCGATGGATTCCACGCGGTCGAGGTTGCGGGCAGAAGCTAGTAAATATAAATAAAAATACTGAGGGAAAGGGGTCGTCCATCTTCAGTTATTTTATCGTACCGGTAGCAGCTGCACTATAAAAGTTCGCGCAGTGTCTCTGACCATCCTGCAACATCAAATATCATTGCATCATCATATCGAAAAAAAAAATATGATGGAGAGAGGGTCACCTGAATAAAATGATGAAGCGTGGTTATTCGGTGCCGTGAACCTTCTAAATAATTCTAATCCAACCAAGCGAGACTCAGAACCTTGCAACTCCTCTCCCCCTCCCTAATGACTGCAGAGTGTACAATGCGTGCCACGAAAGATGAGACTTGACACACCACGTGGTTTGACATGCGCAGTACACGATTTCAGATATCTTTAGCGGTATGAGGTCTGAGTACGGGACGGGATCGGACGTCATAGGGGCGGCGAAAAGAGCGGGGGAGGCGGGGTCAAGTCTTATCTTTCGTGGCGCGCATTGTACTACCAATCTACCTATACCTTTTTCACCAATAAGCTGGACTGAGTTCAAGAACATTCATTGCGATATTTACATTGTTGAGCAGACAAATTTCTCGAACATAAATGAAGCAATCGGTTTTTGCAATATCCTTCAAAATTATTCAAATTCTGATTGATAGTGTGTTACGCAGTTAGAGTGCAGCTTTGAATTCGTTTCTATATTAACATACTTTAATGTTTCTAATTTCGCTTTCTACTACCTGAAGCGAAACCAGACATCTTCGCTCAACTACAAGTATTTACTCACTTCAGAAAATGACCTCCATGAATGACCGGTAGTTTCAATAAACAGTACATACTTACATACGTGAGGTAATCTTATTAACAATTCAGATGGAGATAAAGAGGCTCACAACTCACAAACGCATTCTGTGTGCACACAAACTGTAAATGTTCTGTCTGAAGACCAATAATTCCCGTAATTAAAGACGTTCAAAATCTAGTCGCGATGTCATCTCCAGCGACCATCCATGTCAAAAACGTAGGGAAATTAGAGGTATTTTTGACAGATTGAGACAACGTTCTCAAAATAACGAGAATTTTCCCCATTGTATGGAAAGAATAATTTTGACGTCAGTCATGTCCAAACGATTGTTTTGACTGTGTATGTGGGGCATAAGCATGCATAGAATTGTTCGCACACACACACTAACATTTTTTATACGAGAGTGTATCGTATAGCTGCAAGGACTTCATCGTATAGCTGAAAATTAGCTGATACGAATTTGTGAGTTTCTCACACAACATTTTAAAACTGATTTGAAACAATTTTACACCATGTTCTTCACGTTAGGTATCCATAAACTTTGTCAAACGCTTCTATAGCTTTTACAAAAGGAAGTAGTACTTAAAAAAGCTTCGTTACAGAGCTGTTTGTAATTTCATTTAATGAAATTTAATTGATCTGTGCAGTAAGAAAGGGTCTTAACTTATTTTCGACAAGTTTCAGCCCGCCAAATCTTATGAAAGAAAATACGTCGTTGCCATTTCGGATAAAGAGGCATGCATATCGGGTGATTTACGTCAAGGTATTCAGTTTGTATGAACATTAACAAAAAACAAGGATTAATTAATGTGTCCAGTGTCCATAATGAAAAATGCTGAACATCTGGTCGAAGTTTATATATCGTCCGGAACACGGTGTATATTTCTGAGAGCATAAATTGGTACATATTTCCCAGCGTATGTGACGCATACTGTTTGGATATTGCATTTTGCTACAACTAGGGTTACCATATGACAGGCGTTTGCCGCATTTGACAGGCATTTTAAGGTTTAGACAGGCGTGCGGCCGGCATTGGTCTGAGACAGGCATTTTTAAATGTCGCGCCCGCGCACGCATCGCGGTTGCATAAATGCAAGCGCGCGGGCGCGAAATTCATGAAAATCTGCCAGTTTGTGTTCTCCATTTTGGCACACAATGCGAACGTAGAACGTACGTTTTCTCTCGTCAACGCCCAGTGAAGTAAAGAAAGAAATCGGCTGACAATTGAATCAGTAAAAGCAATATTGATTACTCAGGAAAATTACAAAACTGTATCTTGTGAAGATTTTTACGTTTATGTTTTATGAAAAGAACTATTACAGCGTTTTGCTTTAGACAGGCATTTTTCTGAAAATTCAGGCATTTTAGGTATCATAGACAGGCATCCCTCTATTTACATATGGTAACCCTAGCTACAACTAACTTCTGATAAGAAACAATGGCTGTTGATACGGTATTTTTAGTGCGTCAATATCTAGAAATTTTATTATAATGACGTGACGTCATGAACAATAGATAATAACTAGCTAGATCCATAATATAGTTATGTTCGATTTGAAATAAACACCAATTCCCCCTAAAAAGAATCACCATAATCTTCGGCCTATAATGTTCCCATTACTGGGACACAGACCTCTCACGCGGACGCGGGCCCAGTGCGGGTTGGTAGATGTCACATTTCTTCGAATGGTTCTAGGACATGTCGGTTTCCTCACGATGTTTTCCTTCACCGTGTTTGAGATCAGTGGTGATGAAATTATTTACCTTCACAAACTAAAGCGTTGGCTGGGTTCGAACCCACGACCTTACCATTCGTAAGACGGGGCCGTTACCAATAGGCCACCACTGCTCTCCTGTTCTTATCCCAATTTGTTTAGTGACGTCGACTCGTCGCAGACCTCTTTTTAACCGACTTCTAAAAAGGAGGAGGTTCTTGTTTTCCATACATCTCTCTCTATTGTATGCAGAGTTCATTTTGCCCCTATAAGTTTCATTAGTAAACATTTTTTAACAAATTCTGCCATGTGTGATAGATGGACAACTTTCACCTTTCATTTCAATTATATCTGCCAGTATCGAAAGTCTCTCATCCGTTTGACATGCGACTGCGCACCTTTGCTCAGTGTTTTGATTTGTCGCCCGGCTTTCGCCATTGACGACAACCGCAGGACGCCAATGAACTTCAATGAAGCGCTCCGCATCGGGTACTGCGGTCACTTTAAATACTGGGTTTTTTCTTCGAAGAAAGCGTTTGTGACGTAAATATTTAGAAGTACAGTGTTTTAGGGTATCGACAGTCTACTAAAAAGTCAACTTAGTTGTCGTTAAACCTTGTATCATCATTAATTCATGAGTCATGCATGATATTACGTAGGTATAACACTATGTGCCGCTTCGATGTACTCACAAATAACTGGCCATATTTTCTACCTACCTAATGTACATTTATGACTATATTGGGAAATGATTAAATTACTCATCATAAACCAATGAACCAATTACCAATATAAAATTCTTGCTGGGATGTTTCTCAGCCAAATATTTTCGGAAGAGAAATGTTAGAACCTTCTTACTCCCAAAGCTCCGATTTCCACTTCACTTTTGACTGAACGGACACTCCTATTATACGTCCAGGTCCTATTACATGGGACTTACACACAGCTGGCGAAATGTGGGGGTACAATGCGTGCCACGAAAGATGAGACTTGACCCCGCCTCCCCCGCTCTTTCCGCTGCCCCTATGACGTCCGGTCCCGTCCCGCACTCAGACCTCATACCGCTAAAGATACCTAAAATCGTGTTCTGCTCAAATCAAACCACGTGGTGTGTCAAGTCTCATCTTTCGCGGCACGCATTGTACTATAGGTACACGTCTGCCAAACCTTTCGGGGAAATCAGGCCTGTGTGGATGAAGCTTAATCGTTCTGAACCCATAGAAATGAGAAATGATGTAAAAAAGGAAACTAAGTATTCAGTCTTGGGAATAAAGCATATTTAATTTTAATACTCCCGTAATAATATCGCCAGTCACAAAAAAAAACGGAAGTAAACAGTTGACTGTCCTTCATGTTGGCTCCGAGTCAAATATACAGATCGATATCCAAGACGCCATTCAGGGCGAAGATATTAATTGTCAAAAACGGCATGAAGTGCTTGTCATGCCCTAAGTAGTACCTAGTACCTATGCTGAACAAGAGACGAATGCCATTTCGTTCAATTTATAAATTAAGTCGGAGACCCTCCCTCAGAGACAAAAGAGATTCTTTTTAAAATATTATATATTTTTAAATTATTGTGAATGAGAAGAGTATTTGGGTAATTTTTTTTTTCTTAGTTAGTTTTTATCATGGTCTGGCAGTTTGAGTAATTAATGCGGTTTACCCAAATGTCCTTAATTTGGTATTGTTCGTCGAATCGTTGAGCTCCTTAAGTTCTGAGTTGATCTGCATGATTATCTGCTGACAAATGCGTGCACTGACTGGACAGGTGCACTCAATCTGTGCGGTTGTTTCCTCAAAAGTCTTACTTTGACCTCTGAGTTTATTTCGGACCTTTCTTCTCAGAGTAGTCAGATAGGAAACTCCGAATTCATCTAGTTTTTAAAATAAAAGCGTGTAAAAGTGTTTGTACAAACCTGCTCACAGAAATAATATGTATAATTAATGAAAGGCCAAATAAAGAATATAGCAGTACCAATTGAAATGTGAAGCGCAGAAAGAACTGTTGGCCGATGGCCATTAAAAAGAACCAGAGATAAATGCGTATGGATTCTGTGAACACTGATCTGATTAGGCAGTGAACACAGATCTTGCTACATATTAGTCATCTGTGACACAGATATTGGCTGAAAGAAGATATGTCTAGGACATAGGGACTGCACCAATCTATTCGTCTATACAAATCAATAAAATTGAAGTGTCTTTTTGTAATGTCATAATAACAGTTTTTTACTAAATGCATATAGCATAGCAAAAAACTATATTTTTTAATTTTTTGTGTCTGTTTCTTTCGGCTAATCTCCGAAACGGCTTGAACGATTTTGACGGCAGATAGCTGGTGTTATGAGAAGTAACGTATGCTATTTTTATTTTAGAAAAATATTAGGGTTCCGCGCAAAATAAAAGTTCATGAAATCCAATTTATTGCGAACGAAGTTGCGGGCACACCTAGGCCCAATTAAATTGGAATAACTAAGATGATGATGATGTAGTTTATACTCATGAACTGGGTCATCTGGATCAGAAACTGGCTACAGCTGAGCAGACGCATGGGTAATTCCCAGCCCAGCCAAGTCACTGTCTGGGAAGTTGGCTTGAAACGTCAATAAAAATGGCCTTTGAACTGACTGCTAAACCCTATCATAAATCGAGGCCTATTTACGTGTTTTTTGCTATACTGGTAATGATGTAGGTACTTAAAGTTTAAAATCCTTGTAACATTCCTATGAATTAACGTCATTTAGCTCAGAATATTGCTTTATCATATAAACAATTCTTTCGACATCGATTAGTTATTAAAAGATAGCTCAGTATCTTTTTTATCCAATTATCTATGATTTATTTTTGATACTCGAGTAATTACCTCGTATATTATGAGATTACTGTTACTGTAAGGATGTATCCTAGAGCAAAACGTACCTTCTGCTATTATATTACACACTATCTTCTGCCCGCGACTGCATCCATGTGACATTTCTTGTTCCCCCAACCCACCCCATCGCATCGCATCACCTGCCCGCGCTTTACTTCCTTTTCGCTTGGCGAACTTTCTGACCTTTTTACTTTTTGCTCGACTCCTAAATTTCATAGCGTGATGTTAAATAGCCTTCCTCAAGAATTGGACTATGAAATACAAAAATGCTTTTTCAAAATCCGACTGGTAGTTCCAGAGATTAGCGCGTTCAATCAAACTCTTCGGCTTTATTATACTATTACTACATTTATTGTAATTATTTATAGATATTTCGCAGTAGAGAATAAAAATAGCATTCAGAGAACAACTGAAATGATAATTTGTTGAATTGTTGGCTCGACAGAACTAATATTGGGGAACCCCCCGTTTCATAAATGCCTGACCGTTGGCCAACCTTCGCAGTTTGCATTATCGTTTGTTATCGTATACCCTTTACATAGGTACACGATCTACTCATGCGATTATGCACCTTATTTCTATATGAATAAACTGCAAATTTTATTCAGTAACACATTTCGCACACTCGCGGTATGCAGTCACTATGTAGTGTTTATGTTATACGTTGTTTGAGTCACCTTATTGACTTTAACACTTGATGCAGAATCTAATTTAATACTTATTTCAGTGACGTTAAAGTCTGAAATATGATGGCATTTATGAAACTATGCTCTAACTGTGTTAGGAAATTGAGTGTCATATGTCTACCTGCGTGTGTTCTGTATTCCATTCATATTTCATCAGTTTCATCTGTTATGTGCCAAGTGTGGGTGCAATGGCTGAAGCAAGAGGTGTGTTTGTGAATTTAAAAATACTCAAATTTGTGGTTTTGTCTGTATGTATTCGTTCTAGTGTACCTTCATTGTCTATTACTAGCCTACTTTCGTTCTGAGAAACTGTTATTTTGGGCATGTATGTTATACATTGAATCCTTCAAATATTGACTTTAGTGTATTTAAGAGTGTAACGCTGTGTTCTATCAGTAATTTTATCTCATTCGGCTCCAAAACATGCTTCTATGGGACGAAACTTGGCTTTATTATTTAAATACTTATTTTTCAAGGCTTCGAAGTTTTTTCATGTTTATCTATGTTTTTAACTTGTCCTGTCCCGCGGGGTTAAATTGCTTACACACTATCAGTCGCAGAACTTTCATTGCGTTTTTTACGTTGTTGAGCAGACAAATTTTCCGAACATTATGAATGATGCAATGAATTAGTAATATCCTTCCGATTGATTCAGATAGAGATTGGGGGCGGATTTTAGCAAAGTCAGATATTTTATTATATCCGTGGAATCAAGTTGACGGCTGACAGTTCTAGTACGGAAAAACTATCAAAATCCAAAAATTATTCTCAGGATAAAACTTTTAAGTATTCTAGGTATATAAGTTTGGTGAAATTCGCCCTTAGATAAATAGAATAAGTATGTATAAATAAACCTGAGTTTTATGGTATCTTATCAAGTAGGTACCTTTCAGACAATGTTACCAGTGCCTATAGCTTGTTTTACGTAATAATTTCAATTATTTTGTCATTCACAAAAAAAAAATTACCAAAAATATCACGATAAACAATTCAGTGACTGATCACATGACATCATAATGTAATTAACACTTTAATGGACGGTGTTGTTGGCACGCCTCGAGCCTCGGTCTAGCACATCTGATCAAAAAACTAGAATTTGGCTTTTTTGTATTTTTCTTACTAAAAAAACTTCATTTTAAATAATTTTCTTTGCCAAGTTGTCATATAATTATGTTTGATTATTTGACGTGTCCTTAACATTGAATTTAAATTCATTATTTTACTTGTCTACAAAATATGTTCTTGTCAAACTATGTTGTCGTCATAATGTTTTAAGGTCAAATAACGTGATAAAATCTTGAATATTCTTTGAATACGAATATACGATTCACAACAAGAGTATACGAATCAATTAAAATCTATAAATAATTTTCCGGATTTTCTATAAGTACTTACTTAATTTGAAATTCAAATAATAATTATAGTCCTCCAGACTACCTTATTTCGGCCACGGTGGCTAATCTCAAGAGAGACTGAAAGACTAGCCTTCGGCACGGGAGATATTACAGTGCACAAGTAGCGCAGATACCTGGTGATCAGATCAGGCGTAGGACCTTTGACCAACTGCTTTTCACGTGCTTTCCGAGGCACGGGGCGCTCACTTCCAAGCTCCGGGCTGAATTTGAAATTCGTTAAAGATGATGAAATAAGAGAAAATTTTTAATGGCGACCACGACTTTGTTTCTTCACTTTTAAAACCCAAGTCATCTGCCTAGCCTTTTCCTAACTATGTTGGAGTCGGCTTCCAGTCTAACCGGTGCAGCCTAATACCAGTTTTTTACATGGAGCGACTGCCTATCTGACCTCCACAAGACAACCCAGTGACTGGGTATTACGATATCCCTTTGTAAAACTGGTTGTCAGACTTTCGGGCTTCTGACGACCCGTAACGACTCGCGACTGTCAAAGATCCACGAATGACAGCCGGGACCGACGGCTTAACGTGCTTTCCGATGCACGGAGGGTCGTGGTATGTATAGATAATTAGATAGTTACCCATCTACGGACCAACCGCGGCAAGCATAGCTTAAGCTGATCGATGGACCCGTGCGGCTGTTACTATTTAGCTTCAAGCCCCTTTAAAACCCATGTACTGATTTAATATTTTTAATTTCCGCAGATCAAAATCAAGGCGGTTATCCGCAGCAGGCGGGAGGATACCCGCCGCCGGCGGGCTATCCGCCACCAGGGGGCTATCCACCACCAGGGGGCTATCCACCACCAGGGGGCTACCCACCACCGGGGGGCTACCCACAGCAGGGATACCCACCACCACCGCAAGGGTACCCAGCATACGGCGCGGGCGCTGGATATGGCGAGGTAAGCTGGTTAAAAATTCATTTCAATAATCAGAACATTTATGAAAAGCTAAGTTTTAATATTATTGTGGATTTTCAACCTCGATTATTGTTGTTGAGCATCCCAGCGCGCCAACGAAATGATCGATTTTCAACTCTCGGCGCTAGGTATAGCGTAGATAATCCAATGCGCGAAAAACATCGCCGCGGAAAAAAATCGCCTTTGCTTATCTGGGCTAAGTCTTTTCAATTTTCCTCTACGCAGGACGAAAAAAGGGAGGTAGACCAAATTTTACTACTTGTAATCAGCCTCTTATCAAACCATGAGAATGTAATGAATGAATGTGTTTTAGTAGTATGGTATTGTATTTTATATTCGACGCCTACGTAACACGTAAACACTCAAAATGTAATATTTTGAGCTCAAGGTTATAAATACGAAAATACTTGTGTGAAGCACTATTCCGGTTCGAATTATTTTACTTAGGACCGATTTAACCAAAGCCAGATATATCTTTTATCCATGGAATAAAATTGACGTACGGCTGTAGCAATTTGCAGGTCAATGTCAAGTAGCATAATGATTTAAATATGATTCGCGACCGTAACAAATATGACGTTACAGAATTATAATCGTTAAAACCATCAATACAACTCACTAAGTTCATTTATAACTAGCTTCCGCCCGCGGCTTCGCCTGCGAGGTATGTCGATAAAAACTATCCTATGTCCTTCCCTGGGATGCAATCTATCTCTCTGCCAAATTTTATCGAAATCCGTTCAGTGGTTTAGGCGTGAAAAGGTAACATACAGAAAGACAGACAGACAGAAGTTACTTTCGAATTTATAATATTAGTATGGATAGTGGATACTATTTAATGTAATGACTAACTTAGAGGGATGTTGATTGATGATTTAAATGATTATTTCTGTAAAGATATATTTGTTTAGATTAGATTATCAGTGAAACTTTCTTAACAGCACACTTCAATTTATTCAAACAATAAAGGACTAAGGTCATAGGTAATTAGAAAAACAATATTGCATGAGCTTGAGGTTCTGGGTTCGATTCCTGGGTCGTGCAAAGTGTTACTGGGTTTATCTATCTGGAATTTTAAATCTGGAATGTTAATGGGAATAGGCTGGCCCCTTATTCGGCTGCCCCATTTCAAAACCTAGTAAGGACTTAAAATGAAATTTTACAGGAGAGCGCATGAATGTAATATTGGCCAGCCTATGGAAAGTATTTTTTGAATTGGTTAAAGTGACTTACTAGGTTTTAAAATGGTCACTAGGGAGTGAAAGGTGCACTTACTAGGTATCGATGCTTAAATATATCTCATTTATGTAAGTTTAAAACGCTCGCGCTGGTGTTTTTGTATTTGGGAGAGACCTTCTAGGTTAGCAAGATTATGCAATAAAACGATTTTTGTAAAAAGTGTCCCTTACTAGGTTTTGAAATGGGACAGCCGTATTATATGGGACTAAACGAAATGTGGGTGTAATGTAGGTACACCTCGGCCATACCCTTTGGGGTATACAGGCGTGATGCTATGCTATGTATTACTAATCGTATTGAGCACCTACCTCCAGTACCTAATCCTAATAAAATTAAAACTGTAACTACAAACTAATCGATCTAGTCTACCGCGCCAAGACGATGACACGTTTACATAGCGGAGTACAACGTATGACTTAGTAAGAAAATGGACAAATTCATTACAGTGACGTAGGATTCTTTGAATGCAAGCAGGGGCATACGGCTTTAGACCAGTGAGTAATAAAATTCATATCGATTTTCCTGTAGGCGGGGTGTGGGGGGCTGCCCCACTGTTGCATTCTTGCATTCTCATAGTAGATGTCTTTCGTGTGTACTTTTCTATCGATTTTGTGAAACAGGTTTTGGAAAGTATTGATGGTTTTGGAGCAGGGTTGTTGCAGTTCGGCCATAGCCTTCTGTATGTTGTATTTAGGTTCCAGTCTAAGAGCAAGATTCGTAAACCGCACTTTGACTTGTTTGTGCTCTTTGTTCTCACTGCTGGGACATAGGCGTCCTCTCGTTTTTTGAGAGCAAGTGGGCCATAATCCACCACGCGGGCCCAGTGCGGGTTGGCAGACGTCACATGCCAGTTTCCTCACGATGTTTTCCTTCGCCGTTAGCAGTGGTGATGAAATATTTTACACAAAGTAAAGCGCCTGTCTGGGTTCGAACCTTCGACCTACAACTCGTAAGTCGCGGTCGTTACCACTGGGCCACCACTGCTCACATGATATTTATAATATGCTAATTATTCAGAACTAGCAGCGCCCCGCGGTTTCACCAGCGTAAGCTTCGATCCCGTAGGAATATCGGGATAAAAAATATCTTATGTCCCTTCCCGGGACTCGAAACTATCTCTATACCAAATTTCATCTAAATCGGTTCAGCGGTTTAAGCGTGAAAAGATAACAAACAGATAGACACACTTTCGCATTTATAATATACAGTATGTTAACTAACAGAGGGCGTTCCCGTTAACCCGCAATAGTATAGCATCCACATGCTAAAAAAATATTACCATTCGAAAATAAAGTGTTTTTATTTTTTTTTTATATTAAAATATTCACTAAAAATCGTAAATTGATACGTTAAAGAAACACTCTGTACACGCGTACTTGAAGGACAGCAATGTCGGAATTTATTTAATTAAATAAATTAGAATTAATTAAATAAATAGAGTATCAATTTACGATTTTTAGTGAATATTTTAATATAAAAAAAAATAAAAACATTTTATTTTCGAATGGTAATATTTTTTTTAGCATGTATGGATGCTATACTATTGCGGGTTAACGGGAACGCCCTCTGTTAGTTAACATACTGTATTAATAGTATGGATACAAGTAATATTAGATGATATTGTGTCAATTACTAAACCAGTATACCAACTATATATTTTAAAAGCATTAATATTGTCTAAAATAACTTGACTAATCTTGTTTGTCTGGTATGTCTTTGCGAACTGATTAGAGATAGGAAGCTAACATCTTATCAATATAGCGTCATATGACACTGATAAGCATCATTTGTTTTGAAATAGTTGTTATGAACTTATGACTGATTTGTAAGAAAATTAATGCCCAACCAGACTTCAAACGATTATAAAAGTCTGCCGGATAAAGGCTCGTACACACAGGCGCGACGCGACACGCGACACAAAGGTACCGCAAGTCGCGCAACGAGCGGTGCCTTTGTGTCGCGTATCGCGTCGCGCCTATGTGTACGAGCCTTAATGCCTTTCATTTTGACAGTTCAACCAAATTAATTGCGTATATAAAATGTGGAATACATCTTATTTATCCAGTTGTACTGCTTATGTTACACCTACATGTAAAGTAGCAGTACGGTATATTATTGGTCATCATCATTATTTTAATGATTAAATTGACACAAATGCTAAAGGTACAGGTTACAGCTGTATTACAACTAAGTTGTCCTTCTAAGAGCGAGGCCCCATTAGTGCGTTGCGCTGCGTTGCGTCGCGTCATCGCAACAGAACAACGCATTGTATGCCACACCAGTGTTGCGTTGACGCTGCGCCAACGCAACGCAAGAGGGTATACACGCCGACGCAGCTGCGTCTCAGTTCAGCCTTCGCAATGGATCACTGTCCGTCGTCGCACCGGAGCTCCGACAACGCAGCCAGCGCTTCACCCTCCCTCCCGCTTCGTCTCTTGTCCGTCGATCGATACGTTGCAACGTCGCGCGCGTCGACGCACCGGTCTAATGGGGCATGTCCAGTGGCGTGCATTGCTTTTTAGAATAGGTAGGCACTAGGCCGCCTGGTCTAGTCAGACACGGTCATTAATCAGAAACAACAAAATTATATGTTTTTAATGTTCAAATTATTTTCTTACCTTTTATAGTTCTATGTGCCTTATATGAACTTTAAAAACAAAAAATCTTGTCGGTCTTCAAAATGAAACAATTTTTATCTTGTCAACATCAACGAAAACTTAGGTACCTACCGAAAGGATTCGTCCGCAGTATAGACAAATCTATACAAAGCGATTGATCGCCACAATCTAAGCACTTTAGTTTATCCATTGCTTACACAGCACCTCAAACTTAAACACAATAAACACAGCAATTTCTTTTTTTCAACACTTAGGAATCAAAACAAACAAAAAATGGAGCGCGCTCGCCGGTTATATATAACACAAACATTAATAACAATGAGTAAGGAAGACGAAGAAATTCTCTCCTTTCGCGTGTCGCACTCGCACGCCCCACGCTCTCTATAATCCATCCCTTTCTTTCTTCGCGCGGCCAAATTACGACAACATTCACAATCGGTTGATAGATTTGTTGGTAGATTGGTCGGTAGAGTAGGCCTGCCTACCTAAGGGTGATAAATTGCGAAGGTCGAACGTCATAGTATTACGCGTAGGACGTACATGATATTTAATTTCGTCGTATTAAATTGAACGAATACTAGACCAATGAATGACCTTTTTCAAATATTACGGTACGGGAGCCGAGTAGGCCGTCGGGCGACTGCCTACTGCCGCGCACCGCGCGTACGTTTGTATGAAGATTGTTTGTTTCTGATAGGCACCTATGATAGTTTAGTGAGTTTCTTAATTGCGGGGCACACACACTATTAATGTACCTAATTGACAGGCTTCTGGTGATTTTTCGAGGTAGGCACTGCTTAAATGCCTATATGCAATGCACGCCACTGGGCATGTCATTTAAAATATATGGAAAACGACGCAACGGAACGCAACGCACTAATGGGGCATCACCCTAAAGGCTCGTACACACAGGCGCGACGCGACACGCGACACAAAGGCACCGCAAGTCGCGCGACGAGCGGTGCCTTTGTGTCGAGCGCGATTCGCGTCGCACGTCGCGCCTTAATACTTGTTTCATCTTCATTGATGTATCTATACCAATACTAGCAGCGCCCCGCGGTTTCACCCGCATAAGTGTCGATTCCGTGGGAATATCTGTATATAAACTATCCTATGTCATTTCCCGGGACTCAAACTATCTCTATACCAAATTTCATCTAAATTGGTTCAGAGGTTCGCCGCAAGGTTGCCTGCTTGTCGGTCTTCTACAGATTGTACTTCAGTGAGTGTGCCCAAGAACTCCACGACCTCATTCCACCGGCCCCCTTCTACCTTCGGACATCCAGACGCACTGCAAGTTACCATCCCTGCCTAGTTGATATTCCACCAATTCGCACTAAGCGTTTTCAAATGTCCTTTATAATGCGCACAGCAAAACAATGGAACTCTACCTGCGTTTGTGTTTCGCGAGTGCATACAACCCGAATCTCTTCAAAGTAAGAGTGAACAGACTTCTTCTGGGTAAGCTCACTCCATCGTAGACTTTGTCTCTGTCACCTCTGACCTAGACTAGAGTCAAGAGCAAACCCATTTCAAATAAAAATAAAAAAAGAGGTAACAGACAGACAACAAAACAAACATACATTTTGGTAATTTATTAAAAACTTACTTCGTCTGCGTAATACTTCTCGTTCCCCCGACCCACCCCGTCGCATCGCATCGCCTGCCTGCGCTATTACTTATGTTTTCGCTTACTTTTTTTTTCTTTTTGTCCGGCTCCTAAGAGTCCTTGCGTGATATATAGCCTATAGCCTCCTCAAGAATTAGGCTATCAAATCCAAAAAGAATTTTTCAAATCAGACTGGTAGGTCCAGAGATTAGCGCGTTCAAACAAAAAAAAACAAAGTCTTCAGATTTATTATTTGTATAATAGATATAGATAGATAAGTTAAATTTTACGACAGCTAAGTTACTTTGAAACCTACCAACGTAAACTATGTTCTTGATATTTCTTCTAAAATGTACTGACATATTGATTGCACAACAACACACAACTCAACTCCATTATAGATATTTACAAAGAAAATAATCAAAAATCCATTTACAGAGTATGACTAAACCAATATTAAAATGATAAAAAATAAATCGGTCGATCATTTAAAGTACCTTTCCGAAATACTCGTAGGTACACAAAAACAGCTCCCTAATAATTTGTCGAATATTACTAAAAATAATCATTATCAGTGTCGCTTCACTCTTCGTTGCTAAACTTGGCACCTCGATATGCGCTTATCATTGCAATGATAAGGCGTGATATACACAACTTAGTACACACTGTGCCGTGAAACGCTTCTCATAATGAGCCAGGTGAATTTTACTTGAATTTTATAGTTCACATGTGTTTCTAAGACGTTAGGGGCCCGTGGCTAAATAATAACAGCCGCACAGGTCGATCGATCAGGTTAAGCTATGCTTGCCGCGGTTGGTCTGTGGATCGGTGACCATCTTTACATACCGAGACCCCTCCGTGCCTCGGAAAGCACGTTATGGTCCCGGCTGTCATCGTGGATCTTTGACAGTCGTTACGGGTTGTCAGAAGCCCGAAAGTCTGACAACCAGTCTTACCAAGGGTATCGTATTACCCAGTCACTGGGTTGTGGAGGTCAGATAGGCAGTCGCTCCATGTAAAATACTGGTATTCAGCTGCATCCGATCAGACTGGAAGCCGACCCCAACATAGTTGGGAAAAAGCAGGCAGATGATGTTTCGGAATGGGTAATGTTTTTCTGGAGTTATTATTGTGCTTGTGATGCTTGTACGTGGAAGTCTAGAAAGGTTGTTTGAGGAGGTGAGTGTAGTAACAGTTCGATGTTGTAGGTAACCTAAATTGATATAATTTTACAGATATTGTCACAGCTCTAGAACTTATGTAGTAGCCGATTTTTGTTTTAAAAGTGGAAATTCTATTCTAGCTTCAATTTTTAACTCTACCGCATCTTTACATAAACAATAACTGGAGTATACAAGTTTTTAAACTAATCTATTTAACCTGGCGAATTCTTGGGTACAAGCCGTGTGTCCAATAGGATTTCCCACCTTCAAAAATTTCGAAATTCCATACAAACTTTTATCCCTTATTTAACACCATTAGGGGATGAATTTTCAAAAATTATATCATAGTGCTCACTTTCGGTACATAAGGAACTCATCGTCATCTGCCTAGGATTTTCCCAACTATCTTGGAGTCGGCTTCCAGTCTAACCGGATACAGCTGAGTACCAGTATTTTACATGGAGCGAGTGCCTATCTGACCTCCACAACCCAGTTACTGGGTAATACGAAACGCCTTGGTAAGACTGGTTGTCAGACTTTTGAACGTCTGACGACCCGTAACAACTGACAAAGATCCACGAATGACAGCCGGGACCAACGGCTTAAGAGAAGAGCGGGAGCAGTTATTTGATAATTTCCCACCCAAAAAAAAAACCCCTCTACCGTTGCATGCACCCATAAGCACAATTTTTTGCTTGCGTTACATTGCGCACTACCGCAAACCGTAAATCACACCAAAAATAAAAGTAGTTTCCAAGCAATTATTTTTGTGCAATGTTACTTAGTTTTGATGTATAGAATGTGTATGCGTACGGTGTGTCTTTTACAACCTATATTATACAAGCAGAATAGCAGATAGGTACATACGATTATACATATATGTTGTGTTAAGGTTATTTTCCTCTAAAGTAAGGTAGGTTTAACCTCAAAGAAGGAACCTTGAATTCCCGTTGCGTAAAAGAATCGATCTTTCGCTCCAGACATCCAGGCGCCTTCGCAACTCGTCACCAATCGTGTGACCTACCCAAATGTTATGGTCTAATAGTAGATTATTAACCAAGGGGATAAAGCAGTGTCTTCTGTCGCGGGTGACGATTTAAATCGCGAGCGTAAGGAAGGACTCGAGGTTTACTCCCGAGCGTAGCGAGGGTGTTAAAAACTTAAATCACGAGCGAAGCGAGGGATTTAAGACGAGTCCTGAGTGTAGCGAGGGATTTAAGTTCACCCAAGACTAAGACAGCTTTATCACCGAGGAAAATACTCTACTTTTCGTACCATTTGCGAAAAAATTAACACAATAATAATATGAGATAAGCATTTATTAAAAATAATGACAATTAAAAATAAATTAAAATAAACTAACGTATGTATATGTATTTGAAGAAAACAAAAACGCGGCAAATTCCTAGACTAATATTTTTTTGTCGGAAAAGCAAAGGCATCAAGCTCATACGGCCTCGTCGGTTTCGTAATTTTATTTAATAATCATAACTGCATAATAAATGCGTATTCCTTTTTCAACAAGATGTATAATGCTTTATATACAAACTCAATGGTGTAAACACAGATGTAGTTCAGTATAAATTTCGGTAAGTAGGTATTCCAAATTTAAATCACATTCTCCCCCTAGAGGATGAATGAAATTCAGTACAATTTTCTTTCCCTGTTTTTAACAGATTAAAAATGACTATTGTTATGTTCGCTTTTTGTGGCATAGAATGTCACTTTTTTGAGCAAGTGGTACGAAAAATACTATATTATTATAACACTTTGAACAAGTACCGTAAGTAAGTAAACTTGAAATCGCGAAAAAAAAATCTGCAGTTCCCTACATTTTGACGAGTTACACGAACATAAATGTAGGGAACAGCTGATTTTTTTTTTCGCGATTTCTGGTTTGGTCCCATAGTAAAAGTTGTTCATAATGATGAGTACAATGACCTCTTAAGAGGTTGTTAATGTTTTACCAATAACCCTGTGTATATCAGTCAGTCAGACAGGACTTTGAATTTTATATGATAGGCTTCATGTTCATAATGTACAAACGCCAGCACATCAAGCTACTACAATCTGTAAAATTTCTTCAATACATTTTCAACTATATCGCTAAAGTATAAGGTTCTAAGTTGATAGGGAAAATTTGTCAGTTTCGGGTAGGTTGATGTGCTGGCGTCTGTACTAGACTAATTTTATTCATATTAGCACGACTTGCAATAGTCTACTTAACAACATAAAGTTTAAAATAATCGATAGGGTTAGTACATATTTCATGTTTAGTGACGAAATAAGTAGGTGGCCCATTTCTTGGTTCGTGGTGGCATTGTAACTTAGAAATTAAGCCAACTTGGCAAGAGTTCAAAAATAATACTTATAGGCGTCTAGGAAATATGTTTGAATGTGCTTATGGTAAATTTGGAAATGATTGAATATGCATTTCTTCTTGTTAAGCTGTCTACCGGGTCAAATTAAATTATGTAGTTATAGAAACTCCGCTGACGTGGATAGGTTGGTGTTGGGAAAGCAATTCATTTAATTTTTTTTTGTGGGTTGTCATCAACCGCTTGTATTGTAGTCACTTCAAATACCCGACCTTTTTTTAATGTTATCTTCACAGATGTGATAGGTATCAATGTATAAATACGATAAAACATAATAAACTAAAAAGATTTTCTTTACTCATGCTTCAACTTTTATTATACTAATATTATAAAGCTGAAGAGTCTGTTTCTTTGTTTTGTTGAACGCGCTAATCTCTGGAACTACCCGTCGAATTTGAAAAATTCTTTTTGCATTTAATAGCTCAATTCTCGAGGAAGGCTATAGGCTACTTAACCTTACACTAGGACCCTCAGGAGCCGAGCAAAAACCAAAAAAGTCAGAAAAAAGGTAAACGAATTAAAAGCGCAGGCATGGCAGGCGATGCAACGGGGTGGGTCGGGGGAACAAGAAATTTCACGCGGGCGAAGTCGCGAGCAGAAGCTAGTTTATTATATAACTCATTTTCAGCCACCTTTTTGTATACTGACTGGGAACGGTATTACATACGCAGTTTTTTTTTTTGTCGTATGTCGTCTCCACCTTCTAAATACAAAACTAAAAATAGAAAGCTGATTGGATTAATAATTAATTACTTTACTATGACCTTGGGAACTTCTGATAATCTACTTATTGATGAATAGTATTGATTTTCGTTTACTAAAGGCGCTCGCTGGTACCTATATGAGTATAATACCAGCTAATGGGAATAGGCTCGCCCTTTATAACTTGAGATTGGCATAATGTAGGTATTCTATAATACCCCTCTGCCGGAACCTTTGAGGAATACAGCCACGGTGTTATGTTTTATATGTATGAAAGTCAGCATGTTACAGTATTGTATTGTTACTTATAGACTGTTCCAATAGTCATCATCATCTGCCTGCTTTTTCCCAACTATGTTGGGGTCGGCTTCCAGTCTAACCGGATGCAGCTAAATACCAGTATTTTACATGGGGCGACTGTCTATCTGATCTCCACAACCCAATTACTTACGATACCCCAAAAGTACAGTCTGTTCCAAAAGTATCTGATTAAAGTATAAACAAACCCTGTTCTGGTGACGTTTTTACTTGCTAAAGGGAATCAGTAACACATTCAGACTAAAATTAAAAGTAACCTATTGTTTTGACAATTGTTTAGTAAGTAACCAATTGTTTTGATATTAAATTAAAATGTTGGGCTTAAGTAATTTATTATATATATTTATTAACAATTGTTTAGTAAGTAACCAATTGTTTTGATATTAAATTAAAATGTTGGGCTTAAGTATTCAAATCAAAGCACTAAGCACTTTGTAAGTGGTAATACAAATTAGCATTCACAGGTACGTTTTCTGATCGATTTGTTTACATTTTTATCAGAACAGAAACAGATCATACATGATTTCAACCTCCATAATTAAGTATTAGAGTAGTGGTGGCCCAATGGTAACGGCCGCGACTTACGAGTTGTAGGTCGTAGTTGGCGCTTTACTTTGTGTAAATTATTTCATCACCACTGCTCTCAAAACCGTGAAGGAAAACATCGAGAGGAAACCAGCATGTCCTAAAACCAAAAATTCGAAGACGTGTGACATCTACTAACCCGCACTGGGCCCGCGTGGTGGATTACGACCCACTACATCTCACAGAGACGAGGCCTTTGTCCCAGCATTGGCAACATTATAGGCTGGTTATGTATGTTTTGTATTAAGTTATTTTTCATCAAGTATAATAACGTGTTAATCTCCGTTCTTCCAGCCGCAAGGGTACGCCCCTCCGACAGATGGCGTGGGCGAGGATGGCGAGGTCAAAGGGTTCGACTTCAACGAGCAGTCCATTCGGAGGGCTTTCATCCGCAAGGTATGCTGACAGGGTTACAGGAACCCATTCATTTTTATAATATTACTAGCAGACCCGACAGACGATTCTATTCTAAGAAAAATCCTATAAAAAAAAGGACTTAGATTTTCCCGAATTTTCCAATTTTCTGTGCAACGAATGTTTACAAACATTTTACAACTGGTTTTTTTTTAATACCTGACGCGCTTACAAACGAACAGCGTTTCATTTTTATTTATACCGGATGACTTTATTTACGCTCTGGACGAAAACATACCCTGTTTTCGTCCAGAGCATAAATAAAGTCATCCGGTGAACGGAGTAGAAGCCTACGGCACAGAAATCTCTTTTTTTTTTTAATTCTATCCTTTGATTGATGCCGGCCGATGGCTTCAATCAAAGTATTGTGGAGGCTATTCGGTCTGGAGGATATTATTATTACTATGTTTAATTAGGACGTTCAACTAATTACTATTTACTTTAATGACCGGGTCCATGTGAACTTGTGATTATTATTAAGATTTTGTAAAGCACATGTGATCTTCGATCAACAGTAGCATTACACTACATTAAGGATTAGGAACAAAAACACATCGCTCAAGTGGCCGCGATTGCATACTCTTATAACTTGATTATAAACCTTGACACTCAAACATAAAGTTTATTATCGTTTGAAATATATTTCCTACTTCGATTGAAAAATAAACGTATTTTTAAAACAAGATCAAAAATGTTTATGGAAAAACAAAACATAATTTTTAAACAATAAGGTTGAAAAAACCATGTTGCAAAATAAGACCACAACATTATTTTGTGGTCATATTTTTCCGGCCGCTTTTTATGTGCACATCGAAAATCTAGTACTATTGTTGATTGCAGTGTGATATACAATAAAAAATTTAATTGAATCACCATATCATTACCATCATCAGCCTACAGGAGTCCACTTCTATACGTAGGCCTCTCCTTTGAGAGAAAAGAAAGAAAGAAAATTTATTTACCACAGACTAAAAGACACAGTACACCAAAGACATCATAAAAATCAGATAAAAAAAAAGTGTAAAGTCCGATGTAAGAAATTAGCAGGAAAGTGTGCCTCACGGTTGCGCCAGGCCCAGTTCAGCAAAAATGCCAGACAACTAGTGCCTGACGCTGGTTTTCAACTGGACCTGATCTTAGGCACGTCATAATTACTAACCACGTCTGTCCTAAATTCCAGGTGTATGCTATCCTGATGTGTCAGTTGTTGGTGACGATGTCTTTCATTGCTCTGTTCCTGTTCCACCAACCTACCAAACAATGGGCTCATCGTAATAGCTGGCTTTTGTAAGTATCATATTCTAAATGTGGAGATAAAAATACGACAGTAAATAAAAACACTGGCAATTCTAAAGGCTATGAGTATTTTGGACCATTTTTACATACCAAGGCCCCTACGTGCATCGGAAAGCACGCTAAGCCGTTGGTCCCGGCTGTCATTCGTGGATCTTTGACAGTCGTTACTGTTCGTCAGAAGCCCGAAAGTCTTAACAAGCAGTCTTACCAAGGGGTATCGTATTACCCAGTAACTGGGTTGTGGAGATCAGATAGGCAGTCAGTATTCAGCAATATCCCGTTAAACTGGAAGCCGACCTCAACATATTTGGGAAAAGTTTAGGCAGATTATGACTATAAATATTACAAAACACAATAACATCAAAATAATTAGTTGTTTACTTCAACTGACCACATTTGGTAATAATTTACACTATTGATAAGCTGCATTATCACATTGATTGCTATTATTGAAGCGTATATTTTCCACAATTTTACCGGTTGGTTACGAGATCTCTCTGACATGTAAACACGGGACAGGAAGACATTTTTGCAAAAACGGAAATTTTTCTAACAATTTTGGTTTTTTTTTCAAAATGGTGGCTCCGCTTGGAACCTGATATGGATGTCACGTGATCAACTTTGAACATTAATATCTCGGAAACGTGACTCTTTACGGGGTTTGGTCCTACTGTTTTCCGTTTGCGTTGATGTCAGCTATCGATTTGATGATGATAGGACTCCCTTTTCCGCACTTAGACTCTCATTCGGTCCGTTGTGCGTGCAGCTATCGATTTATACAGGTGTCAAGCGTGGTCGCCATTTAAAAAAAAAACAAAATGGCGGATAGATATTATGTCAGGCTCCATATAACAATCTTCAATCCCCTTTGTTAATCCTACGAAGGGGATCTAAGCCACACAATTATAACGGAAGAACCTTACAAATATTTAAATTGTAGTGACAAGTCCTACAATATTGTAACTCATACATGTTTGTAATTTCTATGTTACGCAATTTTTTCTACAATTTTGTAGACTTATAAAGTTTTGTGCTATAGGGTCCTGCTCTACAAAATCCCACCCTGAGGGTACATTTTTGACAAAGAATGCCACTTTTCTTGCGAGTTATTTCATCGTCACTACCATGTATTTAGCATGATTATTTTTTTAATGAAATAGTACGGGCCTTTTTCATTAAAAAAAAAATCTTTTTAATAAATCGTTTTTTTACATAGAGTCCTGTCCTAATCTTAATTCATCAATTAAACATAAAATAACTTTTTTTTCGACTGTTCTTGATAATTATAGCTTTACCCCCTACCCCTTTCAGGGTTGCACGTTACTCAGAGACACTTTTATAAAGCAAAGCGCACATTACGCGTCGTTCCTCAGCCTTATATGTACAGACGCCAGCACATCAACCTACTACAATCTGTCAAATTTCTTCAATTGATTTTCAACTTTATCGCTAAAGCATTAGGTTCAAAGTTGATTGGGAAAATTTTATAGTTTCGGGTAGCTTGATGTGCTGGTATCTGTACATTACTTATGAAATACTTTATCCGCAGCTGGGTCGCGTTCGCCGTGGTGTTCGTGTGTCTGATCGCGATGGCGTGCTGCCACAGTGTGCGGCGGCAGGCTCCGATGAACTTCATATTCCTCGGCATATTCACCGTGGCTGAAAGTTTCCTGCTCGGAGTGACGTCCAGTGTCTACCAAGTTGATGCGGTAAGACCCACACATTTGAGGATTTATTTGTATGCAATTCTCTGCGAGCGTCTGTGTTCCCTTCCATTTTCAACTCGCGGGGTAATTATGTAACCTTAACCGGACGGTATCAATGTCGTAACACGATAACAACTAATTTTCTAAACTCATATTTCAATTAATTGCACTTATCAGCGGTCTTTGACCCAAAAAAAGTCATCAAATATTTTGTTTTATCATGCTTAGATTTTTGATCGATGTCTAGCATAACTGGAGTTTTGCTAGTTGATTTAATGTGACCCCTTTTTATTTTGTTTACCTTTCTTGCCCTGCAGTGTAATAATTAAATGGTGAATTAATAAAACGTGTCTATTTCCAGGTAATGATGGCAGTAGGCATAACGGCGGCCGTGTGTCTCGCTCTGACGCTGTTCGCCTTTCAAACTAAATGGGACTTCACAGTAATGGGCGGCTTCTTACTGTGCGCTACCGTGGTACTACTCGTGTTTGGTAAGATTTATGTAACTTATCTTTTTTTTTTTACTTAGACTGCTCTGTCCCACTGCTGAGAAAAGGCAAAGGCCTCCCCCAAATCCTTCCATTCCAGGCATCCTTTTCTAGAGCTACCTCGAACCAGCCCTTGCTATACGCAATTTTAATATTATTTCCACACAATCTGCTCGACAATTGTGCCGATGCTGTTATTCACAAACAAAATTAAATTTAGTTCAGTGTATCGTTTTCTTTTTATTTCATTAAGAAAAGGATAGAAGATAAATTTGAGTTTAGTCCTGTCAAATTAATCAGCGCCTAACGTAAATTGACGTAACCTTAGTAGGCAAGTTTTTAATCACGTCTAAACTTGTATGGAGTAGTGTCAGACGCTGATTAATGTGACAGGTAGTGATGGATTAATTAGCATTAGCATTCATTTTTAGCATGCGAATGCTCATTTAGCATTTAGCAAATTAAATGTAGTTGCGAAATTCTGTGAAGTGCGAAGTGAATTAATTTCGCTTCGTATTTCATTCAAACTATTGATGCACGATAATGCCGCGGTACTCAGCGAGACAGCGGCGGCGTGCGCTCTCCGTCGCACCCACGGGAATACTAAATCTATCTTTTTCACGTGACTTTTAGCGGGTGCATTTGATGCTAAGAATAAGGTTAAGCAATTATTATCTTATTATCTTTGATTTGCTTGTACTTAGGGTCGTATATTGTATGAATGCGTGTGATAATTTAATTTTTTAAAATTATTAGCAGGGTGATGCGAACTGCGAAGAATGGGATTAAGGAAATTATTACCTTATTATCTTTGATTTGCTCGTACTTAGGGTCGTATATTGTATGAATGCGTGTGATAATTTAATTCGTTAAAATTATTAGCAGGGTGATGCGAATTGCGAAGAATGGGATTAAGGAAATTATTACCTTATTATCTTTGATTTGTTCGTATTTAAGGTCGTATATTGAATAAATGCGTGTGATTATTTAATAATAATTTGTGTGACACGTGCGTGGCTCGCGTCGTATTGTAATTTATTGTGTCAAAGTTCAGTACGTTTTGGCAAGTGATAGTGAAAGTTTAGTTTTTTTAAATTACATTCTTACGTTACGCTTATTATTGTAGGTACCTACTTAAATTGATAATAGTGTGAACTCATTAGTTACCTATCTGTAAATAATAGTAGGTAAGTACCTAGCTAAAAGTAGTGAGAAGTGGCTGTGTATAAAAGTGTAAATAATAATTTTAGGTTTTGTATTATAACTATAGGTAAATATTTTAGTGTAAGTAGGTAGGTACCTAAGTATAGGTAAATAAACTTTTGAACGTGAACATGTCTCGCCGTAAAAACAAAATTCATATAATATATGTAATTACTTAATATCAATTTGTCGTTATATTAGCAAATAGCATAGCAATACCAGTTAACATGCTAAGACTCAAGAATTCGCATGCTAATGAAATTTATGCGAAATCGCATTAATTACCATCGCTAGTGACAGGACTAAACTAAAATTTATCTTCTGTCCTTTTCCTAATGAAATAGAAAGAAAAAGATGCACTGAACATAAATTTAGTTTAGTTTGTGAACAAGGGAATCGGCACCAATGTCAATTATATGTCCTGCAAACCTAACCTAAAGCGAGTCATTATCGCCCTGGGGTCTAACTGTGCAATAATATTATACGGAATCACACAAATAAAATTAAACCATTTTTATCATTTCTAAATTCTCTTCTCAAACGTATCCATAGATTAATCAACATTTCTAGCCAAATTCATCCTGCTTTTTCATTCCAGGTATCGTCTGCATTTTCATTCCTGGCAACAAAATCGTGACTCTCGTCTACGCATCGATCGGAGCTCTGATCTTCTCCCTCTACCTTGTCTATGACACCCAGCTAATGATGGGGGGTAAGCACAAGTACAGCATCTCCCCAGAAGAGTACATCTTCGCTGCTTTAAATCTATACTTGGACATCATCAACATCTTCTTGTACATTCTTACTATTATCGGGGCGGTTAGAGACTAAAATAGGGACGAAAGAGCCTCGGTTTAGGTGCCTTAGCGTCTGGCGTTCACGTTACGTTTACGTCGCGTTTATGCAGCGTATACGTTCGATGAACGCCTAATGTGAAGGGTGCCTTTGGTATTGAGTAGGTATGTGTGCTGATTTTGATTTTTGTAGGTATTATAATATGTAGTGTTTTGGTGTTCGCATTATCAACATTTATTTACGCATAGACAATAAGAAAAGTATAGAGATATCTACTGCTTAATTTCTTCTGAAGTCCCTTCAATATACTTTCAATGAATTTTGAAGACAATGTATTTAAAACGTATTTCAGTTAAGGCTGATTTTTCAATAGTCAGATATTTCTTATGAAGAGTGCGTAAATATTGCCGTTTGACAGCTTTTGTATAAAGATTATGTCAAACGGATATTTATTCTCCAGATTAAAAGTTTTCTGACTATTGAAAAAACTGACCATCCTAAAAAAAAAAACTCGTTTGCTATTTCACTTTTGAAAGGAAGTAGAGGGGAGGAAGTAGTAGTTGATGTATTCGTTGAAATGTCGTGGTCAAAACAGCTTCGCACTATCAATTGTTCTGGTTAGAAGCATCTTTATTTTTTCAAAACATCTTTGTCTTGATTTGTGATAGAGTACAAGATAGGTGAATGTTTTGTGAGAGTGTGTGTATGTGTGTACTCGTAATTAACGCAGTATGTATACATACATAAACTTATAGGTTAGAGCAGTGATATCCATACTAATATTATAAATTCGAAAGTAACTCTGTGATGTGTAAACTAACTGTATGTTACCTTTTTACGCCTAAACCACTGAACGGATTTCGAAAAAAATTGGCAAGGAGGTAGATGGCATGCTAGGGCCTTCCCTAGGGTGCCATCGGTTGGATGGGATGGGTTAGCTTTTTGGCCCGGTGGAACATTCCACAAAATATTCTTGTATAACAGTTTAATGCGAACACCAAAACACTTCAGGCATTAGCTTCTCTATATTATCTAAATTTAATAATTTATTCCAACTTTGATTCGATTTCATTACTTGTAATTAAAAATTTCTTAAAACTTCTTAATTTTCGCGGTCATTTTATTTTCCAAAGTTATAATGTCGTGTGATAATGATTTTGCATTTACCTTAGCTTGTACCGAAGCTCTTTTGAAAGGCAACGATATAGCATGGACCGTCTAGAAGGACTTATGCAAATTCTAATGTTGTTGTTAAATAGTAATAAATAATAATTATACCTCAAGTATAGCTACTTTGTGTAACTAACTATCAAAACGAATATATCTATTAGTTATTCTACTACTTTAAGTCTTTAAACTCTATCGCCTATCACAATCCTCTGCTGGATATAGGCCTCACCAAAGTTGAAAAAGAGCACGAAAATAATGCTTTCTGATTGAACTTTAATATCTTATGCATAAGTCCAATTTTTGATCGACAACAGAGAAAAGACGGCTCAAGTCGATTTGTAATCTATACAATTTTCATTGTAATAACATAAATATCTTCTCACTAGAAATAGGTTATATTGGTTAGGTCGCCTTTGCACTGTAATCCGTATAGTTGTTACATTTCACGAAAGCGCATCAATCATTGCAATTTATACCTTATTACAATGACCTAAGCGTCAGCGCGCTTGTGAATTTCAAGAATACTATTCCTCCCAGCAAATGTTATTGTTGAAATCTACTAAATGTATGTAAACAGTAGTTTAAGATCGTCGCGCAATTGTTGGCAACACTTTCGGAGTTGTAATACCAAAAATGAACGTGAAAAAGTATAATATTTTGGCAAGTTTTCGAGAAAAGCCACCTCATTGGCAAATTTTACGTTAAAATTGAATTTTTTCTTCTTTATTATAACATATTTTTTTTACAAAATATGTTATAATAAAAAGAAGCGCAACAGTTGCGCAAGTTTTCTTAAGCTACAGCTTTCTGCTATGTTATATCAGCAAAACAAACTATTATGTGCGATATTTGTCATCCTAACATGTATCTGTATTATTAAAATAATCACTTATTCACACAAAGGTGGCTTATACTAGAAACCATAGAGTAGTAGAGTTGCTGTATTAAATTCTGCTTGTTTGCTACAGTAATAGATTATAACCAGTATTGTGATATCACCACTATCATTGAGGTTTACTACAGTCCATCACTTTGTGGTAAGGCATCGTTGAATGTCATATTATTATACTGATTTAAATAATTTTAGTAAAGGTTTGTCACCTAAAAAAGTTACCGTCATCAGGGGTGAAAAACAGCTTTTTTTCTTTCTGAAATAAAATACTTTATCACAAGATAAAGCCCACCCTTGCTTTTTCATTTTACTTTAGGCCATTAACAAAAAAAAAATGAGAAACGGAAAGTAGCGGATGAACTATTATATTTTTGCTACTGGTTCTTAGATTTTTTAAATATGGCAATAGGAATAACAAAACGTATTGCCAATCCCCCTAGAGTTACAGTAGCAAATAAGTCCAGACAACTATTACTTTAATGGTAATTCTTTTTTCCATTCATGTTAAAGATTTAAAAATTTAACTTCGAACCGTATTACTCCTACTTAAGAACTAATTAAATAATTTATAATTACTATAAAGTTAGAATTTATGTTTAGGTTTTTGTTATTTTCCTTTATTAATTAAATGTAAAATATTAATTGTAATTATTGTTTTTTTTTTCTTTATTTACCTCACACCTACTAATTTCCGTTACATGTATACTGGTACTTGGAACAGCTCAAGATCGATTCGATTGATTTTTGTCGAAAATGACCAGTTTCTCGCGAAAACTGCTGTGATTGGTTGAATGATTTATCAACAGCCAATCGCAGCAATTTGCGCACGCTGTTGTATTTTGTAGAATTCGAACACAATGTAAATTGTTAGATGAAATAAATGAATGAATGAATGAACAGTTTGACAATTTGGCACATTTTCATTTTGGACAATTTTCGTTCGAGAAACCGGTCCAAGGCTTTCACTATGATTTTCGTCACGGCTTTGTTGTTATGACAATAAGATTTAGATGACGGGCCAATGTTTTATAATCACTTTGAAACTCAGTGTTTAACTTGGTTTCGGCTGCACTAAGGCCTTTGCCCACGTACGCGCAGACGTAAAAATGTCGCGGCGGGATTTTCAACCCTCGGTCTTGAGCCGAGCGTTGAGAATCCAACAGAGCGCACCCCAGCGCGTCAAAAAATCTGTTGGATTTTTAACTCTCGGCGCTCAGCAGTGCGTTGCAAATCCAGTGCGCGAAAAAAATTCCCACGGGAAAAACGCGCTCGTGCGAACCGGGGCTTATAGGGAAGTGTTAAAAACATCATCATTGTAGCGCATAAAAGAGATGCGCTTATAGTAATGTATAGCTCCATCTCATTCTCGCACTGGAACAACACCTATTTCGCCCCTCCCCCGCGCCCCTGTGCCATGCGATCTGCAGGCCTGCGTTTGTGCGTGTCCATTTTCTAGATACCAAGATTCGCCAAGAAAACAGTATTTCTAAATTAATATCGTATTTTAATTACCTATTGTGTATGTTTAGATTAATGTAGTCTAATCAAGTCTTACTATTGTAATGTGTTTAATTTTTTTTTTAGATTATGTGTATATTTATACCTACATGATTATATTATTTATCACTAAATTTACGTACTATAAAGCTTATCTACATATATTATATCGTAAAAATTGACAATACAGTATTCATCAGGTATAATATCATAATTATGTTACAGTAAACAACGTATAACTGTTGAAATGTGGGTGTACAGAAACACCCTTGTTTACCCCTTCGGAAACTAAGCGCATTGTTCATCGTCGTGTCGAATGGCATGACAGTGAGTAAAGCTTCGGCCAAACCTACGCGTCAAGTATAATGCGTGCCACGTAAGAAGAGACTTGACACACCACGTGGTCTGACATGCGCAGTACACGATTTTAGGTATCTTTAGCGGTATGAGGTCTAAGTGCGGGACGGGACCGGACGTCATAGGCTCGGCGGAAAGAGCGGGGGAGGCGGGGTCAAGTCTCTTCTTACGTGGCACGCATTGTACGCGGGACGCGAAGCGGGAGCGTCAATAACGCGAAACTAAACGTGATCACCTGCGCGACTACAGTGGTCGCGTAGGTGTGCAAGGCGCTATGGATAAACACCAGCAGCATCCACCGCGCGACTGATGCTCCCGCTTTTTTTTTGTGGATGGGAAATCATCAAATGAAGGGTTCATTTCCTCCCGCTCTGGGTGGAGCGGGAGTGTCAGACTTACTGACTAAAACTCACCCGTGTTCCTTGCTTAGCCCTTTATGAGCATCGCATTCGCTTTGGACGCGCAGGTTTGACCGAAGCCAAAGAGATATGGTCAGCGGGATTGTCCGAAAGGGTTACCGCTGGCCCGGAGCATAAAGGGCTAAGGAAGGAACACGGGTGGGTTTTCATCAGTAAGAGTCTGACACTCCCTTCCGCTCCACCCAGAGCGGGAGAGGTTATTTGATGATTTACCATCCAGAAAAAAAAAGCCAAAGGAATATAAAATAAAATAATTTAATGTCTCGAACTCTCGACCGAAGCTTAAATGTTGGCCCCAAAATAACTAGTAGATGTGACGCATATTTTCTCCCCAATTGTTATTTTGTGTTTTTTTTATTTTTATGCGTCATGTTTGCCGCAAATAAACGTATTTTCTTTCTTTCAAACTTTCGCCACTTCCAAGCGTAATGTAATGTAAGTATATGGCTTTCGTGAACCGGTAGAATTTTGAGAAGCTTGTGTAAGAAAAGCTATGCAAAACGTATTATCAAGCCTGTGTTCTCTAAAGGGATGGACAAAAGTGGTTGAGTACACATTTCACCAGTTATAGTGAAGAATAGAATACTATTTATTAAGTACGCCATCTAAGTATATTACAGACATAATAGAAATTTTACAAAGGGTGACACAATGGGCGGGTTTATCGCTAAGAGCGATCTTGTAAAGACAACCTTCGGATGGATTAAAAAGGGGAAGGAGAGACAAATACTGTAGGTAAGTTGTTTCCCTTCATTAGAGGCAGCATTATAATATTTTCCACAAATAAAAAATATTAACTACGGACTGAGTAATATTTATAAAGCTAACAAATAACCATCTAACTAATTTGTCACGTCACATTATTTGTTAAAATTACGAAGGTTGTAAAATAATACTGAACACGACATCGTCAAAAATCCATGTTTTTAGGGTTCCGTAGTCAACTAGGAACCCTTATAGTTTCGCCATGTCTGTCTGTCCGTCTGTCCGTCCTCGCTTAATCTCTGTGACCGTTAGCACTAGAAAGCTGAAAGGTACCAATATGTATATCAATCACGCCGACAAAGTGGTAAAATAAAAATTGGAAAAAAATGTTTTATTAGGGTAGCCCCCCTATATGTAAAGTGGAAAGTGATTATTTTTTTAATTTCAACCCTTACGTGTGATATATTGTTGGAAAGGTATTTAAAAATGAATAGGGGTTTACTAAAATCATTTTTTGATAATGTCAATAATTTCGGAAAAAATCGCTCCAAAAGTAAAAATCAATGTGTCCCCCCCCCTCTAACTTTTGAACCATAAGTTTAGAAAATATGAAAAAAATCTGAAAAGTAGAACTTTATAAGGACTTTCTAGGAAAATTATTTTGAACTTGATGGAAACAACAGTTTTTGTACAAAAAAGACAAATGTTGTACAAAATAATTTCTGGACTAAGTTTGTAGTATAATCGTATATGCAAGCATTTTTTTAACTTCGTTTACATATTTTATTATCCTGAACGTATCTTTTTTCAAACAAAAACAAAAAAAGAATTATTAAAATCGAATCCCAATATTTTAAGATCTATGATCGACTACGATTATTACGCGAACATAATGGATACCCACTTTTAAACTCATAAGTGGGAACACTTATTGTGACGGACGGGAAACTACGGAACCCTACATTGAGCGTGGCCCGACACGCTCTTGGCCGGTTTTTTTTGTGTTACCTAATTAGTAATGTAGGTGATTTAACTATTATTTTTCTTAAGAACTAGTAACACATTATATTTAGTTATTCGACTTTGTCTCTCCTCTGACCTAGATTAGAGTCAAGAGCAAACTCATTTCAAATAAAATAAAAAACACAATTTATATTAATATTATTAAATATAGAGAAAAGCCGATAGAGGTACTATATTTTTAATGTTAAACTGATTAGCTGCAACTTACATTCTTCTCTGCTGAGGAATAAAAAAAAAAAACAATAATTCTTAATGTATGTACTAGTTAAATAAGTACGTATTGTATGTATATTAGTTTAATTTATGAAAAGTTACAAATAAAATGTTTATTCTATATCTTAGCTAGCGTTTAATTTACCTCGTAGTTCACACTTAAGTTATAATTAATCTGCGTTCGCGATTTATTTTCCAAAAATGTAAACAAATATGAATTAATGGAAAAATAACTTTAATTCTTACACAATAAAGTTCAGTTTACGCTAGAACTTCATACATTTTTATAACTTTTTCAATAGTGCTAGTCACTCTGAAATCAACTTAATTGTCATTGAAATAAAGTTGATATTTGTTTAACTTGAAATAGGGTGGGGGTGTGCAGCACTGCGCACTTTTACTATACTTACATTGTTCCAAAAGTATCTGATAAAAATAAAAGTAAACAAATGGAGTAGAAAACGTACTTAGTTTTTGGTTTCGGGGCGTGAGAAACCGTTCTAAATTGTAATAATAATCTTAACTACTCAGGCTTTTACTGAGGATAAAAAATTAAAATATGTACTGCCGATTTGGCGTACGATCATGGTTCATCCGGTGGGCACTGACCGCAGCTTACAAACGATATCTAATTGTAAGAATGGAGCCATAATATATGTGCTTAGCTTAATCTAGAGCGGTACTTGCCCGTGGTCCCCCAGTCTTAGTCCCCCTTGGGGTACCACGAACAAATATTTTTGGACGGGTTAGGTAGGTAGTTATAGAAGCCAGTTTGTTTACACTTTCATAAGATGTTTCTGGAACAGACATCACATTACACAAGCGTATGCCGTAGCGGACGTAGCTCCAAAACTTGTAGGCCGTAGCGGTCGTAGGCACAAACTCGTAGCGCGTAGCACTGCAAGCGGATTAGTGCAGAGCAACAGTTATTCCTCCTCGGTTGTTGCCAGTCGTGCATTTGCGTTCACTTACTATTATCCTGGGGAAAACTCTACTAAACATTAACTCATTGGGTACATCTCGGAATAAAATACTAGGTAAGTACTCAATATAAGGTAAGGTGAAAATAAGCAATATCTTTTGGCAGCATGGATACCTAAGTCAGTAAGTATCATATACAGGGTGTGGCATAAATAGTGGTCCACTGTTAAGGAGTCGATATACCAGATAATTAACTACAACATATTACAATTTCAACCAATTTTACCCAAGGGTTCCGAAAATATATTTTGTTTTGTTTTTTATTTACGAAATTTCTACCTTTTGTTACAAATTTGGTTGAAGTTTCAATAAAAACCGTACTTTTTTTCATTTTGATTTCTGTTAATTACTGCTGAATACTAGTAAAATTATGGTTTCATATGTAAATTTAGAGCTTTTAAAATAAAGTTAGCTCTTTACTATTTTACCGCTAATTTTTAACATAATCATGCAAATTAGAGAGCAAATTTAAAAAAAAAATATCTATTTAACGGTGGACCACTATTTACCCACACCCTGTATAGGTAATAGGTATTTCTGTCGCCAACTATGTATTCAGTGTTTCTGGGGAAACCGGAAAATTTGAAGGGTTTGTGTGTCGGTGTAGGTACAGGCACACAGGGGACATATCCGGCCTTATTTACTCAGTCAGATTTGAAAAAATCTTTTTGCATTTGATAGTCCAATTCTTGAGGAATGCTTTAGGCTATTTAGCATCATCCTATAACCCTTAGAAGGCGAACAAAAAGAAACAAAGTCAGAAAGAACGTTAAGCGAAATCGAAGTGTTAACACGGGCAGGTGATGCGATGCGCCGGGGTGAGTCGGGGCAATAAGAAGCAAGCGGACGAAGTCGCGGGCAGAAGCTAGTATTTTATATTAAAAATTATGTTACACAAATTCGGCAAGCAACGAAGAGGAAGTATAAATTTTAAATATCTAACTGAACACACTGGTCTCTGTCATTATCATGAAATTCATGACAAAGATTTTGTTCACCACAACAAATCTATGTGGATTTGTTTTAGGGTGATAACCACAAAGGAAAATAATTTTATTTTAATTTCTTTTTCATCTACATCGTACGGGTTTTGTGGCGTAGGTAAGTATTGTATTCAATATACTTAGGTACCTATATCGAACCTTAGAAGCAGGAATAGCTCAACGGACCGCCAAATGATAGTGACTGCGATGGCAGGCGGAAATGAGAGAGGGAGAAGCTCTTGAAAATACGGATGCTTGCTGAGAAACGTTAAGAGAAGTATTTGCAGACCAGCTGGGTAATTTCATAACAGTATCTACCAGTATTATAGTGTACTCTCTGACACTATCAGTAGCAATGATTTTCATTTTGACAGTTCAACAACATTCATTGCGTTATTACGTTGTTGAGCGGACAAACCGAAGAAGCAATGGATTATCAATAACCTTCAAAATGTTTCAGATTATGATTGATAGTATGTTACGCAATGGGTAGTAATAAAAGCTCCGACAAAAAATTAAGAATTGTCCTTACCTACTTAAAATATTAAATCTACTGCCTAAAATACTAACTTTCCGACTACTTTTGTCCGAATAAAAATGACGAAACGACCGAATGAGATAGGTACTGAAATCTTCGAAAAATAAACATGACTGTTTATTGCTATATAATATATAGCAATAAACAGGTAGACTAATATATTATATTAGTCTACCAGTTTAAATTACGTTCTACTGAAAACTATGAGTCTCTAATCAATCACTCTTCGCGGGGCTCCTGTTTCTATGTAAAGGGTTTAAAGTAACCTAACCAAACCTAAGCTTGGGGTGTGCACCCCGAGCTCGTTCATAAATATGTTTTCGGAAACTTAGTATTTTTGTCAGAACTTTAGTATTTTTGTTTGACCACCGGTCGCCGGAAGTTAATTTGTTTTTCCGAAGCAATATTATTTTCCTTACGCAATGAAGGTGCAGGTCAACAGCAAGATGGGGTCGATGCCCTACAATAAGGACCGCGGGTAGGTAAGACCTCGGGTAGATGAGACTCGCAAAGACCAGGGAAGCATGTCACAAAAGGCCATAATCGCCAATCGTTAGAACAGACTGCCAATGATATTGAAACGTGCAAACCATATTGCAAGACACAGTCGTCAAAAAAACCTTAATCGGCTTAGACAAGATGAGAAGCCTTCTAACAGATAGGGGAAAGGAAGGTAAGACGGACCCTGCAGGTACGAAGGTCACCTTGAGAAAAGGAAAACAAGAAAGAATAGTGATAAAAGAGATTTAAAAAACGAAATGTTGAAATGTCAGTGTATCCGACAATGAAAACTGGTTTTTAGAACCAAGATAAAGATAATGTCTATTCAAATTTATGTTTCCAATTGATATTATTTCAAGTTACAAGAAATATCAACTTTATTTTAGTAGTAATTAAGTTGATTTCAGAATGACTAACGCTATTGAAAAAGTTATAAAAATGTTTGAATATGGAGCGTAAATTAAACTTTGTTGTATAGGACTTAAAGCTATTTTTCCATCAACTCATATTTGCCTACATGTTTGGCAAGTAAATCACAAACGCAGATTAGGTTCAATGTTCAGATTTTCGCTTATGCCGCACATTGTGCTCGCGCTGGTCGTAGTGGCTGAGTCGAAGAGGCAGTTTTTCTCTGTGAGCTAAAATGTTCTGAGAGTTTTTTTATGCGAGTCTTTTATGTCTTTATACTGTGCTTTTGCCTTCCCGTGTGGTCGTAGTGCCTCGCTTATGAAGGTAAAACGGACCACTTTAAGATTTTAGAAATCATCTAATATCTTTATTTTTTTTTATTTTTTATTTTTTTACTAGCCTATGCTGTCACACTGCTGGGCAAAGGCCTCCCCCAAATCCTTCCAGGAACTCTTTTCCCGCGCCACCTCGAACCAGCCCTCGCGGTACGCGTCCAGGTCATCTCGCCATCTCTTTCTGGGCCGGCCTCGGCAGCGCCGTCCATCAGGCACCCATTGTGTGGAGATTTTTGCCCAGCGGTCGTCGTGCATACGGCTGATGTGACCCGCCCAATCCCATTTGAGCCTGGCAGCCTTCTTTCCTATTCATCATCTTTATTATCATTCATCTTTATTATCTATGAATTAATAAAGTAGGTAGGTAGCGTAGAGTATATATTGTTGAATGTGTTTACTCTAGAAAATGTTGAAAAACCAAATAGTTCTTTTTCTATATTAGTTAGTTGTTTAAGTGGTCCATTCTGCCTTCCCTTCCCCTAGAGACCATTTTTTTGCCGAAAGTCAATTAGATTAAAGATACAAAGTGTTGCTAAGTCATTGATAACAACATTTCTCTGCAAGCCACTTCAATACCTACCGAACAACAATGTACCGGCGCTTATCATAAATATTATATTTTGTAATAGTATTATCAATGTTTTTCCACATTCAGTGTTGGTTCGCCGCCGCGACAAAATGTCATTCACGCTCTACTCAATAGCTCTTGGTCTTATTTTGTTTATTTATAGTAAAGTAAGGAAGGACTCAAAACCTATCCTTGGTGTTTATGCAGTCCCAGGAAAGTGGTATTACGTAAAATATGTGCTGTTCGCCATCCTGTATTATTTTAGAAAGGTAAGTTTTTTTCTTAGGATTCCGTACCTCAAAAGGAAATCGGAACCCCTATAAGATCACTTCGCTGTCCGTCTGACAAGACCCTTTTTTTTCATGTTATCCGAGATAGTGATGTGATTACTCACCGGCTTTTTTATAGTGTGGTACCTACTTACTTAAGTACTTATTTTCATATTATCTTCTTTGTTTTTTTGATTGATCGTTTTGATAGTTGCATGGAATGGTTTTTGACAAATAAATTCTAACTTTCGGGAACTCAACCAAATCCCGAATCCGCGGGCAAATCTGGCGGGCAAATTTGATGGAGTTTGATGAAAATAGCCTGCATACTTACAATGTAGGTAGGTACGCTGGCACACCCGGACAGTCAGCTGCACTTCGCTGCATTAGGTACAGACGCCAGCACATCAAGCTACTACAATCTGTCAGCTTTAATAGATTTTAAACTTTACCGCTAAAGCATAAGGTTCAAAGTTGATTGGGAAAATATTACAGTTTCGGGTAGCTTGATGTGCTGGCGTCTCTACTACACCTTGCTGACTGGCTACACAGATTAAGCTATGCCCAGTTTCCAAAAACTGCAATAAGTAGTATACCCCAGTTTCTGAAGTTGAACGTCGGTTGACTGTCATTGTGTTTCTGAATACGCAACATTCAATACTGTTTCTTTTACGCGAGACAAGGATTAAAATAAATATCTGCCTAGCCTTTCCCAATTATACTATTGGCGTCGGCTTCCAGTCTAACCGAACGTCTATTTAACGCCGCTCGGTTTAGTACCTACCTACCCGTCGCGCGTCTAATTAGCAGACAGAATAGAAATTGTATTGTTATCGGTAGGTACACATGGTGTACACTCAACGACCATTTAGCCCATATGGTCGCTGTCTACCTATACTCGACGTTCGAAGAGGTATAGTATCTCATTAACAGTCGTCCATATCTTAATTACTTTCCCGGTTAATAATTCCCCATTAATTAATAATAATGGCTACCTTAGTAAATCATCTTGGAGCTGCAGTGGCTGACCGCTGCAATAAATCTTTTAGCGTAGTGATGGTTTGGTTAAAATTAAGAATCATCATCTCAATAATACGTGCCACTAGCATGTGCATTCGTGTATGGAGCAGCCATACCTAAACAAGACATGTGGATGCGGCCAACGAACTGAGAAGACGTCAATTACAATTATTAAATCGCGATAGATAAACAATTTAAATACTTAAACTTACTTTATTCGTTAATAATATTGATTTAGATTATTTTGTATAGTAATAAATGTTTTTAAGTTATCATAATCAAATTAAGATAGGTGACTTGCAATTGAAAGTATCGTACAGGGCGTCTGTTGTTAGGCTAAGCGTGCACCACGAAATTTTATCGTTGCGGAAAATAATCGCTAATCTGTCTACAACACAAATACGAGTATACTATACTGCGGTAAATTATCGCTTGAAAAAATATATTACCGGTCGGGAATTTATTTCGCATGAACATTCGATTAATAAAATCGCATCGCAGTGCACGCTTAGCCTTATTGTTAAAACAATGACATACGTGCAAATCCTCAGCTGCACTGCTATGTCTATGACTAACTCTCAACTCTCAAAGCATTTATTTAAATTAAACCTTGTACAGGCACTTTTGAATTGTCAAAATTTAAATAGTCTGTCAGTTAGTCAGAAATACGAAGCTATAGTTGCTAAGTAGACAGGTAGCAGACAGGTGCAGCCAGGTGGCAGGTAGCAGTTAGCTCCCGTTCTTATCAGCACTGCGAGAGCTCAGGTATCAACGCAAGTGTTTGATAACCACTAATTTGATATTAATTAATAATCATCACGCGTTGTCCATGCGGTTCTGTTAGGTAGAACATTCATTAATCATGATTGTAGCTGTCACCAAATGGCTACCAGAAATTTTATATTAAGTGTCAGTAAAAGTGTATATTTTCCCATAAATGGTTGCTTCAACGAAGAATTGCCAAACTTAAGTGGCAGTGGGCAGGGCACGTACATTTGCTCGCAGAACAGATGGCCCATGGGGCGGAAAGGTCCTGGAGTGGCAACAGCGTACCGGAAGATGTAGCGTTGGAAAGCATCCCACAAGGTGGACTGATGACCTTGTGAAGGCCGCAGGAATCCGCTGGATGCGGGAAACACAGACCGGTCGAAGTGCTGGTGCTTGGGGACCCCATATCCAGCAGCGGAGGTCTATCGGCTGAATTAATGATGATGATAATGGTCGCTTCAAGATTCAACATTTTTAATCGAAAAAAGACTTCAGTAACGTTGTTAGAGTGGAAGCCGACACCAACAAAGTTGGGAAACGGCTAGGCAGATTGATTGAATAACATAATTATAACACCTGGAGCCATAATTCCCAATTCACGATTTAAAATGCCTCTGAAAGGTAACTGATAGGATAACTAATACACCCTAAGTAGATATGAAACTAGTGTAATTATACGGGCATTCGGTTCAGAACTTGAGAAAAAATCTTCGTTTATTTCCTGGTTTTCAAGGGAATATTTTTAACACTCACTTTTAGAATATGCGTTTACGACGTACGGCATTTCATACAAACTTTCAAGCCCTTGTTTTTCGAAATGAATGAACCGATTTTAATGTAAACGCACGTAAACGGTAAACGGTCTTAATTACCTACCTACCCTTATTTGATTGCAGTATGCGAGCAAACATTCCGCGACTGCTTCCGAAGGGCGCGCGGGACAGGGGGTGAAGGCCTTAGCAGACCCAGCCCTCATGGAGAGAGCGCAGCCGTTAAGCAGTCATGCCAAGGTATCCTTTCCATTGTATCCCCTTATAACATTCATAATTTTATCAGATAACACATTAGGTATCCTCTAACTACCTTGTTGCGGTATATTTCATCCATAACAGGGTGTGTGTGTGTCAATATCAAAACATGATAAAAAAAACAAATGATTTGATGATAATTTATTTGGGGATCAACGACCGCTTGTACCTACTTGTAGTGTTCTTACATGTAGTATGAGTTGAGAAAACCAGTTTTTTAACCGACTTCATTTGAAGTGAAAACTTTAGGCGCGTTGGGCATTTTATGAGATGGCGAAAAAACCATTGAACTCGCGCCACTGTTACAGTAAGCGACACCGCGCGTATTTTGTCTGTAAGACGATTCAAAAATACCCGCTTCGGATGTGTTCGGCTGTCCTCGGGATGTACTTGGTATTAATGTATATCCGATATGTCAGTGAGTGATGGCAAAGTATTCTGTTTGTGTTTTGTTTTCACTTCTGTCGGCACTCCCGGAGTGCCACTGTTTTTTTTAGGTTAGATATCAACATCACGTCTGTGAAGTGTACAGAAACAAAAACAGATTTTTGAACTGATAATTTAAGCAAATACACTGCCTACGGTCGTTGACCTCAAAATAAATTATCATCGAATGCCTATTTTTTTTTTTTATATAAATATTGATTCCCATGACGTCTGCTGAGTTTCGCTAGTTAATTTAATTTGACCTTGTATATCCATTACGATGTTTTTTGCTATTGGTTATATCCGCCAGGGACAGGTGAAGGGTTTAGATTATGCCACACACTTACCGGCTTAAATTTTGATTCTGGGTTCGACAAATCGACAGTATATCAGCACCTTCTATCTTTAACCTTCGCAGTCCCACTCCTGGGCATAGGTCTCCCTCCACTCCTTCCATCTTTCGCGAGCCCGCGCGTCCTCCTTCCGGTTTTGACGGAACCTATCCAGCTCGTCCCCCCTTCTCCTACCTGGTCTTCCGCGACCTCGCCTCTCAAGGCACCAGTCTATCCACGGAATAAAAAAAAATATTCTCTATTATCTATTCCGTGATACTCACTCCCGGCAGCCGCACCATACTTTATTCATGTCAGGCCATGCCTTTTTCTGTTAGTAGTGGATCATGTGCAAATATGCAGGGTTATTGGTGAAACATTAACATTGTACAGTCAGCAACAAAAGTCGATTAACACTTTAGTTTATTTAATCTCAGTTAGTGAACAAAATATTTGTACAAAATTGCATTGTACTTCTGCTGCAATTTTGAACAAATATTTTGCTCAGTAACTGAGATTTAAAAAACTGAAGTATTAATCGACTTTTGTTGCTGACCGTACTCATCATTATGAACAACTTTTACTTTGGCACCAACCTGAAATCGCGATACATTTTGACGAGTTATACGAACATAAATGTAGGGAACACGAACAGCTGATTTTTTTTCGGGATTTCAGGTTTGGTCCCATAGTAAAAGTTGTTCATCAAGAAAAGTACAATGACCTCTTAAGAGGTTGTTAATGTTTTACCAATAACCCTGTATACTGCACACCTGACTCATGGCAACAGTAGGAACCGAGAAAAGGTTTTATAGAATTGGTAGGAGTACCAACTTTCTATTCTCTCCAGACGGACGGTATAATCACAAGGATATTCACTGGCAAAAAAGGTATACATTTAAGGGTAGCCTGTCATTAATTCTGTCCCATTAACAGCTATCTGACTTGAACTTTCAGGCTTTCGATGCAGTGTTCTTCATATCAGCGAACAGTGAGAAAAACAAAGGCGTGTATGTGATAGCCGGCGTTGAGCGCAGGCCTATGGGCATGTGCAACGGACTCTTTTATATTGGTGTGAGTATTTCTTGACTTTCTATCTTCAGGTTGAATTCAATGCTGTAGGTGTTATAGTTTTATAGCAACTGGTACTAGGATCAACACTGAGTTCAACGCGAAAGAGAACCTTATCTCATTTTTATTGGGTAATAAATATTTGCATATAAACCAGGATTTTTTACGTTTTTTACATAACTATGTTGATTTGAACCTAGAAGGAAGCCTATAATTCAACTTAAACATTCAAACTCAAAGCATTTATTTCAATTAAATCATTTACAGGCACTTTTGAATTGTCAAAAAGTCGGTCAGTCAGAAAATATGAAGCTAATTGCCCATTCCAAAGCGTAGGTACCTATGGAGAAGAACGGGCAAGAAACTCCATGGACACTCTTTTAAATTGTTTTTGTTGCAGTTTAGTGAAATTCGTCTAATATCTCATACGACGCCTACATAAAAGATTACTATAGGGATAGTGGCTTTTTCGCCTGCAGCATTCTTAACACTAGCATCCTTGATACCTAAAGTTGGTTTCTTCTGCAGCTCCCGAACAAAGGCTTGTTATGCAGTAAGAAGTTACCTGATACTGTGTTATTTGGGTCTGAAATCGGAGAGTTTGGAGCAGAAGGTCTTAAGATCACGCCCATAGTGACTATGGGGAAATGGACCGTCTCTTACAAGGGACAGATGTGGTAAGTTCATTTTTCTTTCATTTTATTAATCAAAAAGTTGTAACTTTGTAATTATCGTAACTATGGAAGGCCTCGGGATCCCATAAGGTGGACCGATGGCCTTGCTAAGGCCACAGGAACCCGGTGGACGCGAAAAGCACAGAACCGGTCGAAGTGACGATGAAAGAAAATAAGACAGTTTATTTGCGGGAAACAATAGCATGACGTGTAAAACACAAACACGAAAAAATAATAATATGGGGGAAAACATGCGTCACATCCACGCAAAACAGCCATCGCTCAGCATAATGCTAAGACCCTACCTATACGAGACAGAGCCTCAGCGATGGTTTTCAGCGATAGCCAGCGTTGACGTGATGACGTCAACCGGTGCAGCATACGATTACGATGTGGATTTACTTGAAAATAGTTAACTAGTACTAAACAATGTAACAACTAGTACATAACTAATACTAAACAATGTAACAACTAGTACTAAACAATGTAACAACTAGTACTAAACAATGTAACAACTAGTACTAAACAATGTAACAACTAGTACATAAATAGTACTAAACAATGTAACAACTAGTACTTAACTAATACTAAACAATGTAACAATTTTCACCAGGTTCCAAAACGACCCAGACAAGCTGGTCAATGTCGACTTCTTTGGAGAATGGAACGCTACGACGAGGTACTTTGATTTCGACTCCGATCTTCATCCCACGGCGATCATCAGGTCAATAGCTTTGGAGAAATGGAGCAGGAAATACTTTGAAAATCTGAAAACGTGAGTAAAGAAAGAAAATTGGGATATATCTAATTGTAAGCGCTGTGGGGATGATGAAAAAGTTATTTTTACCTCCGTGGAAGTGGTGCACCAATCCTAAATAAATTGTTTTTCTATTTCGTGTAACTTGTTTGGAATAGGGATTTAACATTTTGGTATATGTTTTTTGACTCCTTGGTCTATCATGTAATAAAAAAAAAGTGAGCCGTCACGGGACGCCTAGCAGATGTGAAACATTGCGCATGGCGACGCGTCGCCACACAGTACACAAGACTGTGACTGTATATATACACCATCATATAGCGTGGCGACGCGTCGCCACGGCATGCGTCGCCACGCCAGAAATTTGTTTTACGTGCGGCTATAGATGTTTCACATCAATAATACACGATTCAATCATTTTTTTCTCGATACAAAAAAATTGCAAAGTTATATCTATTTTTTTACTATTTTCGACATTACGGCGTAACGCTTAAGAGTTATTTAATGGAATTTACTTTAAAACATAGAAAATTATCATATCAAAGTTTACTCAAAGTAGTTTTAAATTTAATTCATTGATTAAAAAAGGACTAAATTCGTGTTGGCACATACGTCGTTTTATCCCGAGCGCACGCACATTATAGCCATCTCTCTTCTTTTGCATTTCAAAAGTAATTTATTTTCGAGGTAGCGCCTTAATTCGAATATGAACATATTTCTCCTGCAGACTTGGCCATAGTCTCTGTTGAGATTGGATGCCGTGACCAAGGTTACGTCACAGACAGGAGGGTATTGTTATTAATTTATTCATACGTTTCCTGTTACAGGGCTCACCAGTCTCATTACGAACAGTTCGGCAGTTTGAAATGCAAGTTCAAGATTGAGAACGAATCTTTTGAATACACACTTCCTTCCTTCAGGGATCACAGCTTTGGTAAGACAACTATCATAGCTCTTTAGAACATAGGTTACACGATTTTAAAATAACTAACTGGAGACATAATTATCGAACATCTCTTTCTACACGGCATGGTGCACACCATCTTTGTAAAATGCAATAATGTGTGTTTAACATTCATGATCACAGTTGCATGTGATGGCTCATGGCAAAATGTGTGCGCATATAATACTTAGAAAGAGACAGAGAGAGACTGAAAATCGCATGGAGGGGGCTTATCACTTTTTCTTTACGTTGATTTTTACCAGTCGACTCCTACTGCAAGCCGCGTTATAGTTATTTATGATACTAGTGCGGTAAGTTCGTTTTTACAAACGAGTAGACGAATGTAAGCCCGAGACGAAGTCGAGGGCTTACCATAGTCAGTCGGGTTGTTTATTCTCATAATGTAAAACTCTTTGGTGGAATTCTTATATTTTTTTATGGGAATTAAAAAAAACCGTAAAGTAAACGCACGGTGCTATACAACGGGATATGCCGTAAAATAGGCACATAGGTGAGAGTACCTATTTTACCGCACGTTCCGTTGTATGGTGCGTAATTTTTAACTTTCGAACAATGTATACAGGCTTTGTAAATGCATTTTTCGAGCAAATGTGTTGTAAACTTCTTTTTTTGGACTTCATTCCAAAAAAAGATGAGAGTTTAGATTTCGATACCCATCATCTACGGAGTTTTGCTAACGAATTTAATGTGACCCTGTATATAAGGCTTGTGTTGATAGACGGCTGTGACCACTCGCCATTACATGGGCCCCTTGCTGTTTGTTACCACTGAAACTCGTTTATATCTCAGGTCAGAAACGCGACTGGACTCTGATGCATAGGTACGCGTTCCACCACATCTTCCTGGAGAACGGCTCCAGTATCAGCGTTGGAGTTGTCTGCCAGCCGTCCACTGCTTCCATGTAAGTCTTTATTAGCAACATTTAACATTTACATTACGCCCTTTATTTATAAACCTTGCTTAACGTTAAGCTTAACTAACAAGGTTAGCGACTCTTTTACCATACATTTTTGACGTATAACCATACATTTTTGACGTTTAACCATACATGTTTGACGTTTAAAGTCACTTAATTTTAATCATCGTTTATAAATAAACCCAAATATTTTTAGTTCTAATAATATTTAGTATTTACATACTAGTTTACGAACGTAGACGATTATGTAAGGTTCCTAGCCAAGGTGGCGTTCTCTAGTTTCTGCCTCTTCATGGGGAAAAGGCGTGAGTTTATGTATGTAGTAATGTCTATTCAAACTTATGTTTCAAATTAATATAAACAAATATCAACTTTATTTTAATCGTAATTATGTTGATTTCAGAGTGACTAGCATTATTGAAAAAGTTATAAAAATGTTTGAAGTTGTAGCGTAAACTGAACTTTATTGTGTAGAATTTAAAGTTGTTTTTCCATAAACTCATATTAGTTTACATTTTTGACAAATAAATCACGAATGCAGATTATGAATTATGGTCTTTAACTTTGATTAAAGACTCAATGATTGATCGAAGTAAGAATAAAGTGATATTTACCAAGTTAGATATTTTCTACCTAACTGTTGTCATGAAAGCCAAAGACTTGGTTGTTGTCACTTGTTGTTAACACTTTAATTAATGCTGTCATTACTTACTTGCTGTAAGCAAAATTAGCCTATAACGTTCCCACTGCTGGGACACAGGCCCCTGAGAGGGAGTGGGCCATAATCCACCACGTGGGCCCCGTGCGGGTTAGTAGATGTCGCATGTCTTCGAATTTTTTGGTTCTAGGACATACCGGTTTCCTCACGATGTTTTCCTTCACCATTTTGAGAGCAGTGGTGGTGAAATAAATTACACAAAGTAAAGCGCCTGCCTGGGTTCGAACCCACGCCCTACAACTTGTAAGTTTGGGTTGCTACAACTGGGTCACCAGCCACCAAGTCATTATTTTTTTTAAATCTCAAAAAAATGATGCTTGTTACAATACAACGTATGCCTACCCGGCTTCAACTCACTTTTAAAAAGCTTGCGTCAACTAAGCTGTTTGAAATCAAATAGATGCTGTTTTGTTTTTCAGTTTAGAACTCGGTCAGATAGCCCTTCCTTCCGGCGAGGTGCTACCAATCAAATGGGTGGACTTGAAGCTTTACCAACACGGAGAAAACGGGACTGCTCCTAGAGATTATGCGTTCATGTTCCAGGCAGGGGACGTGGAATACACTGTTCAGGTACACGTTCGTCTTTTAAATAGTGTATAAACTACGTTACTGCCCGTTGGTGTCGTGGTCGCTAGCGCGACTACTCAAGAAGCTTATAGATAAAAGTGGAGGCAACACTCTAAATACCTAAGTGAAGACTACTGTGGTCGGACCCCTCTTTCTGAATACATACATGTAACAGAGAAAACACATATCACTATCTCGTTCTTATGTGTGTATTTAGAAAGAGAGTGTCCGACCACAGTCGTCTTCACTTAGGTATTTAGAGTGTTGCCTCCACTTTTATCTATAAGCTTCTTGCGACTGCTGCGCGTGCGGTCCTGGGTACGCAAAGTATTATTGGGGATATCCATTAGGAATGTCTTAACAGCCCGAAGTTTGGAAGTTGGCGGTGTGATACCCCCGTGCCTCGGAAAGCACGTTAAGCCGTTGGTCCTGCGCCTGATCTATCTCCGGTCGTGTCGGATTGCCGTCCCATCGGACTATAAGAGTGAAGGAAGAAAGAGAGCACCTGTGTCTGTGCACACACTTGTGCAGTATAATATCTCCCGCGCCGAAGGCTGGTCGCTCAAATTGTTCGCCATGGCCCGAATTCGGTCTATACGATACTATACGTTAAGACCAAGAGCATCCCCCAATTTATTTAGGGTTCGTGCAGCATGTAGAAAACATGCTTCTTCAAACTGACGTCAGTTAGTAGTACTGTTAGGTAGGGTGGACCAGCAATCTTCGCAGGGTAGCTGGTAGCAGCTGAATTAGAAGAGTGGCCAGGAATTGAGTTGAATGGCATGCGATTGGATAGGCCTGACTCCTATGTCCAGCAGTTAATAAAAATAAGCGGATAAATGATGATGAACAATTCCAAAATAGTTAACTTAAAAATACCCTTATAATTAACGCGTATGGCTGTTTATTTCAGGTGCTAGTTGAATATGAGGCTGTCCACTACGTATCTTCTGATTGGGACGCGCGAATGGTCGAGAGATTCTGCAAGTTTGTCGTGAACAACGTCCCAGGACGAGGGGTCTCCGAGTTCCACTACAGACACAAGGATGGAAGACCAGAGACGGCGGCCAAGGATGACCCGGAGTGGTACAGGAAGTTGTGCCATAAAGTATAAGGAACAGTGTTTGTTTTACTTTGTCGTGCATTCCACAGGATTTAAAAATAGCAAATCTAATTACAGCCCGATTCAAACTTTATGCTCGGAATATGAGGCGAGTCGCTTTGCAGTACAAATTCACGTGTCAGCGGGGGTGAGGGGCGAGTTACTGTGCATCGAGTACGCACATCAGAGCAGCCATAAAGTTTGAGTCAGACTGTACTTGAACTTCAAGTTGATAAGCAGTCTTATTTACCGAAACAATACAATACTTATACTAAGGGCTGATTTTTCAATCTACCGATAATTTTTATTCTAAAATTGACATCTGACAGTTTTTGTATGGAACAACTGTCAAAAATTCAAAATTATTCCTCCGATAAAATTATCTGGCTTTGGAAAAATCAGCCCTAAATGTATTTAATTACTTTTGTACTTTTTTTTATTAATTCTTTAACGAAGCGTATTGGTCGAATTGACGTGTATGTATCTACTTATTCATTGGTTAATATTAAAATAAGTAATCGAACACGTGTACTTTTTTATTAGATATACCTACCTAGTACCTACCTCGATCATACTACAAAAATATCAAAAAGCGTGCGAAACAACAAAAGCCTAGTAACTTAATAAAATAAAGACCATGAGTGAATAAAAACCTTGAGTGCTACATCCTACCGAAGAAATTTATCATTCGGTATCCACTGCTTGTTATAATCTTTTCAAATTATTTCTCGTTAAAACACAGCCGTCAATGTATATCGTACTTGGTTGGAGCATCGCCGGCTCCCGACCTTGGGTGGGCATACAGGGAACAGTCCTTTGCCCGCTCCAATTATATCGCTAATCGAATTGACTGACTGGACGACGAATGGGATAATTGCGCACGCGCATCCCATTTTATCTACATGCAGTTTGATTTTCGTAAAAAAAAAAAACAGTTACACAGAAGAATATTTTCTCAGCAGCAGCCCGGAGTCTGGATTTCTGTCCGGTTATTAGGCTCGTCCCCTATTATATGGGACAAAAACGTAAGGCGAAATGTGGGTGTAGGTACAGACGCCAGCACATCAAGCTACTACAAACTGACAAATTTCATTAATAGATTTATCACTAAAGCATAAGGTTCAAAGTTGAATAGAAAAATTTGACAGTTTCGGGTAGCTTGATGTGCCGTCTGAACTATAAGTACACCCTTTGCCTAATTCTTCAGAGATTACACGATTTAGAGGCTCTAAACTCAGCCTTTGGCGTTCCTCTGCTGGACATAATATGCATCTTTTTCTTTATCAGTTGCCTTTTGTAGATTGCCCGTGCTGGTTCATTTAGCAGAGCCTAGCTGAAGGACGGCGAACGCAACCTACGCAACACTAGCCCAGGATGATCATCTAATTTCAATTTAAATCTCGATCTTCATGCGTTCATGAGCATGTAATCTAACAGAATCTTAGACTTGACGACCAGCCAAAAAGCGCTTCTCTCTGATCCTTATTTTTATACACATAATTAAGTCTTAAAACCGAGATTTAGATAAGTGCATTCCAAGACCTCAATAGTTTTGTCGTACTGCTAAGTGGAGGATTTCACCTGATTCAGAAGGAGCATGTTAATCACCTGGTGTTGCTGACATATGGCCACTAAAACGGCCATTTTCTGTTTGGTTGGTCTAACATCCGCCTATTCTCATTCATCCTTCAAGCGTAGGAATGACAGCATGTTCCTCTCAACAGATTTAAAAGGGATTGAAGATTTTATATAAAGCCTGGCATACCAAGTGTCGCGCCATTTTGATAAATTTTTTTTTCAAAATGGCGTCCACGAGTGTAACCTATATAAATCGTTAGCTGACATCAATGCAAACGGAGAATATAATAGGACTAAACCCCGTAAAGCATCACGTTTCCGAGATATTTAACGTTCAAAGTTGCTACACAGATGCAAATCTTGCTCGAAAAAAATCTAAATGGCGGACAGGTATGCCACAGACCTTTAGCGCCCTTTCTCTAAGAAAATTGAGCTCGTCAGATTCTAATAGACAATTTTTCATCAGCCTGTATTTAGCGGCAGTGTTTAGGGTCTCTAAATATGTGAAGCAGGTATGTCAGAACGTTTGCACACTCTGGCAGTCGGCAATCACGCTCGAAGGAGATGACTATGAAGAATTGAAGATTGCACAGTTCTGAGTGAATAGAAAGAAGGTAAGCTTACCAACATGTAGTCAAACAGTCTTAAAATAATAATTATTACAGTATATTTAAATATTAATTATAAATAATAATATTATACATCACAGTATAAAATATAAAATTATACATTTAAATAATAATTATGGCTATTTTTATTATTTTAATTATTATTATTATTAATTATTATTAATTAATATTTAATTATGGTTATTATTATTATTATTATTATTATAATTAAGGCGTGCTCAATCTTTGTCCACGTTTAAAATTATGGTAAAAGAGCACTTTCTCTCTCCTTGAACATCATCATTATATTTTCTCTGCTACTGTTTCATGTTTACTATTATATGGATATATTTATATGTATGTGTATATATTTATTTAGTTTAGTATAATATGCTATATGTATGTATTTATTGTATTATGTAAATGCTACACCGCGGACTACCTACAGTATTTGTCTGTCCTTCCCCTTTTTAAATCCATCCTAAGGTTGTCTTTAAAAGATCGCTCTTAGCGATAAGACCGCCCATTGTGTCACCCTTTGTACAGTTTCTATATTTATGTCTGTAATTTATTTGGTGTACATAATAAAGAGTATTCTATTCTATTCTATTCTATTCTATTCTATTCTATACATTACAGTATAGGTACAGGGAATTTTCGGGTTTATAATAATTACAAGTCTGTAGACCAGGTAATACTTAGTTTATTCAATACAAAGTGAAGTAGTTATTTTTTGTTTTGATTAAACAAAATATAACTAACTTTGTCAATTAACTGCTGCCATCGAAACAATAGAGCTAATATTGACATGTGATTCATAAACGTTACTTACGGTTAATTAGTCATTATAGCGACTGTTTAACCATACATTTTTACGTTTAAACGTCACCTAATTTTAATCGTCGTCTATAACTAAACCCCAAAATCCATACTTCTACACCAGGTAATATTATAATGATGTAAGTATAATGTATAATTTGATTCTTTGTTTGTATGTAGGGTCTAATCTCCGGAACTATCAGACGGGTTTGAACAATTCTTTTTGTATTTGATAGCCCAATTCTTGAGGAAGATTTTAAGCTATTTCACATCACGCTACGACCCTTAGGAGTCGAGAAAAAGGAAAAAATGTTAGAAAGAACGTTAGGTAAGTACAAAAACGAAATAGTAGCACGGGCGAGCAATGGGATGCGACGCGATGGGTCGGGAGCCGAAATTTCACCCGGACGAAGTCGCGGGCAGAACCTAGTTCCTTATATTGAATAGACTTTCAGATACCAGGGTAAAGGCTCCTTCAAACAGGCGCGACACAAAGGCACCGCAAGTCGCGCAACGAGTTGTGCCTTTGCGTCGCGCGTCGCGCCTGTTTGCAGGAGCCTTAAAGCTGCATGCGAATAAACAATAGGTTAATAAATACAGTTAGCAACTCAGCATCCTAATTACGTAACACACTATTAATCTAAATCTGAATAATTTTGAAGGATATTGCTAATTCATTACTTTATATGTTCGATAAACGTGTCTGCTGAACAACGCAAACAACGTAATGATACGTTGTTGAACTGTCGAAATGAAACCCATTGCTAGGTACTGCGGGCCTAAAAACGTCACTTTGGCGAATCTATCATTATGAATCGTATGTTAAGTTAATCAAATCAAATCCCATTGATGAAGGATTTTTCAGGTATTTTTTTTGTCTGTGCTAAAATACTATCCAAATCCAATCCCTATCTCTTTGATTATACCTATGTAGTGCAGCGAAAAAAAGAAAAACACGGACTGTCTTCGTCATATTTTGATTCATAACGTTATCCTTTTATGATTCGCCAAAGTGGCCGCAGATTTGATCAATAATCTTAAGTTATTGGTTTTAGTCTGACTCAGACAGTCAGATATTTAACATAACATAATATCACACCTATATACCCCGAAGGGTGAGACAGAGGGTTACTCACCAAAATTTCGCAAGTTATGTTAAGGGTCATGTAACTGAGGGCGAGCCTGATTGCCATCAACCGGACTGAGAAATTCCAGATGGAAAAACCCAATAACACTGCTCGACCGGGAATCGAACGCAGGAACTCATGCTCAACAGCAGCGCTTGCGACCACTTGAGCAACGACGCATTCATAAAATCAGTGCCTACTTCATCTATAAATGTTCAAAAAGCGACTCCTAGGTATACTAATTTTCTCAAATAACATTCAAGATCTCCCCAGCATGGATTTCGACGCCATCTTAGAAGACGTGGGCCAGTTCGGAAGGTACCAGAAGATGGTCATCTACCTGATCCTACTTCCAGCAGTGATTCCTTGCGGGTTCCATGCGTACGCGCAGCTGTTCATGGCCGCCCATGTGGAGCACTGGTGCCGGGTGCCCGAATTAGACATCATATCGGATGTTAGTCTTGCCAAGAATTTGAGGTGAGTCATTTAGTAGCTGTAGTACTAGTCTTAAAAAAAACTGATTATTAATACTATGATACCTAAGTTGTTTTAATAGCACTATGTGACCTAAACCGGCGCATGTGACACGAGTTTATGTGTCACGAGCTATATAAGTCTATTAACGCTCGGGTGCTAAACGCAACGTTGCGCCGCGCCGTGCAATAATGGCTTACAGGACCTAAACGCAAAATCCGCAAGTTTTAGAAATAATAAAAGTAAGATCGACTACAGTAAACAAAATTAGAAAAATATATGATATTCTTCAGGATATATGCTAGGTAGATACTGTGTTGGAAACATAACACAACTAATTTGATACGATAGAAAGAAATCATGAAGATACCTCTATAAACTTTCTTTTTACAATAAAAAACCATACTAATATACATACAATCATTCTGATTTTTTGTCATATTATTCTACAAGCATCATACTAAAACACTACTGTTTTATTTTTGTAGTCCAAACAATAGATTTTTTGTAATTAAATAATTGCTTCATATTTTGCAATAAATTACCAGCGTTGTGACATCGCGCTTCTCTTGTACGAACTATGAATTTAGCACAAGGTTACGGTGGTGGACTTCGGGAGAGGAGCGTCCTACCTTCTCTAAATCAAGTCCTAATCATAATCTTTTATTCGCAATATGTATGTATACAGTATGTATTGAGCTAACCACCTAACGACCTTCTCTCTCAGGTGTTGTAATTTTATTTCTATGTGTCGGAACGTATTAGTATCCCAATGGAATTGAAGAATGGTCAACTGGAGTATTCCGAGTGCACCATGTATAAACTAAACTACAGCGAGATCGCGAAGAACTACCAGGGCATTGAGGGTGGTCTGAAGTCTCTGAAAGGCTCCCCAGCTGAAGTCATACCTTGCACCAACGGCTGGACTTATGAGAAGAGCGTGTATAAGAGCACTGTAGTATCAGAGGTAGGTGGTTCCTAACAATCTCCGAACGGCCTCCGTTCGTACCTAACTACCTCCGAAAATTGTTAAAAATATTCATTAATATCCACAGTGGAACCTGGTTTGCAACGCTGACTTCTACCCAACCCTTGGTTTAGTCCTGTTGGCCGTTGGCGGCATCATTGGAAACTACATCTTCGGCTACCTCCAGGACACCATCGGGAGGAAACCCTCCTTCTTCATCTACCTTTTTATTGAGTGCATATTCGGAGTAGCCACAGCATTTTCTCAGAACTACGTCATTTGGTGCATCTATAGATTCGGTGTGGGGTTCACCGTACCCGCTATTATGACCACACCTTATGTTTTAGGTAATTAAATTCAAGTTTTTTTATTTTATATTAAGAAATCACCAATTTTAGGATTCCGTACCGAAATAATGCCAACTAGGGCTAAGCCGCGGTCATTCTTTACGCCAGGAATGTAATATCTTTGGCACAGCAACAGCTGCTAGAAGACAGTTAAACTTTCACAGAATACGTTTTTACAGCACAAAAAGTCTAAAAGCAAGGGTATAATACCCCATACTACCTTAGAAAAAAAGCAGCATAATTTCAATTATTTTAGTATCGCACAGTTTGACTATCTATAAGACACACTTTAATCCTCCTTCCAGCTATAGAACTGGTGGGGCCACGAAGCCGAACCCTCTGTACCATTTTATCCAACATCGCATATTCCACGGGCCTGATCTTGTTGGCTGGTGTGGTCTACCTAGTTAGAGACTGGCGCCATCTAGCGTTGGCCACCACACTTCCTTTCGTCTGCTTCTTCCTGTACCTTTGGCCAATGCCAGAAAGCCCTCGTTGGCTTCTAGCCAGAGGAGAGTTCGAGAAAGCTGAAGTTATTTTGAAAAATATGGCCAGGTCAGTTTGGATTAGAATCATTAGAAAGATTATTTCGATCAAAGATATGTGAAAACTATATTTTCAAATTAAACAAAGTTCCTCTAAGGAAAGTTTTGACGTGACAACGTCTAATAAATCAATGAAGCTGGCTGCACTCACGAAAAAACATGACTCATGTAGCGTTACCTCGCGGCCTCGCTCTGTAGCGTTCCATGGCGGCTTGAAGTGCAAGCGAATATTAACAAATGCAATGCAACTATTCCATCCGTATTTTCTTATGACGTTGTCACGTTCAACTATCGTCGGTAAACCGACTTTACAGACAACCGATTTTTTTTTATAAAGTCTTTTATATTGCTTCTCCTAGTATTATGCATACTTACAGAATTACTTTACAAATATACCTACCCAAAGACATTTTAAATAATATGACTTCCTTTTCACAGGATTAACGGCAAATCCTTACCAGCAAACTACATGGTGCAACTCCATCGAAAATACCAGACAGACAAATTGAAACAAGACATCGAAAAGACTAAAATGAGAAAATATGGAATTTTGGACTTGTTCAGGACACCTAATTTGAGGAAGAAAACTATCATAATCACGTTTATATGGTTTACAAACACAAGTGTTTATGTTGGCCTGTCATACTATGCGCCTGTTTTGGGTGGAGACGAGTTCCTAAACTTCTTTTTGGCCGGGATTGTGGAGTTGCCCACATATTTGTTTCTGTGGCCATCCATGGAGCGGCTCGGAAGGAGGTGGACCTTGTGCATGAGCATGGTAGTCGGAGGTGTTGCGTGTTTGACCACGTTTTTGGTGCAACACGGTTAGTGTCTGTTTTACTATACCGATAATCTACGCAGGAGCAGACCTTCCTTTACCACACTATCATAATTGTGTTTCTTGGTTTCGGTAAACCCGTGTGTGATATTTTTTAATTACTTTTTTTTTGCAATGTGCGTTTTTGTTTGTGCAGAATAAACAATTTTTCTTTCTTTTCTTTCTTATATTCCGTTTCGGTTTTCAATCAAAATAAACATTTGGATAACCTTATGTATTTTTTTTTCAGAAACCTACGTTACTCTAGCTTTATATTGCGTCGGAAAGATGGGCATATCATCTTCTTTCGTTGTGTTGCCCCTAATGGCCTCGGAATTATATCCGACAGTGGTCAGGGGCCTCGGCATGAGTCTCAGCTCCGTGCTCGGCATGTTGGGCCCTATTTTTATACCACTCGTCAATTATTTGGTAATGTATCAAACAAAATATAATGAGGTACCTACTTCGTTGATAACAGTACGCGGTCGTTATTATGACAACGGGTTTTAGAAAAATTTCGGTTTTATGGTCTTTGTCAAGTATACCCGTGTGACTGTATCTTTATAACTCGCTGTACCATATTAACGCCCGGGTACTGTACCTACTATAGCATCATTTAACAAGCTCAATATTTATCCAGACCATCATTCACTAATACAGTTCCATATTTTCAGGGCTCTGATATAATGGTACTTCCATTAATTATAATGGGTGCTTTACTGGTAGCAGGAGGTATAGCAAGTTTACTGTTGCCGGAAACCCTGAATCAACATCTGCCTCAAACTTTAGAAGATGGTGAGAAAATGGGCCTCGATACCGATTTCTGTTGCAATCCACCGGTCAAAGAAACCAATTCGAAGCATGAAGAAAAAGAAACCAACTTGGAACAGCATAATTGTAACACATGCAATGCTTTGTGTTCTTGTCAAATGGTTAACGTATCCCTGGTAGATAATATTGCCGCAGTTATTGAAAAAGACAGTGAAAAAGTGGAATTTATTATTGTTAAACAATAACATTGTTAAAGGTTATTTTATTGTATTAAAATACTATCCTAAACTCAAAACCGCACTTTTCTTTCCCATACGAGTCCTCTCTATAGTGCTTAGAGGCTATATATAGCACCCACCCATTTATTAAATATTATGGATCGCCTGTCAGCATTGGGTGGATCTGCTAGCTATGTGCTATGGCGTGTCTTGTCATGTAATAATAATATTATCAGTTAGCAACTTAGTAGTTTGAAGTTTTCTGCCGCCCCAACAAAGTCCCCAACGAACTACGCCGTCTTGCCGCAGTCTAAAAAAAAAGAAAAACAAATGTATCCGAACGCAGCCTCATAGACATTCGACGATAAAGTTTATTTTCTTGTCTATGAAATCATGAATGAAATCAGCTGATTCAAGAAAAATGGAAACTGAAGACTAGGCAGCATGGTCTCAGACCTTAGCCTGTTCCGTTAGGAACTAAAAAAACAAAAAAAAAAAATGAAATCAGCTGTCACAAATGTCAGAATCCTAATCCAATCAATGTGCGGCTTTTCGCTTTTGGATTAAGAAATAAACATTATTTGATGAAATAAACTCTATTATATTAATTTTATAATTATGGCTTTATCGTTTTTACGTAGTAGTGTAATTGCCCGAAATGTTAAACGTCAACTCTATCAAAACAAACGCAGCGCTGGATACGTTGTCCTGTGAGTAACATTGATTTTTATTTTACAATATTAACTCTCTGTATAGAAATTGTCTTAAGTATAATTAATAAAAACGTTTTAAAATACGGAATCTGCACATTCTGTTTCTTTCTGTATGATAAAGGTTATAAGTGTCTCATAAAATTTCTCAGTAGAAATGAAGAATTTTGTACACACTACTCAGTCTCTAATACTAAAACTTTATATTTACGTAACATTTAAATTCAGGGCATGGATTGTCTAAAATTATTCTAACCAAGAAGTCACTGCTCTGCAGTCTATATTCCCTTTAGTCAGGTGGGATAGTCCAGGAAATTCAGATTTAAGTGATTCATAATGGAATAAGCAAACTGTATATTTTCTTTCCAGTATTCCAGAAATAGGAGAAGATGCAGAAAACACTTTACTGACTGATAATGGATTGCCAGAGTTCAACGACATCTCAATCGAAAAATGTATAGCAACTATCAGCAAACAAAGTCTGGAGTATGAAAATGGAGTCAGACAAGTTGAACATGCCTCAGAGAATTGTAAAAATGCTTTTGCTGAAGTGTTCAAGCCATTAGAAAAGCTAGACTCACAGCTTGAACTCACATGGGGCATGGCAAAGACACTGTACCTTGGAAACAGTTCACTTATGCCTACAAAGTCATATATTCAAATACATGAGCGAGCACACAAAGCACGCTCCTCCAAATTCAACAGCATACCTATCTTCCAAGCAGCCGTCACAGAAAAGAATCGCCTTAAAAAACTTACTGACGAAGAACAGAGGCTACTTGACAAATACATTTTAGAAGGTAAACTGAATGGCCTGGATGTGAAGGGCATCAAAAGAGAAAGATTAAATAATATCCTGTCGGGCTTACAAAAGGAGAGGCAGATGTTTAGAGACAAAGTCAATATAGCAAATAAAGTTTTCACAGACACCATAAAAGATCCTAGTGTTATGAGAGAATTCCCAGATGGTTTACTGTACTCTATGGCAATGGGTTCGGACCCTACTAAAGGACCCTGGAAAATAACGTTGCAGCCTCATATCTATGAACCATTCATGCAGTACTGCTCTGACAGAGAGCTACGTTGGAATACTTGGCAGGCACATGTACAAAGGTGCTCCAACTATGTCAATAAAGAAATTGAGACCGCTACAAATCTAGAGAATATAAGGAGTCTACGAAGAGAACAAGCCACCATACTGGGCTATGAGACTTATGGGGATATGAGCATGGAAACTAAAATGGCTGGCTCAGTTGAAAATGTTAACAATGTCCTTGACAGCTTGCTAGAAAGCGCTAGATCAATGCAAGATGCAGAAATTGAATTGCTACAAAGATATGCACAGGAAAGAGGCTTTGATGTCAAATTAGAACACTGGGATATACCTTATTGGCAAAGAAAACAGAAATGGTCACTCTATGGTTTTGATGAAGAAAAAATTCGCGAATATTTCCCTCTACCCAAAGTAATTTCTAGTCTATTCAATTTGTGCAACAAATTGTTTAATATTCAGATTGTGGAGCGAACAGGTCCTCACTCTTGGCATAAGGATGTCAAATTCTATGATGTATATGATGACTCTAGCAAGGCTCCTATAGCTAACTTTTACCTAGACCCATATGCACGTCAGGACCAAAAAATACGCATTTATGATGACGCAGGGTGGCACATTGCAATCAGAAACAAATGCACATCCACTGCCACCACACCATTATCTGCATTAATTTTTAATTTCCAAGCTCCATCCAATGACAAGCCTTCCTTACTGTCCTTCAATGAGGTTGGTATACTGTTCCAAAGATTTGGTCATTCACTTCGTCATTTACTTACCAAAGCTAACTACTCTGAGGTAGCTGGACTCTCTAATGTAGAATGGGATGCTGCTGAGGTTTGTGGCCAAGTGATGACTCATTGGCTGTATGACCCACATACCATCAGATCAGTGAGCGGCCACTGGGAAACAGATGAGCCTCTACCGGATGAAATAATTAAGAACCTCCAAAACATCAGAGGCCACATGTCAGGGTACAACTTGTGCAAAGAACTGTACCTATCTAAACTTGATTTGGAACTGCATACCAAAAAGGCTTTCTGGAGAGATATTGTGAGGGAAATGTGGCCGAAATACCATGCATTACCTTTTGACAAGTATGATTCCCACCCCCTTTCATTTACTAAGATCTTCTCCGAGGAGTGGGGTAGTGCATACTATTGTCGTTTGTGGTCTAGAATGATAGCTGCAGACATCTACAGTGCATTTGAAGAAGCCAGGAAAGGCGACCAGGATATTCTTGAGGTGGGGAAGAGATATAGAGACACATTCTTGGCAGTGGGAGGCAGTTGCCACCCCAGTGAGGTGTTCAGGAGGTTCCGAGGAAGAGACCCCTCACCACATGCTCTACTTAAGAATCTTAGTCTGCCCAAAAAAGTTATGATTGAAGAGTAAAAATATGCATTCAGTTAGTAAAAGCATAAAGTTTATTATAATTTTATTCCTAATATGTATTATAATGTTTCCGTTCTAATGTTTTGTATTATTTTTCTATCACCTTTCGTTTACTCAGAATCAGGATTCTGTTCCCAAGCCCTTTCCATGTCGTAGATATCTTTCTTGATAGTTTCGTCATCGGGCAGCAGTTTGCCGGCCGCTTTCATTTCGTCTATAGCTTTGCTGAGGTATCCGACGCGGGCGAGGGCAGCTGCGCGGCGGGCGATGCACTTCGCACGACTACGCCGGTTACCCTCACATGCTGGCTTCATGAGGTCCAAGGCGGTCGAGCAGTCGTTCAACTAAAAAAAAATTTAGGTTATATATTATACAGTAAGCTCGCCGCAATAGGGGGCTAACCTATTGCCACCAATCGGGCAAAAACGCAGACTCTGGGCTGCTATTAAGATATTCCAGATGGAAAAACCACAATATCACTTTGCCCGACCCGGTAATCGCACTGAGGACCTCATGCTCAGCAGAAGTAGCGCTTTCAACTAATAGAGCAACGAAGCTCAATATACACTTACACATTTATTAAAATTTCCGAGTGCGAAATGCGTAGCGGATCTGTTAGCGTACAGGCTCGGCAGTTTGTCAGACAGTGTGATGCCGTGAGTGTAAGCGCTGACGGCTCCGAGGAAGTTACCGCTTTTGAAGAACTCGTCACCCTTCGCCTTACACCACTGAGGATCCTGCTCCTCCGGTCGAAGGTCCTCAGACATGAAACCTACAAATAACAAACTAGAAACTAATCTGAATATCTGAAGTAAAAAAATATGTTATCAAAATCATAACTCTCCTTTTTGCTTCGCCGTGTTCGGGTAAAAAGTGGCAATGTCCTGAATCGTCCTGTTACTTTTTATGCTAAGCAAATATTATAAAGTTCACTTCTCAAACCCTATTTAAAAGGCCATACCTACCTACAACAGATGTATAATTTAAAGGCCTTTTTATAATAGGTAGGTACAATAACAATGCTTCAGATTGGCCTCAATTTGATTGTTATTCGCAAATAGTATACAAGGTCAAATTAAATTAGCTTGCGAAACTGTGCAGACGTGATGTATATCTAAACATGATTTAAAAGAAAAAAATATATAATTTAATCAGTTTTATTTTGGGGTCATCAACCGCCGGTAGTGTTGTCAATTGAAATTATCTGTTCAAAAAGTCAGTTTTTATTTGTGTAAACTTTACAGACATGATGAGTATCAGTATCTCAACACGATCAAACAAAAAAAAAAACTATTTTCCTAACTCATACCTACTTCAAGTAACAACACTACCAACGGTCGTTAACCCCAAAGAAAATCATCAATTCACTTTTTAGATATACTATACTAGATACTCACGTCCGCGGAGTCTCGCTAGCTAATTTGAATTGACACTGTATAGAGCAGAGCTATACCTACCTCTTGACGTAATCCGCTTCGTCGCTTCTTACACTAAATACATAAAAATATTTATGTGACATTAGCTGTTGTTACTTTAATATCTATTTCCTTACCAGTCGCTCGTCTAGCCAGTGTAACATTCTTCAGCCAAGCATTCTCCTCATCAGCAGTAGACTCTCTACTGGGCGTGGGAAACGTCCGAGGCGTGTGCTTAACCTCTAAGTTCAGTGTCTCTCTTAACCTTGGTAATACCCTCTTGGCAGTCTCCTGCTTCTTCTTCTCAACATATTCAGACTTTACTGGAGTTTTGGTCGGTTTTTTCGGAGGTTTCTGCACTGTCTTTATTGCCTTTACTTGATTAACTTCTTTTTTTGCTTTTTCTTGTTTATTTTCGTCTTCAACGCTTTTCTCGTCATCAGATGGAGGTAGTTCAACTATTTCTACGCCTCTCCGTTCTTGTTGTGACGCTGACATCTGGTTTTTTTCCTTAACATTAACTTTGCAAACTCTCCAATCTTCTAACTGATCCATTGCCTTCTTCCTTTCTGAATCGCGCCTTGAGTCCATCAGTTCGTGCTTTTTATTATCTATCTCCATGGCCTGTTGGACAGTATACCTGTCCAATTGACTCTTTTTTATTCTTCTATCCTCCGACTCCTGCTTCGCTTCTTCCTGACATTTCTCAAGAACTTCTTGCCTTATCTTCATTTTCTCTTCCTTTGTTAGCTCTTTTTCCAGACATTCCCAAACAATATCTTCATTCTTGACTAAATCTAAAATAATTAAATCGTCTTTCACTAAGCATTTGCTTTTCTTTATATTGACATCGTGTAGTAGAAAGACTTCGAACAAGAATGGACTAAAATGCGCTTTGATGTATTTATCAGAAGGAAATAGATCAACTTTTTCATGGCGGACAGGATTTAAGGGTACTCTTATATGGATTGTATTATTAGATTGAGACCAAGTAAAATCTTTTACTATAATAGGCATTTTGGTAAGAATTAACAGCGCTCCACGAAAACAATTCTCGTCGCTATAGCAATGGAGACAATATTGAATTTGGCGCTCATTTCGTTCCAATGTAGGCAAGAAACGCAATGAGACAAACCGAACCACAAATATGTATTTTCTGATAGGGCAGCTCTGATCATACTTAACACTCTTCCTCCGTAAATATGACCTCGTTTACTACAGTACTAATAACCTGTTTATTTTAGGTGTACAAGTTTATTTTATTGCTGTTCTGCTCTATTTTACTGAATATACCTACAAAGAACATCAATACAAGATCTACCTGCGCATGTAAATATAGCACACACAAGTACATTTCTGTTATTTTTACACATTATCATCAATTAAATAATTTAATGTAGGTACTAACATTGATAAGTGATAGGCAAAGTAAACAACATAGTAACAGGCAGAATTGAATTATCTCAATTCAGCGTCGATTGTGACTCTATCAAGCTACCGGAGTATACAATTTTCTCTTCAACATGACTTCAAAAGTGCAAACCGGTAAGTTTTTTATATTGTTTTTGGTAGCTGCTACTTTTATATTTAGCTTAGTTCCTGCAATAAATATTTAAATATTCTTTGCGAAGTGGAATTCGAATCCGAGAAATGACAAATCTGGCTTATTGCGCACGGGGTTTGTTTGCTCAAGATTAAACAGTTATGATATGGTACACATATTTTAGTATCTGTTCAAAAAATAATAATGTACCAGCGATCGAAGGTACCAGCACATCAAGCTACCCAAAACTGTCAAATTTTGCCAATCAAATTTGAACCTTAGATTTAGCGATAAAGTTGAAAATCTATTAAAGGAATTTGACAGATTGTAGTAGCTTGATGTGCTGGTGTCGCGTCTGTACCGCGTGGACGCTACAACAAAAACAGGAAAGAGCGTACAAGGTTGTAAACCTACCCTCTTTCCTGTTTTGGCGCGCGGCCAAAATCGGAACTAATGCCGCCATCTTGAATTTTAATGCAATTTCTGTGTCAATTTCACAATTTTTTTCAAACAACGCCTCCCCGTCCATGTCATTCAGGCGCCAAAAGATCTTTGTAGCACTCTAGGTATCTAGCCTGGTAGCCTAGGTATTCTGCCGTATACGAAATAGTCTAGAAACCTATTGACCTGATTGATATAGGTACCTACGTAATGAATATAGACAATGTCCTCCATAGGTGTTTCAATCACTATTCCATCACAGTTGCATGTTTTAAATTCTATTTCAGTACTTGGAGACGTGAGCCCTTCAGCGCTAGGCCGAACCTTAACCCATGAACACTTGGGTATAAACTTCGAGCATTTCTATAGGCAACCGCCCACCGCACTGGCTGATAAATTCACCCCTGACCTAGAGCTCCAAACGATTGGCTATGTGAGGCAATACCCCTACAGCTCGAGGTATAACTTGAAGCTAGATGACTACCATGCTCAACAAGCCGTCATTTACGATGTTACCGAGTACAAAACTGCTGGTGGAGGTGAGTTTTTATTATTTGGCAAACAAAACAAGCCATCATGTCACTTGATGTTGAGTAGTCACCGCTGCCTATGAAGATCTGCAATACCGAGGCATCGAAGACGAACATAAGAAATTCGTCCCAGAATCAGCTTCACAAATCCAAATCGATGGTATCGATTCCAGCCCCCTTGGCGCTGAAAAGTGAGTAGACCCGACCCAAATAACGGAACCAGCGACGGAAGAAGAAAGACTTTATAATTCCATCCTATATTTCATCACTTTTTCAGGTACCATTGTAGAAAACACAACAGAAGGCATAAACCGGCACATATCATTCTACCAGAACGTGTCGCAAGCGAGCAACGTGCACGTCGTGGCCGGCACAGGACATTATATTGCCGACTTGCAGAGCAGCGATACTCTGCGACAGTCCACAGAAGATGTTTACAATCATATGCTGCAAGAGCTGACGAAGGGCTGCGTTAAACACCCTGATGTTAAGGCCGGATTCATGGGAGAGATCGCCAGTGTATGGCCGATAAGAGGTCAGTTAATCTGCTGAGATACAGACCGCCTCTCTCGGTGAAAAGTGGGCCGTAATCTACCACGCGGGCCCAGTGCAGTGGTTGGTAGATGTCACATGTCTTCGAATTTTTGTTTCTAGGACATGCCGGTTTCCTCACGATGTTTTCCTTCAATGCATACTTAGCTATCTACTTTCAATCAATCAATGAGTTGATTGATTGAAAGTAGATAGCGAAGTAGCCTATGTCCAGCAGTGGACTGCAATAGGCTGAGGCCTATTGCAGTCCACTGCTGGACATAGGCCTCTTCCAGGCTGCGCCACAACACCCTGTCCTCTGCCTTTCGCATCCAGTCCGTCCCAGCCACTTTCTTTAGGTCGTCCTATTTACTTTACCGTCTTGTAATTTAGGTTGTTTCAACAGATTTTGAACGTAGAGCAATCCAGGCTGCCGGGGAGTTACAACCGCAAGTCGGTTGTGGAGTAAGCTTCCATCCCCACAGAGTGAAGGAGGCTCCGTTCGAGATCATCCGCCTGTACCTGGAGGCCGGGGGCTCCGCAGACAAAGTCGTCATGTCGCATTTAGACCGTAAGTACCTATAAAGTAGGTTAATCAATGATTTATTATTATTTATTTATTTATTTTACTTTTTTTTTTTATTTAATTTCTGTAAGTAGGAATCACTTTTACATTTGTCAACCATATTTTAAAAACTAGATGAGGTCGGCGGTTTCCTATCTGACTACTCGGAGAATAAAGGCCGAAACAAACTCAGAGGTCACAGTCCCTTTTAAAGACCAGACATAATCTTGGTCAGATAATCCTACTCTGATAGCTCTAGGATGCAAGTAAGACTGTAATATATATGTTATTTCAAGCATAAATATTTTTTTCGCTGACGTTTTCGACGGTCGTAAGAACGTTTATATAATAAATCGTAAATAATAAAATAAGTAAATCGTAAGCACGAACTGCTCAGCGTAGGCCCTGTGTTAAATTCCCAAGCCAGGCAAAGCGCTCGGTATTCTGTATTGGGTTTTCTGTCAGGAATTTGTCAGTAGTAGCCCGGAGTCAGGGTTTGTACCCGTGTAATGGCAATAAGCCCGGCCTATTTCATGGCACTTAAATATCTGGCGACAGGTAAAACTTTCTGCTTGCTCCTGTGAGGAAAACAGGCGTGATGTTCCTTATAATTTCAGGTACACTGGTACAAGATGACATTATATTAGAATTTGCTGAGTTGGGCACATATTGCCAGTTCGACTTGTTCGGCGTAGAAGTGTCATATTATCAACTGGAGGTGACGACGGATATGCTGAGTGATGCGCAGAGGATACAGAAGATATCCTTGCTGGTTGACGAGGGCCGAGAGGACAAGATCCTCATGTCGCACGATATTCATACGAAGCATCGATTGGTGAGTCTAAAATTACACTCACTGACTTATTTTAATAAGTCATTGAGTGTAATTATCTTGTATACATCATCATCACCCCTCCTGCTCTTCTCACAATGTATTTGCGGTCGGCGCAGTGTGTCTTCTTTTCCCGTTCATTTATGTATGTTCCATCATCTCAATAGTGAACTCATTACTAGTATCATCTTTCACACTAGGCCATCCATAGCTTCGCTTTGATTGTGGTGGTCATCCCTTGTTTAAACTTTGATTGCATTTTTACGATGCTCCTGGCTTGGCGCAAGTGCGAGATTTTGATCAGCAGCACTTTACTCAAGTAATCGAGACCGAGTAACAAGTAACATTTATTTGCATAGATTGTAGGTAGGCATAATTAAAATGTACAAAGCAAAGCATAGTTATTCTCAGTTTTATGCTCTCAATCCAGTTCGACAAGTCTGGAATTTGGAATGATAATAGGTACTAAGTTATTGTTTGCAACAGCCACCTTTCTTTTTAAACAAAAAACCTAAATAGTTTCTTTGGTTTTCCTTTACTCTTATAACCATTCGCGTTCATAGTAAATACTATCTTCACGATTTCTGCCTCATTCCTTCATTATACCATAATGATAACCGATGTCTCGGTAAAGGCTGCAAGAATCTGCTGCCTGCAGGAGACACAGTTTTGGTAGATCTATGTATGTCCAGCAGTGGACCTTTTTCGACTGTACGATAATACAGAGCATTCTTTCCGATTGTTTACAGACCAGGTTTGGTGGGCACGGCTATGCACACATAATCAACAACGTGCTTCCAAAGATGAAGTCCAAAGGCTTCACACAACAACAAATAGACAATATTACTATCGGAAATCCGTCGCGATGGCTGGCGATTGAGAACAGGCCCTCATAATTATTTATAGCAATGTGTGACCTAAACTAGCACTTTAGTCACGCTTTATCGTGTAAAAATAGACTACTTATAGGTATCAGTAATAATATACTATATTTTATTACACTTTGTTATTGTATTATTTACAAGTTATTACTTTTGTGCAGGCATAAAGAAAAGTTTAAGGTACACAGTCAGTTTGCATAAATGGTTGAGATTTTTTAGAATACGAATCGAATTATAATTATTTTATATTTTATTTACTTTGTTCAAATATTTATTTATTTATATGTACAGACGCCAGCACATCAAGCTACCACAATCTGTCAAATTTCTTTAATAGATTTTCAACTTTATCAATAAAGCATAAGATTCAAAGTTGATTGGGAAAATTTGACAGTTTCGGGTAGCTTGATGTGCTGGCGTCTGTACATATATATCTTTTTATTCACTACTTTTAAACATACATTTTGGAGCCCTAACCGGTCAATGTATGGTAACTTACGGTGTTTTCGACATGGTCAGCTATACATATATTTCTTGTAAGTACTTATAATCACTCCATCCCGGCGCGGGCCTCTGGCGGCCTATTACAATAGAAAAATCAATTGTGTCTCATTAGCGGGGATCAAGCGATTGAATATGTAACATTTTAAAAGTGATAATAAAACTATAGTAAATTAAAAATACGTTATTTTATTTACAAATACATTACTTTCGTTTCTGAACAAATTATATTTATAATTTTATGAGCATACATAATGTAGATGACCCTATTTCGATGAAGAATGTTCGTATTTTATACTTTGTGTCATGTCGTGCCATTTTCTTGAACAATCAAGAATGTCTTATCAAGCAAATATCAGATAGCATAGTAATTGATCGTTTTAAAAATATGTTATATTGATATATGTAGGTGTTGGTATAGTCATTGCAAATCATGAGCACACGTCATAATGACATTAATTTATATTAACATTGTTGTAAAGTCTAAATTATAAATAAAAATAAATAAAATTGAAATGCATGTGTGTCGTGCAAAATGACATCTGTTTACGGTAGGTACTTGTAAGTTTTTTTTTAATTTTTGTCTGTCTGTTCCGGCTAATCTCCGAAACGGTTGGACCGATTTTGACGGGACTTTCACTGGCAGATAGCTGATGTTATAAGGAGTAACTTAGACTTACTTTTCTTTTAGAATAAGAATTATCAAATCTCCGATATCCACGCGGACGTAGCCGCGAGTAGAAACTAGTAAGGTCTAAATTGCAATGGCTGACGAGTGGTTTTGAAATGCAACAACTATACTAAAACTAGTTTCAGTTTCTTTGTTGTCTATAATAAATCAGTGTTAAATATTACAAATGTGCCAAATAAAAGAAAATGTAAGACATTTTTATAAATAAGTTAGTCTTTAGTTTTTCAGGTTTTCTTCTATGATTAACCGGTTGAATGCCGTAATTACAGAAACAATTAAACATCCATTGTGTCTCGCGTGGATCCACGTTCAGCATACAAAGGGTCAACATCCCGTAAAACCTTTTTAGGGCATTTCGTTTAGTCTTCTATACAAAAAAGGCTCGTTTCCAGAACTCCCTAAGTATAAACGTATACTGTATGTCTAATCTTGCTACATGAGACCGCACGTTGGCACTACACGAGAAAACGAACACGAATACTTGAATACAGGTCGACTTTAAATTCATTAGCATTGTTTTGGGGTAAAAGTACTCATGAATTTTTGTAAAAGGTTTATCACCAGTGATCGGAGTAGGTAGATTGAACTGGGGTCATTGTTCCGAAACGTATATATTACTATGGACATTCCTCCGGAATTGGTGGTAGTCAGAATTTCATTAGTTAGCCGAAATGTATATCTATCTATAAAAGATCTAGCCATAAAACGCTAAAAATAAAAAATAAATATTAAAGCTTCGATCGGAATTCGATTGTTTTTATTATTCAACAGATAAATAATGAATTAATTTAGTTTTGATACCTTCCTTTAAATTTTGAATAGAGTAGTAATAATATCACTACCAACATTAACAATATTTAATTGAATCCGGAAATACCGGAATTACTTTCCGGAAAAATGGCTTATCCATGTTATTCTTTCTGTGTGCATTTGTGATACAAGTACCAAAAATCAATCTACCTAGTCCGATCACTGTTTATCACCCACTCGCACCACAAACATTTTGCTTTTGAATGGTTTTAGTTATGGGTGGCACAACCAGAGGGCGCAAATCTCGTATTTTAAGAACGTTTACAGTCTGATTTCTGTCTTAAGAGCGTTAACTTTCAAGCCCTTATTTTTTTAATTTAATAAACTGATTTTAATGAAACTTCATACGCATAAGCAGGATACAAAGGTCTAAAAAGTTAGTAGAGAACATTTTCGAAATGTCTTATTTAAAAAAAGGTAACTGGAAATCTGTTTCTATGGAAAATTTAAAATCGGTCTAATTTGGCTGTAACACTATTTTTAGAAAATGTTCTCTACTAACTTTTTAGACCTTTGTATTCTGCGTATGAAGTTTCATTAAAATCGGTTCATTCATTACGAAAAATAAGGGCTTGAAAGTTTATATGAAATGGCGTACGGCGTAAACGCTCTTAATCTGTCAAAAATAGCTTTAATTTCCCGAATCCCGATATTTTTGACAATGAGGGTTTTCTGAAATGACGTTCGCTAGGTGGCAGCACTGACACGTCAGGTCCAGGCATCTGTCAAAGAGCCTATATTTTCTTTAGTCATGATTGAATGATGAACGAATGAATGAATAGAATGATGAACGTCATCATATATTTTATATTGGAAGACCTCTTGTCACAGTGGTGCCAACTGGTGTCGTAAATGTTCACGAAAACCCTCATTCATTGACATTATAATTATTATTTTTGTCACTGAGATGAGACTGCAAACATTTTAAATGGCGAGAATTGACCTTCAGGCTTAGGGCACACTTTCAACAGCTTTGTATCAATCCATTACCTGTTTTATAACAGTTAATTTGACACAACAAACTGCTTAAGTATGTAATTGGCTGATTAAACATTGGTAAAGGGCCTTACGCCCAGTTTCTGAAACCAATATCAACACAAAAAATACCAAACAAATTGTCAAACGTGCGTATACGTCTGTGATAGGTTGAATGAATTATCAACAGCCAATAGCATCACTTGACTTTCGTTTACTGCATATCTGCATCAAAATGTATAAAAAAGTCGAGGTTTTTTTTTCTCTATTTTTTCTTGCGTACTTTCACCCTGAAAGGATGGTAATGAATTCAAAATCAGCCAGTACAAACGATTGACTCCTAGTCTTCTAAATCAAGGTTCTGAAGTTCTTCATCCAGGTCTTCGTCAAGGAACAGGTTCTCGTTAATAGGGACAGCTGCGGCGGCGTCGTCGGAAGGCGAGGCGTCGCTGGAGCCCTCCAGACCGTCGCCGTTGCCATTCTCGAGACCTTGGTTGAGCTGCTGCAGTCGGTCATCTGTCGCTTTGGTGCCGGTGTCGTCCGCCTGAGAATAGAAATTGTTGCAGTATTCTTAATAATTATTACAAAGTTACCGCACTTACGTAATTGGCGTTTACTGTAATGTGTGCTTGGCCTTAAGTGCACAGGTGCACAGAGATTAGTGAACCTGTGCACTTAAGGCTAAGCACACATTACAACCACAACGGGCCGCAGCGTGCTGCGCATCACATTTTCATACAAAAAAGTGCAGTGCGGCCCGCCTGGTGCCTGTAGTGCGCGTTGGTTCATAGAAAATTTAGCAATGCGTTGCGTTGCGAGGCTGACAACAGTTTCTCAAAATTTATTTGCAGCAGCGGATAGACGTGCTTTTTTATAGAGTATTTTGTCTCAACATGGGCTATTTTATTAAATAGGAACAACATTATGCAATATTACAAACAGAAAAACATATATGGACGGCGAAGTGCCAATAACACCTAACTGACAAAGTCAATGACTTACACAAACTGAAAAAAAAAAACGTTCAAAAATAGACACTTCGCGTTGGTTTAGTTTAGTACAGACGCCAGGACATCAAGCTACCCGAAACTGTCAAATTTTCCCAATCAACTTTGAACCTTATGCTTGAGCAATAAGGTTGAAAAACTATTAAAGAAATTTTACAGATTGTAGTAGCTTGATGTGCTGGCGTCTGTACAATAATAATAGAAAGTGTCTCACCTCTGATGCCTCCATGCCAATAAGATCGAACTGCACTTCTCTATACTCGATATTGTCTTGATCTTCATCACCGTAGGTGGCGAGGTCGACGGCCTCGTCATCTTCATCATCCTCGTCGGCAGCGAGCGCCGGGTCGAAGGAGAACATCTCTCGCCCGGAAAGACCGACGGCGCGACCTGCCTTGAAGTCGGTGCGACGCTGGTCTTCTGCTTTCGTTAGCGCTTCCTGTTGAATAAAATAAAAATAGTTTAAGTATTTCAAAATCAAAATATTTTATTTCACATGATTTATATTTTGGTGATATCTATACTAATATTATAAAGCTGAAGAGTATGTTTGTTTGGTTGAACGCGCTAATCTCTGGAACTACCGGTCAGAAATTCTTTTTGCATTTGATAGCCCAATTCTTGAGGAAGGCTATAGGCTATTTAACATCACGCTGTGACCTTTAGGAGCCGAGCAAAAAGAAAAATAGTCAGAAAGAACGCTAAGCAAAAATGAAGTAATAGCGCGGGCAGGCGATGCGATGTAACAAGGAGTAACATGAAATTTCACGCGGACGAAGTCGCGGGCAGAAGCTAGTAGTAAAAGTAGTCTTATTATGCCTCTCTTTTGTCGACTCTAATGGCCTTATTTATTACAAAACAAGTTTTATATTTAAACCCAGGTTTAAACCATCAAGCCATTTTTTTAATTGGAACTTCATTCCGACAAAGCTAAAGTACCAATTACAAAAATTAATGTTAAAACCGAGTCGTAAACTTTACCTTGCTAGGAACAAAGATCAAAATACGCTAATAGGCTCGATGGTTTAAATTAAAATGAATTAATTTCGGACAACAGTGATCCATATTTTGTTGAAATAGAAATCATTTATTTGCCCATTTGTTAGTATTACCTAGGTTTAAGCTTGGACTAAAAAATACAGTTTACAAAAGTAATTAATACATAGCCTTAGGTGAGTAAAGTTGCATGTTAGAGTTGCAGCCAATACCTAAGCTTAGATAAATTTATTAATATCTTGTGATTTTAGGTATCAGCGCCCACCATCATTATCATTATAGCTGATGTTATTGTTCCTAGCCTGTTTAAAACATTAAAAAAAATACCGGTCAAGTGCGAGTGGACTCGCACACCGCTCAACGGGAAGTACCCTATAGGTTTTGATTTCGGAACATAAACGCCCGAATCTTTTGATTGCGTTGACTTAGAAGTTTGATTTTTTCACTGCTTCAAGGGATTGCAGCCCTGAGTATTTGATATTAATTTCAACTTGATAACTCCACGCATTCCTGAGAAAAAGGGTCTTGATAGACGGACAACAAAGTGATATAAGGGTTCTGTTTTTCTTTTTGAGATATGTAACCGTAAAAATGAGACTAGCATCTTGCAGCACCCACGTAATATACACGGTGACAGGGACATCGCCGCGCAAACCGTAACCGTGAATTCAGCACATAATTCTATCGTCTATTCAAACTGAATGTTACAAATTGATGTTCTTTCAAGTTAAACAAATAGCGGCAAAGTTATTTGACGCGAACTGTATATAAATACAGACAGGAGCAGTATTATGAAGTATTAATGCCATCATGATTCCAGTGTGAAAAAGGGATGGTGCTATCGGTCATGTATAGCTCCGTCTCTCTCTCGCAATGGAATCATGATGGCATTACGTCGACATAATACGGCACCAGAACTCTGCTACTGAAATCTTCCGGTATCATACTAATCAAGAACATAATAAAATCATTCAGAAACCTGCTTATCCTTGATCTTCTTCTTCTTCCACGCGAGGAAAGTTTCAAGTGTGATTTTGGTCTGGTTAGGTCCCAGTGCTGCCCTCTCCCTCTCAATAAGGTCCACCAAAGATATCTCATTCTTCTTCTCCTCCATTTTCTTCTTGTCTCTCTTGAGAACGAAACCTGCTGGTAGCGCATGCCTATATATGCATTTAGAACCAGAAGGACATTCCCAGAACCAGCCGTACTTTGATCTTTCTACTGCTTCTAAGAAATGTTTGCAGATCTGTAATAGTGATAAATAAGATAAGAAATAAGAAACAAAATACGTTTATTTGCGGCAATAAAGAACATAAACACAAAAAAAAAAGAAAGGGATGGGGGAAACATGCGTCACATACACGCAAAACTGCTATCGCTCAGCATTATGCTAATAATAATAATTACAACACGGAAGACGCATCACAATGCATCGTCGTCATCATCACGCGCGTCGTTGCATTGCGTCGTCGGAGTTTCTTTCTTTCTTTCTTTCAACTACAATAATAGATAATTAGAACTTCATAATTTAATCAAATAGCTGCAATCTTATATAATAAAGCTGAAGAGTTTGTTTGTTTGTTTGAATGAGCTAATCTCTGGTAATACGATACCCCTTGGTAAGACTAGTTATCAGACTTTCGGACTTCTGACGACCCACCTACAGCAACTGTCAAAGTTCCACAAATGACAGCCAGAACCAACGGCTTAACGTGCTTTCCGAGGCACGGAGGGGTCGTGGCTAACCTGATTGATTGATGGACCTGTGTGGCTGTTATTACTTAGCCACAAGCCCCTTTTTTTTTTTTTTTTTTTTCAGGATGGGAAATCATCAAATGACTCCTCCCGCTCTGGGTGGAGCGGAAGGGAGTGTCAGACTTTTACTGACTAAAACCCACCCGTGTTCCTTCCTTAGCCCTTTATGTTCCGGGCCAGCGGTAACCCTTTCGGACAATCCCGCTGAGCCACAAGCCCCTTGAGTTTCTCACGAGTTGGGAAGTATATGTTTCATAATTCATGGAAAGCGACCATGGCATGAGTATTGATCACCACAATTTCCCAACTTTTCTCAAGGCAGATTAATGATTTCAGATTTACATTTTTTATACATCCAGATGTTTTCCTTCAATAATGTCAAAGGATATATTTGATAATAACTCACAATGTCAGTAGTGGGCCGTTGCTTGTCACCTTCTCCATGCTTCTTCTCCACTACTTCCTTTAGCTTCTCCTCATCCCAATTGTCCATAGTATCCTCGTCATCTCGCATATCCACATAGAGGGAACGTTTTTCAGCCTGAAAAATGTTTTTTTATTAAGTGAATCAAGTAGCCATCTAGACTTATCAAGTCTATTTATTTATTTATTTATTTGGCTTTTCAACAATGAGTACACTGTTACTTTATAATTTGTACATTGCAAACTTAAATCTAAGCGCCTCATCACTTACAGAAAAGCACAGCATGCACTACATTATGTGCAGATAATAACACAATTAATTAAATAAAACAATTAGCATAATATGAAGACTGAGAAAAAAAATTGATAATAAAAATAAAAATAAGTCTATACTATTTAAAGCTAAAAGGAGTGACATTTTAAATATGCTGCAATTTGTTCATTGCTATCAATTGGCTGGACCCTTTTTAGCCAATGGGACTTTGGAATTGATGGCCAAACAGTTGTACTTTCTATCTATGATGAATATGTAGCAACTTGTGTACAGTGCAACACCCATAAAATGACAATTGACTGCAATGGGTCAATGAACTCATTGCGGTCAATTGTCATTTAATTTGTTGAGTAGACAAATTTTTCAAACCTATGAGGCAATGGCTTAGCAATATCCGTCAAGACCCTTGAATATGAATTCTTCTTATTATGAGCATCCATAAGGATTATTGCAAAAAATTATAATACATTTAAAAAGGTAATTTCATAATAGAATAGCTCATCATAGTGAACTGTGCATTTATTAAACATCACTTTTTTTTATTTAGTTTTCTATTTATAGCCATTTTTCAGAGTGATAGTTGTATAAAAAAAACATTTAATATCAGTTGTAACACAACCCCTTCCAATTCTCCCTGTTCCTTGCCTATCTAGTCGATGTCTTTCCACCTGTACTCAACAAGTCATCATGCCACCTTTTCAAGGGTTTCCCATTCTTTCCCTTTTTTGAACTGTATTTATATGTACTATATGCAGCAATAAAGATAAATAATGTTTTTTTTTTCATTAAAAACATTCGACGAAGACATACCTTTCTCTCAAGAGTCAAGTCGTGCGAGAACTTGCACCTATCTCCTTTAGTACACTGGCCGTTTTTGAAGAAAGCACACACCACAGATTTGGGGTCCGTACCTGAAAAAATGTACGAGTTGTAGGTTTGAACCCTGAGAGGCGCTTTACTTTGTGTAAATTATTTCATCACCACTACTCTCAAGACAGTGAAAGAAAACATTGTGAGGAAACCAGCATGTCCCAGAACCAAAAATTCAAAGGTGTGACATCCACCAACCCGCACTGGGCCCACATGGTGGCTTACAGCCCACTCCCTCTCACAGAGAGGAGGTCTGTGTCCCAGCAGTGGGACCATTATAGGCTGATTATGTGGACTAGAGGAAGATGATTCCCAGTATAACATACCTTTCTCAACCTTTTGTGTCTGCACAGGTTTGAACAACGCTGCTAATTCTTTCTGTTCCTTCAGTTTGGCCTCTTTTTCCTTCTTCTTGTCATCCATAGGTTTGGCGGGATGGATGCCGCCACTTTTGACCTGTTTCTCAACTTGTTGAATAAACTTCTGTTGCTTGGCCCCCTTCTTGTTTTTAAGGCCGAAGGTCTTGTCCTGTTGAGGAAGAATAATTGATTAGAGTTGCCATTTTCTAGCTAAGTAGTATAATGCAAACCGTATTAGTATATTTAGTTTGTGTAGCAAATGTTCATAATACTACTTTTTTATGCTAGTGTGCCAAAAGCTTGTAAAAAAAATGACGATAAGTCAGATAAGATTTCTAGAATAGCTCTGGTTAATTTGTGCTCTAAATTACTGTAGTCACCAATGCCAAGAGTGAAATCAAGACCGAATATTTTTCAGCGCCTGCGATATGAAAACTTTGATAGAAATCATTTTGAAATCACCTCAATGACTTTATCCTTCTTCTTCGCTTCTGTCTTTTTGCTAGCACCTCCACTGCTAGCAGCAGCGCTGCTTGTCTTCTTCGGCGGCATGGTTATGTCGAGTCTCGAAACTTCAAATGAATAAACAAGTACCAAAAATCCCTTCCCTTAACATAAACCGTGTAATATTTAAGGGTTTAAACCATTAATAATGTATTTATCGATAGTGAATGCGTTTTTCTGAAAAAATAAATAACTTCCACGGTGCACCAAGATGTGAATTTGTGGAAGATTATCGTTCCAGCTCTAGTATTGTTCAATTATATCATAGGCTTTTCGTTCTTGCTTCTCCCTGTTACAGAGTGCTATAGTTATATCTTTTTCTAAAGTCGAAAATCTATAAACTGTATTCATGGAACGCTCATAGTTCTGACAGTTATTTACAGATAATTTAGCAAAATTACTTACTAGTACTTTTTTGTAGGTACTATTTCTTCAGTATTCAGTAATGTGGAAATCAGAGGAGCAATTCTCGTAATGCACGTTCAAAATCTGCACCCCAAATGCGTAACACACTATCAATCGGAATCTGAATAATTTTGAAGCAAATTGTTAGTCCATTGCTTCATAAGTTCGAAAACTTGTCTGATCAACACGTAAATGGGCATTTTCACTTTAAATGGCGCAGGTTGTTTTTCGATTGTCTCATGACAACAAAATTATGAAAAAAATATTTAGAAACAATTTTTTTAAGAAAAAGGGTATGTGCACTGAAAGTAATTTTATAAACTTGTGGATTTGATTTATTGGTTTCTGATAGAACACATTTTCAATTTTATTTAAATTAATAAAGTTTCGGAAATGTGTAAAATCATGATGTCCCACCGACAGTATGTATCATTGCATTTAATTTTTTAGTTTTTTTTTGTACTACAGCTAACATAGCGACAATTTAATTTTATTGTTAGATAGTTAATTTATCATTTAAACTAAGCATTTAATCTCAGTCAGTAAAGAAAATATTAAATAAATTGATAAAAAGCTTGTCCCACGAATTCGCGACTACCGGACATGTCCGGATAGTAACACGCTTTTTGCTACTAAAATATACATTTATCGTGTAAATTTGGCTTTCATAGCAATCCCGGGTACAAATGTCAAAGTATGAAATGCCATTTTGAACGTAGTCACGCAAGGTGTTCAGCTGGTGCGGTACGTTTCGCGGTACAAAAAGTTGGTCAAGAAAAATCTATTGAGGTTAGTAACGTTTTTTACGTGAATATTAAGTTTGTCTTTATTTCTTTTTTAGCTGTACATAACTCAAACACTGCTGAAAGCATAAAAGTAGAATTTGATTGATTTCTGATAATATTGTTTAAGTATTTTAATTTAGTTTTAAAACGATCTACATTCGTCACGTCCTGTTAGCAACCGTTACTATAGGATGGACAAAAAATGTTACGAAACAGACATGTAAAGCTTAGAACTCATAAAATAAACTTACGAAATTTGCAAATTGCTAAAACGGTAATAATATTTGAATTTCGCGACCAACGCGACGCTTGCACCTTAACTGATGAGCAATTTTGACTGATTAAAAATATTTAGTAAGTAAGTTAGAAATTATACTGATTGAAAGTTTAAGTTTTATTCTTATTTTATTAAAATTTTATAATAAAGATACCGTGGTGGTTATGTTGATTGATTAATAGTTTGTTAGTTTATAGTTAATTAGTTGTTAAACGATGATTAAGATACTCGATACGTACCAAATAAATATTTTAAAGTACTTTAACAAAATGTTTTATTAAAATACATATTTAATACCTATGCATTTTTGTTTAATTTAGGTAGATATATTATATTCTACTCTACTTCTACTCTCATAAGAAAACTAACATTTTGTATGATTTTAACCTCACAGTGAGTTCTATTCCTAATAATTCTGTTTCGTCACGTCACATGTCCATTTAGTAACTGTCCCAAAATATTTTTGCCTTATTTATTAAAAAAAAACTTAAAATATTATCCGGAATAATATTATTAGAATATTATAAATAAAGAAAAATAAACTAAATTAAGATTATATTCCAACTTTATCATTCCTTGACCGATCAAATAAGTTACATGAAAATTAAAACTTGCATTTGGACAATATGTTACGATACTGACCAAATTGTTGAAATTTTAATTAAAAATACGTATCTAATAACCAAGTATTACTGTTTAATTTCATTAATCGATATACCAAAACTTATCAATAGCGTTTTTCTCGTTTCATTTCCAGCAGTTTAATTTTTATCGCGGTTTGATTTTTGTTACTAACAAGACATCTTTAGCCCGACCTACTTTAGAAAAATAATTTTAGAAAATTAAATACTTATTTCTGCACGGAATTATTACATAAATCACATAAATTATATATTTTTTTACAGTAATTCAAAGTTTAAAGTCCTAAAACAATAATAAATTTTTAAAAGCTGTTTATTATAACCTGCGCCATTTAAAATGAAAATGCCCAAATAACGCAATGAATGTTCTTGAACTGTCAAAATGAAACCGATTCCGATTGATATTGTGTTTCTCAATCTGTCCAAAATACCTCTATTTCCCTACATTTTTGACAAGTTTTTGACACTAATTGTCGCTGAGATGATATTGCGACTAGATTTTGTTTACGATGTTTTTAATTACGAGAAATGGCCTTCAGGTTAAATCCGACGAAACAAAAATCTAAAATTACTAATTTAATTAAACCTGAAAAAGCTATTCCATGTTTTTTTGCAAGAACTTCTGTGGTGAAATGACAACACCGAGAGCGTTTGTCAAACTTTGACATATTTATGAACCTCTTTCTTTCAGAATTTTAATTTTATAGTCTGTGTAAAGTGGTCAAAGTGGTTGATTGTTCGTTGAATTTTGGTCCTGCCGTGCGTAAACGTGAAATAAACACTAGTCTAAATTAGGCCATGGCGAATGATATACCGTGGAAAATTAAAGAGCGCATAGATAAATAACCTGTGTTTAATTTTCATCAACGAAAGTCACCATGGAAATTGTCGACGTTGAAGAATGCCAGTCTGACCCTACAGCGGTCACAAGAAAGAAAAGTTTATGGGCTAAAATTAACACTAAGACAACGTACAGTTATTTATTTAACATTGTAGTATCAATACTGTTGCTCACATGCCTGGTTCTGGTGCTTTATTTTTTCAAAGAATATTTGAAGACGATTTTATACTGGGTAGACGCACAGGATCCCTGGATAATATTTTTATTGTTTATGGGTTTATTTTTAATCGTGAGTTTTCCAGTGACGATAGGTTATTTGGTGTTAATAATAACTAGTGGATATTTGTTCGGGATTATTAGGGGTATAATGACTGTTCTGGTGAGTGCGAACTTTGGTGTGGCGGTGGCCCACTTCACCCTGAAAGCGTTGCGGAGCTACCTGCCCCTGGACCGGTTGCTTAAGAACGAGACGGCGCGGGCTCTGCTGAAAGTGATCTCGGGGCCGCAAGCCTTCAAAATTGTATTTTTCGCGAGACTGACGCCAATACCTTTTGGATTGCAGAACACAATATTTGCTGTGAGTGTTTATTTATTATTTGCCAATTTATTTTTAGACTTAAATTTTGATCTGAAATTCTTCAATATACTTAATCCTTAAATTCAGTAATGAACCAAGAAGCCAATACCTGTTAAACTAAGTATCTGTTTTACTATTATTTATTTATTAACTTTATAACATGTTCTTGGTTTACAAACAATAACAATATCATCCTTGATAATCATTAATATGTATTGTAGATAGTCAAGTTAATAGTTACTAGACTGAGATGCACTATTTCATATTCCTTAATTTTAGTTTCCCAGTTAATAGCAGGTACTCCTACTGCTATTTCTGGGCAAAGCCTTTTTTTTTTAAGAATCACATGACCCCTCCCGCTCTAGGTGGAGTGGAAGGGAGTGTCAGACTCTTACTTACTTCCTCATAATCCCATACTCTTTCAATAGAATACAACTTGCATCAACTCTATGTGAAATACTTAAAAAATAACTCTTTTTTAATAATTATACTTCAAGCATGTATCATTAAAATATAATATAACCTTTATCAGTTGACTGTGGTAGATAGGCTAAGTAGATTGGTTTATTATCTTTTAGTAAAAAAAAACCACATTCTTATCTATACTATACTGCCTACCTATTTAAAATTGGAAGCATTGTTCATTCATAATACCAGTGGTCATAGAGCCCTGGCCACTCTCTAGAGTCCAGAGAGAGAAACTTTATTCATACTTACTTACCTATTGTGGAAAAATGCTGTTTCCTAATTTAATATCAGGTACATGAGAAAAATTCTCATGTCTGTGCATACTTACATAATTTTTTTGCTTTTTTGGTTGGCATCATCAAGGCTTCTCAGCAAAAAGTACTATAATTACTGACATTGTTTTTTATTTCTCATATAAAATTTAATAAAATTTTGCCACCTAAATAAAGCTTTAGAATCAAACATTTGCATTTATGTAATAAAAAAATCTACTTTTGTTCAAAATTTTGTGTCCAGCAAAGATTTGTCACTAATTACTAATTAGATTAGACAACTACTGAATCCATAATGAACAATAAGGAGGAGGCTTGTTCTTTTGAGGCTTGTTATTAGCAACTTGATAATGTGTTGTTGTTACCTATTATTTGTAATTAGTCTGTAAGCCTTCTTAAAAGTAATAAATAAATAAATAATAAATAATAAATAATAATATACTTATTAACATAACTAAGTAGTATGCACAAACTATTTTCAACTCATCATCATCAGCCTATAATGTTCCCACTGCTGGGACACAGGCCTCCTCTCAGTGAGAGGGAGTGGGCCGTAATCCACCACGCGGGCCCAGTGCGGGTTGGTAGATGTCACATGTCTTCGAATTTTTGGTTCTAGAACATGCCGGTTTCCTCACGATGTTTTCCTTCACCGTTTTGTGAGCAGTGGTGATGAAATAATTTACACAAAGTAAAGCGCCTGTCTGGGTTCGAACCTACGACCTACAACTCGTAAGTCGCGGCCGTTACCACTTGGCCACCACTGCTCTTTTTCAATGTCACACAACATGAAAACTCAGTCAACAATAAAACTCTTTTAATATTTTTAAATTCTTCTATGGCTTGAGCATTTATACCTTGTTAGTTGTGTTCTAAGGTAATAAAATATTCTTATACCTCACACCCCTACTGCCTGCTTGGGGTGTAGAGGTGAAGGTCACGTAATATAACCATTGTTAATCCTTTATGCCTTATATTCAAGGCTGTAGAGTTGTAGGCATTTAGTGGCAGTCAGGTCTCGAGCTTTACTTGGGGCAGCCAAGTATTTTACAGTGTCGTCATATTCAGTTGTAGCTTTTATTGGTGTGTTGTTGTTAGTTGTAGGTTGTGCTGATCTCTCTTCAACGTCATTTATGCTCTCTTTTTGGCGTGTTTTAAGCTTGTTTGTAGAGTGTTTTCTGGCTAGAACTTCCCTATATACTTGACATCCCTTGTAGCTAGCTGGGTGGCTTCCTGAGCATAGTGTGCATATTGCTGGGGTATTCGCGTCGACTGTACACATGGTAGTTGCGTGTGCACCAGCACACTTAACACACCTGTATGGTCGCATGCAGTTGTTTTTACTGTGCCCATATTGTTGGCATCTTTTGCACTGCACTATTGAGTTTTTTCTTTTTGGGTCTTCTATAGTAATTCTTTGGTTGTATATGACCTTTATGTCCTTTACTAGTTTATTATTTTCATGTTGTGTGACATTGACAAAGAATGTATTTAGGGGTTCCTTAGTCCCTGGTTTTCGGGCTGTTATTATCTCTCCTTGTACAAAGTTACCAGTTTTCTCAATTGCTGCTATAATTTCATCTTTAGGTGTACTAAAGTGGAGGTGTTTGATAACAATTCTCATACATTTTTGGTCTTTCCGGGTGAAGGTGTACCCTATTAGTCCCTTGCTTCGAATGTGTTCTATCATTGTCTTGTATTTGTCTACAGTGTTTGTTGATATAATAAGTTGGTTTTTTGAAACTATTTTATAGGTGAAGTCTTCTTTACCCACAACTTCTTCAATCGTCTGAGTGAGCTTACTTAGGTCATCAACACCATACAGTATGATTGGTGGTGGTTTTGGTATTCGTTTGGCTGGGATATCTGTCTCCTCCACATCAAGCAGTGCAAAGCTATTGCTTGTCTCGATATCCAAGTTAGTATTGGGTTCTTGGTTATTTATCCCCCTATGTGTATTAATTATTTGATCTCGTTTCTGAGTTCTTTTCACTTGACTCATTCGAGTGTCTTTTTCATCAGGAGAGCGGTTTCGCTTCTGTGTGGGCATTCGTTGGTATGGTGCATTCGGGTTGCATTCATTCTTGCTATTGTTCTCAGTTACATCGCTGAAAGACGAGGATCTATGACGGTTGAATAGTCCTGGATGAAATAGTTGTTGGGTCAACGTCTTCTTTGGTCTGTCCGTTGTAATTTCCTTGGGTAGCAATCCTTTGCCCCCCCCAGAATACGTGGGGCTGCCTGAGCAGTGCTCAGAGAGGGATTCTCCGACGGATTCTCTGCCGGTACCCTCCTGGGGTAGTTTATTTTTAAGTCTTGCTTCTTCCATAGTTGCTGTGATTTTTTTTATGTTAGGGTTGTCTTCCCTTTCTTTAGGGTGATTTTTTTAATTTGTATTTAGGGTTTTCTTCCCTTTGCTGTTGTTTGTTGTTGTTCGTTGGGGTTTTCTTCCCTTTGGCCAGATAATTCGGTTTTAAGGCGCCGAAGGTTCGCCTGTCGCCCTACGTATTTAGCTACTGCGGTCCCGAGGTACGTGGAAGCGTGCGGGGACTCGTTTTGGACCACAGCATTGCCCAGGAGGGACGACCTACACAGAATGGAATGTAGGCCCATCAATAGACCGAGGCGTCAGTCTAGAGATGGCATGGACGTATACGAAGAACTTGTCGGTGTGCGCCTGATAGCCTCGCCTCCGCACTCGCGAGGCGTACGCTACTGGTATTCTTGGCACTTTATAGGTGCGTGTTCCCTGGCAGATGAACACGCCCCACCAAGACCTACACCAACCCCCCCCCAAATGTTAAAAATGGAAAACCAAAATACAAACAGTCCAAAAAAGAAAAAGTGATAGACCTAACAGATACCCAAATAGCAGAAAATAACGTTCAAAGATCTCACTTGGGATACAACAATGATAACACATATACTCAGAGAACATACGCAAGAAATTACGGTGACAACACGCAGTCCCGGAGTACTTATTACAAAAATAACGCTGGTCATGCGCCACAGAGAAAACACATGACTGAAACAGAGACTGAAAATGTCTCACGAGAACACAGACCGAGTCTAGAAGCGCTAATAATAACTCAGACAGAAAGAATTGACCAGCTGATCACACAGCTAAGCACAATGATGAATCTCATCGTCACACTCATCAGTAAATTATCAAAATGACTTCCCTACGAATTGCTACCTGGAATATAAATGGCTTAGCACCCAACAAACAAGAACTAACCATACTACTAATGGATAACAAAATTGATATAGCGTTGATATCTGAAACCCACCTAAATGACAAAAAAAGTTTTAAGATGGATAACTATAGCGTATACTGTACAAATCACCCTGATAGCACCTCCCATGGTGGATCTGCTGTGATCATAAAAAATAACATTAAGCACTACATACACAGTCAATTACAGGAAGACTGGATGCAAGCCACAACAATAACCATAAATGAGAAAATGGGCCCCATTAATGTTAGTGCTATTTACTGCCCACCGAAGCATAACCCAAAACAGAACATGTTCGACCGCTACTTTCAGAGTCTAGGAAACCGATTCATAAGTGGCGGAGACTGGAACTGTAAACATACCTATTGGGGCTCAAGACTGACAACTACAAAAGGACGAGAACTGAAAAAGAGCATCGATAACGAACAACTTATAGTACTAGGGACAAACAAGCCAACATATTGGCCAACTGATGTGAACAAAACTCCTGATCTTGTGGATTTCTTCGTTGTAAAAGGTCTTTCACATTTATACTTTGACATAGAATCTTCACTCGATTCTGTTTCTGACCACACACCAATAATAGCAACTTTTAGCGCCACTACGGTAAGAAAAACACCAAAATCAACCCTATACAATCACAAAACTGATTGGGATTCATTCGCAAGTTATTTGGAAAGTGAAATAGATCTAAAAATAAAACTCAAAACAGAAGACGACATAGACGAGGCTACTTTTTACATAACTAACCTAATACAGGTCGCTGCGTGGCGCTCTACACCCGCCCTCAGTGACTCTGCTCCAAAAAATAACATACCGCTTAAAATAAGCCTCAAGTTGGCGGAGAAGCGGAAGCTACGAAGGCAATGGCAAACAGGCAGAGACCAAACTGATAGAACAAGATACAACAAAGCTTCAAAAGAGCTAAAAGAACTCATACAGGAAAATGAAAATGAAACTTTTCAACAGAAATTGCAAACTCTTTCTACCCATAGAAAAGACAACTATGGTCTATGGAAAATAACAAAAGACTTCAAAAGGCCACAAAACCACATTCCACCTATAAGAAAAAACACCGAAGAACCGTGGGCCAAAAGCGAAAAAGAGAAAGCAGAATTGTTTGCTGAACACCTAAGTGAAGTGTTTACTCCAAACGAATCATCTATGACGGAATTTGAAGACGAAGTGGACAAGGTACTCATGAGTGATCAGCAACTATCGCTACCTTTAACACTTGTAACTCCCAGGGAACTTAGGAGAACGATCTGCAAGCTAGAAAACAAAAAAGCACCTGGGTTTGATCTGATAACGGGAGAAATCCTTAAGCAACTGCCCAAGAAACCTATAGTATTTCTAACAATGTTATTTAACGCGATCCTCAGAGTGCACCACTATCCAAGCTTATGGAAGATTTCTACAATATGCATGATGGCCAAACCGGGAAAGCCACCAACTGAACCCAGCTCATACAGGCCTATAAGCCTACTCCCAGTTCTGTCAAAGCTGTTTGAAAAAATCTTGATGTCCAGACTAAAACCAGTACTGGCAGAGCGCAAGATAATCCCAGATCACCAATTTGGATTCCGGGAGAAGCATGCTACAGTCGAGCAAGTGCACAGAGTAGTGCACAAAATCAGACAGTCCCTTGAGAAAAAAGAGTACTGTTCTGCTGTATTCATAGACATCCAGCAAGCATTCGACAAAGTCTGGCATAAGGGACTGCTATACAAGCTTAAAACTCTGTTCCCAAACTCATTTTACATGATTCTAAAATCATACCTGGAACAAAGATGGTTTCAAGTAAAATACGAAGAAGAATTCTCAAAGCTTCATCAAATTAAAGCCTCTGTGCCACAAGGATCCGTGCTGGGCCCTGTACTTTATTCCATATATACGGCAGACCTGCCTGAGACTGCTGATGTAGTTACAGCGACCTTTGCAGATGATACTGCGTGTCTCGCAAGCGATACAGACCCCGAAAGGGCATCCACTAAACTGCAGGCACAGCTGGATAAGATTGATGTGTGGCTTCGAAAATGGAGAATCAAGCCCAGCGTAACAAAGTCCACGCATGTCACATTCTCACTTAGAAGGGGGGATTGCGCACCTGTTCACATGGAACGAGGAACCTTGCCAACCAGTACCACGGTGAAATACCTAGGGTTACACCTTGATAGACGACTGACATGGGCAAACCACATTAAAGCTAAAAGAACAGAAGCTAATATACAGTTTAAAAATTTTTCGTGGCTATTGGGCCGAAAATCACGGCTCTCTCTCAGCAATAAACTGCTCGTCTACAAGGCCATCATAGAGCCAATTTGGACCTATGGAATAGAGCTCTGGGGATCGGCTAGCAATTCCAACCTTGAAATACTCCAGCGCTTCCAAAATATAGCACTAAGAACTATCTCCAGTGCACACTGGTTTGTAAGAAACTCGGAAATACGCGAATACCTGGAAATGCCGACCATTACAGAAAAAGTAAACAACTACAGCAAAAAGTACAAAGACAGACTCAACAACCACAGCAACTTGCTAGCCAGAGATCTACTCCAAGACATAGACCATATAAAACGCCTCAAAAGATGGCACATACTGGAACTCGATCAAAGGAACTGAAGTGTCCCACATGTAGACTTGAGACTATTCATTGGAATGGCCATCAAAACAATTCCACACTAGTAGACCACATCTAATCATGGCTAAACAGCCGATTGTAGATAAAAAGAAAGTTGGAAGAGAAAAAAAAAAATATTCAAGGCTGGCAATTTTATTGTGCCTGTAAAAAGAACTTAAACTAACCATAGAGCCTTGGGGCTTGGACAGTATAAACGTAAATATTATAAAAGTACCTAGAACTTACAAGTACATGACCATTAGGCATTCAGAAAAATCGATGTAGGTATATAATGCATATTATATGTCTAAGTTCTGCCGTGGAAGTCGTAAAATACACAATACAATACTTACTAAAATAACAGCTACATTTTTATAAAACCCTCGGCCTCCTAAACACCACGTCGCATCGCATCGCATCGCCCGCCCGCACTTTTACTTCGTTTTCGCTTAGCGTTCTTCCTGTTTTTTTTTCTTCTTTTTGCTCGGCTCCTAAGCGTCGCAGTGCGATGTTAAATAGAAAAGCCTTCCTCAAGAATTAGGCTAACAAATGCAAAAAGATTTTTTAAATGCAACTGGTACTTTCAGAGATTAGAACTTTAAAAAAAAAAACATACTCGCCAGCTTTATTATATTAGTATAATATTATGTAATAAGTAGTCTACACTACCGCCGGCCAAATCTATATTTGGCCTGCTTGCATATTGATAAGATGCATGGAATAGGTATATAATATGTAAACTATTAACGAAATGAATTATTTATTAAAATATGGCCATGAATACGATTTGTACTGCAATTATTGTATTATCCTCATTGCAACCACGATATCGTAATATTTTATAAGGTTTAATGCTGACTGGCACAGCATGAAGAAAAACTTTACTTCAGACGTAAGTACGTTCAGAAACATATACATATTAAAAAAACATAAAACACATTATTATTCCTCATATATTATGGGACATATCCAACCCTTTATACCAATTTATTTGGAGTCGGCGCAATGTGTCTTTTTGATGTGAAACATCTATAGCCGCACGTAAAACAAATTTCTGGCGTGGCGACGCATGCCGTGGCGACGCGTCGCTATATGATGGTGTATATATACAGTCACAGTCTTGTGTACTGTGTGGCGACGCGTCGCCATGCGCAATCGACAAAATAATGTCGATGTTTCACATCTGCCAGGCGTCCCGTGACGGCTCACTTTTTTTCTTACATACTTCTCTACTAGTCGTCATCTCATCTTAGTAGTCACCGCCTTTCTAAGCATATTATCATTCACACAGTCCACTCATGACACACATTAATCGAGACCAATCAGAAAATATTGTTCACATTTCGTTATAGGTAATAATTTTATGCGAAATGGAGAAACCTTCAAATACGTCACTGCGTAACTCGTACCACATACCTTACTAGTCGGCGACGAAAGTTACACATAATCGGAACTTCCGTTACCGCAATTCAATCATTTCGCGGTGTAGACTATTTTATGCACGTTTTCCTGGTAAAAAAATCCAGTAAAGAAATGTAGAAAACCACGCTCAATTATTGTATAATACCCACAACAAAGAGTGTTAACGGCAAAAATTTCAGCAGCAGCATAACTCCAGCCTGTCAACCGAAATAACACAATACCTATTGAGATCACGAATCTTTTACACATGAGAAGGTGTCATCATCATCATTATTATTTATTCGGGGTCGAGGCATCAAGGCTCCTTCAAACAGGCGCGACACGCGATAAAATCGCGCGCGACACATAGGCACCGCAAGTCGCGCAACAAGCGGTGCCTTTGTGTACCGCGCGATTCGCGTCGCGCGTCGCGCCTGTTTGCAGGAGCCTTCACGTCACTTCTTCCACACATGCAATCAATTTCTGCATAACATAATCAGCATGTATACTGTTCCCACTGCTGGGATACAGGTCTCCTCTAGGTGAAGGGGAGCGGGCCGTAATCCACCAAGTGGGCCCAATGCGGGTTGCTGGAGTCACGTCTTCGATTTTTTTGGTTCTAGGACATGCCGGTTTCCTCATGAAGTTTTCCTTCACTGTTTTGAGAGCAGTGGTCACGGACAAATTTACACAAAGTAAAGTGCCTGTTTTTTATTCATTTATCAATTTTCTGCATATAATTACCTAATTAACGGAGTTTGCATCGTGGGCCTCTGACCACAAGACTAAGTTACCTATGGCTTTAAAAAAAAAACTGTACAGTTATTAATGTCCCATGTATTTCAAGAACGAAATCCAATCGTTGCATTCGCGCGCAATCGGAACATGTTTCTGACGTTTCTCTATTATCTCGAACGGCAAACAAACTGGTCTTGATTACATTAGTTTTGATCGTTGTACCTACGATCAAGCTGTTTCCTTGTTAGCACTATCATTTACCCGTCATGCATGTTCACGATTTGGCCGCGATATGTTTCATGGAAATGTAGCTATTTATATACTTTGGTTTTCATCTATTGTTCTATGCTTGACTACATTTGTTGGAATCGTCATGGATAACAGGTAAACAATCTCCACACTTGATAACTGATCCCTGCTGCATCTTAACAAATATCACTAAAACTTAGCAAAGGAGTTGTTCAGTAAAACTGCTGCTAAAATATGCTGTAGCTACTTTTGTCTCGTGACTAAATAATAACAGCCGCACGAGTCGATCTTCAAGGTTAAGCAGCACTGAGGTCGGTCTGTGGATGGGTGACCATCCATTACATATGGAGACCTCTTTGTGCTTTATAAAGCAAATTAAACAGGTGATGACTGTTGTCTGTGAGCTGTGGAATTGAAGAATGCCGTGTTTTTCTTTTAAAACGTGAATGTCCAAGATCCGACCTGGATAGCCAGTGGTCAGAAGAAATGCGATCCCCTTGAAATGGACGGGTCCTTTTACAGCATTCAAAAAGCAACAAACAACTAATTGACGAAAAGTAAATCCAACGAGAACGATTATTCAACCAGTTTATTCGACGATGCCATTTTTTGGGCACGATTCCAATCTCCGAGCTGTAACTGAGATCGAATCGCGAGCTACAGATCGTGAATGATCAGCGATTCGGAAGCTTTAGATGAAACTGTTCGTGCAAGGAAGGAACCTCAATGAGGCGTGATATACATATACCGGCTGACTTTTTCCATCGTCAGATAACTTTTATTCGAGGATTAACATTGATGTTTGACAGTTTTTGTATGGAATAACTGTCAAAATTAAGCCTCTAATTACTAATATCAGATGATTGAAAAATCAGTCCTTAGTTAGATATAGGTGGTGGTAATACTGGTATTTAGCTGTATCCGTCAGTTCCGGGCAAATAAAAGGGGTCGACCAATTTTTTGTAGTAATGTTAGAGTTCCAGAATTAATAAAAAAAAATGATCAATGTATTTGGAAAAGATATGCAGATAATTAAATAATTAAACATACATAGAGATGAAATGTTTAAGCATAGGCTCTTTAATTCTTCAAACTAAGTCGACAGTCAGATCCGGGCAAATAAAAGGCGTCGACCAATTTTTTTCAGTCATTTAAGAGGTTCTAGTTTCAGAAAATCGTAAGCAAATCCATGTATTCGATGGCTTAAGATAAATTTAAAAAAAATAATTTTTAACGGAGGTCGACTCAGGGTAGCGAATAAATAGAGCTTGTCGACCCTTGACATTTCTATTCTACTCATCAAAAACTTTCGTTTGACATAAATTTTCTTGATGTATTTCATAAATTACAATTACACCTAAAATAAAAACCGGAAGTGACGTCATAATTTTGCATGCGGGCAAAATCAAGCAACTTCAGGGGTGTCGACCTCTAGACCTATGGTTTTATTGTTCATACCCCAAAAATGATTCATGTATCTGATCCATAGGACTTTTATACAGCCGGCTCTCCGGCTAGTCTTACAGTACTAAAATAGAGCAGACATGTTACAGAACAAACCACATAATAGAACACATTATACCACTGACCTCTAAAAAACAAGTTGTATAATACAGTCAGTCAGTGTATAAAACATTGGGACTACTTTCTGATGAAGGTGAAAATCTGAGTTAAAAGTTTTTTTTTTTTCAATCCATATTTATTTGAAAGGGTTTTTTATCACTTAGTGATAATGTCACCCCCGTAACAGAAAACATTGAACAACTTTAAATTAAACAATGGGTTATGAAAACTTAATATTTTTAATAATGAACTACTTATTAGTGTTGTTACTATTCGTTTTGGTAGATAACGAACTACAGTCGACACAACATCCTAGCCTCCTCCGAGTTAAACTTAAAAGATCACCATAGCCTTCCCCCTGAAGAATGTATGGTATGGTCGAAGGGAGGTTTCTATAAGCACCATGATTGTACGCCAATCTGTAATCACAGTTTGTTGTTTTCAACAGAAAAGATGAGTCTACCTTGGCGAGGTCTAGAACATTCCAAGTATTACGTTTTGACCTTTCACACTCTAATCTTAAACAATTTTTATCATCTCTACTTTGACGGCTTAGTACTACCTACACTTTAATTAGCAACGTTTCGGTCTAGGATCACATAATAAGCCAACAAGAATCTCGTTTCGTGCTCACGCACACAAAGAAACACATTGTTCTTACGTTCCATGCGTGTCTGCATTCATTGGTTACCTATGTTTATTTTCTCGTATATTTCTATTTTCAAATAACTTTGTTTTACAGATACCGCGTTCTATATAATTTATTAAACCACAAATACCTTTCTACTTACTATGAAACCAAAAGCTTTTACTATGTAACACTAGTTCTATCCTGCAGTTTCACTCACATCCTTGGGAATCTACTACTTACATGGACCTACCCGCATAAAATATACCCAAAATGTGAATCTATCTGTGTGCCGGGTAATTGCATAACACACTGACAGTAGCAATGACTTTCATTTTGACACTTCAACAACATTCATTGCGTTATTTATGTTGTTAAGCAGACAAATTTTTCGCATATTTGAAGCAATGGATTAGCAATATCCTTCAAAATGATTCAGATTGTGATTGTGTGTTACGCAATTAGGGTGTAGATTCAGATTCAGATTTATTTATTTGCCATCAATGTAGGTACAAGTTTAAGATGATACAAATAGCTGTGAAGGTTACCGCTACATTCTACCTTACGGCATGCAAATTCATAGAAACTAATAGACATGTCATTCTAATTAACACTAACAAACACATAATGTATAGGACATATAATGTAGTTATCTAGTCTCCGTATGCGCATTTTCATTTTCAAAATTCATCCAACCGCGTTAAAACATGATTACCAATCAAACATTCAATTTTATCGTAAACGGCCCTTTTATAAAATCAATTTTTTGTCCGTCCGTCACAGTTTTTTAGTCCACACTTCCCACATTAACGATGGTATTACAAGGAAGACAAGATTCAGGATTATTTCAATTTATTAAAATTGAACTGATTTAATTACTTTAATACAATAATTTAGGGATCCTGCCGTTTTCCTAAAATTATTTTTACAAAAAATTTCATTATCCAAACAAATTTTTATAGCAATGCAATATTTGGAATTATTTTAGTACGTACACTTTCATTTGGTCAAATTTTTACTCGGCAGAATATTACTATGGATAATGTCATTAAGGCATATTTCTTACAGCAAACAATCTTTAGACAATTAACATTTAGTCAAATGATTTGTTATGAAAAAATTTATAAAAAATGAAACTCATTCTTTCATCGACTTGCGCTAATAGAAAAAGATTATTTTTAGTAGGCTACCCGAAACCGAACTAGTTAGATTAGGTTAATTATTTTAAACAAAATGGTTAGGTTAGGTTAACACCGTGACCCCTACACCAGAAACGACTATATTAATATAGAAAAAATACTATTATTTTATTAGTAAAGAACTTTAGCAATTGCCTGTAAATTATTTGACTCGAATGGAAAATACCGTCATGATCACTTTGAGACGTGTACGTTACCCCAGCAAGAAAGTGTCTCCTAGAGTTATAGGAGTAGAACGTATAATATGTGCCCTATCTGCTGTAAATGTGCCCCCAAATAAAAAATGTGTGCCCCCTGTCGTTTTGGAAAAAAACGGAAAAAACGATTCCTGCTGGGGTAACGTTTTTCTAGCAGGAAAATTCTAAACGAATGATCGGAGAGAGAAAAATTGTGCATGGCCAGAGAGCTTATATGTGTGCCCTAATGTGCCCCCAAAAAAAAAATCTGTGCCCCTTCAGGTTTTCGAGATATTGCATTTCCTGCTGGAGTAACGTTTTGATGAATCGTATATCTCTACAACCATTGCATGTGCCCCTGTAGAGTAAACATACACGAGTAGCTCTTAATGTGTGCCCCTTAGTGCCCCAATTAGTTTTAAGAAAATATTTATAGTTTTCAAGTTATAGCGGTTTTATGAAAACCCGAAAAAACATCGCAGCGCCTAAATTAGACAAGAAACAAGTTCGCTGAAAACTGTATTCGGTCCTTCTTGACGCTAATAATAACCATACAAAGTTTCAAAACTATTCATGCATGCGTTTTTGCTAAAAGTCAAAACGATGGTGTCCTAACTTTGACGGCAAAATACAAGGAACCGGCTCAATCCGAAATGTGTAGGTGTAAACCAAAATCATGTGCCTTTAGTCAAAAATATATGGTGAAAATATTCAGCTTGGAATGTTTCGCATTAAGTAAATATTAACAAATAACCAAAATATGTAAGCAACGGCTGGTTATCCGACCAAATTTGAATGACTACTAAAAAGCGACGGATTCATACATATCGATGACCTTCTTTATTGGACGTATTATACCTAAGCTGTTGTCCGTACAGTCGCGTTCAAAAGTTTTGGGGGCTAATTAAAAAATATATTAAATGCACCTTGTGACTATAATAAATGAAACCGCTTGTTGATGTGGAAATTATTATTTTTATTCCCTTAATTTTAATTCTTAAAGTAATTATTGCTTCAAATCACAGATCAAAGAAATTATTTGCACGTTGTGTAGTCATTATTATTTAAATCACAGATCAGTTATTCATCTAAGTCTAACATATAATTAGTAAATTCGCATCACAAAAATCACAGATCAGTATTAAGTATAATATTGTGTAAAAAAATATTAAATTTTAAATCACAGATAAATAATTTTCTTACGAGTAATTTGCTTATACATAGATTCAGATAAAGTGTGTTAGTATAGTAAACCGCATAAAGATATAACTGTAAACATCGAATATGCACAAATTATCTGATGGTATTTGGCTATAAATAAACATATTTATCCCATATACCTACGTAACAACATTATCACCTGACTGTGGAATGACACTTATATATCTAAAACGCCATCAAATCAAAATTATGTGACACTACATAATCAGCTTTAATATAATCGTTAATAATTATAAATTCCTCATAGATATGTGTCGTCTTCCGGTTTTTCATCAAAAACCCAATTTTATGAAAAACCTGCGACATATACACTAAATAAAACTCTCAAAACTGTAGGTACCAAAATTTATTTGGTTAAGGTGAATGCTCCAACCAACCCGCGAAATTCAAATTTTCTTACGTTTTTTGCAATTTGCACGCCAGTGCTAGGTAGTATGTTGATTAAAATATTATTAAGAAGTATAATCATCAAAATCATCAATACAACCCTCCAAGTTCATAAAGGTGTAGTAGGGCTGAATTTTTCTCTTTTTTTTGGTTCCTACACCTTTATGAACTTGGAAGGTTGTATTGATGATTATAATTCTGTAACTACATACGTCTTACAGCCGCGAATAATATTCTAATCAACATACAACCTAGCACTGGCCTGCAAATTGCAAAAAACGCAAGAAATTTTGAATTCCGCGGGCTAGTTGGAGCATTCCCCTTAATGATGAAAAACTTACAATGCGTGCCACGAAAGATGAGACTTGACACACCACGTGGTTTGACATGCGCAGTACACGATTTTAGGTATCTTTAGCGATATCTAATCTCTTTCAATAAATATATATGTACCTAATATAAAAAGACAAATACGGGCTTTTTATTTATATACAAAAAAGAGCTACCTCTTTTTAGTAGTATATAAATTACTGGATGTATTTTAATGAAATTTAGAATCGAGAAGATAGCTTACCTTGGAATAGCACTTAGGCTACTATTTATAATGTACTTAATCATGTGTAACGTCATAGAAACAGCTAGTAGAATATAATCCAATAACAACTTTATTTAATTACTTATTACTTTTGTAAGTCAGTGTACTCAGGCACAACACGTGTGAACCGGTTAGTGAGTAAAGTAAAGAAGGTCATCGATATGTATGAATCCGTCGCTTTTTAGTAGTCATTCAAATTTGGTCGGATAACCAGCCGTTGCTTACATATTTTGGTTATTTGTTAATATTTACTTAATGCGAAACATTCCAAGCTGAATATTTTCACCATATATTTTTGACTAAAGGCACATGATTTTGGTTTACACCTACACATTTCGGATTGAGCCGGTTCCTTGTATTTTGCCGTCAAAGTTAGGACACCATCGTTTTGACTTTTAGCAAAAACGCATGCATGAAGAGTTTTGAAACTTTGTATGGTTATTATTAGCGTCAAGAAGGACCGAATACAGTTTTCAGCGAACTTGTTTCTTGTCTAATTTAGGCGCTGCGATGTTTTTTCGGGTTTTCATAAAACCGCTATAACTTGAAAACTATAAATATTTTCTTAAAACTAATTGGGGCACTAAGGGGCACACATTAAGAGCTACTCGTGTATGTTTACTCTACAGGGGCACATGCAATGGTTGTAGAGATATACGATTCATCAAAACGTTACTCCAGCAGGAAATGCAATATCTCGAAAACCTGAAGGGGCACAGATTTTTTTTTTGGGGGCACATTAGGGCACACATATAAGCTCTCTGGCCATGCACAATTTTTCTCTCTCCGATCATTCGTTTAGAATTTTCCTGCTAGAAAAACGTTACCCCAGCAGGAATCGTTTTTTCCGTTTTTTTCCAAAACGACAGGGGGCACACATTTTTTATTTGGGGGCACATTTACAGCAGATAGGGCACATATTATACGTTCTACTCCTATAACTCTAGGAGACACTTTCTTGCTGGGGTAACGTACACCTTTGAGACTGGTTAAGAAAATGTATTTTAAAATGATATTTTGTATAAGTAAACGTGATTTTTCCAAAATAATCTAAATATTAAATGTATAACAACAACAATTTGTAAAGAGACATTTGTAAACTGACGATACTAAATATTTGACTTATTTTATTTTGCGTAAAATACTTATTTTATACCAACTGAAATATTTGAATACATTAAAATTACTAGTTGGTAAGTTATTGCCAAAAATTAGGTTTGCGTTACAAATTTGTGAAGAGTTTATTTGCTAAGTAATGATTTGGCAAATGGAATTATGCGGAAAATTGTTTTGGGAACTGATAATTTGTCAATTTTTTTTTTATGAAACAAGGGAGACCCAATAATTTAATGTGACACGTATTTTGTGCTCTCAATGTGCAATGAACACAAAACTTGACAGATCATACCTAATTGAATAAAGTGATAAATTTAAATGGTCCCAGTCAATTAACCTCATTTATACAATGAAAGTATGGTCCGAAATCCGTCGGGGTACTGCTTTGATACAGAGGCTGGTTGAGGTACCAGCATTCGTGATTCTACTAGACACGATTGCTGAAGTTCATCTAATGATGACAAATAATTGGTGGCAGTTTTATCTTCGCGAGGTTTTGGTCTCTTTTCACTATTAGTGAGTCAGTCTTCCTAGCCTATGTGCAACTGTGGGTCCGGCATCCGTCTAACCGGATGCAGCTGAATACCAGTATTTTAAATGGAGCGACTGCCTATCTAGCCTCCATAACACAGTCACTGGATCCCCCTGGGTGAGTCTGGTTGTCAAATCATGTCACTTTTGGGCTTTTAACTTCCCGTAACGACTGTCATTCGTAAGCTAGAGCGTAGCTTAACCTTCGAACCACTTGTGAGGCTGTTATCATTTAACCACGAGTCCCTCTTACTTTCACTATCCGTGAGTATGGCTTGTAGTCTAGACAGAATCAAACTGGTTGCTAATTTAATTGTAAATTTATTCTTTTTTTGACATTGATTTACATTCTGTAACTACTTTAACTCACAGCCTGACTTATTACTTTTATTTTTTGTTATTTAAATGAAAGTCGTTTACTTTTACCATGTTTGTAAATATGTGAGCACCATGTATCTATCAGATAATTAATTAATATGTCATGGTTTCATTTTTAATTCTTTTACCTATTGTGGTATAGTAATTTTATTGTAGGTGCATCGTCTTCACATATTATTATTATATAATTATTAATGTATGCAAAATATTGTAAAACATTTTAAAAGGGTAACGGTGGAGTTTCTTGTCCATTGTTCTCAATACGAAAACTGCCTCTTGGAACGGGCGACTAGAATCAATTCTATTTTGTTGTACTTTGTACGTGACGCTTTACGGGGTTTGGTCTTACATTTTCTGTTTGTATTGATGTCAGCTATCGATTTATAATGGTTTCATACGTGGCCGCGATTTTGAAAAAAAAAACAAATTGGCGGACAGTAGGTACGCCACGGACCTTCAAAGTTCTTAAAGATTTTATTAAATTCCAATAGAACTTCCCGGCTTCGGTTCCCGGCAAAAAATAGCCGGTGGACGCCACACCGGCCGGCGCGGCGCGGCGCCAGTGTATTTTTGTTGCATGAAGAATATTAAATAAAACAGTTCATTAACACATCACAGTATCGAGTTTATTATTTTGGTAACATACACTACCAGCTAAGCTAATGCGTGTATAATAACACTTTTTTAAACTGACCTATCCTTAGATATAAATCTAATGAAACGAATTGTTTTAAAAATTCTTCATAAAATCTTGCGATGATAAACATAAACTTCACAACTACTAGCACTAAAAGTTTTAAAAATAGCTTGTTTACAAATTCAGTGCTGAAGTAGTTTTCTGTGCTATATTAAAATGTTCTATATTGCATCCTCTATGTGAAAAACATGTTTGTGCAGTAACTTGCATTCATTTCCATGTTAGGTATTAACACGGCACACCAAACGTATTCGCCTTTCTACGAGACCATCGCAAGCACTAAACCTTGGCATTGAAGTAATATTATGGCTGAGACTGAGAGTATCTATAATGTCTTGCTCTCTCTGAATTTCAACTCGAGCTGAATTGTTTATTTTATTCTTATAAATGGCATCTCGCAGGTAAACCTAGGAGGTTGTCGTCTGTTTAACCGGAATTGTCTGTGGGCCTCAATAAATTAAGGCCTCCTTCCAGGGCTTAAAAACTTAAAAACGAAGCAACTACACGCTAATGGCACCCCCTGTGGGGTACGGGGGTCACAGGGAGAGGGCAGCAAGGAACAGGCTAGATCGGATTATAGCTGAATTGTTTTCGATTCGTCCTGCTACTTCTACTGCGATTTATCATCACCATATTCATTATCCAAACCTTTTCTGAACGTTCTGGAGTCTGCTTTAACCAAAAGTGGCTGCGTAACATTGTTCTGTGAGGTGTACAGCTTTCCACAACTATCCGACAGGCTATCATATCGCAGAATGACACATTTCGACAACCTGATTTGTCCTTGCCCTCGGCAGTAAACAGGTGTCGGAAGAATAGCGATCTTCTGTTTAACCTTTTGACCGCCACACGTCAAAAAACCAAGAACGTGCCCTCGGCGTCAAAATCTGTCATGTAGTCGAACCGTGGCGTGCTGGGCACATTTTGGTTTATTCCCGGTCGTCCCCACCTTGTCGTCCCCAGTGGGAACGAATGGGAAAAAAAAGTTTCGTTCGTCCCCAGTGGGGACGATTGGAACTTTTTATTTCCCACTCGTTCCGTAATAGACCGAGAGTCAAAATGCAGTAATGGAGATTTCAATAACAGATTTCACGGATTGTTAAAATGTTTCAATTACGTCTTTCTGAGCAAGAGTGAACAACGTTTTTGATTAAAAATATTTTAAAAAGACTGAATCACAGGTAATCAACGTATTTACAATAATTCTCTCAAAATTATGCATCACAGATAATCAACTTAATACACAAATGCGTACAGTTTTAAGGTGCGCATCACAGATAATCAACTTATTTACATAAATTCTAACAGTTTTAATGTGCGTATCTCAGATAATCAACTTATTTACATAAATTCTTACAGTTTTAAGGTGCGTATCACAGTTAATCATTTATTTACAATTATTATTATTAAGTTCTTATTAAATAAGAATTGCATTACGCTGATAGTCTACTTATAATTATCAATAATAAGCATGTAAATTAGTAAGTACAAATAAAGTTTCTATAAAAGATTTTGAAATTTCGAATTTATACAAGATTCGCAAAATGAATTAATAAAAGGTGTCGGGCATTTTCTTGAAATGGTACGGTTTTAACTTGTTTAGTTATGTAGCTGAGACCTTTTAAATGTCTGTTTTTTTAATCATTCAAATGTGATAACTTTGTGATTAGCCGAGATTTTTATACAGAACTGATTAGAAATTTCAAAATCTTTTATAGAAACTTTACTTGTACTAATTTACATGCTTAGTGTTGATAATTATAAGTAGACTATCAGCGTAATGCAATTCTTATTCAATAAGAAAAAAAAAAATAAGAACTTAATAATAATAATTGTAAATAAATGATCATCTGTGATACGCACCTGAAAACTGTAAGAATTTATGTAAATAAGTTGATTATCTGTGATTCAGTCTTTTTAAATTATTTTTAATCAAAAACGTTGTTCACTCTTGCTCAGAAAGACGTAATTAAAACATTTTAACAATCCGTGAAATCTGTTATTGAAATCCCCATTACTGCATTTTGACTCTCGGTCTATAACGGAACGAGTGGGAAATAAAAAGTTCCAATCGTCCCCACTGGGGACGAACGAAACTTTTTTTTCCCATTCGTTCCCACTGGGGACGACAAGGTGGGGACGACCGGGAATAAACCCACATTTTGGTTTGTCATCTATACAATCATGACTGTGGCGGTCAAAAGATTAAACTGTCAAAAATTTTCACGTTTTGGACTTGTGACCAGTGTGCAGAGGACTCCTACGATAGCATTGATTGATGTTCGATACGGTACGAAAGCGTATCGAGTGGTTGTGAATAGCTATGTAGTTAACTCATTCACCTATGGCAGTCAGTCATTTCAACTTATTGTAGTTCATCCCGTAGGTCTGTCCTAAATCACGCTTCTATAAGTACTACAACCAGTTCATCGCCTGTTTCATAGCTATATCCGTTTTCTTTCACAAAGGCAGTCACTAACCCATGCTTAGGTTCCGGTCTGTTTCGGCGCTCAGCGCTGTTCTACTTGGCATCGTCAATATGTGTGCCGCCATCTTTGATTGCCAGTTTCGTTGGTCTGATAACATGGTGCAAGTTCTACGGTGAAGCTTTACGTTTTGAGGACTTCTATCCCTTTTATGAGAAAAAGAAGAAACCATAAAGTCACACATTCATAAAAATCTGTTAAGGGGACTACAGGACCTAAACTCAAAAAACGCAAGGTTTATAATGCCTAAAAGTATATGATCGACTACAGTACCTAAACAAAATCAGAATATATATGATATTCTTCAGGATATTTATATGCTAGTTAGATAGTGTGCTGAAAACATAATGAAACTAATTTGATATGATTGAAAAAATCATGAAGATACCTGTAATAAAAACTTTCTTTTCACAATAATAACTGATAAAAACCATACTAATATACATACAATCATTCTGATTTTTTATCAGATTATTCTACAAGCAACATACCTTTAGTATGTTGCTTGTAGAATAATCTGATAAAAAGTTTTAATCTTAAATTGATACCTCCACGCGTTCCCAAGATGAAGGGTCTTGACAGACAGACAGACGGAAAACAAAGTGATCTTATAAGGATCATTTCGTCACTATACTAAAAAGTAAGAGTAGGTATCACCACTCATTGGATCCCAAATAGCAGGAAACGACTACGCGGTAGGCCCAGAAAGAGATGGCGGGATGAGCTGGATTCCTTTTTAAAAGATTGGCCCACACTCGCAGTAGACCGGGAAAATTAAAAGAGTGAAGGGAGGCATTTGCCCTGCTGTGTCTTATCTTAGACGTCGTTGACACCATTAAATCACAAAGAGCATTGTATAAGAGTTTCAGTTAATTGATCACTTATGAGTATACATTACTATCGTACATGCCCTCAGTATGATAACATTAAGCCATTGTTCTTGGTGTGGTATCTAGGACGGTCGCGTTTCAAGCACCTACTTGGCCCGTTTCGCTTTCACTGCGCGCCGCCGCTGTGTCGGACTGGCGACATTTTCTATTACGTATGCGTTACATACAATCCACCATCGTGGTGTTTGTATTGATTGTTATTGTGTGAATCGCCCACGCAAGGTAGTCCATGAGCCAAAATTAGACGCAGTTCTTACAAGACTGGCCTGATACCCAAACTTAGGGGTGCCGGTCCAAGCAACGCGAATTTCTAAATTTCGTGATTTACAATGGCTCATAAATGGTTCCACTGCTTGAATGGTTTCACTGCTTGAAGAGACCTTCATAGTTCGCACCAGTTACGGAATTTGGGAAATAATACCCTAGACTTCTGGACTCATTATTGACGGAAAGCTGTATTGCCGCTACTTTCTGCGTCTCTTAGCCACCTGTATTATAGCCCTGGCTCATAATTACTATAACGTACTTCTACTTGTACAAAATAGTTGTAATTTATAAGAACGTTATTGAGTGAAGTGCTTCATCATCTTGGAATATTACAAAAGTATCCTGTGACCAATGCCTCGACGCGTTTAAATTCTATAACGGTCATCTGGTTTTATTACAGCACGAGCGTCGTCATTGTCTGGTACAAACAAAACAAATGGCAGCTATCAATATAGAACTTGGTCACACCACACGTCACGTGGCTTGCCCATTAAACTCCATTATTTAATACTCGAATCCAGTTCATCTTGCGCCAAAAATAATTTGAATGAACCAATGACCAAAAGACTAAAGCTACCTAGCATAAAAGTTAAAATGGTTATAATCTCAGAAAACCTTGGTGGCGATTTTGTATTAAAAATGCCACAACTTGATCGAAGTGATGATAACTTATAAGTAGTAGGTAATCCAAGGTCAATACGCTTATCACAAATGATTTATCATAACAAAACGCAATAAAGATTTCAATAAATTGAATTTTTGCTTTAGTGTGCATAACTGCATACACACGAGCGTCACGCGTCAACGACAGAGGCAACTGCAGTCGTCGACAAGCGTCGACTTCTGCAGTCGTGTGCGCTCGTGAATATGACCACTTACGTCTACATACTTTAAAACTTTTTTACAAAAAAAAAACAACCGACTTCCAAAAAAAAACACTACAAAGTGAAAAATAACTTTAATTTCGGAAGTCGGTGTCGTTGGTTCTGTATTTTCATTTTTTGAGACCGACTTAATTTTTTTTCACTATGTTGTATAAACATCCTAATTGAGAAACTCCTTTTTAAAGTCAGTTAAAAAGATTGGGACTACCTTGAGTCAGTCAATAACCTATCTCTTTATCATGTAGCATTTGTGGCTACAGCTACGGCTGTAAGTGGTGTAATGTCCAAGATATCAGCCGCTTTATCTTAACTGAAACCTGCTTTTATCTGGTGCAGGGCAGTAAACTTTTGTCGCCATCTTTCTTGGTCCACCGCCAAACGTATAATTTACATTTATTATTTCAATACAAACATATAGATCTGCGCAGTCTTTTTATGTGATCTTATCTTAGTCTGTCGTTAAAATATCTGGCGCGTTTGGTGTCATCTCCGACAAAGGACAAACATTGTTGTTGTTCAAGATTCCGTTTCAATTTATCATTCGTTGCGTCGATTTACAGTAGGTACTAGGTACATAAAGTGGTCAGACACGCGGGAGTGTTTTTATTAATAAATTGCTTGAGGAAAAAATTGCACCGTAAAAATAATACGGCAATAAATTATCACATTTCATAGCAGTGTTCCTAGTTGCATCGAAGTTCGAAATAGACCGTCCATATTTTAAGAGCTATGCTGTAAAAGTGTAAACATTTCGACGGCCAACCTAAATATACCAGGCACCAGAGCTTCAGAGCTCATAAAACGTTTACTTTACATCAAGGAGTATTTACATTCCGTTAGCAATTTCATTACAAACGGTACGATAATCTATCTATAAATATAATTTCAATATCAGATAGGCGATCGTTCGGGGTCGTTCGGAATATCGTCTCGTCACTTATTTATGGAAGTCGTTGGGAAGATAAATTATTGTGTTCCACTATTGATGTGTTCGGACGTGTTTACAGAAAGTTTTCCACTACACCGACTTTCATACGGCCGGTAATTGGCCTACTTGGACACATACGTGCGTCCGGCGTCACGTCGTCAAGGCCACTGTAGATCGGTCAACTTGTTTATCTTATGAAAAACAACCGATCAATCTCGCTTTTTAAGGTTCCGTACCAAAATGGTAAAAAGGAATCCTTATGGTGAGATCCGTCTGTCACAGCACTCAAAGCTGGATATATCAAGAACTACTAATGCTATCAATTTGAAATTTAGAATAGTCTTAGATGACGTTAGCCCAACTATTTTTAAATAAGAATATATTTTTTTTCTTTTGCTACAGGGACTGAAAGGTGGTCTTAAAAATTCGAAGTGGGGCTACTAGGGCATGTGGGGTATACATATGTAAGAGCGCTGTTTGCACATTCTCAAACATTTTTTCTTTTTTTTTTAGTCCGCATAGTTTTCGATTGTCCCCCTTGTCTCCAAAGTTTGCCTAGAGAAAAATCTGATATTATTGTATGTGATAGAAGTTTATGTAAAGATTACATGAAAAATAAAACGATGTCTCTACATTAGCTCCATTATCGGTCAAGAAATGGCGCTGACCTAAAACTACAATATTCTATATATCGTAGTGTTAACATTCTCTGACGAATGTAGGCCTCGCCGATGAAAATTTAAAAAAAATTTCACGTTTCACAACACGGAACCCTCGGTGGGCAAGTCCGACTCGCTCTTGACCGGTTTTTTAGGATTGACTGGTAATTACTGTGGCAGAAAGCATTGCTGTCCAAACGAAGGCATTTCAAAAAAAAAACTGCTGTTTCCCGCAATGACGCTATACAGACGCATAAAAAAAATCAAGATTAGCATAGTACGAGTAGGTTACTGGGGTTATATTGCGTGCGTCGCATGTATACTATGGTTTATTCTAAATCTGTACGTAAAATTGTTGTTTAATTAACTAGGCGCCGAAGGTATGGCGTTAATTTTCAAAGTAATATACCTGCCTGTCGTGACTACATGCTTAGCAAATGCTTAGCCACTAAAAATATAATTGCACACATTTGCCTTCAACCGCACACAACTTTATAATTTTATTTTGCTTTACAAATGGTTATAGGATTGACGTGTTCCAAATCTACATTGTGTAACATATTAGTTAGTTAAGTATTTGCTGCAAGCAAATTCTACTGAAGATATGGACGAGATTTTGTAATGATAGTCAGTAATTATTCTGGGGGCTTGGGGCTAAGTAATAACGGCCGCACTGGCAGATCGAGCAGGTTAAGGTGAATGGGTAGTTGAGACCGCGAAATTCAAATTTTCTTACGTTTTTTGCAATTTGCAGGTCAGGTTGTATCTTGATCAAAATGTGATTCGCGACAATAGCAGGTACATAATATGTACCTGCTATTGTCGCGAATCACATTTTTTCAATTCTAATGATTATACTTCTCTAAATACATTATTATGTATTAAGAGAAGTATTATAATCATTAGAATCAATAATACATCTTTCTAAGTTAGATTTCTACCACTAACACTTTTCCATAGAGATTGGTGGTTGGTGGTAGAAATCTAACTTAGAAAGATATATTAATGATTCTAATGATTATAATTCTCTAAATATGTACCTGCTATTGTCGCGAATCACAATTCAAATTTTCTTACGTTTTTTGCAATTTGCAGGTTATGCAAATTGCACAAAACGTAAGAAAATTTGAATTTCGCGGTCTACCACTAATGCTTGCCGCGATTAGTCCGTGGATGAGTGACTATATTTACATACCTTCCGTGCCTCGGAAAGCACGTTAAGCCGTTGGTCGGTCATTCGTGGATCTTTGATAGTCGTTACGTGTAGTCAGAAACCCGAAAGTCTGACAACCAGTGGCGTGCCTAGGGGTCAAAATTAGGGCAAGCCCACAGATTTTCAACGTATAAAAAAAACGCCCAACTGAGGGATTGGCTGATTTTCAGTTATTAATGTTTGTGTTCGAGTTCATTGATTGGTATTTTTTTAATATATTTATTTATTGATAGGTTTAAGTAAGTTTGTTGTTGTGAATTATGATTTTATTAGGGCAAGCCGGGCTTTTCGGCTTCTATAAAGGTACCGCCCCTGCTGACAACCAGTCTTACCAAGGGGTAAAGTGTAATACTGGTATTCAGCTGCATCCGCTTAGACTGGAAGCCGTTGGGGTCAACACAGTTGGGAAATGGCTAGGCAGGTGATGAGTCAGTAAAATGGACGTTATTTGGGAATGCATTGAATGTTAGACAGTAGTGCCCTTAACATGTAACCTACATTTTCAAAGCAGTTGTAGGATTTCTGTTCCGACCTGATTTTAATTAGATTTTAGAAGTGAGTTTGTTTTTGCTGGGAATTGACACTATTGACAGCTCACTCCACGCTCACTTCACCTAAGTTTTTACAAACCTACTTACGGTAATAAAATCATTTATCATTCATTCTCCAGGTAAGCGACGTCCGAGGCTGCGGCTACCACTTGGCCACGATGCTGGGTCTACTGCCAGCGCAGCTCATCAACGTGTACCTCGGTTCCACGCTGCGGTCCATGCACGACGTTCTGCACGAGTCCCATGTCACTGGATACATCGTGTTTGTGTGTCAGGTGAGGCCCACTCTATGTAACAAATTCCTAAAAGTGACAGACAGGCACTTCTTTCGTCACTTTTTCACTTTTTTTCGTCTCGATCATCGGGGTTCTTTATCAGATGATGATGGTGATGATGAAAATATCTAACCAAAGATTTCGTTAAATTCTTCTTCCTTTTTGGACAGACAAATTACGTGTGTCTGTTGAATTTGAGGCTTAAAATAAAGATCTATAAATAGGTGTGCCGAAACCATATACCTAGGTATTATCAATAAGGTAAGCAAGCAATGCCTTTATTTGTTTGCGCGAGCGCATCGTTCATGGCCACTTATTAGGTAGGCAATGACATGTTTATGTCATTGCTATGTTTGTACATCAACGTTATACCTCTATCCTTCCTTATACGTGGACCACTCAGAAACTATTGCGAAAATAAAAAAAAAAGTTCTATAGGTAAATATTTTTCTATTAAATGTTTTCAAAGTACTCTCCACTAGCCTCTATACAAAGTTTCATGCGTCTGAACCGGTTTTCGAAACACTTTTTCCAATCCGCCGCAGACACCTCGTAAAGCATGCTCGAACGCTGACAGCGCATCTTCCGGCGCCGAAAATTGTATCCCTTTGAGCAGATTTTTTGTTTTCGGGAATAAAAAGAAGTCACACGGTGCTAGGTCAAGGCTGTAAGGAGGGTGACCCAGAAGTTTGACCGGCGTGCTGACCAGGAAATCCCTCGTTTTGAGCGCGGTGTGCGAAGGCGCGTTATCGTCGTGGAGCAGTAGATGAAGTGAGTTTGAGGGGAGCTGTCAATATCTAGTGTCAGGTGGTTATTGGTATGACAGTTCACTTTAAGCTCACTTCACCCACATTTTTACAGAATCGACCGGCAGAACACACCCTAATTGGACCCTCCCAAACCTTCACGAGGTCTGCTTGTATTAATCCGAGTACTTAACGCTGGGTAAATAAGCAAAAGGAGAAATAGACTGAAAAATACCATGGGTACCAGTTGTTAGAGAAAGTTCTTGTCTGAACCTTCTGTAAGAAGTACTTTAATACCCAGTTAAACGCGAAAGCTAAACTATAAGTACTTGTCCTTAATTTTAATCATTTTTAGGGTTCCGTACCAAAAGGGTAAAACGAGAGGGTCCGGTACAGACGGATAGCGGAGTCTTGGTAATAGGGATTACTAAGACTCCGCTGTCCGTCTCTCACCAGGCTGTATCTCATGAACCGTGATAGTTAGACAGTTGAAATTTTCACAGATTATGTATTTCTGTTGCCGCTATAACAACAAATACTAAAAACAGAATAAAATAAATATTTAAGAGGGGATCCCATACAACAAACGTCTTTTTTTCGACGTTTTTGCCTTGTGGTACAGAACCCTTCATGTGCGAATCCGACTCGCACTTGGCCAGTTTATCAAAGAACTGCCCTGCCTACAAGTCTACATAAGTAAGTACTCAGGTGCTCTATGTATAGCCAAGACCTTGTCATTTTGTAACATGTTCATTCTATTTAACGAGGTCTAGGTTAAAACAGCAAGGAATAGCTTATTGTGTCAAACAAGCCACGCGTACACAATGCCTGTTCAAAAATGTTTGACAATGTAGACATGTAAATGAACGCGATTTTTGTTTAAGACTAGGTTCCTATAGAAAACTAAGCGGGTACTTTGCCTTGCGTTTTATTTTTAATCCGACTACGTTCCACTTCCTCCACCGGTTCTAGTTTAAAATTCATATTTTCCAACTCCAATGGCAGTGTAGATAGGTATAGTATACATATTGTAATACAAACATTTTATCTGATTTCCTGCGTGTTAGATATCTCTTGATGGATACTAAGTTTTGACTCATTACGCAACATGACAAGACAGGTGTAAAGGCTACAGATAAAGATAAGATTATGTTTTATATTTAGTGTGAAGGCTACAGATAAAGATAAGATTATTTTAGACTTAAAACATCGGAACCACGAACATTTTTTGTCCTAGAACCAAAAAAATCGAAGACTTGTGACATCTGGATGAATGTGATGAACATTAAATGTTGTTGACCATTCAAAATGAAAGCCATTGCTACACATTGTGGTGATTACGAGCGGCTCGTTCTCAAAGGAGGCCTGAGACCCAAAGTCCCTACATTGAAATCATTATCATTTTGAAGCTCGTCAATAAGACATTATTATTTTGACGCCCGGGACTTAAGGGCCTTACTCTCGTTTAGTACCGTAACTCGGTCACTTTATGAAGCTTATAACTCATTAACGGTTTGGTTAGAAGGTCTGTAAAAAATATATGTTTGCTATAGATTCATGTACAGCATTTTTGAAACAGGGTTTTTTCATAAGGCTAATACTTTTGCCTTAAAAAAATATTTACCAAAACGCTATTTTCGCTAACATTTGCTTATAACTTCTAAACGGCTTTGATGTTTGGAAATATTTTTACACTGAAAAATTGGTGGTTAGAGGTACTACATATTTGAAATAGCGTTTTTAAATCAATCAACAGTTGCAAAGACAATGCCCCATTTTGAGATATAGGTTCAGAGGTGCTCTGCGCGGGCGCGGGCGGCAGTCGTGCGTTAGCACTGAGACGGGGTGGCTGTGTCGCTCGCTGCTCCGCCCGGCTATCGATCGACTACGCGCGTTTGGCTGTGTTAGTGCAAATATTTATGAACGAATTGTATCAGTATGCGTTTATAGATTAGCTCGCTGCAGAGGGCCCATTTCTATTGTCCGCATGGACGCTTTATTAGTGGTGCCATTTCTAAATACTTACAGTTTTTTTTTTATATTGTTTATTTTGTAAATATGTATAAGATAATTTGTAAATAAATCAAAATGCCAAAGCAAAGCAAGTCAAGAAAAAAAAGTTTTCTCTACGACGACGTACCGTTTTATAGATATTAGCGAAAAACTCAAAAGTGGGAATTTTTATACCCCCCACTCCGGCTCACCTCCTAGACGCGGGGACTTTTAAAGTGGAGTCATTTTAATAGGTAACATTTGACAATTCATCAAATATTCAACAACGTAACCTTGTAACGGCGGGCATAAAATAACATATTTTTTCGTTTTGTTAGAACTGCACAATTGCTTACCTTTTTTCAATTACGATTACATATTTATTGTAATAATGACCGATACGAGTAATTTTACGATTTGCTTTCATTAATAAACCATTCTAAATATAATAAACAATTTCTGATCTAAAGAACTGAACGTCGTTACAAGGTTACGTCAGTTAACCATTTTTCTTTTTAAACACTAGGGATGTTACTCTAAAAATCGAAAGCTGATAAGTAGAATCGAATACAATGATGACTTGTGAAGAAATATCACCATAAATTAATAACCACGTTGTGATTATAATAAAACATTTATTTATTATTCTTTTAACTAACTAGGTATATAAATACAAAAAATAATCAAATAGAAAAATCATTGATGTTAGGTACAATTTAGGTGGTATGTTGCTGGCAACACCAGTGCCTGTCGATGACGCCATGTCATGTCGCAATTACATGACGCAGTCTTTTGTCGTTGTGCGAAGTGACTGTGCGTTTTTGGTGTGCTCTCTGTTATTTTCTTCTGACCCGGCTTTTTTATTGGACTGATCTTACTGACTACGTTTACCTGGCTGTAAATTGGACTCCGATTGCTTAACGATTAGTAAACAAGAACAACATTACAGTCTTACCATGTCGAAACGGGGGAAAACGCTAAACAGTCAATCTCGCGAACTAGTGGTGAAATTGTACAATTATTTTGAACGTGAATCAATTAACGATGGGCCTCTTTTACCATTGACACAACCGAGAGAACGCGTTGCCGAAGCATTGGAAATAGGGAAGAGGACAGTAACTCAAATTCTGAAAGAGAAATACGGACCATCAGGCTCAGAAGATAATACTTTACGTACACCGAAAAAAAGAAAGAGGGACAAGAAAATTGTTGGCATTGATAATTTTGATGCTGCTGCAATTCGCAACCACATTTATGGATATTACTCGAGAAAAGAATATCCTACACGGGAAAAGCTAATAAGTTCGTTAAAAGACGCAGGCTTATTTTTTGGCGGTAAATCGTCTCTATCAAAGGTTTTGAAATCGATTGGCTTTAGTTTTAAAAAATCTGACAAGCGGAAAATCCTGCTAGAACGCTACGATATTATTTTGAAGAGAGTAACATTCTTACGTCAAGTAAATAAAATTACAGATTGGGACAATGTCGTGTTTATTGACGAAACATGGTTGAATGTGAACCATACGGTTTCGCGGACATGGACCGATGATACAGCGGCGTCCACCTCAAAAGTTCCACCGGGAAAAGGAGCCCGACTTATTATATGTCACGCGGGATCAGCTTCTCAAGGTTTTATTCCAGACTGCCTCCTCGCATTCGCCTCTAAAACTACAAGTGATTACCATGAGGAAATGAACTTTGAAGTTTTTAAAGAGTGGTTTGAGAAGCTGCTAGTCAGCTTAGAAAACCCATCGAAAATTATAATGGACAATGCACCGTATCATTCTGTACAAGTTGATAAACCACCAACTCAAGCAAATAAAAAGCAAGAAATTGTCTCGTGGCTGGTAAGAAATGGTGTGGATGGCAAGTCCAACTTTATTAAAAGTTGAGTTGTTAAATCTAGTAAAAGCAACTAAGCCGTCCAAGCTCCGCTATGTAATCGATGAACTAGCCCTAGAGCATGGACACGAAGTTATTCGATTGCCTCCCTACCATTGCCAGTATAACGCCATCGAGCTTATTTGGGCACAAATAAAGGGTTATGCAGCGCGGAACAATACTGAACCACCCTTCAGTACTGCTAAAATGATGTCTCTGCTAAAAACTGCGTGTGCAGAAGTCACTACAGAAGACTGGAAAAAAGTCGTAGAGAAAACAAAGAAAATAATTTTACAAGATTTTGAACGAGATGTGAGAATAGACAATATTATTGAAAATGAATTAATAATATCTCTGAGTGCTGACAGCAGTGATGAAGATGACAATACTTTTAACAGTTCTGATAGTTCAACTGAATAAATGCAATTTTTTTGTTAAATTGTGTACTTGTCTTATTTTGCTCCTTAAATTTACGAAAATAATAATAATAATGGGACAGGGATTTGCCTGATGATTTTTAAAATTCGCATATGTTTCAAGTCCGTATCGATTCATTCACTTTAATCGATGTTTATAAGCAGGTCACCTCACTATGAGGATAAAACTGACAGACGTCAAATGTTACCTATTAAAATGACTCCACTGTAGTATGTTTACTCCCTAAGCACTCTGAGCAACTTTCTGAAGAAATCGCTCAGGGCCCAGCTCACGCACTCTACACCTCTTTTTGGTTTATTCGTTGAGTGGACTAATAAGTATCTATCTATCTATACTTAATCTTATAAATAAAAATCTTTAAAACTTTATCTAATAAATAAAATTGGAGTGTCTGTTTGTAATATTAAAACAACCGCTTCAGGCCATTTTATTTTGACTGTTTAGAAAATAACTACATACTTACTCACAATAAAAAAAAAATGTTTTCAAATACCTTAATATAAAAATTGAGCATTCTTAGTTGTCAATCTACGAGTAGGTATTTGCATTACTGAGTTTATTGATTACTACCTTCTCATATTCTTGTGCGGATTTATTTCTGTGACTGGGACTTTCACTAGCAGATAGGTGAATAAGGAGTAACTTAGGCTACTTTTATTTTAGAAAAAAAAAAAGAAAATAGGTTCCCACGAAAAAAAATTAAAACCTATGAAATGAAATATTGAATAATATCCGATTCAAATAGGGAGGTTGTATACTACGTTTATTTAGGTACTTAACCAAATGTAAATAAATCATATATAAAGAAACGGAGTATAGTTTTTTTTTATTTTTTATAAGTGGATCCTATACGTGAAGATTCCTTAATTTCCAATGAAATTGATTGGATAAATAATAAAATAATATAGGTTTTTGTTTTAGCCCAAGGAAATCGTTCACCAAATATTGTATATAAAAATGCTAATACGAAAAACTGAAAATAAATAATAATTAAACTAAAATGCAAAAACGATCAAAAAGAACTAAATGGAGAAATATTAGAAGAATTTCAATAAAATTAGCATAGGTATTTCTTTACGTGGCGGTGAATAGACGACTTTTATGTATTTGAGGGGGTGAAGCAGATGAAGTGGGATATGAATTGTCCCCGCCTTCGGCGGGGTGCACCGCGCGGATTTCGTCGATGAGCGACTTCCATTATATTTAGAAGCGTAATTTCGTGACTCGAATAAGATGCACGATTGCCTCCGCGCTCTACTGTCCGGATTCTCACTGCGTAATCACCAGGTTCGAATCTCAGTGGACGGGCATAATCTTTAGTTTTGTTATTTTTTCATTATAATGTACTTATCTTTTGTTTTGTTATTTTTTAATTATAATGCGCATATTTTTATTTTCTTATTTTTAAAATAATTCAATAAGTAATTGTTATTTTAATAAAAACAATCATTTTTATTCCTATAGTTATTTTTCTTCAGAATCTAGAGTAATATAATAAAAATAAAATAAAAACGTCCACCAAGCTTGATTCGGAAAAAATTATATACCTACAGTGTTTTAGAAAAGAGTGTAAGCAATAATAATATAGTCTGAAAATTTTCAAACAAGAAAATCGGCAAAAAGTAAAATAATAATTAAAAAAACATATCAAATAAGAAAATAAAAAAAAACCAAATATGGAAAAGTTTGGATTTGAAGCCGGGCGTTAGTGACTAAACTATAGTGACGTGACGCACGAGACCACTAGACCAATCGAGCTGTTGTAATGTATGTCGAAATTACGCGTCATAATCTGTACAAACAAAATATGGTGTGTACAAAAAAGTAGGTACTTACTTTACAATTTGTTTCGTCGAATAAGATCTCTTTATTGCCTTCCGTTTATTTTCTTGTTGACCATTTTTTATATACTGATAGTACAAACATTTACACCAACAACATAACTTAGAAAAAACTAATCAAAAAATAAAATATAATAAACAGCTTTCATCAACAAACAGATACCAAAGTACGTACCTACACTAGGTACCGACTCGAAATAATTGCAAGACTTCAAAGTATTTTATACGGCTACTCGCTCAACTACATAGCTGCATAGGTACCCAACGCGTCAGTTTTCGCAAATGCGATCATTCTCCTTATCAATTAGAGTCTACGGAACAATTTCTGTGAAAATATTAATTGTAAACGCGATTATGCTCCTTATTCATAGAAGGTAACGGGTCAATTTCCTATGCAAGTATTTTTACTTCCAACTAAGATTGAAAATAATAATTGTAAAACAAAAGAATCTTCGTTTATTTGTGGAATATTTAACATAATTATTGGTTAGCAACTCGGCATTCTTATTCCACGTGTAATACTTAAAAAATATTTTTCATGTTTGATGTGAGACTCGAACCCGAACGTTCGCCATGCGAGGTACAGTGTTAGCCACTTTGGCCACCGTAACGCTTACAAACCTTATTGAAATTTCTAATAACAATCATGTGGCCAATTTGTAGTGTTGTCAAACGTTCTTATAGAAGGTCATTAGTACTAATATTGCTATGCCATAGTTTTGTGAGATTGCTAGTCGACTTCTGACTGTTTTTGTAATATACCGTACCAAAATATTTTTTTTTACAATTTTTGTCTGTCTGTCCGTCTGTCTGTCTGTTTGTTCCCGCTAATCTCTGAAACGGCTGGACCGATTAAGACGGGACTTTCACTAGCAGATAGGTGAATAAGGAGTAACTGTTTGTTTTGTTACTTTTTTTTATATATAACTTGGTTTTTTATTTTGCTGTATTTAGTTTGTGATCTTCCTGTACGAGTCGCAATAAATACTTTTTCTTTCTTTCTTTCTTTTCTTTCTTAGGCTACTTTTATTTTAGAAAAAAAAAAGAAAATAGGTTCCTACGAAAAAAAATTAAAACCAATGAAATGAAATATTGAATAATATCCGATTCAAATAGGGAGGTTGTATTATACTCCGTTTAATTAGGTACGTCCAAATGTAAACAAATCATAATAAAGAAACGGAGTATAGTTATGTTTATAAGTGGATCCTATACGTGAAGATTCCTTAATCTCCATAGAAATTGATTGAATAAATAATATAATAATATAGTGTTTTTGTTTTAGCCCAAGAAAATTGTACACCAAATATTGTATATAAAAAGGCTAATACGAAAAACTAAATATAAATAATAATTAAACTAAAAATGCAAAAACGATCAAAAAGAACTAAATGGAGAAATATTAGAAGAATTTCATTAAACATGCATAGGTATTTCTTTACGCGGAATACAGAATTAATAAGTTATCGTAAGCTCTGCGAACTCAACAATAACTTTTTTCTTAAATTCCACGCGGACGAAGTCGCGGGTAACAGAAGGGAATGGCGGATGCAAGACTGATATATTTTGTACTAAAATATATCAGTCTTGCATCCGCCATTCCCTTCTGGAATCGTAGGCAAAAATGGCGACCTACGTGCGGCATGTCTGCGCCTCTGCATATTCTTTGAATTTCGTTTTAGTGTAGCGCGCCACCGCACGCGTTTTACGTAGGACGCTTAGCTCCGCCCACATGCACAAGGTCAGTGAGCCATCTATACACCTTAAGTTATGACGGCACAATTCACTGTTATGTGCTATCAGTGCTGCTGTGTGATAGCAGCGGTGGCCCAGTGGTAACAGCCGCGACTCACGAGTTGTAGATCGTATGTTCAAACCCACTTTCCTTTGTGTAAATTATTTCGTCACCACTGTTCTCAACCCGGTGAAGTGAAACATCGTGAGAACCACAAATTCGAAGACGTGACATCTACCAACCCGCACTGCGCCCTCGTAGTGGATTACGGCCCAGTCCCTCTCACAGCCTGAGAGGAGGCCTGGAGGCCTGTGTCCCAGCAGTGGGAACACTTAGGCTGATTATGCTATGTGCTATCGTGAACGCAATAAGGAACAAGGGGCATACAAACAGGCCCCTCCACGTCCGCTAGTTTATTGCGTAACAAATTGATATCAAACGTTATTTTTATCGCACATAAACGCAATAGAGATATCTGCCGTTTGAACTGGAGGCCTAAAATACATCTCTCCCAAGACAGAGATGCAATCTAACATCAGAGGTGGAATTAAGGAATCATGTGAGCTTTCCAAAAGCCACTGCAATAAATTCTCAAAGGGCAGTCCGCTCTGGACAGAGAGAGGTGGAAGGAGAGCAGTGAAGCATTTGGCCAGCAGTGGGACATCAATGGCCAGTATAAAAAAAGATGAATTGCTATCCTAAAATTACATCAGTACCCATACTCATTAAAACCGTAACAGCATAATAACGCTACTTGGCGTCTGGTATTTCCGTATCGTTGACCTTATAAATGCATAAACCGAGAATCTAATCCTTATAAAGTAACCCCAACTCTTAGGAGTTAAAGGTATACCTGTCGGAACAGAGGAGCTATGTGGTTGGCCACATACAGCTACCCTGTTCCGATACACTTCACCTTTGGAGGTGAGCCACAAAGGTCAGCGTTGAATAAATTATGACCATAATATGCTAGGTGTCTACAAGTTCCACGTAAGGGTTGAGTTAATATTACATATTATGCATTCGTAGACTTTATTTTTGTTTGTCCTTCGTCAAATATTTCTCCAAGGTCTCGACCATACAGTATGATGTCGCAAAAAGTAATCGCTTTTTAATTTTGTCTCTAGGAGATTGGCAGTAGCAATATCTCATGTGTCATGTAACAAAATTGCCAATCGGCATATTATTATCAACTGATGTCGGAACTTTCGCTTCAAAATTACATAATAACCATGTCAATCTGTAAATTGTTACTTACTGTTTATTTTAACGTGGCAGTTACGGTAACCGCTACAGTAAACAGGGATAATTTATAAGTTATAAAAATTTCCCATAATGCAATATTCTCAGTCTGAGGAAACTGAATTGGTTTTCTAGAACCAAAAGTTCAAAGACATGTGACATTACCAAACGGCACTGAGCCAGTGTGGTGGATTACACCCCAGTCCTTCTCGAAGAGAGGAGACCTGTGTAATGTACCTGTATCCCAGCAGTGGGGGCATTATAGACTGATTATGAATATGCTATCCAGTTTTCCCAAAACAATGCTTATGTACACTTTGTTTCTCAATATTCTTCATTCACTTTGTAAAAATGATTTTTCACGTGGGACAATCCCACATTATCATTATAGTTACTGGCGATAGGAAAAATATTATGTGTAAGGTAAAAGATAAAAATAACTGGAAATCATTTCTGATTCACACAAACATGTTGTTCAAAACAGCATTGATATTTAGACCGCATTCCGAATTAGCTATAATCGCTCACAGCACTCACATCATCTCACATGCGTTCCGATTTAGATATTACGATTATGAGAGCTGTCAACAATTCGGGGCGCTCGTGAACGCGCTCACAGTGCTTACTCAATGTAAAAACGATATTATTACAGTATTTCTTTGTATAAATACCAAATTTCTTCTTCTTTGGTAAGGTGGTGGCGACTGTCAGCCAGAAGCACAATTTCGAAAATGCCACATTATTTTAATTGAAAGATGATGCAACTCAAAACAAAACACACACTGACACATCCTCACACATCCACTGTAATTTTTGACAGTGCTCACGGTGATATTATTCTAAAGGCTCCTTCAAACAGGCGCGACACGACACGCGACACAAAGGCACCGCAAGTCGCGCAACGAGCGGTGCCTTTGTGTCGCGCGCGATTATATCGCGTTTCGCGCCTGTTTGTAGGAGCCTTAAGGCATGGTCGCGGTCGGCGTTATCGCAAGATGGCGCATGTCATGACGTCATCTATGACGATTCACGGGACATCGTTATCGCGCTCACGCTAATTCGGTACGGATTTAAGCACGCTCAAATCGATTATTTCCCAACTCGGAACGCAGGGTTATAAAGTTTAGTGTATTAATAAAGATCTAGCGTGAACTTGCAACGAAGATGCGTGTACTATTTATATCACTAGGTCTTGAATTTGAGTCAATGTCATCAAAGAACTGACGATTTTCCACTCCGCTCCTCTCGGTACGTTTTGCTTTATTATTCCATTGTTGTTGGTGATGTATGGTTTTCCCTGTACAGTTAATGGTTACCTTACAGGGGCGAAGGTACCATACAACTCGATTCCTACCGGCTTCCCTTTGAAAAATGGCACAGGCAGTATTCTATATAGACAAATAATATAATCATATTAAAGATATCTGCTCCGGCTTACCTCTTACAATAATTGACGCTTCGCTACTGTTCCTTATATGTACAACTACGTCAAGTTTATTGAGCTTTTCCATCTTCCCAATGGTGCCACCATTTGGCAGATTGGTACACCTGTGCCTAGCCATCGATCAATATATTATTGATCGAAGCCATTAAGGGAAACAAGGCGTGATATTATTCTACATCAACTTTAGAAAGATCTAGCTCCTATATAATACTCCATTCGTCTCTAGGTTGATGGGAAGCCGACCTAGACTTGTGGAAAGGTTAAACGTATAATGATTATACTACAAAAAAGAGCATTGTGTTGACGATAAACGATTATCTTATCCAGTTATCCTTCGATTGGTTCTAAGTGAATGTTTGTCATCATCTTCAAATACTTCTCTATGTCCAGCATTTATATCCCGATTACCCGAGTTACGATCTTTGGTTGAAACAAATTTCGAAAAAAATGTTTTCCCAAATTTTGGGTCGCTTTCTGTAAAGGCGTGGCGCTATACTAAGCAGCGTGATCCAGAGGGGCAATTTCTATTTCTTCAATCTATCAAAAATATTTCTAATTTCCCTACATTTTTGACATTGACTGTGGCTGTGATGAGACTGCGACTAGATTTTGAACGTTTTAAATAGCGAGAATTGACCTTCAGATGTGACACGCCATTCCTGGTATTCTGTTTCCGTTTTCCCTTTCGTTCTTACGTGCTACAGATATGAGATAAGGTCAAGAATCTCGGCAAAGTCATGGCAACAAGTAACAAGTTTTTCCCCGTTTACACACGTTATCACCAGCGTAAGGCTGCGGCGAATCGACACTTGACTCTTATCGCTCTAGCGATAACTATCTAACGCAAACCCCAAATTTGTTTGCGGACCTTGCAAATGTACTTATAATGTGAACCAGGAAAACATAGTGAAAATATTGGCATTGGTTTTGGGCAGTTGGGCTTAGAATGTGTCCTGAAATTCCAAAATTAGCTTAAGCTCCTCATGCATATAGGAGCAAGTGAGAACTGTGTGTAAACAAGCATAGACTGAAAACTTGGAGATGTTGTGGCTTCGTAGACTTAATGATTATTAATGATATTTTCATAACGCAAGCGTAGCTGGAGGGAAATTGGAGAGGCTTATGTCCAGCAGTGGACTGTAGGCTGATGATGATGATGAAGCGAAGCTGAGCAAGCACTAGTTCAAAATTGTGCACGTACGTCCTCATAGTGCGCGTTTCTGCCTTGTTGTTACCAATGAGATTACTTATAAGAAGTAGTTCAACTAGTCAATTATGAGAGGGGCAATTCTCGTAATTTCAAGAACGTTCACAGTCTGATTTCAGTCTCAATCTGTCAAAAATACCTTTATTTTCCCTACATTTTTGACAAGTTTTTGACATTGATTGATCAGAAGGCGCATCGTTAATTCGTTAACAGTAATTAGTGGGGCAGTAGTAGCATGCATTTTAACAATGAAGTGAATGACCGGTTATTCCCGTGACCCAAGGACTAGCTTTTACCTTGCCCAGAGGATAAGTATTGTATTGCCATACAACGTGGCAATGTCGCCAGTCTCTTGGGTATATACCATACCAGTCGACAGCGATGCGGAGGAATATTTCGACGACATATTTTAGTTTGTTAATCATTTTATTTAGGTTAGGATATTATATTTTTATTTTAATAGTTTGTTAGTGCATTTACTATTAGAATTTTGTCCATTAAATAAATTAATGTATATATTTTCATTTATATAATGTACGAGTACGTCTTACGTCATTCAATTGATGTAAATATTGCCATTCTCAAATATAATAATGAACTTTAACACTGTATATTTTTACTGCCGACAAAACAATAGTATGATGTCAAAATGACACAATAGCAATTTTTTTCCTAACCTCAGTCATTTAATTACTTCTCATTATTTCGATGGCCTTATGAGTAGGGGAAGACCAAAGAAACGATGGATGGACTGTGTGAATGATTATATGGTTAGCAAGGGGGTGGCGAGATGACGACTAATAGAGAAGTATGGAAGAAAACGACACATTGTGCCGACCCCAAATAAATTGGGATAGGGGCAGGAGAACGATAGAAAAATATATAGAAGTACAGACGCCAGGACATCTAGCTACCCGAAACTGTCAAATTCTCCCAATCAACTTTGAACCTTATGCTTTAGCGATAAAGTTGAAAATCTATTAAAGAAATTTGACAGATTGTAGTAGCTTGATGTGCTGGCGTCTGTACACTAGGTAGGTACTGCACATACTACGTTACGTTACTGCATTTTACATAATAGTGATTACTGAGTAGCATGTTATGTTATCAGCATAGGAAGCAGTAATTGCTAATTTTCTTTTATTGCCGTATTGAATGGTACTACTCAGTACTCAGCATGATAAGAATCTATTATTAGGTAAACTCAAGATAACTCTATCGATTTTCTTTGCGCAAACCTTGTTAGTTTCGTAAAGATATTTAATGCTGCACATAATCAGCCTATAATGTTTCTACTACTGGAACACAGGTTTCCTCTCTGTGAGAGTCAGGGAGTGGGCCGTAATCCACCACGCAGGCCCAATGCGGTTTGGTAGACGTCACATGTCTTCGTATTTTTTGTTTTTTTTCCTCACGATGTTTTCCTTCACCGTTTTGAGAGCAGTTGTGATGAAATAATATACACAAAGTAAAGCGCCTGTCAGCAAGAGACAGGAAAAAATGGAAAGACTGAAGGGAGACCCTGCAGTGGGACATAACAGGCTCATAATAATAATAAAGCGCCTGTCAGGATTCGAACATACGAACTACAATTCGTAAGTCGCTGCCGTTTCCACTCGACCACCACTGCTCACATAAAATAAACAAATGGGTCATCGACTTCACATCAATGTAATTGATCAACCGGCAAACGTCTCAGAGCAATAAAGTCAATCGATATTTGGATTATTTATTTATAACTAGCGTATAATGTTCCCACTGCTGGGGCACAGCCCACAGGCCTCCTTTCTTCGAGAGGAAATGGGCTGTATATGTGTGGGAATTCGTGACCGAAAATAACAGAACAATGAACCTTAACTATAAATAGCAAATGGGTACAATACAAGATAACTAAACATAATAGAGCAATGAATAGAAAAATGAACATTCTTAACAACTATGCAAGGGATGGGTACGTAAGACACAGTCCCCACATATGTAATCGACCACGCGGGTCCAGTGCGGATTGGTAGATGTCACATGTCTTCGAATTTTTGGTTCTATGACATGCCGATATTTTGGTCTCCTCACGATGTTTTCCTTCGCCGTTTTGAGACAGTGGTGATGGAAGAAAAGCGCCTGTTTGGGTTCGAACCCACGACCTAGAAACTCGTGAGCGTTACCATCTGGGCCAGCACTGCTCTATTGTTGGATTATTTGTCTTATATTACTAACTTATGTTACTTTCTTACTTAGAGGGGCTCATAGCTAACTAATTAGTTAGCTATGAGCACGGGTCGATCGATCAGGTTAGGCTACGCTTGCCGTGATGGATGGGTGACTATCTTTACATACCGTAACCCCTCCGTGCCTCGGAAAGCACGTTAAGCCGTTGGTCCCGGCTGTGATTCGTAATCTTTAACAATCGTTACGGGGAAAGTCTGACAACCATGTCTTAAGAGACTGAACCAGTAACTGAGTTGTGGAAGGGAGATAGGCAGTCGCTCCATGTAAAATACTGGTATTCGGCTGTATCTGGTAAGACTGGAAGCCGACCCCAACATAGTTACTTTCTTACTTAAAGTTAATTCCTACGGATTTTGAAACTATTGCCGTTAAGTACTTCTCCGCATCTTTCGATGCAGGAAAATTACTGACAGGCAATTCTATCAGCCTTTTTCCTCATCGTTTTATTATGCGACTCATACGTACACGTGTTTATCTTTTTAGGTCCGACTACCACATCCTCATATGATTCAGTACAACTAAAGACCTTCGCACACTCAATCAACTCGAAGTACTCGACCCAACCCAACTTTCTTATCAGCGTCAACAATTCATCAACTCAGCGTTCACCAGTCGTTCATGTATCGTAAAAGAGTACAGCCGGTCTATTCTATAAAATCTCAACGTGAAACCTTAGGTGAAGTGAGCTATTATTCCACCTGCACGCGTAGCATGTCCACCATAGAAACGGGTTTTTCACTGACATGACATTACGATTTTGAACCATTTCAAAGATGATTTTATAAATGAAAACTACTAAATTTGGGAAAAATAAAAATACGGGTGCCTTATTTTTACATCTAAATTCAATTTTACATTATAATTTTTAGACCTTTGTATCCTGCTTATGCGTATATATGATGTCGGTTCATTCATATCGAAAAATAAGGGCTTGAAAGTTTGTATGAAATGCCGTACGGCGTAAACGCTCTTAAGCATGGCGATGACGAGAAGTAATGTTTCTACTCTTCAGTCGACAAAAGTCTACAATGTCAAACATGACGACCAATTTTTCTCTACTTTTGACCCTTTCTCAACAAGTGTTGAAGAGTCTACATCACATTGGACTTGGAGAAGAATCATATTGATTTTAACATTTGTTCCTCGTTGCCATGCAAAGAATTAATGTCTTTGTCTTCATGGAAACGCGAATCTACGGGTCGCACCCTGCCTGGGCGGAAAAGATGTCAAGTTGGATAAATAGAAGATAAAATGGACTTACCTACATATAATTGGCGAAATGTTGGTGTACTTTGGGTACTTTTATGTACTTTGGTTTCGAGGTGTGGAAGGCTTTAAAAGTAGGTTACCACTAGTACAATAATATTCAAGTATCCAACTAAGAGGTTGCGTGCAGTACTTACATCATAATGTTTTACAGTCAGTTGACTTAAGTCGCCCTTCGCTTGAAGTTGACTTGCCTTGCCTTTAATTATGTATTAACCCACCCAGTTTAGATGGGTTGTATTATTTATGAGATAAAAGAGGGCGTTTTTATTTAAAGATATGCTTGTTCTTTTCCTTTGTTGTAGCGTTGTAACATCTGGGAAAATCAGGCACCGTTTGACAAAGAATCTAGCTGTATAGTTTATAAGGCTTTTTTTTCAGTATGGGAAATCATCAAATGACCCCTCCCGCTCTGGGTGGAGCGGAAGGGAGTATCAGACTCTAACTGACTAAAACCCACCCGTGTTCCTTCCTTAGCCCTTTATGTTCCGGGCCAGCGGTAACCCTTTCGGACAATCCCGCTGACCATAGTTTATAAGGCTGGTGTCCACAACTCCAGGTCCAAGCTCGTATTTTGCGTACGGGATAAACCCCTTTATTCATAATCTTAATTGCTTATAGTTAAGTAGTGATTAGCGACTATTTGACCATACATTTTTGACGTTTGAACGTCACTTAACTTTGATCATCGTTTATGAAATATATACCCCAAAGTATCTATTGACTAAACCGATTTTTCTTATTTAATATGAACAAATACAATTCCAGATCCTGATCGGCATAACGTTGATGGTGTGGGTGGTGCAGAAAGCCCGCAAGGAGCTCACGATAGCCATCATGGCCGCGGAACTGGGCCGCGAGACGATATCCACCTCCAGCAGTTCGTCCATCAGCTAGCCCACAGCCAGGGCTTCCACCGACCTGGACAGCGTCTCCGAGGGTCACTCCAGCTAGGACTGGCCCTGGACCGACGCCTGCTTCCCACACTCGTCCGAAGCCCGCGAAGAAACTTTCGTATGAACTAAAGGGTTAGTTACAACCCTGTGATATTATATTTAATCGCCATGTTACCTCCAAGAGGATTATTTTATAACTGTTTCACTGATATGAGGTAGATGTTGATATTTATAAGACTTTCCTTGTATTATAATGGTTGCCTACATAGGTGAGTTATAGATAGGTATGTGATGGTAACAATGAATCTCGCTCAGCAAGGACTGTGACTGACGCGTGTTGAATATTAACGTTTGACGGTTTGACACGGCTGTCAAGTCAAGCGTTTTTGAACGCTTCGGTAATGAATGAGGCAAAGTTTTATCTGGGATGAGTCAACAAATCCGTGTTTGAATTGTAGACGGATTTATCGCGTTTATGTGAGTCCATAAAGTTAACGATTGTACTCAGATAGTGAAGCGAACGTCACCCTGACATTTAAGTGTCAAAAAACGGCGCGAATCAAGTTTTACTCGTTCTGTTTACTGTCAATCCTGTCTCGACTGTTAGCGAATTGCAAAGAATAGAGAATAGAACGCGTTGCTTATGAACATGAATCGCCTCGGAAAGAGTTTAGACTTGAAAATACGTTAAATTACTATATTTAGTTTTCGACTTATAATAAATAATAGTAATTGGCAAAAAAAAATATTGTTTGGCTTAGATTATGAATACCAAAAAAAATATAAATACATATAAGTATTGGAGAATGTTAAAAATTTATTCGTTTAAAAACGTGTTTATATTTTGGGTAAATAAACTTTGAGCTGCGTGTGTAATGATTATTGAAATAAATTTATATTATATTAAATTATTATTTGAAATAACTTGTCAAGTCTAGATTATTTATGATTTTAGCCAATCATATAGTGATGCACTTTATGAAAAGAAAACACAATGTTTTCTGATTCCAAACATTTGGAACAGATCCAATAATGCCAGCTTATTGTGAACAAGGTGACTTTAATTTGGGACGAAATAAATTTATCGTGAAAATAGGATTAAACAATAAACGTTTTGGACTGAGGACTTACAAATAGTAGGTACAGTAGGTACAATACAGGACTTTACGTGCTAGAAACTTGCATAGAAATGTGCAAGTAACTTGTAGCCATTGTGTTATTCACCAATCAGAAAATGTTAGTAAAAAAATCTTAATTCACTATTGTCTGTAAATCTGTAATTTGGTCTTGGGTACAATCGCCGTCAAACATGTTCTTGCGGCTTCCTACAGCGCGTGATTTTACGGACGAGTAAGTATAGACATTCCAATAGCGAATTTTGACTGTATAGCTTTCCACATAAAGATCAAAATCAAAGTTGGGACATTACGACCCACATCATGCTATTTTGATCTTTATGTTTTTGGTAATCCATTATAAATTCGCTCTTTGAATGGGCGTGCGCATCTGTGGAATCACGCAACGTCGAAAGCCGGCTTTAGAGGTAATTAACAAAAATAATTCTCAAAAATGCTCAATCCGCTAACTACAAATGAATAGCAGAAGCAGTTGTTCCAATATTATCAATTGATAATTACTCTGATAACAAGCGTGAAGGTCAGGACAAGGTCTGTTCACGACGGAACCAAATAGCTTAAGTGAGTTGCACATTTAATTATGTACTCTACGGTGTCTATATAGAATCCTTTTTAAAGTAAAACGCTAGCTGAACAGATAAATGGAGATACCTCATTCCTTTATGCCCACGGGATGTTACACACGTATGTTTAGGATATTATTCATATGATGGCAATTAACACTGCACTGATAAGCCTATATAATATAGATCGCTGTTTCAAACTCGATCGAAACAAAATTGGTCCCGGCTCTCATTCGTGGATCTTTGACAGTCGTTACGGGTCGTCAGAAGCCCGAAAGTCTGACAACCAGTCTTACCAAGGGGTTTCGTATTATCCATGGGTTGTGGAGGTCAGATAGGCAGTCGCTCCATGTAAAATACTGGTACTCAGCTGCATCCGGTTAGACTGGAAGCCGACCCCAACATAAATAGTTGGGAAAAGGCTAGGTAGATGCTGATGACTCATCGGAATTAGATATCTCCGTTAATCTTTTTCTACTCTATAATACTTTAAGGAAAGCTAATTAATCTATGAAATGTACATAGCCGGTAGATTTTCCAGTTAAGTACACCAGATGATTTATTTTTCAACGATTTTTTCAGCAAATAAAATACTTTTCGGAATTTATATTGGTAAGTAGTTTAATGTTAAAGTTGTTGCCAAATTTTATCGCAGGCAAACGAGTTTAGCTTTTTTTATTACTTTTTTTTTATATGGGGACGTCAGTAGGTGCGTTGAGCGATTTTTGGGAGCGATGTTATGTGTTTTAATGTTAACAGTATGTCTGTAGGTCTGCATGGTTTAAATTTTACCTTTGATACAAAATTAAAAAAACTGGCCAAGTGCGAGTCGGACTCGCACACGAAGGGTTCCGTACCACAAGGCAAAAACGCCGAAAAAAACACGTTTGTTGTATGGAAGCCCCTCTTAAATATTTATTTTATTCTGTTTTTAGTATTGGTTGTTATAGCGGCAACAGAAATACATCATCTGTGAAAATTTCAACTGTCTAGCTATCACGGTTCATGACATACAGCCTGGTGACAGACAGACAGATAGACTGACAGTGGAGTCTTGAAACAGGGTCCCGTTTTTACCCTTTGGGTACGGAACCCTAAAAACTATCCATAATTTATCATGTTTAGTTTTTTTCGTGGCCTAGTTTTTGATGACTCGCTTCTGCCCGCAACTTCGTCTGCGATGCAACCCATCCTGTTGCATCGCATCGCCTGCCCGCGCTAGTGTTCGTTTTCGCTTAGCGTTCTTTTTAATCAAATGCGAAAAGAATCTTTTAAATCTGACTGGTAGTTCCGGAGATGTACCTCCTACATACAAACTTACAAACAAACAAATACCTCTTTATAAAATTATTATAGGTAGATAATTACCACAGTTTTCTGAACTTTTAAGGAGTGGTTAACTGAACTAATTTCTTCGCTGTGTGTACAATTCTCACGAGGCGTTCGTGTGTGCAAACAGGCATTATGTGTTCTGTGAAACGAACTACATTCTTACTTATTGCTAATTAAGGAAATTAATCGAAGCGTTAAGTTATTTTTTAACCCTCTTTTATATTCTTTTGTTTTGCAAGTAATTTTACGCACTTACTGGGTTTTTCCAAAACCATGTGAAAATATTTCTAAATGGTTCTGTTATTGCTAATTGCATCTTCGAATTCCAAATAAAACTCCATTCATTTTGGTTTTGTCCAATTTCCTGTAAATTAAGAATAATTTCGAGTTAGATTCGCCTCAGTGTGCGGCTTAGCAGCGCACGGGTTTAACTCAAGCTAACTTTAAATTTATGATTGAATTTCAGTTAAAACATTTCTTTAATGAAAACATGACATGATTTATGGTGATTTAACTTCATTTAGTACCTACATACGCCAGCACATCAAGCTACTACCATCTGTCAAATTTATTTAATATACAGGATGTTTGGTAGAAGGACCGACACAATTTTCTTAGGGATAGGAAGTGTCATATTATCCTAGTTTTCACCCCTAACACCCGTCTTAAGTGTCACGGTAGGTAATTGAGATAATAATAATATGTTTCTTTCTTGATCACCCGAAATACCGTTACAGCTTTATACATATGTGGTTGTAATAGAGCGCAATAATTTTTGGTGTTATCTGCAATGTACATTTATGTACAATTGGTTCTAAAAAATGACTTGGATGGTACCAAAGTCGTAAATTGTAAAGGAACGAAAACTTTCAATTTAAAAATTCATAATAAAAATGAAAAATAAAACAATTTTGTGCTAGCAAATGCCATCCCCAAATCCTCAAAAAATTGTGTCGGTCCTTCTACCAAACACCCTGTATTCTCTAATTTATAGCTACAGTATAAGGTTCAAGGTTGATTGGGAAAATTTGACAGTTTCAGGTTAAAGTTACCTCCAAACCGAACAATAAACCGCTAGTATTAAAAAAAATACTCCAAATTAAATCATGAAACTGCATAACAACTGAACTAAATATAAAGCAGGTACTATGTTTCTTATTTTTTTTCAAATTACCATTATTTTCACTGTAAAAAGCAAATACCTAAACTATTGGTGCTGCCTGCCGCCCAGCACCGCACTCTGTCTCTCTCTCACTCAGTCCGCGAGCAGTATCGTGCGAGCGAGATGCAGAGTGAATTTTAGCTGACGTATGGGCTCTTAACCAGGAAAATACATTAACACGCGTACCTAGGTAGGTACCGTATTATTTAGCCGATCTCCTTCGTGGATCTAATAGCGTGACTTGCGTGTTCCGACCACTAACAATATAACAATTTGCATTATTTCACTTCATAATATCCCTTTTTAAGTGTACACGAATAAACTTAATCGATCTTTCTATGGTTAATTCGTGGACTCATTTAGTAAAATTTTGTATAAAAAGTTTTAACAATTCCAGTTTATTTCGGTGTCTGAACTGTCTGATAGTGGTAACTGATAATTCAACAAATAAAAACGCTAAACTCTTTTGTTTGTGACAGTACGCATTGTACACGTAAACTTTCAATGTTTATTACAATTAATTTGTGAACTCATTTAGTCATATCTATATGACTATCTATACTGATAATAAAATTGAAGAGTTTGTTTGATCGCGCTAATCTCTGCAACTGTCAGTCGCATTTGATAAATTATTTTTGCATTAGATAGCCCAATTTACATCACGCTAGTGCACTTAGGAGTCGTGCAGAAACAAAAAAAAGTCAGAAAGGACGCTGAGCGGAAACGAAGTAATAGTCTGGGCAGACGATGCAATGCGACGAGGTGTGGCGTGGGGTCAAGAAATTTCCAATATTCAATTTTAAAATACCAGTTTATTTTTGTGTCTGATAAGTGAACAAATGGAAACGCTAAACTCTTTTGCTTGCGACAATACACGTTATTTTAATGCCAATGCAATGTATTGTATATAACTAGTGCCACACTACAAAAAAAAAAAAAAAAAATGTATTAGTAAAAAGTATTTGGCATTTTATTCTTATGAAGACGAGACTAAACTATCGTCGCGAACATGTTGAGGATGTAAAGTATTAAGTGTTCGTATTGTTATAAACATGTTTGGTACATCGTCGGTAGCGTGGCTATTTAATACATATTATAAATACTCCATTTTTTATAACATTAGACAAATAACGGTTATAACCCTTTGGTTATTTCGATATAAATGTATTATAAGCTCCGTGATTTCACGATAAATACAAAGCAATGTACAATGTAATCTATTTACCATATACAATAGGTAGGTACATTGAAAAAATAACTTTTCAATTGCAGTAATTTCAACAATATTGCACAATAACTGTCAATATTTGGCTAAATACTAACAGCCGCACAGGTCGATCGATCAGGTTAAGCTACGCTTGCCGCGGCTGGTCTGTGGATGGGTGACTTACTTACCGAGACTACGTGCCTCGGAAAGCACGTTAAGCCGTTGGTCCCGGCTGTCATTCATGGATCTTTTACAGTCGTTACGGGTCGTTAGAAGTCCGAAAGTCTGGCAACCAGCCTTACCACGGGTATCGTATTACCCAGTAACTGGGTTATGGAGGTCAGATAGGCAGTCGCTCCATGTAAAATACTGGTATTTAGCTGCATCCGATTAGACTGGAAGCCGACCCCAAAATAGTTAGGAAAAAGGCTAGCTAGGCAGATGATGAACTCATTATTTGACCGTTATTTGTCTAATGCTATAATAGAGTGTGGGAATTCGTGACCGCCCGACTGGTAATAGAACAGAAGTGAGTTGTAAATAAGTAACGATTTATTTATTACGATATCAAGTAACTAAAGCTAGTAGTTACACTTGACACGAATAGGTATAATTAAATAATGTTACATGAAGAGTAAAACTAATAGAAACACGAAGCTCGAAGCTCGCCGTAAACTATTACGGCGAGCTTCGGCGAGTAAAATATGATCGGGGGTCAGAGAGGACCTCGCACGATCGTAGTTCAGCACAGACTGAAGGTCCGAACCAAAACTCTCCCAAATCTGCCGTTCACTACACAAAGGACGCGGCAAATCCACATCTGCCTTTTAAAAGTATAATAAAACACGAGAAATGCAGATGGGTACAATACAAGACAACTAAAAATAACAGAACAATGAACCTTAAAAGTAAAGAATCATGAAAGACAATAATAGTACCTATAACTTAAATCGCTTGCAGATGTTCAACGTGGGAAAAACACAAAAATGAAACATTCTAAAAATTATTACAATAAGTTCTTCTATACAATACTACATTCTTAAAACTATGCAAGGGATGGGTACGTAAGACACAGTCCCCACAGTACCCCCCTACCAGTGATAAAGATCATGAAACACCTGCCTGATAGTAATCAGGAAATTTAACTCGCCTACCAGAACGGCGAGGAATATGCTTGCCAGGCCAACTTAGGTTCCAGTGAGTCGGAACCGGTTGCCGTATAGTTCACGGTGAGTCGGAACTGTCTGTGAAGATGTCCCCAGTGAGTCGGGGTGGCGCGGGCGCTGCGTTATGCTCCAGTGCGTCGGATGTGGTACAGCGACCAGAACGGCGAGGAATATGCTTGCCAGGCCAACTTAGGTCCCAGTGAGCCGGAACCGGTTGCCGCATAGTTCACGGTGAGTCGGAACTGTCTGCAAAGATGTCCCCAGTGAGTCGGGGTGGCGCGGGCGCTGCGTTATGCTCCAGTGCGTCGGATGTGGTACAGCGCCGGGTTGAGGCTGGCTGCTGCGTCGACCAGGAGAGGAATTGAGCTCTTCTTGTTGACCGGCCGAAAGTGCAGTGTGCTGTGCCGAGGTTGCTGATGAGGCTGAGGGTGATGACCAGGTATGCGCGGTCGCTGCATGCTGGTGGTCAGGACACCCGTTGAAGCCGTGGGAGCTGGCTGGCTGGGAATGCGCGTCATCCGCCGCTAGTGACTCCCGCTGGATCGCTCGCCATTTTAACGCGTACTTTGATTTAGCACTCGCGAAACTCTTTACGCACTGTCACGAACTCACGCTATTGATAGTTTTGATCACGTCGGGTTCACCACTGTGCGGAATTCGTGACCGCCCGACTGGTAATAGAACAGAAGTGAGTTGTAAATAAGTAACGATTTATTTATTACGATATCAAGTAACTAAAGCTAGTAGTTACACTTGACACGAAAAGGTATAATTAAATAATGTTACATGAAGAGTAAAACTAATAGAAACACGAAGCTCGAAGCTCGCCGTAAACTATTACGGCGAGCTTCGGCGAGTAAAATATGATCGGGGGTCAGAGAGGACCTCGCACGATCGTAGTTCAGCACAGACTGAAGGTCCGAACCAAAACTCTCCCAAATCTGCCGTTCACTACACAAAGGACGCGGCAAATCCACATCTGCCTTTTAAAAGTATAATAAAACACGAGAAATGCAGATGGGTACAATACAAGACAACTAAAAATAACAGAACAATGAACCTTAAAAGTAAAGAATCATGAAAGACAATAATAGTACCTATAACTTAAATCGCTTGCAGATGTTCAACGTGGGAAAAACACAAAAATGAAACATTCTAAAAATTATTACAATAAGTTCTTCTATACAATACTACATTCTTAAAACTATGCAAGGGATGGGTACGTAAGACACAGTCCCCACAAGAGTATACATACTCTATTGTATAGTTTCTATGTTTAAAGTCTAGCCACCACCAATATTTTAACCATTATAAACGTTTTTCCTTAAAAACGTTCTTTTTACTTGATGAACTTTTAGGAATTATAAAGAAATTCTTACCTACTTATGATTATGAATGGGTTTGCTTGTGTTTACTGAAACTAATCGAAATTTTATTTGCAATAATCAAATGAGATGGAAATTAAAATGGTAAATTGAGATTATGATCTCGAAAGGGGACTGGGCGGAAGGCATATGGCCTTATGGCGATATGGTTATGGTCTTTGCGTAGGGAAACCTCATAATGTATCAATACTCTTAACGAAACCGAGACTCACTTGTTCGTCTCGTTATAATGAATTTTTATTGTACTGGACCGTACCTGGGAATCATCTGGTTGCGGAAACATAGAAAGAACTAAGCTTTATTTGACGTTTTTCTACGAAAACGTGCTTTAAATGTTATAACTTAACTTAAAATATTCCTACGATACCTGTACAGTTCTATGCACCCATAAGCACAATGTTTTGCGTGTGTTACACTGTGTACATAACTACCCGCAACTTTCACAACATAAGTCTGTTCCCAGTAATAATCTTTTCACAAAGTTACTTAGTTTGACGTGCAAAATGCTTAGATGACGGCTTTGTATTGGATCTTTTTACACCCTGTAAGAAATTTATCTTCGGTTAAAAAAAAAACTTGTTCAATACGTTTTGACCGCGGAGGTAACATTTTACTATGAAACAGTAGAATTTTTAATAATGACTGACGAAAAATTTCTACGCTAGGTCTAGGATAATATTATGTTGAATTCATGGTTGCAGTTTGCGCACTGGTTAAAAATTTGTTCTGAATAAGGTTTTCCTACAGAAATACCCATAACTCTATTGCTATTGATCCATAGACCACTTCCCATACAAATGTGCCCAGTCTCCTTTTAGTGTTTGTTTTAGAACTTATTTGTTTGTAAATCTTCTTTTTGACTACATTGTGTCTTGTGATATTTTTGTGTTCACTCTTTTTGTAACTATATCAAGTCAAACTTATAATGACTAAATATCTTCGATACTTCATGTAACAAGCATTACTTTTCAATATAAACCTGTAAGTACCACAATAATTGCTATTAACAGGGTCAAATTAAATTAGTAAATTAGTTAGCGATACTGTGAACACTATAAAATAAAAACAAAAAGATTTGATGTTTTTTTTTAGGGTTCTACGACCGCTGGTTGTTTTATGCCGTGAAGTATGAGTTTAGAAAATCTCTTTTCGTGTTGAGATATCGAAACCATCACGTCCGCGGAGTTTCGCTAGATAATTTTATTTGACCCTGTATTTCAACATAAAAGTCGATTAATATAATATACCCATGTATTTTGTACGAAAATAAACCATTATAAATAAAATTATTCTTCCTAGCTAACCTAAAGACTGATTTTTGTTTCAATTTTCTTTTCTACTACCCATCAATTGTGTTTGGCAAAGAATATTAGAATTATGTAATAGATTTTAAATTTTGTATTTTATTTGGGACAAATTCTCTACTGTTAGCCCAATGCGAAATTTCAATTTGTAACTATATTTAATAACTTTGTATCACTCTCATTGTAGACTGTAGTGATAGAATCAGTAACCCTTGTGTAAATCAAATAATATGTATTTGTATAGCTATGTTAAAATGATCAATTTCTTGTAACCCTGATGAAGATGGTCAAAAAATTGATTATTATTCAGTTTACTTGTGTAACTTTTTTTTTAAATTAATTTATTAATTTTATGTTAATTTTAACTCTCCTAACATTGAATAGTGCCATTTATTTATTTATTTAAAAATACATTAGTTTGCTTAGTCCTTGTCTTAGTCACACTAACTTTGACCCCGTGACGGCATCGCCTGTTGGATTTTCAACTCGGCGATTCAAAACGGCGATAAGCAGAGTGTCAAAAATCCAGTGCGTGAATAAAAAGTGCCGCGGGACAAAAGGCACCAGTGCGAATCTGGGTTTAGTCCTAGTTTCTTGGATATTCGTGTAAATACCTCGTCCGGACATGCACGAACGGACTAATGGTGTTTTTACACAGCGCAACGCAAGCACCTTAAAGGTATTTGCATACCTGATAAGTATTGTATTTTTTAAGGTTAATAAATACAATATTACGTATGCAAACACCTGCATATGTACGCAGGTGCCTGAAATTGGTATGTCTACAAGTACTAGACTATCCGAAACTTTTGAGCACCTGTACAGATTCTACCTTCTACCTTTATAAAAGTTCAGTTCAAAGTATAAAGGCAAAGTATTTATTTTACACTATTTTTGTGTTAACTCATACAGTCATACCGCTTTTAATTTATTGTTTGTTTCTTAATAATGACCTGTGCCAAATTATTTTAAAATTAATTTTGGCTAATATTATTTTTGTAATTTCTCTTCTTGTAGCTACTTGGGTCTTAGCCAAAATATTTCAAGGATTCCATTAAATATTTTAGAGTGGATGGAAGACATGTTAAAAAATTGCTAATCGGGGTGGTTAGCTTGATTTATATTTCCAATATCCCTTAGTGCTAGATTTCCCTACTTATTGTATCTATGTATAATAAAGGCCTTTGAAGGTCCGTGGCACACCTGCCCGCCATTTAGATTTATTTCAAAATGGTGGCCAGGTTTCATGCGTGGCCGTCATTTCGAAAAAAATACAACGTGGTGTGACAGTAGTGTATGCCAGGCTCCATACAAAAATCTTCAATCCCCTTTAAAATTCGGTTAGATCGAAATTAACACATTTCACTTTTCTCAGTTGTAAAATAAAGCCAGTTACTCAACATCGATTTCGCTCTAACCATATAGAATTAATAACTTCTTCAAACATTTTTTATACTTTATTAAATCTTTATAAAGATGTGATGCTTGATACCTATGCTCAGAATCTTCGAAATTATTTCACTATTTTTATAATAAAAATCTTAATACTTATTGTAGTCTAAAAATAATGCATTTATTGTTAACGAATTTATTTTGTGTTACTTTATTAATAAATCCCACTGTTATTATTTTTAATACTTGTTGTAAAGTACGTAGCGAATCACTTCGATATTGTACAATATGAAATGGTTAATACATAATATAATAAAAAGGAGCCTTATACTAGATGTAATAAAACATTCTCTTTATTCTGTGGTTTTATTTGAGGTATTTTTTCATTAGCCATTATTATCCCACTGCTGGGCAAAGGCCTCCCTACTTATTTTTCACCCCTCTCTGTCCAGAGCTGCCAAGGACCGATCTTTATTAAAGGAGTCCCACACCCTAATTACGTAACGCACTACTAATCACAATCTAAATCACTTTGAAGGATTTTGCTAATCCATTGATTCATATATTCGAAAAATTTGTCTGTTAAAGAGCGTAAATAACGCAATGGATGTTGTTGAACTGTCAAAATGAAACCCATTGCTACTGATAGTGTGTGTGTACGTAATTACTACGCAGTTCTTCCCACCATCTCCGTCTGGGCCTGCCGAGATGGCTGGACTCACTGGGTCGTAAGGTTGAGGTATGCTCATTCCAAATCATGACCGCGCCACATTAGCGTTTATTAACATAAACAACACGCCTGTATTCCCTGAAGGGTTAAGCAGAGCTGTACCTATAAATAATAGTACAGCCATATTTCGCCCGTTATGCCCGGAATACACATGCCTGCAACTTGTACAAAAGTATGCAAGTAGCTTGCATGCCGGCCGTGAGCAACAACATCATAACAACTTCTGATTGGTGAATACCATAGTGGCATGCAAGCTATTTCCATATTTTTATGCAAGTTACAGTCATGTGTATTCCAGGCTTTACAGGGGCGAGTCCATTTCCATCAATCGCATAAATCCAGACTTCGGGCTGCTACTGAGAAATTCCAGATGAAAAACAACACTGACCCGACAATCAAATCAAAAATTAATCAAAATGCGCAAAACGCCACACGCGTAGCCATGTATCATGGTAAAGGTTCCCCAGAGGTGGTGCATGCTGGCCAGTTGGCCACTGACCTGTATTGTACAAGTACACGTACTTGTATGATAGAGGTCAGTGATGCTGGCCGAAGGTGGTATGGTACCTGGTAACTTATATTAAGAGGCGTCTGCCAGCCCTTTGCTTGCGGCTAGTGAAAGTACAAGAGTTGAATTCAGGGATTAACATCGCGCCATTAGTTCAGGTTTCGGCAACGAGCCAAAAAAACTTTGTCAAAATGTGAAAATCAAAGCAGGCTTCGGTCAGTGGGTCGTTTTAGGGGCGGATTTCTTCTTTTTTTTGGTTTAGTCTGGAGCTTATTATAACGAATAGAGCACCTATAGGTAAAAGAACTTGAACTCAAATTATTCATTGCATCGAAAAGATACGCAATAAACAAAACTTTACTTGTTAGTTTCTTGGCGACAAAAAAGTACTAACTATCAAGTAAAGTCTGTTTCACGAAAGAAGAGAGAGTTGTTATAGGAATGTTGCTAACAATTTAATAATAATTAGTTCCATTTATTGCCGCAGAACTTCTTTCTTGGGACGGACTCTACCTACTACACTAGTAAGACGCAATTTTTTAGCCTAGCAAGTCAAGTAAATTATTCTAGGCATTTCTGAACGAAAAATAATAATAATATCATCGTTTCTGATCGTGTTCGCTAACTGTCATTTTTCATTATCATGGCGGAGGACGAGGATGGTGTTTCGAATAAGAATTCGCCTCAAAATACGAATAACGGAGGACCCTTGCAGGAAAACGAACAAAATGCAGCGAAACCAGACTTAGGTATCGAAGAAGCAAAGTACAATAGTAATGAAAATGGTGGCGCATCGCTTACGGAGGCGAAAAGTTCTTCTTCCAGTGAGTTTACGAAGTTGTTTTTTGTCCTAAATATAAAGGCATTCCTCGTCGACTGTTCGTTTTTCTTGCAGAGTCTACGGGGGCGACGCGGAAAGATGAGAACCCGTTTTCGTTTCGGCATTTTTTGAAGCGGGATCTCTCGTTACCGGGTAACTCGACGTACGAAAACACAGGCGCCCGTCCGAAAGTGTACGCGAACACCGTACAGCACTCGCCGACCAAGATAGACGTTCACGCAGACTCGAGGCGGGACAAGCCCCGCTCGAGCGACTCCCAAGCCAAAGAAAAGACTAGCGACGGCAGCAGCCATCGTATAAGTGACAACACATCCTCAAGTAGTTCCGTAGAAATACCTTTTAGTGTAGTGGATAACTCTGATTCTAAGCATAACTTTTACACGGACAATCATGACGTGCCCTTTTATCATAGACCAAATTTGGCTTCGGAGCCTCTAGGAATGCCCTCGTTGCCAGATTTTGTGCAGGACCACATATTAGTGGAGCAGGCATATTTGAACTTTAATGGTCCAATATCTGTTGATTTGGATCACCTACCGGACTTTACATTTAATACTAGTTTCAATGCGGGATCCTCTTCCTCTTTGGGTAGGAGGAATAACAGTAATTATGGTGGAAGGGGTTATGATTATGAAGCATACATGGGAGCGGCATCGACATCTGACGCTGGCCAGGCCGGCAGTGGGATGCCGCTGGACTTGCCAGCAGGCTCTGAGGCGGCAGGTCCTGCCCTTCCCTTGGACCTGCCCCCACACTTGAGCCTAGATCTGACGGAGTCTGTGAACCCTGCAGACAGGAGGAATGTGTCTCCAAGAAACACTTTCCCCTTGGATCTCCCTCCCAATGCTGGTGAGTTCAATCTTATTTTAATAAAATATACTACTTTTGTTATATCCATAATGTTGCATTAGAATGTTTAGTAACTTAATCGGTAGGTAACACCGGCTGGTGTCTGCAACTCCAAGTCAATGTGCGTATTTTGCATACAGGTGGGAAAATCAATCATTCAATCCACCCCAGGTTTAGTAACTTGTAGGGGCAATGATGACTGGATTGATTCCTCATTTGGATAGTTAAGGTCTGCTGGGGAAATGCATTGTTCAGTTATCTACGTTACCAGTTCACCAAGAGTGATTGAAAATTGGGTTTAAGTTTGTGTGTTGCGCTCACTTCGTTTTCGCTTAGCATTCTTTCTGACTTGTCATAGCGTGATGTTAATTAACCTATAGCCTTTCTCATGAATTGGCCTATCAAATGCAAAAAGAATTTTTCAAATCCAACTGGTAGTTCCAGAGATTACACCCTACATACAAACTTACAAATAAACAAACAAATTTTTGCCCTTTATAATATTAGTATAGTATAGATTTACTATTTAAGTTGTTCAGCTATCCTGAAACAGATACATGAAACTGTAAACTTTTTCAAATCTATTTTTAAACAGTTATAATAAGCTTTTTTCCACGACTTAAACAGCATGATTTGGTAAAAGCATTCATCTTTCATAAAGTGTGTGTATGTTGTATGTCTGAGGGTTCAAACTATCATTTTACGAAATTCTATTGTAATCGGTTTAGCAGTTTATACATTAAAATTTAAAATGTTACGGCATGTAATGGCTTTTATAATTTGTGACACCAAACATTTTGTTTACGGAAAATAATTAACTAAGTACTGTGTTGACTTTGACAAATAAGGTCATTGGTATAAATTGAAAGGAAATAGTGGCGCTGTTTATGTAAAATGTTGATGGTTAAATTGTTGATCCTAGTGGCTAGTGGCGAAGTAATAACAACCACACGGGTCGATTGATCAGGTTAAGCCACGCTTGGTGCGGTTGGTCCGTAGATGGGACCATCTATACATAATAATATCATCAAGACCCTCCGTGTCTCGGAAAGCATGTTAGTTAATTAAGCCATTGGTCACAGCTGTCATTCGAAGATCTTTGGCAGTCGTTACGGGTCGTCAGAAGGCTGAAAGTCTGACAACCAGCCTTACCAAGGGGTATCGTATTACTCAGTAACTGGGTTGTGGAGGTCAGATAGGCAGTCGCTCCATGTAAAATATTGGTATTCAGCTGAATCCGGTTAGACTGGTAGCCGACCCGAACATAGTTGGGAAAAGGCTAGACAGATGAGTTTGTTGATCCTGTTGAATTTTGGTCACGCTTTTTCTTCTGTTCCATTTACAGGCAAACATATTGTAATAGATCAATTAGCATATAATACGGTATAATGTTATTCATTAATCGGTGGTTCATTTCACTTGACCTTCGACTGGTATTCGTACAATGCTGACAAATAAATTAACATGGATAATAATTATATTTCGTACGTAACATCATGGCTGTATTTAGTGTAAAGTCCACACATTTCTCCAGAATTTTATCAATTCCATGTATGAAAAAATCCACTCACAAACCACTAGCTTTGCCCGCAACATCACTTGCGCGGAGGTTGGAGGTTAACTCATGGGATAGTATTACGGGATATCCTCCAGGTCTCTCTGTGTGCCAAATTTCATCGAAATCCGTTCAGGCGTGAAAAGGCAACAGACAGTCACTTTCGCATTTGTAACATAGTCCTTCAGACCGTATTTAGGCCATGGCAGCCAGTCTCAACGGAGACTAACCTTCGGCGCGGGAGATATTATAGTGCACAAGTGTGCGCGCATACACAGTGCACTCCCTCTTCCTTCACTCTCATAGTCCGATGGGACGGCAATCCGCCAAGACCTGAGAGAGATTAAGCGCAGGACCAACGGCTTAACGTGCTTTCCGAGGCACGGGGGTATCTCACCGCCAACTTCCAAACTCGGGGCTGTTTCTAAGAAATTCCTAATGGAAAACCCAATAACACTGGCGGATCTGGGAATCGAACCCAGAACCCGACGCTCAGTTCGCATATGTAATTATTAAGTACTAGCAGCACCCCGCGGCTTCACCCGCATAAGTGTCAATCCCGTGGGAATATCGGGATAAAAAGTATCAAAGTCAAAGTGAAATCATTTATTTCAAATAGACACATTGAAGGCACTTTTGAACGTCAAAACTTACAGTAAAATTGAATTGATTCTAGTCGCCCCTTCCAAAAGGTAGTTTTCGTATGGAGAAGGATGGGCAAGAAACTCCACCGTTACTCTTTTAAAATGTTTTACAAGGTTTTGTATACATAATATAATTAATATATAATATCCTATGTCCTTTCCCGGGACTCAAACTATCTCTATACCAAATTTCATCTAAATCGGTGTAGCGGTTTAAGCGTGAAGAGGTAACAGACAGACAGACAGACACACACACTTTCACATTTATAATATTCGTTGAATAGGTAGTTTCTGGTATAACATAGAGTGGTACAACACACGACAGTTTGAATGAAAAAGTGCTGTTGCAACATGTGGTTGAGATCAAATAGTACAGAATGCAATAATTAGGATCGACTGAACTAGGGGACTACTCAAACGGAATCGTACTCAGTGACGTGCTTCCCGCGCAGGATAAACGGACTATTAAACTTAAATTATCCCTTCTCCCCTTACACAGTTTTTGTACCAGCTGTTTGTTTAAAACGTTGAAATAGATAAAAGAAAAAAAACAAGTCGCACCTAGTTGACAGTTCATTTCCTGTAGCTGCAAAAAGTTGTCTGTTTAACTTTGTTTTTTGGGAGAAAAAGTATTTTGTTTTTAACTAGTTTCCCGATTCGATTTGTGTACGAATTTTTACTTTGATTATCATGATGATCTGCGCATATTATAGGTTTCTTAGCGATCAATAGATTTAGATACAAAGAAAAAGTATTTATTGGGAGTCGCACAGGAATATCAGAAACTAAACTAAACACACTCATAGAATTCATAAAAGAACATTTCATGACTGAGTTCATTGCAAAATTGCAACAGCGGGACCGGATTCGAACTCACGTCCCTGCCAATCTGTACTTTAACCACTACACTATTGCCGCCTCATTTCATCATTTTTGTATAGGTACTCTGTTTCCAAACCCGGTTATCAAAATCTAAAGTTATTATCAAAGTATGGCTAACCTCGTTTTTACGTAGGGTAAGGTTTGATTTCCAGGCCGGTCTACGCGTTACTAGGTATTCCATCAGGAATTTCCCAGAAGCAGTCACTGAGTCTCTCCTGACCAGATAGGAATACAGGCGTGATATCAATCATTTTAACATATAAAATTATGTGATGTTATGTAGTAGGAATGTATTTCAGGAGCGGAGTCCATGTGTCTGCCGGACTTCTTGCCGGTGCACCCCGGCCGCACGTCGCCGGAGCCCGAGCATCAGGACGAGCAGATGCAGCAGATCATGGCTGAGCTGGAACGGACCAGGTTTGTGCTACCATGTTCGAAGATTACTCTTATTTATATTGTGTTAATGGTAAGTCAGCATTGGTACCCAGGTACTTTCATAATCACCCTATAATGTTCGCATTGCTTGGACACAGGCCTCCTCTCTGTGAGACGGAGTGGGCCATAAACCACCACTCGGGCCCAGTGCGGGTTGGTGGATGTCACATGTCCTCGAATTTGTGGCTTCTAGAATGTTTTCCTTCACCGTTTTTGAGAGCAGTGGTGATGAGAGGTACACAAAGTAAAGTAGGAGCAGTTTTGGCCCAGCGGTATCACCTGCAGTGCATTAAAAATCCAGTGAGCAAAAAAAAATATCGCCTGTGGGGGCGGCGGCTCATACTTACCTTATTTTCAGTATAAACGGTACTTTTACTCTACGTCTCTACAAGACGTTACATTGTTATCGTCATTACATACATTACGTATTTCTTATTTTGTTGTATCAATATATAATTAACTTACAACTGACCTTTACCTTGAATCACAATTTATGTTTTTAACAATTGTATGTACTTACAAAGCCTTATGGTGAAAATAGATATACCCTTTCATATACAATACAAGCAGGATTTATTCATAGATAATGATTAAAGTTAAGTTAAGGGGGAAGCGCTAAGGTAGCCCGCGAAATTCAAATTTTCTTACGTTTTTTGCAATTTGCTGGTCGGTATTAAGTTGTACGTTGATTAATATATGAATCGCGGTCGTAACTAACATGTTTTTACAGAATTATAATCATTAAAGTCATCAACACACCTCTCTAAGACCACGTAAGTCCGAAGAATGATAATTTCATGAAACAGTTATTCTTAGGACTTACGTGGTCTTAGAGAGATGTGTTGATGACTTTAATGATTATAATTCTGTAAATACATGTTAGTTACGGCCGCGATTCATATATAAATTAACGTACAACTTAAGAGCTGGATCTACGCCATTGACCTTGGTCATGTGGGCGTTACCAAGACAAAGCCCCCGCGCGCGCCTCCCCCATCCCTAACAATAATTTCGTGCAACGCGAATATAATTTTGTGCTACAATGTTGCACCGCAGCGCCCGGCGCCCGGCCCCCGCCGCCCGCCGCCCGGCCCCCGCCGCCCGCCGCATGCTATCTATCGCTATCGCTTCCAGTATCTGTATCTAATACAGAGGTGTAAAACCTTTTGAATGTCCAATACCGAAAGCAAGGGAAAATATAATTATGTATATTGTATAATTTATAGTTTTTTTTTGTATTAACATTAATTTTAGTTTTTCTGTAAATGAATGAGCTTTAGTATTATATATTTTAGTTTATATATTCGTATATTGTATGATAACTACATACATATACATACTGTGGGGCGAGATGGAAAGAGAAGTAGTCACCTCCTTCTGCGAAGCAGTCATGCTAGCGAAGAAGGAGGCAGAACGTGTGAGGGAGAGGCCTCCGGTGTCGTACACTCATTGATAATAGTTTGGCAATAGGTACCTAACCGTACAATGATTGTATTGTAATTAACTGGTGATAAAATTTAATAAAAATATTTTGGAACAAAATATAACATGGTGTAAAAATTATTGGAATCGCATATCCTAAAAATAATGTTGTAGATATCTACATAATTAAATTTTGTAAAAATAAAGTTGACAAAATGTTTAACATCCATGTTCGTTACTTTCATACTTTTTGTTGACATAGTTTTACGTTCATTCATAATACCGAAATATCAACGATAATAGTGCCCTTCAAAACATTTTTGTGTGACAATGGCGGATTGGCGGTGGCTAGCGGCTTCTACAAAGGCAGACAATACGAACAGAAAAATAGAACGTTTCTTCCGTCGAAATAGAGTTCATTATTAGTTGCGAGGTGCTCTTTTCTATGAAAATGTTGAACCGAAATAAGACCTTATTTTTATAAAGTTAACCGTGTAATTCGATTGTGCATCGGATTCTCAGAATAATTTTAGCAATCTGCATACTTACCTAGTTTAGATTTTTTTTTATTTTTCAAAGTCCTAATTTGCTTATAGAGTCTATATATACCGTATACTTACTAATTTTGTGTATACCTACTTTAAAAGTTATTCCAATTCTATAAGTATGGTATCAACTAAATTTTGAAGGACAGTGCAATTTTTTTCATTACCTAACAAGTACATAAAATATTATAAGCTTAGTGTTTTATTCTTTGTAATCTCCTCGTGTAGGTATGCTATTTTCAATAAGAATTAACGACAACTAGTAATTATTATTTACAACGTTATACCTAATTAAACACTAAAATAACCTAATATTTACACACACTATATATAAAACCAAAAAAATTCTAATTGGTTGGGCTACCGACAAAAATTTTGTTTCTTTCTTTCTTTTTAAAGAAAACGTTGCCCCACACTAGGAATTACTACTGTACCGTGGGTGCGTTTACAAACATTTAAATTCACATACACAAACAGCCAGACCCGGAACAACTACCTGTAGGCAATACAAATATTTGTTCCGTGTGGGAATCGAACCCGCGACACGCAGCGCAGCAGTCAATCGCTCAGCCACTGCGCCAACCGTGTCGTCAAAGTGTGTTTGCGGAGAAAAGTGTCACAGGTCCGTTTAGCACAGCGTCTCGTCCCGCACTGATTTATTGGGCGCCGGAGGGGTGGCTACGCGATTTGCGAGTAGCGATTACGTAAAAAAATTAATATTAAATAATTAAGAAAGTTATTGGCAAAAATAAGCCGAAGGTCCCCTCGGCATTACTTAATATAATATATTGGTGGCAATTAAAAGATCCTGTGATTGATATTTTAGGAGAAAAATGGTAGTAAGTTACAAAAACAGAGGTCACTTTGCGTATTTATTTATGATATTTCAAATATATTTTTATTTTTTTTGAATCGAAGAGGACATGCTTTATATTGTGTAGATTAATATATATTTTTTTGAAAAAAATTCTTGTAAGGGTTACGGAAAAAAATGGTTCTAATGTATCCTAAATGAAGCCCAATTCACATATATCCACGCCTTAATACTGACCAGCAAATTGCAAAAAACCTAAAAAAAATTGAATTTCGCGGGCTACCCTGGCGCTTTCGCCTTAAGACGTTTAAACGTCAAAAATGTATGATTAAACAGTCGCTAACAATTACTTAACTATATGCAACGTTTATAAATAAAGGACAGTGTCAGTGACAGCTAGCAACAAGCCGAAATCTACTCTGAAACATGTATTTTAATTTTGGAATGGAGAACCACACGCGCATTGTAACGCAAGCACAAGTGTGCTTAGATACTTGTGTAGGTAACGGGACGTGTGACGCGGGGATCTTAGATAGAAAATTGATCGCTGTATACAAATACTAGCTTCTGCTCGCGACTTCGTCTGCGTGAAATCTTTTGTGCCCCCGACCCACCCCGTCGCATCGTTCACTTCGTTTTCATTTAGCGTTCTTTTTGCTCGACACCTAAATTGCTAGCGTCGTGTTAATTGCTTGCTCGAGAATTGGGCTATCTAATGCAAAAATATTTTTTCAAATCCGACTGGCAGTTCCAGAGATTAGCACGTTCAAACAAACAAACTCTTCGGCTTTATTATTAATATTAGTATACATTTTAGGTAGTAAAGAAACCTATGCTCAGACTTCGGAAGCGTATTGGTTTATATATTTTGTAACAGTTCAATACGACGGATGTTCGTTTGGTATAAGTATTCCGTTCATATGCTCAATATTATTCGTGACATGAAACCGCCATTTCCTAACCACGTGATATGATTGCTAATGTCTGTCTGTCGTATTGGCCACCTGTATGCGTATATTATGTTTAATGCTTTCTTATCTATGTAATAAAAATGAAATGTTGTACGTTGGTAAGCGCATCGCTTGAGATCAGCTGGACCTATTTGTTTAATTTTGTTTTTAACATGTTCGTAATATCCCGATTAGGTTTTTTTTTAGGAAAAATTGTCCGGAAAATTGGATAACTCGCCAAAAACTGAAAGGCTTTTTTCTATACAGGGTTAAACTAATTAGCTAACGATACTCTGCAGACCTGATGGGTATCGGTAAATTGAACGTTTGACAAAAAAAAATTTGGGAAGTAGCTTTTTCATATCAACTGGAAAAACTGGCCAAGTGCAAGTCCGCACGAAGGGTTCCGTACCACAAGGCAAAAACGCCGGAAAAAACACGTTCGTTGTATGGGAGCCCCCTTTAAATACTTATTTTATTCTGTTTTTAGTATTTGTTGTTATAGTGGCAAGTAACAGAAATACATCATCTGTGAAAATTTCAACTGTCAAACTATCACGGTTCATGAGATACAGCCTGGTGACAGAAGGACAGTGGAGCCTTAGTAATAGGGTCCCATTTTTATCCTTTGGGTACGGAACCCTAAAAATAACATTGGCCTACTGTGGTTCTTTTGCCACCCATCCTATAGGAACCGTAGGTACATTTTACCGGGGTAAAAAGTAGTCTAGATATCACCCTCTGGCCTATAAACTATCTTTTCATTATGCAACGAACTCTTGTGCAAAATTGCTTGCTTCTAGACCCAGCGGTTTATTTAATTTTATTAATTTTAATAAAAACTTACAGCTAATACATTCGAGTAGTCAGAAGTAATATGTAGAAGAAAACCAATTACAAGTATCCACTTTTATAAAAGACCGTACTTCGTCTATCATTGAATGAATGTTTTTAAGATTTTTATTAAGTAAATTATACACACAAACCGTCCTGAATAAATTCTCTAAATGATCGTGACTGCCGCATCAAGATACATTGTGTAGTTTAGAAGAACTAAGTGGGCACTCAGACACGAAAAATAGCTTTGTTGTATACTAACCCCCCCCCCCCCCCCCTAAACTAGAGTGCTCCAAGGATCTGTTGGTGCCTGAATGACATTGACCACCCGCCCCCTTTGTTAGTAAACATTTGTGAAATGTTATTTGAAATGTATTCTAAAAACAAGATGGCGGCGTTAGTTCCGATTTTGGTCACGCGCAATTGTAGCACTCTATTAATGGCCAATAGAGAGGGCTATGCTTAGAGTTTCTCTGTATGATCGATTAAAGAGACCCACAGGAGTAGGTATCTGCCAAGGTAACCGACATAGCCCGAATAATTGCCAAACTAAGTTAAGTGGCAGTGGGAAGCTCACATTGCTCGCAGAACAGATGGCCAATGGGGCCGAAAGGTTCGGAAGTGGCGACCCCGTACCGGTGGAAGTAGCGTTGGAAGGCCTCCAACAATGCCGCCTCTGTACTTTTATGTGCTTGAAGTATTAAATAAATAATGTGGATCGTTGACTGCCGTCGATGGCCGCAGGAATCCGTGGGATGCGAGATGCAGAATCGGTCGATGTGACGACGTTTGGGAAGGACGGCTTGGAGGGACGTCCAGCAGTAGAAGTCTTTCGGCTGACATGATGATGACTCTATTTATAGATTTTCCTTTTCATCTTACCACCTGCAGATGTGAATTATTCGCGGAGCGCTCTCGTCGCTCTCGCGTGGAGGAAGAGCTGTCGCAGGCTCGCTCCAGCAACGCCTTGCTTCGAGCCGAGGCCGCGGCCGCGCGCGCCGCCGAGGCACAGCTGCGCGCGCGCCGCGTGGACGCGCGCCGCACGGAGCGGGACTTCGCCGGACAGCTCGACGCCGCCACGGAGCGGGCCGAGAGCAGTCTCACTGATGCCGCGGTTAGTAACTCACAACTCAAAGCATTTATTTCAATTTAATCAATTACAGGCACTTTTTATTTGAATTGTCAATCAGACGAAAACAAGAAGCAGAAGAAGGGCAAGAAACTCCATGGACAATAATTTAAATTAAAATATTGGTTACATCATTCATATTGGAATTATACATGTGAGAACGATGTAAGAAGACGTGTACGTTAAAGTAACACTCATGGCAGCTATTAAAACAATCAGTATCATCATCTACCTAACCACCGCCCCGCCCGACCCTTGCGCCGTTGAGCCTGTAGCTTTTAAATGTGTCCCTAAATATTCTCGAACAAATCCGGTCTGTCTCTTGCTGCCCTCCTCCAGCGACGCCCTAAGCCGAGGTGGGTACCCGACAGGGAGTGCCCTAAACGTGTAGTCGCTTAATTTATTGGTTTTTCGGTTAAGCAGCTGACATTCTTCTAGGTTGACTAGGTAGAAGTCCGTCCTAAAAAAAAAAAACTGCCTAGCCTTTTCTCAACTATGTTGGGATCGGCTTCCAGGCTAACCATACAGATGCAGCTAAATATATATGTCAGACTTTCGGGCTTTTGACTCTTTAGAAATTTAACGGAAATAAATGTTTACAGACTCGAGCGGCAGAGGCTGAATCAACGATAGCTAGATTGAAGAATCAAATTAAGAAATTGAAGGTTAGTCCATTCTCGATTTGTCATGAAATCTAGACTCTTTCTGGTAATGCTTGTATACAGGGTCTAATTAAATTAGCTAGCTAAACTTAGCAGACGTGATGGTATCAATATCTAAACATGATAAAACAAAATGTTAATTAATTTGAGGAATTTAATTTTTGGTATCTTTGACAGCTGGTAGAGTAGTTACTTGAAATATCAGTTTAAACATCAGTTTTTGTTTTTTTTGTAAACTTCATAGAAGTGAAGGGTAACACGACAAAACAAAAATAATAGTATATTTCATTACAAGTGCGGAAAGGTTGTCATTGCAAAGAGTTCCGACAAATGTCTACCCGAGCCGAGGCGCAGCCGAAGGCGAGGGTTGACAGTCGGAACAAGTTGCAACGACGGTTTCGCACGTGTACTGAACGACTATTTTTAATACAGTTGCGAAAAAATTAAAAAATGAAGCGAAAACATTCTCAAAGAAAACTCGTAAAAAAAATTCTGAAAAATGGCGCCAACCGTAGAATATAAGCAGAGATTTTTTTTTCTTCACCCATTCTGGTAGGCAAAGGGAACTATGCCCATACAGCCAAGTCTTCAGTAGAATTTTTTTATTGATATGAAATGAAAATGAAATTTAATGAGATGAAATGAAACCTAACCTAACTCATTCAATCAAATCATTAAATCTGATATTGAAACAAATTAGTAGCTTCTTTTTAGAAATATACGTATTTGCATGAATCATAAAAACTTCTATGATTTTTTTTAGTAAAAACTTCATGGTTGGTTTTTCTTTTTAATAGACATTATTTTGACAGTTGGGAAAGAGAACGCACGAGTTCGGGAAAGGTAAAAAAAGCACGAGTATGTAATAGCCCACATCTCGAACGCTATACGTCCCTGCAATACGCCACTTTTTGAGCAACTGTATTAAAAACTTATTTTCTCAACTCATGCTTCAAGTAACTTACACTACCAGCGGTTGTTGACCTCAAAAAAAATCATCAACTTTTTACATTTATTTTATTGTGTTTAGATTGAATTCAGATAAAGTCAAAGCATTTATTTCAAATAGGCACATAAAAGGCACTTACGAACGCCAAAAATTACAATAAAATAGAATTGATTTTAGTCGCCCATTCCAAAAGGTAGTTTTCGTATGGAGAAGAATGGGCAAGAAACTCTACCATTACTCTTTTAAAATGTTTTACAATATCTTGCATACATTAATTAATTATACAGGGTGTTTAGCGCATCGCCCGCCAAATGGAACCGGCCGAAAGGAGAAGCCATTTGCCACCTCTCAAGGCCCAGCGACTCACTCCTTGCTACACCGGTTCCCCTATCCCCTTACCAATAACGACTGCGAAGTTTTACTAGCTCAATGAAATTTACCCTGTATATTATATAACTTTGCGTTGGTAACATGAATATTTTTTTTAATGCTTGGTTATTGCTCACGATCCACGAACTTTTGCATATTATAATTTAATGGTTTTTTTTTATATCGGGCTCAACGTATTCAGAGTACTTAATAATCTTTAAAATCATTATTAATTCATGTTTATTTTTGATCGTCAAGTAACCTAGCTTAAATATGGTGTGTCGTCAGGAGGAGCTGTCGTCGTCCCAGCAGGAGACGCGCGCACTGCGCGGCGTGCAGGGCGCGGCGGCGGCCGGCCTGCGCCGCGCCGCGAGCGCCGCCGAGGGCTCGCTGCGGTGAGCACGCCGCGATACTTACCTTAACCTCACTTACAACCTGGACACGACGCTTGGAAGGCAACATTGACTAAGCGACATCGGGCTAACTTTACAGGAGAAGAAAAAAAAAGTGAGCCGTCACGGGACGCCTGGCAGATGTGAAACATTGCGCATGGCGACGCGTCGCCACACAGTACACAAGACTGTGACTGTATATATACACCATCATATAGCGTGGCGACGCGTCGCCACGGCATGCGTCGCCACGCCAGAAATTTGTTTTACGGGCGGCTATAGACGTTTCACATCAAAAATCTGATGATAAAATAAAATTTCAAAAACAGTAAGAATTACGCCTGTGGGAAATTCAAAATTTGATTTATAACAATAGAAAAAGTAATTGTGTCTCCTTAGGCACAGTTAAGCTCGTAGGATGATTACAAGAATTCATATGATTTTTTTTTTCTGAAAAGATAAACTTTAAACTGTCCTCCTGTAAAGTTAGCGCAATGTCGCTTAGTCAATTTTGCATTTCAAGCACCCATATGCAAATGGCGACGTCAAAAATATGACGCGTCAACACACGAGTTTAATGAAAGAAAGAAAGAAAATACATTTATTTAGCACAAACTAATGGCCAAATACTCAAACGCAACTCAATTTTAAGTCCCCTTTAAGTATTATGCTGTTTCTGTCACTATCAGGTGTATTGTAGTGACAGAAATACATTTAAGCACACCTTAAAGTTAAGTGTCGTTTGAAAATTCGGGGGTAAGAGACACACAAAGGGACATTGTCCAAAATAAAAACCGACGTTTTCGTAAGGTGATCGTACTATAATCATTTGCAGGTCGAGTAGACAGTAATAGCTACCCTGCACACGGTTCAAAATCGTTTGACACTTCATATTGTGTCGAATATTGAGAGCATTGTTAGAAGTTCAGATGCTCCTACTACTGCTTCAATTCAGAATCTCAGCTAATTTAAATTCATTGCCACTTACTCAACTATCCACTTTAACTTTATGTAGTCTATCGGCCGAACCTACACCTTACCTATAAAATCACCAGTTTTAGCATTTTGGTGGTAGAAAAACCCTATCTACCTCTGGTTTTAACATTCCAATAATCTATATCAGTAGCAATCTGTATGATTATATGACACTGGCAATTAGTGATAATACTGGCTACCATCAGTAGCGATCTGTCTATAACTAAAAATAGGCTATTGGGTTCGATTGTAAACAGATTTTTGAGCGACCTAAAAAAAATATGTTGCATTGGAATTTGAACTTTGAGTTTGTGATTCCAAAACACGACAAATATATGTGATTCTAAATTCAATGAAAATTAGTACATTTACATTTATACTAGCTGCGCCCCGCGGTTTCACTCGCATTAGTTTCGATCCCGTGGGAATATCGGGATAAAAATAGCCTATATTATGTTAATCCAGGGTGTCAGCTGCCTCCATACCAAATTTTATCAAAATTGGTCCAGCCGTTTGAGCGTGAAGAATTAACACACATATAAACACACACACATTCACAAACTTTCGCCTTTATAATATTAGTGTGATATTACAGAGACATATTTTCACGTTACAGAGAGCTCCTATCAGGACTAGAGCAGCTGAAGACACTAAGCACGAACCTGGACCCGACATGATGCTGAACTGCTTCCAATCTCCCCCCTACTCTCCGCACTACTCCCTCCCCTCGATGAGCCACGGACTGCCATGTTAGGAAACAAATGGATTACCATAGAGAACGTTTTAATGGGAATAGAAACTCACCTTAGTAGCGCAATTAGTATTCGTCATCAGAATACAAAAAAGTTAAATTAACGCCCCCCACGCCTCACACGGGTGCGATCGTAGAGACGTGTGAAAACAAAAATATATTTTTGCATTTGATACCCCAATTCTTAAGAATGGTTATTTAACATCACGCTACGGACACGTCACCCTTAGGGGGCGAACAAAAAAAAAACGGTCAAGTGCAAGTCGTACTCACGCACCGAGGGTTCCATACAAAGTAGTAGGTATGTAAATAGTTTTAAAATTATTTTTTGTAATGTAACTACTTTACGGTTTTCGGATTTTTTTCTTTACTTGTGCTACATGACATTGCTTCTTACCAAATTTCATGATTCTAGGTCGACGAGAAGTACCCTAAAGGTTTTGATTTCGAAACATAAACGCCCGTATCTTTTGATTGCGTTGACTTGGAAGTTTGATGTTTTCACTGCTTCAATGGATTGCGGCCCTGAGTATTTGATATTAATTTCAACTTGATAACTCCACGCGTTCCTGAGAAAAAGGGCCTTGACTGACGGACAGACAGACGGACAACGAAGTTATCTTATAACCTTTAAAAGGGTTCCGTTTTTCCTTTTGAAGTACGGAAAAATAAGATCGCTAAGTGAAAACGAAATGACATGCGAAGCGACAAGGCGGGTCGGGGGAACAAGAAATTTCACGCGGACGATGTCGCGGGCACAAGCTAGTAATCTTATAACTACTGATCAAGTGATCACCTTGGAAAATGATCACCTTGTACGTTTCGGGAATCATCGTCTATGTTCGGATATACGAACATGCTTTGATGACATCTAATATAGAGCTGTTAAAACCGTGAAAGTAAGTACTTTCACGGTTTTAAATTAAATATTAACAAATCTTTGCGGTTCCAAAAAACTTTTCAAAACTTCGAGTGAGAAAATGCAGTTCGGCGACCGGAGTAGGAAAAAACCTAAGAAAATTTGAATCTCGCGGGCTACATTCCCACTTAGATAAAATGCTTGAATAAAATGTGTTTCAGTAAAAAGTAATCCATTTGTTTTCTGCGTGTGTATTATTGTCAACTTATATTCCGATTTGATTAAAACCTCAGGCTATAATAATTCGGCTATTCTTTGACCCCCTTTGTTAATAAATGCTGAAAAAATTTACATCCAGTAGTAATTTTTCGAGGTTTAATTTTGGCATAACTTTCTACGCGTTTCTTAACAAAGGGGTAAGTGACGCAATTCGGAGCAATATCGTCTTGGTTGTGTGAATTTTTAAGTAATATTGAGCTTCCTTTCCTCTTACTTATTGCCTTATTGCCCAAGTAAATCGCTCGTGTCGGGCGTAAATGTTGCTTACATTCGTCGCTTATTATACAAGGTGTAACGTTAAATACGCAAAACCTCTTAAGGGGTCATTGTACTCATCATTAAGAACAACTTTTACATTGGGACCCAAGATGAAATCGCGATAAAAAATAAATCAGTTGTTCCTTACATTTATGCTCGCATAACTCGTCAAAATGTACTAAACAGCTGATTTTTTCTTTGCGATTTCAATTTTGGTCCCTTTGTAAAAGTTGTTTATAATGAAGAGTACAATGACCTCTACAGGTTTTGCGCATTTAACGTTACACGTTGTATACCCGCGAATGTTTATTACATTTACAACCGTTTTTTGAAAAGCAATTATTTAGGTAACATACTAAGTGTTAAAACCATAGTTGCTCCAGTGTTTTCAGTTCATATATTTCCATACATTTTACTTGCCTGTGTTATCGTAATGCCGAGGCCACGTTATTAACTATAACGTTACGTTGGAAATTACAAAAACGCACTTTGGGTGACTGAAATAACAGCTGCTGCTAATCTAGATTCAAATTAGTTATGTGTATTTCAGTCTATAAAATAGTAATAATTTTACAAAGTATAGAGAATAATCTAATTGGTAATTGATTATTTATAATAGCCGAATGAAAAGTCCAGTCGGAATATAACGTGGATGCAAAATGAATATTAAATAAATTTGATCATCGAATTAAAACTGTGTATAGTATTAAACATCTTCCTTTTCGCTGTAAGTTGTTTTACATTTAGCCATTTTTTGTAACTGATTGTCAAAGAATTAGCGTAAGTACTGAATACTTTTTTTTTTACATCGATTTTTAGAATACATCTCGCCTCAATACAATAGGGATGATGACATTATTTTTATTTTAAACTCAAAAAAATATTTGTTTGCAAATAGTACAAACAATACCACAAAAAATCTAAAAGCTTAAAAAGTTGCCAAGTTTTAAACGTTTTAAAATAAATGCTAGACAAAGACGTCACGACCATGCAACTTCATACTAGCGCCACACATTGTAAGTACCGCGCGAAAAGGACGGGAATAATCCCCACCAAAAACTTAGCGTGTAGCTTCCAGTAGCGAAGGGTAAATTTTTGTAAGAGGTAAGCCGGTGTAGATATCTATAGAATACTGACTGTGGCATTTATCAAAAGGAAGCCGGTAGGAATCAAGTTGTATGGAACCTTCCCCCCTGGTAGCTTCTCCACGTATCTATTGATTTTAGTACTAGTGTGTTTATGCAATTAGGGTGCCGTGTTCATGAAAACCAATTCTACGCAACGAATAGAATACTCTTTATTATGTACACCATATAAATTACAGACATAAATATAGAAACTGTACAAAGGGTGACACAATGGGCGGTCTTATCGCTAAGAGCGATCTTTTAAAGACAACCACAACAACAAAACAAACAACACAACAATGTCAAACAATCAGTCAGTCAGTCGTCATCAGTGTCATGACAATGTTGTGGAACTGACAAAATGATGGCGATTAATGTCATTGTCATTAGGAGTGCGAATTAGGGTGCCGGTTTCTTAAAGCATATTCAATTTTATTTGTGGTAATATCTCGTGTACATTTTTTTTTTAGTAAATTTCAAAATCTGACGTGTGTTTTACAGAACTGGGTCAGGCTTTCAGTAACCGGGGGTTAGTATTATAATAAATTATGATAAAAGAGGTGTGATTTATTCTAAAATTGTCGTTTTAAATTCAGACTCGTGTCTTTTGTTTTAATGAATAAGGAATCTCGCGTCTAATCACGCCAGGTTAAACACCTTCACATAAGTTTATGGACCACAATCAGCGTGAATGAATTTCGTACCGCATCCTGCGCGGGATTGGCCTCAGTTTGGCCAAAGCTAAATGTGCACATACTTGGTTGAATACTGTGACTAAATTCATACTGTAGTGGTTATAAGCGCTTTGGGTTTGTCTAAAATCATGTTCTACAGACTATCCATTTTTATTAATTCCTTGGTCCCTTCGCCACACGTACAGTCAGCGACAAAGACTGTAACACTATCCCAAGTTACACAACATTTTTTTAAATGAAATCTTGCTACTAATTTATTCAATACTAGCAGCGCCCCGCGGTTTCACCTGCATTAGTGTCGATCCCGTGTAGGGTTACCATATGTAAATAGAGGGATGCCTGTCTATGATACCTAAAATGCCTGAATTTTCAGAAAAATGCCTGTCTAAAGCAAAACGCTGTAATAGTTCTTTTCATAAAACATAAACGTAAAAATCTTCACAAGATACAGTTTTGTAATTTTCCTGAGTAATCAATATTGCTTTTACTGATTCAATTGTCAGCCGATTTCTTTCTTTACTTCACTGGGCGTTGACGAGAGAAAACGTAAGTTCTACGTTCGCATTGTGTGCCAAAATGGAGAACACAAACTGGCAGATTTTCATGAATTTCGCGCCCGCGCGCTTGCATTTATGCAACCGCGATGCGCGCGCGGGCGCGACATTTAAAAATGCCTGTCTCAGACCAATGCCGGCCGCACGCCTGTCTAAACCTTAAAATGCCTGTCAAATGCGGCAAACGCCTGTCATATGGTAACCCTAATCCCGTGGGAATATCGGGATAAAAACTATCGCTATGTCCTTCCCCGGGATGCAATATATCTCTGTCAAATTTTATCTAAATCCGTTCAGTGGTTTAGGCGTGAAAAGGTAACATACAGACTACTTTCGAATTTATAATATTAGTATGGATTAAAGAGAATAGTTTAAAGACTAAAAGTTCTTTGAAATGTATTGAATCCTAACTTAATTGTATAAATGCGAAAGTAAGATTGAATGTTTTCACGCCTAAACCACTGAACCGATCATCCTGAAATTTTGCATATACGTTGTCAGGTGTACAGAAACGGACATAGGGTACCTTTCATCCCGAAAAAAGTGCTGTTCCCGAGGAAAACAACAATATACACCGTGAAATTTTAATGGTTGTTTTCCCGCGGCAGAACGACTTGCCATAAGGAGTACTTTCGAAACATAGAGTAAAAGTAAAAAAATAAAAATGTTTTTGTTTTAAAATAATTAAAAAAATATTCAACAACTCGAAAAAGTGAGAAAAAATAGTAACACTAGACGAGATTTGTTGTAGGTACTGTCGCACGCGCCGGCGCCATCAAAAGAAAACAATGCATAAATTAATGTTCAAACCAAAATAAGCTCCCGCATGTGGTGATACGGCATAAAATAGCTTGCACGCAACATTGCAAAAAATCACCTGCTAAGCCGACAAAGCGAAGACCGATTTAAAATGTTGAAACCAAAATAAGCTCTCATACGCGGTAATACAGCATAAAATAGCTTGCATTTAACAATACAAAAATCTACCGCAAACGCCGACAAAAGAAATGTTCAAAGTAAAATAAGCTCTCGCGTGTAGTGTAGTGATACAGCATAAACTAGCCTGCGCGCAAAAATCACAAACGATCGAAACCGCGTTTCGACGCCTATTGTATCCGTGCGGCGGTAATTACGTGTTCAGTAAATTGCAGTTAAAAAAGTATTTATGACGGTCCTAAGCCCGTAAAAGTATGAAGCTCGATGGTATGAAGGGAAAATTTTAATAACTTGTTGGATAGCAAACAGCTGATTGAAACGCACGCGGGTCAATGGCCGTGCGGCTCTTCAGCCGTAGATATCGGGCGGTGTTACTATTAGTTCGTGATCACTTTCGAGTTTTGTGTTTCACAATGCTAAATCTGTCATTTCCTGTTTCTAATATTTTATTTATTTATGAAACGATTATATTACTAAGACAAAACTGTTTCGCTGCGGGAAAACAACCATTAAAATTTCACGGTGTATTATAGTAATAGATGGCGCCACGTGTCTTTCGAATAAAAAACAGAACAAAGTCTGTCGGGTCAGCTAGTAAATCTATATTTAGAACTTATTAGCGGCTCATCGTTGTCTGTATGTTTTTTTAATACATTTCCTGTTGAGAGCCGCACGCAAACTGCTTACCTACAGTATCATAGATCTTACTGAGACTGCGCTCTACAAAGCCATTGTTTTTCTAATATTCGATGTGTCATTTTAAGACGAGCCAGGTCATCATTTACCTAGCCTTTTCCCCAACTATGTTGGGGTCGGTTTCCAGTCTAACCGGATGTAGCTGAATACCAGTATTTTACATGGGGCGACTGCTTATCTGACCTACACAACCCAATTACAGGGTTACACTATCCTCCTTGGCGCAGGTACTGTAGGTAAACTGATTTGCGGTAAATTCTGTATCGAAGCGGGGAATGTACTGAAAGCTTTGAGAGAATACACTGATCAGCACTAAGTGTGCGATTCTCGGTTCCAACATCGTAAATTGTGACAAAGCTTTTTTAAAGACCTTGGTCATATGAACTACTCCAATTCTAAAGTATGAATTTACACAAGGATGTCTTACAAATCTGGGAATGATAATTGTAAAAGTGTTTTGTTTAGTTGCTGCAACATAAACCTATTTAACTTTCTGCAGGGCGAAGGCCTTCCTACTCTCTTTCCACTTCTTTTAACGAGTAAACTATATATATTTTCAGTCTTTTTTTCAATATCACAGTTGAAGGTCCTTGGCATACCTACCTATCCACTCTGTTTTTTTTTTTTTCAACGTGACCTTATTCCTATATAAATCTATAGCTGACATCAACTTTGAACATTAGTATCTCGGAAAAGTGATGCTTTACGGCGTTATGTCCTATTATGTTCTCTGTTTGCATTGATGTCAGCTACAGCGTGGCATTTTGAAATAAAATCAAAATGGCAGCCAGGTAGGTATGTATAAAAATCTTCAATCTCCTTTATGCATGTAAAAGTTATCGATTCATATTCCCAGATTAGTCAAACATATCACAATCATTTTAGTTAAGCAGGATCATGTAAGTAATAAAATATTATTTCTCTGTACCAATATTCTACTTGCACGATACTTTGAAAATTACGTTGCAATATTGGCCTTTCAACACAAATGTGTTTAAAATATTTTTCCCAAATGCATTGTTTTGCTATGAAAAAATAATGTATACTGAATCAAATACTTGATTAATATTATTAGAGGTATGACAACGGAACCTTCGCTAAAATTGTAAATACGAACAAATACATATATTTTTGTGTGCCATTGAGGCTATATTCATTTACTTAGTGGACAGACGTTGCTTGATATCAGTATGGATTTTCTTCCTGCCATCTTCAAATGGTTTCATATCTTAATTATAGTTATATGTGTTTTCGTGTAAAGTCCGTTCTCTCTAATTAATTATAAACTAATTTGTGCTTGTTCGATAATGTTATTGTACATTAAACTGTGATTCATTATTTTAAAATGGTGTTTTATAATTTTTGAACGACGCAATCTACTTTGGCCTGACCTTTTGTACGCACGGCGCCATATCAAGGTATTTGAAGTCTCTAAGCAAATATTTGTGTTGATACGAAACGGATGTAATAGGTAGTCAACAGAACATAGGTATGCAGGGTCGTCGGATATAGTTGATGTTTACAAGAAACCGATGGACGTTCTCGAATAAAATTTAATATTATTAATAGAAAACAAACAGCTTATTTATCAAATTAAATTTCACTCGACAATGTTGTCGACTGAAATTTAATGAGAAACCGATGGATGCCATTGGTTTCTTACTAGACTTCAACTACATCCGACGATCCTGCATACATACTTATCTCTTTTGTTGACTGTACACTGCTACAAAGCGGGATCTTTCGGCGCTCGATTGACGTTGACAGGGGGGCGCTGTTGGTAAGTAACGGTGGAGTTTCTCATTCTTATCCATACGAAAACTACCTTTAGTAAGGGGCGACTAGGACCAGTTCTATTTTATTGTAAATTTTGAGGTTCAAAAGTGGCTTTTATGTGCATATTTTGAAATATCACATTGACTTTGTCATTTGTGATATTTTATACCACTAGAAATGTGAAAAACAAGATGAATCAGAATCAGAAATATTTATTTGCCAACAATGTAGGTACAGGTTTGAGATGGTACAGGATGGCTGTGTTAGTTCCGATTTTGGCCACGCGCTACAATAACATTGCAGCGCTATATGAGGTAATGCAATAAAACAAACTTTCAATCCAACCTAATTTATTATAAATCTTCAACAGTTAAGGAATAAGAGGTGTATAAAATAACATTAAATATTTTCTAAAATTCCTAAATAATAAGCACAGGCTTACACTAAAACTTTGCTAATATTATCTTTGATTGTGAGTTTGCACTATAATTGCACATTAACGTTAAAAATAAATCAGATCAAGAACAATAATATCTGAAGTGAATTTATATTAAATGATATTGACATTGCTAAGGTGTCTTAAGAGCGTTTACGACGTACGGCACTTCATACAAAGTCTCAAGCCCTTGTTTTTCGAAATGAATGAACCAATTTTAATGAAACTTCATACGCCTAAGCAGGATACAAAGGTCTAAAAAGTTACTTAAGAACATTTTCGAAATGTCTTGTTTAAAAAAAGATAACTGGAAATCTCTGTTTCAACAAAAATTCGTTTTTCTTGCTATTTTTAACGTTACTTTGGGTGTGAATAAGTTTAGTAATATAAAACTTGAGATAGGCGCGTAAAAAAATTCGAAAAGTGCTTCGGAACCGGAAGCACTTTTCGAATTTTTCTACGCGCCTATCAGTTCGGAATGGTGCTTCTTTGTGTGAGAACTAGACGTTGTTCGTGTGGACTAGCGTCTAACTGCTCATCACTGATACTAGCTCTGTCGGACACGAAGCCAGGTGAGACAGCGTGCTTTGCGCCATGACCACCAGTGAGTTCGAGCTCGCTACTATGTAGTTTACTCTTAAGAGGAAATGTGGGTAGTCGTTTCTCCATAGAAACGCTCTCGACAGTTTTCTTTCTGGTCAATGACCATAAAGCAATGATTTTTTACAGAATAATAAATATTAATTACTTGTATGTCCCTATGTTTTTTTTTTTGATGATACATTATTTTTTAAGCACTAGAACTCTCGAAAAATGACGATTTAAACCGCTTTCAACAGAGGCCTAGTGTAAACCAACTAAGACACCAATAAGAGGCCAACTATTAATGAAAAAATAATAGCATAGGGACACAGTATATATCCGTCTTATTCAATTTATGAAATATCTTTTAAATTGGTCCAATATTGGAGAGTGCGAAACCTCGACTTATGACTAGGCTTTTTCAAAAGTCTCCGAGCGCATTTCCTCTTAATTAACTAAAGTTAACAGGCTGTGGAAAATAATTGATCTCTCTCCTGCCAGTTAACAACGCGGCGATTCAATTGAAACATATTTTCTTATCACAATTGATAAATGATAAATGATTTTATTTCTGTAAGTAGGTTTGCACAAACACTTTTACACGTCAATCATTTTACAATTGTTTTACAACTCTGCAGAGCAAAGTTCGGATTTTCTGAGACCTTTCGTAGATAGCTCTGAATTTTAGAAACAGACGTGTTGTCACTAGTACTACTTCTACTAGTAGTACTTCATAAAAAAAAAATTCTTCATAAAGAACCGAAGCTTTAACGCGTTCACCTAGCTAGTATTGTCCCCTGAACAATCTAGTTGAAGTAAAAAATTGCGTTTGAAAATTTTCGGAGCAAGTTTCAAACCTATTATTATATTATTTCTTTATAAGTAAGGAGGTTTTAGACCTATCGAATCAGAGCGAGAGCATTCTTATATTCATGACATGAAAATGCTCTATCTCTGTCTACACAAAGAAAATTTTGGTAGAGTGGGGATAGAATGCGCATCCGCTCGTTTGGTCTAAACCGAGGTTTATGTGATTATCCACATACCCTTGAACCTGTTGTCTTGGGTTCCATCCTCAGATCTGTCAGTATTATTGAGTTTCCATTAGGAATTTCTCAGTAATAGCCCGGCGTCAGGATTCGTGATTTGATAGACCCCGGTTTGCGCATAAGTGGCGAAATGTGGGTGTATCACCTCTGCTTAGCCTTTCGGGGAGCACGGGCGTGATGTTACCCATGTATAGTGTTGTACAGATGGTCCCAGTGCGCGGGACACTGCAGAAAGTACTTCCTGGTGGCGCTACAGAACCGGGACTTGTACTGCTCTGGGGACACCACTGTGGGCTGGCCCGAGCCGAGATTCTTCTTTACCAGGTGTTCGAGTTTCTTGTCCCAAGTGAACGTGCGGATGTAATCTGTTGATAGTTTGGTTTTATATAAATATAAGTACAAGGTCGAAGTGAGGTTGCGATTTGACTTGGAAGGTATGTAAATACGGGAGTGGGCCTACAGAACATTGATCTCACCAATAATGCCAAGCACGAGCGTGTTGTCTTCGACGCCTAGGAGCAGCGAGTAGTCCATGACGGTGTGTGACGTCAGGAAGTTAGTGTCGCGCTCCACGGCCGCAAACAGTACGCTGGCCGTGTGCGACTGCACGTACAGCGGGTTCTCCCAGCGCACTGGGCGAGAGAAAACACGTTTTTATGCTACAGTACCATCAGCAAGTTTCAAAACAAACGAAGTTAGACGGTGTGTAGTACAGACGCCAGCACATCAAGCTACCCGAAACTGTCAAATTTGAACCTTATGCTTTAGCGATAAAGTTGAAAATCTATTAAAGAAATTTGACATATTGTAGTAAGTTGATATGCTGGCGTCTGTACCATAAGCAAGTTTCAAAACAAACGAAGGTAGACGGTGTGTAAAGTTACCCATTCTCTGAATGAAACAAATTTGAATGACGTAAACCTCTTAACAAGTCATTGGATCCAAATTTCTTTTCACTGAACAATCTCCTTCGTTTGATGGTCTATCATTCTAAGTACGTGAAATTGGCAAAATTGTGGTGTTTATTCCACAAAAGCCATTAATCAAGAGTTGAAGTTGAAGTTTATCTCTTATCTTTGTAATACCTAAAGTATAAATCAGTATTATTGCAGTGAGTTCGATGAATCTTTCGGAAATTGTTCTAACATATCGCTTACCTTACGGAGATTACATGGCAATGACTAAAGTTACGGTTTATAAGAGGCGCCGACATAGCGTCCGCAATTTACCGGTGAATGAAATATCGGTAGTCACCTCTTTTTCTAACCATATCATCATTCACACAGTCCATCCATCGTTTCTTTGATCTTCACCCATTCGTATAGTCAATGCCTATACATTCATACTCAAAGCTTTCCTCACGACATTTTCCTCATTCATGCTCATTGCTCATACCTTGACAACCGACTTCCACACAGCTTTCCAGTTAGAGCCAGAAATTTTTTGCCAGATCTAAGAGTTTATCGTTTTAAAAAACGGAAATAAAGCCAGTTGCAGTTACAGTTGAGCAAGTTCTCGTCCATGAGCACGGCGAGCGGCGCGGAGTCGGGCGCGAGGCGGTGGCGCGACGAGCCCTTCAGGTCGAAGCGCGTGGCGCGCGGCGCGCACAAGTACCACACGTTCTCCATCACCAGCACGCCGTTGCCCGCGCCGCCCACGCTGTACACGCCCAGGATACGCGCTGGACAATCGCACACTTTTAATACAAACAGAGTCTCAAGGATTACTAACAATTTTAATTAAGAGAGATGCGCTAAGGTAGCCGGCGAAATTCAAAGAGGATTGAATATTTTTATAAGGAGCCTGGCACCCCTACCTATCCGCCATTTTGTTTTTTTTTTTCAAAATGGCGACCACCCATTAACCCTATATAAATCGATAGCTGACTTCAATGCAAATAGAAAACATGATAGGACCGACCTCGACAAGCGTTGCTTAGGCTGCGTTTTCACCAGAGATGAGCGAGGATGCGTAGCGAGGAATGTGTGTAAAACTAACCAATAACAACGCCAACTTAGTTCAAGCTATAAAAATGAAGCGATGTTATTGGTTTGTTTCACACACATCCCTCGCTACACATCCTCGCACATCTCTGGTGGAAACGCAGCCTTAACCTTGAAGAGCAACATTTGCGGCTGTTATTATTTAGTTACGAGTTAAGAACAAGGCTACCAATAAGGATTAATGATAAATATTGGACTTACCCAACAAGCTGGGTAGTTTGTTCTGTTTGCAGTTCGTGACGTATCCGAAGTAGTGAGGTGCGAAGTCCAGAAACTGCTGCCATTCAGGCTTCGTCATCTCTTTCAACACGTATCTGTCATCTGTTTATAAATAATACATTTTGTTAGCATAACGTTCCCACTGCTGGGACACGGGCCTCCTCTCTGTGAGAGGGAGCGGGCCGAAGTCCACGACGCGGGCCCAGTGGGGGTTGGTAGATATCTCGTCTTCCAATTTTCGGTTCTAGGACATGCCAGTTTCCTCATAATGTTTCTGTTTCACCGTTTTGAGAGCAGTGGCAAATTACACAAAGTAAAGGGCCAGCTTAGATGCTAAACCATCACCTATATGCAACTCGTTATAGGCCGACCGATTAACTGAGACATTGCCAGAGGTAGCTGCGCGGTGCGGGAGGGGTGATAGTTGTCACGAGTTCACCAATCACTGAGCTCTGGCTTCACGTCACCACACCCCTCCCGCACCGCGCCGCTGCCTCAGGCAACGTCTCAGTTAAGCGGTCAGCCTATAGTTGACGCCGTTGCCATACCACCGATTTTTTTTATTAAATTCTGTCGGAGAAGTTTTGTTTTAGTCGGTGGCCTATATATTGCTTTTTTGATTTATCTTAAGAATTAATCTCCCTGAGTGTCCATTGTTAGAAAGTGAAACATGAATAATGTACCTTTAGTCTTGCAGAAGGTGGAGCCGGACTTCCCGCCGCGCGCGGCCCACGGCACACAGTGCGCCAGCGCGCGCACGAAGCCCTCCTCCAGCTCGCACAGGCCTGCGGGTGCGGGACAAGCGTCTGCGCTGTACAGCCGGATGCACACACAACCGGCCATCCGGACATCATGTCGACCGTAGCAATTAACATAGTCGTATGTGATAGCTACTTTAGAGTACGGCCGTTCAAAGTTTCAAATATGTATAAAGTGAACAATAGTCAATGTACCTTAACCAAATTTGGTGTGACGTATAAATACTAATTACCTGACGTAGTAGTATATGCTTATGCGTATAAACTTATTCTAAGGCCTTTAATGCAATAAAATGAAAATGTAGATCCGACAATGTTAATTGCTACGGTCGATGTATACACGTATAAACAGACGAGTAGAAAGGAACCGAAAAATACTTTTTTCACACAACGATTTGATAAGAAACGCCATAGTAGTTATTGCTCTTTATTAAAATGCCTATCTAATGACATATGTTTGGTTGTTATTGGCCGTGGGGACCATTTTGTTCGGTCCTCCTTTATTTCTCTTTCCTATTCCATCATCAGCCCCTGGTCACCATCTATCTATAACCGCCACAATATCATTGCCGTAAAGGATATGACTAGATAGGGAGTGACTTCATGGATACCGAATATAAAAGTATGGAAAAAAATACATGTAACGCCAACCACAAATAAATTGGGATAAGAGAAGAGAATGATGAAGAATATCATTGCCATAAGTAAGATGTAATGTGGTACGGAACGTGTCGTACTGTCTGTCCTGTCCTTCTCGTCGTAGCAGCTGCACTTGTCCACGTCGGCGCCGGCGCCGCTCAGCGGACACAGCAGCAGGTGGCGCAGGCGCTGGAACTGCGACGCGTAGTACACGCGGCACACGAGGCCGTCCTGAATACAGTACACAGTTTCGAAAAGAAAAAAAAAACACTGGTTACATGATATAAAGATAAATAACGGATGTAAAAAGACACTTAACGAAACCGAGAGTCACTTGTGCTCTCCATCGTTGTAATCATTTTTGTATATAAAATATGTGTTTTCCCAGCAATTATTTTTATGCAAAGTTACTTAAGTTTGAAGTACAGAATGTCTTTTTACACGATCCCAGTGCTGCCAGATGAAAAAATCTAATCAGCGCTGACAGCGGTGCGCTAAGCGCTAGATTCGAATATATTCACGAGCCATTAAAGCGCTAAATCGGCTCAAAAAACAAAACTACAATACAAACACATCGCCCTTGTATCATCTCCAGGCACAGGTTTCAACCATTGTTTAAAGTTGGGCGATTTCTCCCATTCGACTTTGTATCTTTGTTTGTACACAGTTTTTTTTGATAATGGTACATCCATTTCAAAAGAGTTAACCAACACAACACTATGGAACACTCGCAAAAGTAACTACTTAATAAAATCAGTGCTTAAAACGTTATTTCTTAACTTGAACTTCAGTGCGGTCACATAGACAGAATGAAAATGAAAGAAGCAAAGTCAATCAACCAAACATGAAACAAACCGTACTTAATGTTCATGGGATTCCCCGTGCTCTATTGCCATACCCAGCTGGCATATAGAGCACAAAATTGAACATAGACAATAATTTTATTCTCCACGGAACAAATAGTGCTGCCATATAAAAAATTAAGAAAGCGCTAAATTATCCGCTAGGCGCTAAAATTATCAAGTGCCCGCTGAACATTGCAAAAAAGTGCTAGATCTAGCGCCGAAAGCGCTAAAATGGCAGCACTGCACGATCCGCATGAAAATATAACCCTGTCTGTGCTGTCGCGCGATCGGGTAAAATATATCATGGAAATCAGAAATGTCTAGATCTTTTTTGTTAGTTTGCACTGTCTCATTCCTGGGCATTTGGAGAGTAAACAAATATCATCTTTAAGGAAGTGAAAATTAAGTTGATTTTAGAATGGCTAATATTTTCCCACGGCTAATATTCTTATATTATTTGTACGAGAATTCGAGCAAACCTTGAGTAGTACTTCCACGTGGTCATTGGACTTGGCTAGTTTGGACTTGTCTCCATCCAACTTATCCTTCCCCGTTGAGTTTGTGTTCTCATTTTCTTCCTGCTCTGATTGTATGCTAAAGAAATGGTAATAAAATCACATTAATAAACTGTTTTATGTTACTGTACTGATTTCTGCTTCAGTAAAGCACAAAAAAAATAGTTTGATATATATTATTTGGGGCTAAAAGAAGAGATCGTAGCGGCGATGACGGAGTGTTAGTTGTGCGTGTGGCACATACCTGTGTCGCATGTGCGTGCGCGTGCGGCGGTAGGTGACGGACGCGAGCGTGGCGGCGGTGACGGAGTGTTAGTTGTGCGTGTGGCACATACCTGTGTCGCATGTGCGTGCGCGTGCGGCGGTAGGTGACGGACGCGAGCGTGGCGGCGATGACGGAGTGTTAGTTGTGCGTGTGGCACATACCTGTGTCGCATGTGCGTGCGCGTGCGGCGGTAGGTGACGGACGCGAGCGTGGCGGCGATGACGGAGTGTTAGTTGTGCGTGTGGCACATACCAGTGTCGCATGTGCGTGCGCGTGCGGCGGTAGGTGACGGACGCGAGCGTGGCGGCGATGACGGAGTGTTAGTTGTGCGTGTGGCACATACCTGTGTCGCATGTGCGTGCGCGTGCGGCGGTAGGTGACGGACGCGAGCATGGCGGCGATGACGGAGTGTTAGTTGTGCGTGTGGCACATACCTGTGTCGCATGTGCGTGCGCGTGCGGCGGTAGGTGACGGACGCGAGCGTGGCGGCGATGACGGAGTGTTAGTTGTGCGTGTGGCACATACCTGTGTCGCATGTGCGTGCGCGTGCGGCGGTAGGTGACGGACGCGAGCGTGGCGGCGATGACGGAGTGTTAGTTGTGCGTGTGGCACATACCTGTGTCGCATGTGCGTGCGCGTGCGGCGGTAGGTGACGGACGCGAGCGTGGCGGCGGTGACGGAGTGTTAGTTGTGCGTGTGGCACATACCTGTGTCGCATGTGCGTGCGCGTGCGGCGGTAGGTGACGGACGCGAGCGTGGCGGCGATGACGGAGTGTTAGTTGTGCGTGTGGCACATACCTGTGTCGCATGTGCGTGCGCGTGCGGCGGTAGGTGACGGACGCGAGCGTGGCGGCGGTGACGGAGTGTTAGTTGTGCGTGTGGCACATACCTGTGTCGCATGTGCGTGCGCGTGCGGCGGTAGGTGACGGACGCGAGCGTGGCGGCGGTGACGGAGTGTTAGTTGTGCGTGTGGCACATACCTGTGTCGCATGTGCGTGCGCGTGCGGCGGTAGGTGACGGACGCGAGCGTGGCGGCGGTGACGGAGTGTTAGTTGTGCGTGTGGCACATACCTGTGTCGCATGTGCGTGCGCGTGCGGCGGTAGGTGACGGACGCGAGCGTGGCGGCGGTGACGGAGTGTTAGTTGTGCGTGTGGCACATACCTGTGTCGCATGTGCGTGCGCGTGCGGCGGTAGGTGACGGACGCGAGCGTGGCGGCGGTGACGGAGTGTTAGTTGTGCGTGTGGCACATACCTGTGTCGCATGTGCGTGCGCGTGCGGCGGTAGGTGACGGACGCGAGCGTGGCGGCGGTGACGGAGTGTTAGTTGTGCGTGTGGCACATACCTGTGTCGCATGTGCGTGCGCGTGCGGCGGTAGGTGACGGACGCGAGCGTGGCGGCGGTGACGGAGTGTTAGTTGTGCGTGTGGCACATACCTGTGTCGCATGTGCGTGCGCGTGCGGCGGTAGGTGACGGACGCGAGCGTGGCGGCGGTGACGGAGTGTTAGTTGTGCGTGTGGCACATACCTGTGTCGCATGTGCGTGCGCGTGCGGCGGTAGGTGACGGACGCGAGCGTGGCGGCGGTGACGGAGTGTTAGTTGTGCGTGTGGCACATACCTGTGTCGCATGTGCGTGCGCGTGCGGCGGTAGGTGACGGACGCGAGCGTGGCGGCGGTGACGGAGTGTTAGTTGTGCGTGTGGCACATACCTGTGTCGCACGTGCGTGCGCGTGCGGCGGTAGGTGACGGACGCGAGCGTGGCGGCGGTGACGGAGTGTTAGTTGTGCGTGTGGCACATACCTGTGTCGCATGTGCGTGCGCGTGCGGCGGTAGGTGACGGACGCGAGCGTGGCGGCGGTGACGGAGTGTTAGTTGTGCGTGTGGCACATACCTGTGTCGCATGTGCGTGCGCGTGCGGCGGTAGGTGACGGACGCGAGCATGGCGGCGGTGACGGAGTGTTAGTTGTGCGTGTGGCACATACCTGTGTCGCATGTGCGTGCGCGTGCGGCGGTAGGTGACGGACGCGAGCGTGGCGGCGGTGACGGAGTGTTAGTTGTGCGTGTGGCACATACCTGTGTCGCATGTGCGTGCGCGTGCGGCGGTAGGTGACGGACGCGAGCGTGGCGGCGGTGACGGAGTGTTAGTTGTGCGTGTGGCACATACCTGTGTCGCATGTGCGTGCGCGTGCGGCGGTAGGTGACGGACGCGAGCGTGGCGGCGGTGACGGAGTGTTAGTTGTGCGTGTGGCACATACCTGTGTCGCATGTGCGTGCGCGTGCGGCGGTAGGTGACGGACGCGAGCGTGGCGGCGGTGACGGAGTGTTAGTTGTGCGTGTGGCACATACCTGTGTCGCATGTGCGTGCGCGTGCGGCGGTAGGTGACGGACGCGAGCGTGGCGGCGGTGACGGAGTGTTAGTTGTGCGTGTGGCACATACCTGTGTCGCATGTGCGTGCGCGTGCGGCGGTAGGTGACGGACGCGAGCGTGGCGGCGGTGACGGAGTGTTAGTTGTGCGTGTGGCACATACCTGTGTCGCATGTGCGTGCGCGTGCGGCGGTAGGTGACGGACGCGAGCGTGGCGGCGGTGACGGAGTGTTAGTTGTGCGTGTGGCACATACCTGTGTCGCATGTGCGTGCGCGTGCGGCGGTAGGTGACGGACGCGAGCGTGGCGGCGGTGACGGAGTGTTAGTTGTGCGTGTGGCACATACCTGTGTCGCATGTGCGTGCGCGTGCGGCGGTAGGTGACGGACGCGAGCGTGGCGGCGGTGACGGAGTGTTAGTTGTGCGTGTGGCACATACCTGTGTCGCATGTGCGTGCGCGTGCGGCGGTAGGTGACGGACGCGAGCGTGGCGGCGGTGACGGAGTGTTAGTTGTGCGTGTGGCACATACCTGTGTCGCATGTGCGTGCGCGTGCGGCGGTAGGTGACGGACGCGAGCGTGGCGGCGGTGACGGAGTGTTAGTTGTGCGTGTGGCACATACCTGTGTCGCATGTGCGTGCGCGTGCGGCGGTAGGTGACGGACGCGAGCGTGGCGGCGGTGACGGAGTGTTAGTTGTGCGTGTGGCACATACCTGTGTCGCATGTGCGTGCGCGTGCGGCGGTAGGTGACGGACGCGAGCGTGGCGGCGGTGACGGAGTGTTAGTTGTGCGTGTGGCACATACCTGTGTCGCATGTGCGTGCGCGTGCGGCGGTAGGTGACGGACGCGAGCGTGGCGGCGGTGACGGAGTGTTAGTTGTGCGTGTGGCACATACCTGTGTCGCATGTGCGTGCGCGTGCGGCGGTAGGTGACGGACGCGAGCGTGGCGGCGGTGACGGAGTGTTAGTTGTGCGTGTGGCACATACCTGTGTCGCATGTGCGTGCGCGTGCGGCGGTAGGTGACGGACGCGAGCGTGGCGGCGGTGACGGAGTGTTAGTTGTGCGTGTGGCACATACCTGTGTCGCATGTGCGTGCGCGTGCGGCGGTAGGTGACGGACGCGAGCGTGGCGGCGGTGACGGAGTGTTAGTTGTGCGTGTGGCACATACCTGTGTCGCATGTGCGTGCGCGTGCGGCGGTAGGTGACGGACGCGAGCGTGGCGGCGGTGACGGAGTGTTAGTTGTGCGTGTGGCACATACCTGTGTCGCATGTGCGTGCGCGTGCGGCGGTAGGTGACGGACGCGAGCGTGGCGGCGGTGACGGAGTGTTAGTTGTGCGTGTGGCACATACCTGTGTCGCATGTGCGTGCGCGTGCGGCGGTAGGTGACGGACGCGAGCGTGGCGGCGGTGACGGAGTGTTAGTTGTGCGTGTGGCACATACCTGTGTCGCATGTGCGTGCGCGTGCGGCGGTAGGTGACGGACGCGAGCGTGGCGGCGATGACGGAGCCGAGCTCGCCCGCCCGCACTACGACGGGCACAACGCCGCCGCACAGGATGATGCCGCTCTGCAAATCGACGCAACATTCGATATAATACAAAAAATCTGTGTATCTGTCTGTGGTTGGCTTGCGTTGCACTTTTGTATGAATCAGCGAATATCTGAGCTGGTCCAATAATATAAGTTGTCCGTATTAATTAGTACTGTTCTGCATTTTTTCCAAGTATTTTAGTAAGAAGCGAGTTTGTGTGTGCGTGCGTGATGTGTGTTATTTGCTGACGCTACTCGTCTTCACGCATACATTCATAGCGTGTTCGTTCTTGGTTTCCAGTTTCCACAAGAAAAGCTTGCGTAGCTTCGTGAGATAAAAATACTATAGCTATTTCAATTTACACGTTGATTCAAGTACAAACGTTGCATTTACCTGGTTGGCTGGCTGGTTGTTAGACAGCAGTTGCGATAATATCTGGCGAACTGTCTTCTTGTCGCCTTTCTCTTCGTCCTCCTCCGTGCCTAGTGAATTGCCTAGTAAGTTATGGGTTATATTCCGCGCGGAACTAGTTGGCCGCACCTTAGGTATGTGAGCGGTGGGACCGAGGGGGGGGTCTTTATCATGACTCAGTACGTGTGTTGCGAACAATAGGCCCCCCTCATCCCCACCGCCCTCACCCCCGTCCCCACCCAAGGCGCGGCCAACTAGTTCCGCGCGGACTATAGCTCCCGTTAAAACAGGTAATTTAATGATAGGAGTAAAAATAATAAAAATGCAGTGATTCCGTAACCAGTGACGATTCAAATAAATAAAGGTATTTGATCAAGAGACAAATAATTTAATCATATATTAATAATTGTAGTAATAAAATTATGGGTTTTGCATGAATTAAATTAACTTTCATTTTTTTATTGTAAAATACCGGAACCCTGAATCTAGAGACATATTTTGAGTTAGGTTGGGTTCGTATGAAAAGTTTGACAGTTTAAGATCAGGGAAATGAAATTTTATTTTATGCAATTTTGACTCTGAAATACTGGCTATAATTTCGGTATCACTATTGTTCCAAATTTGAATTCACGAATTTGAAAAAGACCGAGAAGTAAATCGGAGTTTGGTCACTCGTTATTTGTTTTGTTTTACATAAAAAAGTATTGTTTGTCCTAATTTTTTAATCCATTCCGTTAAAGTAGATTATTCTGTACCTGTATGTTCCTTCTCAAAAAATTATCGGAATTGTTTGTCCTTATTTTTTAATCCATTCCGTTTAAAATTAAATTATTCTGTACCTGTATGTTCCTTCTCCGCATCCTTGTTATTATCTGTGGTGAACACGTATGTTGTACCTGAAACGTAAATTTAAAAAAAAACTAAACGGCAAGACTCGTGACAGTTGTGGTCATAAAACGTGCGAGTAGGATGGTGAATACCGGATTCTAAGAACTTTCTACTCGAAGGATGCGATTAACGAGACGCGAGTAGAACTAGCAACTAAAACAAAAACGAGTTGGCGAGCAACGAGCGACCAGCACCAGGTCACGAGCGACCAGACCACGCATACCAGTGAGTAAACGCTCGTCGCAGTCGCTCGTTGCTCGCTGGTATGCGTATGTATGTACCAAGAGTGATTCTCTTGGAGATTTTTCTGTTTTTCTGCCTGCCAAGCGAGCGCCGCTGAACGAGTTATCTCTTTGATAGCTCTTGTCGTTGCGACAACCGAGTACACGCCGGCGGTACGAACGGTCAGCGATCAACTAATACAGGGCGATCTTTTGTATGTTTCTTGAGCGAGAAAATCGTAGATACGAATAGCTAGTCGCTTTTACGTCGGCGGTTTCATTCATGAAAAAACTAACACAAACTTATATTTTTTTCATAAATAGTAATTAAAAGAAAAAAATACCTGAGCTTTCTTTACTGCCATCATCGCCAGAAGAATCGTCCAAATCAAATTTCTCTTCAACTGCAATTAAAAATAGACAATGCAATTTAGCGTCATGTGACTCTTTTGTTATTGTAATAAAGTGTAAATTGGAATGATTGGCGCGCGTTCGTGAAATGCACCATCGTGTTGTGGGTTCAAATCCGGGCAAGTACCAATGTGACTTTTTCAATTTATATGTATTTTTAAGTTTATCTTGAATATGACTGACATCGGTGAAGGAAAACATCGTGAGGAAACCTGTAGTTATAGTTAATATAATTTTCGTACCACTTGCTCAAAAAAGTGACATTCTATGCCACAAAAAGAGAACATAACAATAGTCATTTTTAATCTGTTAAAAACAGGGAAAGAAAATTGTACTGAATTTCATTCATCCTCTAGGGGGAGAATGTGATTTAAATTTGGAATACTTACTTACCGAAATTTATACTGAACTACATCTGTGTTTACACCATTGAGTTTTTTTTTTTTTTTTTTTTATTTGAAATGGGTTTGCTCTTGACTCTAGTCTAGGTCAGAGATGACAGAGACAAAGTCTAATTTAGTTTGTATATAAAGCATCTTGTTGAAAAAGGAATACGCATTTATTATGCAGTTATGATTATTAAATAAAATTACGAAAACCGACGAGGCCGTATGAGCTTGATGCCTTTGCTTTTCCGAAAAAAAAATATTAGTCTAGGAATTTGCCGTGTTTTTGTTTTCTTCAAATACATAAACGTTAAGTTTATTTTAATTTATTTTTATAAATAAGTTTATGTTCTAAAATGCTTATCTCATATTATTATTGTGTTAATTTTTTCGCAAATGGTACGAAAAGTAGAGTATTTTCCTCGGTGATAAAGCTGTCTTAGTCTTGGGTGAACTTAAATCCCTCGCTACACTCAGGACTCATCTTAAATCCCTCGCTTCGCTCGTGATTTAAGTTTTTAACACCCTCGCTACGCTCGGGAGTAAACCTCGAGTCCTTCGTTACGTTCGCGATTTAAATCGTCACCCGCGACAGAAGACACTGCTTTATCCCCTTGGTTAATAATCTACTATTTGAAATCACAAACCAGTCATGAACAAGCGGTGCCCCATTTCAAAACCTAGTAAGGACTTAAAATGAAATTTTACAGGAGAGCGCATAAACGTAATATTGGTCAGCCTATGGAATGTATTTTTTGAATTAGTTAAAGTGACTTACTAGGTTTTAAATGGTCACTAGGGAGTGAAAGGTGCACTTACTAGGTATCGATGCTTAAATATATCTCCTTTTATGTAAGTTTAAAACGCTGGTGTTTTTGTATTTGGTAGAGACAGGGCAGTCTTAACCATATTGGGCGCCGGGGTGCGAAAATCAGCTTGCGTCCCCCATACCAACAAAAAGAAATTTAACTTAATTTTTGTGTTCTATTTTGAAGATGATTTCCACCAATTTTTTCCAAGGGATTTTTTCGAGACGGTGACGTGCGGTTACAGCGCTGGAGCGTTGCGGTTATAATGAGTGATTAGTAACGACCTGATCGGCTTGCGCCCCCTAAGTCCATGCGCCTGGGTGCCGCGCACCCCTTGCACCCCCGTGTAAAGACGGCCATGGGTAGAGACCTTCTAGGTTAGCAAGATTATGCAATAAAACGATTTTTGTAAAAAAGTTTCCCTTACTAGGTTTTGAAATGGGACAGCCGCAAGCGTGGTGATCAATGCTCGTGACGTCTCTGTATGAGAAGATGCCCTTGCCCAGCAGTGGGACAATAATACGCTGATATTATTATTTTTTTTTAAGTGTGAAAACTTCTTTAGGCGCGTTGAACATTTTTTGAGATGGGGAAAAAAATCATTGAGTTCGCGCCACTCTATTATCGTAAGCGATACCGCGCGTGTTTTGTTTATAAGACGAACACGCTTCGGATGTGTTCGGTTGTCCTCGTGATGTACTCGGTTTTAATGTATATCCGATATGTCAGTGAGTGATGGCAAAGTATTCTGTTTGTGTTTTGTTTCCACTTCTCGCGCCACTCTATTATCGTAAGCGATACCGCGCGTGTTTTGTTTATAAGACGAACACGCTTCGGATGTGTTCGGTTGTCCTCGTGATGTACTCGGTTTTAATGTATATCCGATATGTCAGTGAGTGATGGCAAAGTATTCTGTTTGTGTTTTGTTTCCACTTCTCGCGCCACTCTGTTACCGTAAGCGATGCCGCGCGTGTTTTGTTTATAAGACGAACCCGCTTCGGATGTGTTCGGCTGTCCTCGGGATGTATTCGGTTTTAATGTATATCCGAGATATGTCAGTGAGTGATGGCAAAGTATTCTGTTTGTGTTTTGTTTCCACTTCTGTCGGCACTCCCGGAGTGCCACTGTTTTTTTTTCTTTATCTTGTATTGTGTACCTCTTCTGAGCAAAGGTCTCCCCTTTTTCATTCCAAACCTCTCTGTCTTTTGCGATTCCTGGCAATATTGGCGCTGCAAACATTATCAGATGGTCACACCACCTTCGCCATGGTCTATTTCGACGGCGATGTCCTCCCTCAGACGCCCAGTGAGGGACGATCTTTGCCCATCACTCCGGGTGCATTCGTGAGACATGATTCTATTATTTTTGTTACTTTAATTGACTTGTTACCTGCATTGTCTGGCTGTGACTTGGTCTTAGCAGGTGGACTGGACCACTTGTCTTGTGCGTCTCGCAGCATCTTCTCTCCTGAGATGATACGATCTGAGACGCTCCACAAACTACGCACCACAGCTGGAACAATCATCATTATATTACACATCTTATATTTTTTTTTCGTTTTTTTTTTTACATTTTGCTCACATAAGCTACGAGAATTATACACCCAGGATTTTGTAATATCTTGATAATAGTTTATCTAACAACAATATAATTATTTTTTATTTTCAATAATATAATATAACATCGCATCGATGAAATTAAAACTAATAACGTGCAAATAATAGGCGAATAGATGGAAAGAGAGAGAATCCTATGTCGGCGAGCGGCGCAAGCGGTACTTTTCAAATCACCAATTATTTTATGTTGTTATATTTTATATGATTAGCGGCCACTAGCCCTAACCGTGTGTTGAGTTATTGTAGCGGCACGTTGTAGAATCAGGCATCGTTTAAATTAAAACAGGTTTCTGTTCTGACTCGTTTCGGAGAATTTCTTTATTTGCATAAGAAGGTCTATCATGCGGCCATGTCACTTATCTATTTATCAGTATTTATTTATTTATTGTTTAGTTTTGCAATGTTACTCAATATCACGCTTTTTATACATAGGTATCTATTCGTTACTGTTTTTATGGGACACTAATTTATTTTTATTTATTTATTCCATTATGCATACACATTACACACATCATGATGCAGTATAAAACTGATTTACATCCGTCACCTCACACACCAGGTCCAGTTGAAAACCAGCGTCAGGCACCAGTTGTCTGGCATTTTTGCTGAACTGGGCCTTTTTGGCGCAGCCGCGAGGCACACTTTCCTGCTAATTTCTTACATCGGACTTTGCACTTTTTATTTTAATCTTATTTTACCTGATGTACGACTATTATCTAACTATCTGGTGTATTGTGTGTCTCTTAGTCTGTGCTAAATAAATGTATTTTCTTTCTTTTCTTTCTAGAAGACTAGAAAAGCAATCAGACCTTTATTCCAAAAAAATAAGGTATATATTCGCTTACCAGCCGTAGTGTTGTTCTCGTGTAGACTAGCCGATGTGAGCGCGAGGTGTATTTGCTCCATGTGTTGTTTGAAGGCTTGGTAATCTTTCTCTGCATCACCATCTGATAGGCCGCTAAAGATCTCATGACCTGAAAATACGAGTATACAACGTGTTTTTTTTGATATCCCATAACTCTATGGGGTCATTGTACTAATCATTATGAACAACTTTTACTAAGGGACCAAACCTGAAATTGCGAAAAAAAAATCAACCATTCCCTACATTTTGACGAGTTATGCGAACATAAATGTAGGGAACAGCTGATTTTTTTTTCGTGGTTTCAGGTTTGATCCTATAGTAAAAGTTTTTTATTATGATGAGTACAATGACCCCCTAGAGTTATGGGATATCAAAAAAAAACACGTTGTATATAAGTCTTACTACGGGTTGCAATGGAATGTGCACTTTGCAATGTACGAGTAAGACATGGGGTTCCCCATTGGCAAAACTATGAACTTTCAGCCAAACTTTCATCTTCTACAGGGTCAAATTAAATTAACTAGCGAAACTTCGCAGACGTAAATGATATTTAAACATGATACAACAAAAATAAATAAATTTGATGAATTTAATGTTTGGGTTCAACGGCAGTTGGTAGTGCATAATAGAAATAACAGTTTAAAGATCAGTTTTGTTTTTGTGTAAACTTCACAGACGTGAAGAGTAACACAACAAAACAAAAATAAACTTATTTTCTCAATTCATACTTCAAGTAACTACACTGCCAGCCACCGTAGGCGCCCGTACCGTAGACTCTCGGCTACCGTAGGCGCGGGCCTGCGGGCGGAGAGTAATGGGTAGCTCACCGTCCGATCAGGACCAGGCCCGTGCCGGACAAGCGTACGTGTTCCACGCGCGCCTCAAAGAGATGTCAGCATCAAATGAAGGGGCCCGTGAGGGCCGAAGCCTGCCGGGTCAGCGGGATTCTCCGAAAGGGTTACCGCTGGCCCAGAACATAAAGGGCTAAGGAAGGAACACGGGTGGGTTTTAGTCAGTAAGAGTCTGACACTCCCTTCCGCTCCACCCAGAGCGGGGGGGTCATTTGATGATTTCCCATCCTCAAAAAAAAAAAACTACACTGCTAGCGGTCGTTGACCCCAAATCAAAATCATCAAATCATTTTTATTTTATTGTGTTTAGATATCGATACCCATAACGTTTGCGGAGTTAAGCTAGTTAATTTAACTTGACCCTGTATTGAACCCCTGTATGGGGTGAATTTTCAAAAATCATTCCTTATTGCCCACCTTTGCTTTAAAAGGATCTCCTGTGCGTTCATGATTCTAGATCCAGCGGTTTAGGCTGCGCTTTGTGTTAGTAAATGAAATGAATGTAAGATTTTTATTAAAAAAGATTCTGAATACTAATATGTATAGTAAAATCTATGGTTTAATAATAGGGGGACCATACCTTTTTGTACCAATTCGTTGAGCTGTGATATGAGCGTGTCCCGCATTTGTTTGGTGTCGTACTTTATAGATATCATGTCTGGAGGCAGCTGGATCTCGTAGGGCGTTATCTTGCTGTACCTGTGGGATGGATGCTTTTTAGTACCCAAAGGGTAAAAACGGGACCCTATTACTAAGACTCCACTGTCCGTCTGTCTGTCTGTCACCAGGCTGTATCTCATGAACCGCGATAGCTAGACAGTTTAAAAGATGATGTCCAAAAAATGACCCAGAATCGACAGAAATGAATTGTGTACCAATGGATTGGCATTTAAATATAATATAATGTTGCCAAAGCGGCAACCCTGAAATCGTTGTAGTATAGGAGCTAAGAGCAAAATAAAATAAGTAAAAAATTCTTTTTTTTTATGTTTTTTTTATTTTTATTTGGCCCATAGATACTACAATCGTTATAGTACTGTGTGTATTATTGGTAATTCTGTAGCTAAGGATTGCAAATAAAAAAATACACAGTTGCTACTGGCTATTATGCGCGGGCGCGGCGCGGCGGACGAGGTGACGTGGGGGGCGATATAAGTATCATATATTATCTTGCATGGGCGAGGAACGAAGGTGATTTGATTCAACCTGCGGGATTTTTAGACTTAGTATGTTTGGACATGGAAAATAATTAATAAATAAAAGAGATTACTGTTACAATTACAACAAAACCGCGTACATGTTTTTAGTTCGTGTATAGTTTGTGTATAGTTCCAAACTGTATTTTCTTTGATTATTTGGGCAATAAAGTTTTTATGATAATAATTGTTGATTTTTTTTTTAACCAAAGCAACATAATTACCAATAACACACAATACGTTGATTGTAGTATCTATGAGCGAACAAAAATAAGTATAAAAGTTAGAGTATTTCTTTTGCTTGTACATTCATGTGTAACACAAGTTATTGTGGATTAGAATGTCGTTGTTGTTATAGGAAATATCATTAGAATTTATCACAATAAGACTTACATTATGAAAATAAATGATTAACAACGATATTCTCACCCACAACATGGCTCTTAGCTCCTATACTATACCAATTATTTTTATATTTGCAATCTTTAGCCACAGAATTACCAATAATACACACAGTACTGTAACGATTGTAGTATCTATGGGCCAAAAGAAAAAAAATATACAAAAAACAGAGTGTTTGTTATGTTGTGATTTAATATGATGTTGTTATTATGTTGCTGTTGCTTGTGAAATGTGTTGATGATAATTATCACAAGTGATACAACATTAAAACAACGTCATATTAAGCCACAACATGACGTAAACTTATTTTATTATTGTTTTAAACGAATTTTTTTTCTCATTTTATTTTGCTCCTAGCTCCTATACTATAACGATTTCAGGGTTGCCCCCTTGGTAACATTATATTATATTTCAATGTCAATCCACTGGTATACATTTCATTCCTGTCGATTCTGGGTTTTTGGTCCATACATTTTTGGACATGTCCTTTCACAGATGATGTATTTCTGTTGTTGCTATAACAACTAAAAACAGAATAAAATAATATATAAGGGGGGCTCCCATACAACAAACGTGTTTGTTTTTCGGCGTTTTTGCCTTGTGGTACGTACGGAACCCATTTTGGCCATCCACGCCCACTTGAAAAATTCATCCTGTATAGTGATTAGTGCTGTAGCTGGCAAGACGAAGTGACGCTTCGACGCATTACCTGAAGCAAGCCGTGGTGAGGTGGTGAACGAAGGCGTGCGCGTGCGCGTGCAGCGGGTGCGGGCACGTGTGCGCGCGCACGTAGCGCGGCGCCGCCATGCGCGCGCGCACGTACGTGCCCAGCGACACGCACAGCGCCGCGCCAGACACGCGCCGCGCCGCGCCGCTGGCGCCGCACGCCTCGCAGCGCGACCAGAACATCACCTGCACGTCGACAAGAAGGAAAAGCAAGAGCTAGAAAATAAATATTAGCAAATTTTGTGTTAAGCCTTCAGAAAGCGGGTATTTACCTGTTTGCTCTGTTCCTCCTTGACTTTGTCGACGTTGCTGTGTCCGATAGTGTTGCACGTTATCGTGATACACACGTCTCCGTGCACGAATCTAAATGTGAATAAATAAAAACAAAAATATATATTTTACCAGGAATACAATTACATTAGACAGGCACATGGATGAATAACATTCTTATAGTTAACTGTTGGAGGTTGTACCTACATGTCAGTGTTTTAAGATTCGATAAAGTGTTTGTCTGGCATTGAAAAGAAAACTCATCTGTCAAGGAGAAAAAGTCACACATAAAGTTAAGTTCAGTTCGCGCTACAACTTGAAATTTGTTTACGATTCTTTCAATAGTATTCTGAAATAAACTTAATTTACACTCACATAAAGTTGATATTTGAAAGAACATAATTTGGTTACAAGAATTTTAAAATAGAATAACTGAGCCGGTCGACTAGTAAGGTACGTACCTCCGCACATGCTGGTTCATGGGCACGTTACAGTTCGGTGAAGTACACTTATAGTCTCCGTTGAAGCAGTACTTCTCCAGAAACGCGCCCAAAGATATGTCGTGACGGCCGTACATTTCCATTGTCACTATCCTGTATAACGAAATAAAACAAGATGTTTTTAACATAACATCAAGCCTGTATTCCCCACATAGGGGTAGGCGGAAGTGCAAAGTTCACCACATTCCGCCAGTAATGGTTGCCTCACGTAACAGGCGAGCTTATTGCCATTTTAAACACGACCATTAGAACTTAAACTCAAACAGGAGTCTGCCACTAAACATCCACTCTTTGGCGCACAACTACTAATGCAACGACTCAAAAGCAGGCACAGCTTCCTAAAAACGGCAGCGTTCCTACCAGGAAATCTGGCCGACGACCGTTGCAAACTGTGACAGGATACTCTCCCTCCACCCAACGAGCATTTTCCCGCAGGGTGCAAACTTCCATGACTAACTTGGAAGTCACTGAACCGATTCCTAATTAGGTACCACCTCGTGTTGTGGGGGTTCCTCGAGGGTACGGCGGCCGGGCGTGGATGTAGCTGTGGTACAAACTATGTCCCATCTCTTATCCTGCCCACTGTGCTGGGGCAGCCATAGTGACCTCTGCGTTGCCACCGACGTTGCCGTGGAAGTCGCGAAGTTTTGGGCCAACAAAATTTAATTCATTGGGTTTGTGCCAGGTAAGAGCAGGTGGACTTATGAGTTGTACGTCGTAGGTTCGAACCCAGACAGGCGCTTTACGAGTATTATAATATATTATCTGTGACTTGGTGTATTATTACTATTTAATTATTATTATTATTTAATAAGCACGCATTGTGAGGAAACCGGCATGTTTTAGAAGCAAAAATTCGAAGATATTTGACATCTACCAACCCGCACTGGACCCGCGTGGTGGATTACGGTACGGCCCACTCCCTCTCACAGAGAGGAGGCCTGTGTCCCAGCAGTGGGAACATTATAGGCTGATTATGATGTGCCAGGTTAATGGCAGACTTCAGACTGCTGTTGCGGAAGCAAAGAGCTAGAAAATAAATAAGCACTTACCACGGGTTGACGCAGAAGTCGGGTACATTAGCAGACTTGTTGCTGAAGCTGTACAGCAACAGACTCAGCTGTTGATGGTTCTCCGGCGCCAGTGGGTCGAGCGGTTCGTTGTCGTTCGGCTTATCGTTCGGGTCCACTTCGGGTTCTTTCGGCTTCTTCACGACGGATGGCTTGTACATCGGACATTGAGCTGAAATCAACTCGTTATGGAGACCGAGACTTGGGTTAGTTCAGTCATTTAAACTTTATTTTTGTCAAAAACGAGGTGGACTTTAATTTTGTTGAAAGATCCACTCTGTCGTACTGTTGAGTAGCTTCTCTCTTCATTGTCATCATCATCATTTTAGCCGAAAGACGTTCATTGTTGGAAATAGGCCTACCCTACCCCAAGCATCGCCACTTCGACCAGTTCTGTACCTCTCGTATGCAGCGGTTTTTGCATGTTTAAGTTTTATTAAAAAAAGTATATTATGATAAGTGAACGAAACAGCTTTGAAAATTTTAAGAGAACTCCCGCGGTCGTATTCGTTTATTTATATAATATTTTTTTTAGAAATGGTTCAAAGTCAAACCATCGAGCTAATTCTTGTAATAAGATCTTAACAGTGATCGAAATACAGTTTTTTATACAAAACAGAATTCTGTGTTCGCTGTTAAACATAAATTTTGTGAAATTATAGCTTGTAACATTTTTCGTCATAAAACCAGTCTGGAAATTTTCCACCTTGGTGATTTTAAGCCAATAAGGTCACCATCAAATTTGAATGACGTACTTAAAGCCATTAGTAAGTCATTGCAATGTAACTTTTATTTCACTGTAATAAAGTATACATTAGAATGATTTCCGTGAGGGTCATAAAATTGTCGGCAATCATTCTAATTCATGACTTACCGAGATAAGAGTTATATTGCAATTACCTAATGGTTTTACGCCGATCTTGAATGTCACACAGAAACTTACGTTTATGCTTGTCGTTAACGAGTCTGCAGCCGGTGGCTCTGTAGTGCGCAAGCGCCGCTCTAAGTGCCGCGTCGTCGGCCGGCGCTGATATAGCCATCTTTGCGAATGAGTGCAGCTCCTAAGAGAATAAAGTGGTACATAGGTTTTAAAAGGGTAGGCAACGCCAATGTGAAGCGCGCGCGGGGCGGGGGTGCCGCGGTGAGGGGGGCGCGTGAACTAACTGTGTGTGGTACCTTGAGCTCGCGGTGCGCGTGCGAGGCGCGCGCGGGGCGGGGGTGCCGCGGTGAGGGGGGCGCGTGAACTAACTGTGTGTGGTACCTTGAGCTCGCGGTGCGCGTGCGAGGCGCGCGCGGGGCGGGGGTGCCGCGGTGAGGGGGGCGCGTGAACTAACTGTGTGTGGTACCTTGAGCTCGCGGTGCGCGTGCGAGGCGCGCGCGGGGCGGGGGTGCCGCGGTGAGGGGGGCGCGTGAACTAACTGTGTGTGGTACCTTGAGCTCGCGGTGCGCGTGCGAGGCGCGCGCGGGGCGGGGGTGCCGCGGTGAGGGGGGCGCGTGAACTAACTGTGTGTGGTACCTTGAGCTCGCGGTGCGCGTGCGAGGCGCGCGCGGGGCGGGGGTGCCGCGGTGAGGGGGGCGCGTGAACTAACTGTGTGTGGTACCTTGAGCTCGCGGTGCGCGTGCGAGGCGCGCGCGGGGCGGGGGTGCCGCGGTGAGGGGGGCGCGTGAACTAACTGTGTGTGGTACCTTGAGCTCGCGGTGCGCGTGCGAGGCGCGCGCGGGGCGGGGGTGCCGCGGTGAGGGGGGCGCGTGAACTAACTGTGTGTGGTACCTTGAGCTCGCGGTGCGCGTGCGAGGCGCGCGCGGGGCGGGGGTGCCGCGGTGAGGGGGGCGCGTGAACTAACTGTGTGTGGTACCTTGAGCTCGCGGTGCGCGTGCGAGGCGCGCGCGGGGCGGGGGTGCCGCGGTGAGGGGGGCGCGTGAACTAACTGTGTGTGGTACCTTGAGCTCGCGGTGCGCGTGCGAGGCGCGCGCGGGGCGGGGGTGCCGCGGTGAGGGGGGCGCGTGAACTAACTGTGTGTGGTACCTTGAGCTCGCGGTGCGCGTGCGAGGCGCGCGCGGGGCGGGGGTGCCGCGGTGAGGGGGGCGCGTGAACTAACTGTGTGTGGTACCTTGAGCTCGCGGTGCGCGTGCGAGGCGCGCGCGGGGCGGGGGTGCCGCGGTGAGGGGGGCGCGTGAACTAACTGTGTGTGGTACCTTGAGCTCGCGGTGCGCGTGCGAGGCGCGCGCGGGGCGGGGGTGCCGCGGTGAGGGGGGCGCGTGAACTAACTGTGTGTGGTACCTTGAGCTCGCGGTGCGCGTGCGAGGCGCGCGCGGGGCGGGGGTGCCGCGGTGAGGGGGGCGCGTGAACTAACTGTGTGTGGTACCTTGAGCTCGCGGTGCGCGTGCGAGGCGCGCGCGGGGCGGGGGTGCCGCGGTGAGGGGGGCGCGTGAACTAACTGTGTGTGGTACCTTGAGCTCGCGGTGCGCGTGCGAGGCGCGCGCGGGGCGGGGGTGCCGCGGTGAGGGGGGCGCGTGAACTAACTGTGTGTGGTACCTTGAGCTCGCGGTGCGCGTGCGAGGCGCGCGCGGAGTGGCGGGGCGCGCGGGGCGTGTGCGGGGGCGGGGGTGCCGCGGTGAGGAGGGGCGTGGGGAACTGTGCCCGCAGCGCACAGCGCCGCCCCGCCTCGGTCTCGAGGTAGGGCGCCGGGATGATCATGTTCGGCGACATAGACAGCACCACATCGTCTGTTGACCACCTGCAAAAGAAAGAAAGTCACTTTATTTTTGGTCCAATTTCAAAGTCTGAAAATGGTCTTCTGACCACTGGGCTCCTATGTGAAACTTTTAAATAAATTTTCGGTGTTCTCTCATCGTGCCGCACCTACTCTGCTATCAACTTTTCGCCCTACATAATTATGCTTGCTCAAAAACCCTCTGGGCTCCCGTACTACCAGTCTTTGATATACATCAAAAACTATGTGGGTACATAGTTAAGTGCAATCTCGCTTTAAATTATATGTCCCCTGCGGACATCGGCATCTTACGACAAGTCCTGCTCTGCCCACATCCTCTGACTGTTGCGACTTCGTCAATACTTCAAACACTGTTGAATTTACTTTACAACTCTATCTCAGTCTTAGATTGGATATTTCGGATGAATTTGTAAAATCGACTTACCGGTCGGTATGCGGATCTGCCTTCAGCTTAGCTTCCTCTTTCGGTAGGAAAACGTCGTCATCAACAGACAACGTAGCGCGCAATGGATCACTAAAGTCCCTGATCGGAACACCACAACTTAGCGTTTTATCACTGTCTATTTTACGCATAAACGGTTTTGTACTCTGCAAAGGGTCTTCTTCAAACGACTCGACTCGATTTTTCTTTTCTTCAATACTACTTGAGTTTTTGGAAATAGCATTTTTATCATCATTTTTCGCAGTATCTTTAACACTCGAGTTTGTAAATATATTGTCAGATCTTGAAGATTCATTGCTATCAGTTTCATTACTCTTTTTAGACTCCTCGTTCAAGGAATCTTTACGTATCGCAATATCTTTTTCACTTTCTTTATTTTGAGTATCATTATTTGTGATATCATTTTTAACAACGTCATCTTTCGTTGCGTCGTTTTCATTTAGATCATCGTCAAACGTCATGCCTGGTTCAGGGAGGATTGCTTCGATATCTCCTAGAAATGCTTTTTCTAGTTTCCAGTTATAACACGCTAAGAGCATAAATTTTACGACTTTTTTCACTTTGACTAGCTCTTGTAGGCAAGCCCCACGTAACAATATGCAGCATGCTAGGTTTGGTTCAGCGCAACCTTCAAGTACCATTAATGTTTTGCTGGAATCTGTATGTAAAGAGAAAATTTTGGGTTAACATATTTAAAACATTATTCTATCTTCTTTGCGGTAAACGACTAAACGTACAAGTATTTAGAAGATCTTTTTCTATTACTGTGATATATAATTTTAGAGATTATCGGGTCGGTAGGAGTAGAATACCTACTCAGTTACTCACAGTTCTTGACGTAGAAGTTGGCGCAGGTGCCGAGGCGCGGCAGGCCGACGCGCGCGTCGATGGAGGCGAGCGGCTCGGCGCGCGTGGCTCGCGCGGCGCGGGCGAGCGCGCGCGGCCGCACGCGCGCCGCCAGCGCCGCGCCGCCGCGCCGCAGCGCGTCCTGCACGCCGCGCGCCGCCGCGCCGCGCACCAGCACCACGCGCGGCCGCAGCGCACTGATGCGCGCGGCGCAGCGCACCAGGTACTCGCGCTCCTGCGGCGGGGGGAAGCGCGACTGTAGCCCGCGAGATCCGAGGTTGTGTCTTTTCTAGTACTCTAACCTCAGATGTATTCGAAGATTTTTTTTATCCTTATACGCGACTGGGCTTCATAAAAATAAAACGCGATAATTGACGTTTCTCTAGCTAAGTGTACAATTTTTCAGTTAGCAATTACTCAAAAAGTTAAGGATAGTCTCCTAACAACCATGATGAAACATCTGAAATTTTTCTCAGCTACCCTCTTGGATACTCACTTGACCTCAATATCCACTTCAACACCCTCGAATACTATCTCTCTCTTTTTCTATTATATAGAGTTTTTAGTTCATCATCATCATTATTTCAGCCGAAAAACGCCCACTGCTAGACATAGGCCTCCCCCAAGCACCTCCACGTCGACCGGTTCTGAGCTTCTCGCATCCAACGGGTTCTTACGGCCTTCACAAGTTCTTCGGGCCACATTGTGGGAGGCCTTCCAACGCTACGTCTTCCGATACACGGTCGCCACTTATAGTATTTATGCTTACTTACACTTTACTTTCATCACGCATAATACTATTTATCATCCTTTTTATTTGTTTATATGTTTACATTATACTTTTACTCAATTTTCATGTTTTGACACGTCAATAATTGTCAAACTGTCAGTTACTTTTTAAATGTCTTTCTAGTTTAGTCTATGATAATTACTCTTTGGTCTAAATAACTTAAATTATTTTTATCAATATGTTTAGCTATTATATTATTAAGATTATTACGATTGTTTAGTTTAAATAACTTAATTTTAAATTAGATTTATAATATTCTTTACGCACTCGTGGATATGTCTTGGCCGACCACACTTGTCAGATGAGATGATGGCCACAAAGAAGGAATCTGATATTTGAAAAAGGAAGACTACTTGAATACGAGCTCACGAACAGCTGGAGGCTGCTGGCATTCGAGTCTTGGGACTGAGACATTACGCATCAGAAAACTGCTTGGTTTTGCTGTGACATCTTGAACTGCTTGGTTCTGCTGCGACATCTTTGACTAACCCAGGGGATCCAGCTAAAGATTCCACCTGGGACCTTCTACTTCTAATCTTCGCGAGCTAACCACGTATAACTTGCTACCCTGAAGCCTGATTCCCGTTCCTACAGTGCTGAGCTGATTCTTTAACGTGAACTATAAAACTCCAGAGAGTGCGCGCGTGTGTGAACTATAAACTTCCGAGAGTGCGTGCTAATTAGTACTTTTATAACTAGCTGTTTTTATAACTTTCTGTAATTTATTCTTCCCTAATAAAATTTATTGGACGGTCTGCTTACCCTCTATTTTAATAAGGTATAGATTGTTACACACTTCAAAAACTTTTGGCCCCATCGGCCATCTGTTCTGCGAGACATTGCATTATTAAGTGGCGGTGGACAGGGCACATTTGTGCTGTCCACTGCCAAGTGGCAGTGGACAGCACAAATGTGCCTTGTCCACCGCCCAAAAAATTGCCAAACTTAAGTAAGTTTGGCAATTTTTGGGCTACGTCAGTTTTGATTCTCCTGCGTTCTCCAGTTTTTTGGTTACTCGTCGATTTCTACCAGTTTACTCCTATCGCAAGCCGAATTAAAAAACTCCGTTCCAAAAATAGTAAAATTTTCCAACTGACCTGCATCAATACAGGTTCCAGCGAAGTAAGCTTGCCCTCAACTCGCTGATACGCGATAGAACAGTCTAGGAGTAATATCGTGGGGTTCGATATCTGCTGCGGCATGCCCCTGTATTCGAACAAATACATACAGGTTGTAGGAAGAACAATATTCTACGCATTCTAAACAACAAAGTAAACGAGAAAATGTTATTATTGGTATATACAAATGTCCAAAGAAGAGCTTTGGCAATATTCGCATTTTCAAATTAGCACGAACGTTGCGCTACAGAGTAACTCCCAGCAGGCAATGCTTCTAAGTTGTGCACCACAGAACACATACTCCTATCGGACTCCTGTTGTGCACAGCCGCGCTTGCAGTGGTGCGACTACCATTGCGCGTTTGTATGAAGTTTTTCTCTGTCGGGTTACCTACTTCGGTCTCAGATCGCCATTTTTGAAGTGGAAACTTCTTTAGGCGCGTTGGGCATTTTTTGAGATGAAGAAAAAAAAAACCATTGAACTCGCGCCACTGTTACCGTAAGCGACACCGCGCGTGTTTTGTTTATAAGACGATTAAAAAAATACCCGCTTCGGATTTGTTCGGCTGTCCTCGGGATGTACTCGGTTTTAATGTATATCCGATATGGCAGTGAGTGATGGCAAAGTATTTATAGTTTGTGTTTTTTTCACTTCTGTCGGCACTCCAGGAGTGCCACTGGTTTTTTTTTTTTCAGTCTAAATCTGTCTAAAATACAATCAATTAACATACGCTGAGATGAGATTGCGACTTCCAATTTAAACGTTTTTTAAGTACGAGAATTGGCCTTCAGGATGGGATGATGGGGCTATTTAAAGTTCAGTTTAATTTCTTTTTTCACCTTTGAACTATCAAGGAGTCGGTCAGTCAGAAAGATAAAGCTGGTTGCCTATTCTAAATCGTAGTAGGTTCCTATGAAGAAAAGAAGAAGATATTAATTATGAGTAACGAACCTGTGGGCTACGTTCTTGGTAAGCACAACTCCCTGCACGACACAGCTGTCGCGCATGGTACCGCCGGGCACTTTCTTCACTTGCACGTAGTTCCGGACGTCAATGTCATTGCTGTTCACGTCTGTACATAAAAAACCTTACAATTACTCATCATCATCTGCCTAGCCTTTTCCCAACTATGTTGGAGTCGGTTTCCAGTCTAAGCGGATGCAGCTGAATACCAGTATTTTACATGGAGCGACTGCCTATCTGACCTCCACAACCCAGTTACTGGGTAACACGGTACCCCTTGGTAAGACTGGTTGTCAGACTTTCGGGCTTCTGACGACCCGTAACGTGCTTTCCGAGGCACGGAGGGGACTTGGTATGTAAAGATGGTCACCCACCCACGGACCAACCGCGGCAAGCGTAGCTTAACCTGATCGATCGACCCGTGCGGCTGTTATTACTTAACCACAAGTCCCTTACAATTACTATTTATTTTATTTTATGGCTGATTCAATTGATCCGGTTTTCTTAGTGCAGCAAGTTTATCTGGCCCGGTAGCCTCAGGCACCTGTCCCATCGCCAACAGGGAAGCCACCAACGATTTTCTCGCTCAAGAACTATACAAAAGATTGTAGGTCCCGTGTAAGTAAAAGAGATATACATATGTATATGTTAATTAAAAAAAAGTAATTAAAAAAAAATAAACCGAGTTCAAAAAGAAATTAACTCAAAATTATGAAATAACTTTAATTTAGGAATTCGGTGTCTTGGGGTCTGTATTTTAGTTTTAGTTTTTTGCCACCGACTTCCGAAATTAAAGTTCTTTCATAATTTTGAGTTAATTTCTTTTGAAGTTGGTTTAAAAACTGGAATAATTGTTTCTAATAAGTAGGAAATAGTTTTTTTGTAAATATTGCACTAGAATTTTACCAAGGTTTTGAGATGTTTTCCCTTTGACACTACTCCGTAGCTCGTATCACAAAGCCAGAGAAGAGCCTCGTATCACAAAACTATTTGTGTAGGATTTGAAGTTATTTTTCCATAAACTCATATTTGTTTACATTTTTGGCAAATAAATCGCGAATGAAGATTACATATATGTATACATAAACTCACGCCATCTTTTCATAGGGGTAGGCAGAAACATTGCTTAACCTTGTTGCAGAACTACATTGCCACATGCGAACTAGGCATCACACTGACGTAAGTAGAGTTTACCGCGCGACTAGCATAAAACAACATCCTGAAGTCAATGGTCGAGCAGTTGCCTACCAGACGACAACAGTCTGGTCGGAGGATCCTTCCTTCTCTATGGAGAATGAGTGAATTTTACGCCTTGTTCCTTATACCTCTATAACCTTTTTGTTCTCAGGTGATATTATACGTACCTAGCACGATGGTATCTGCGGCGTGCACACACAGTGGATAGAGCACGTGCAGCCAGGCGGCCGGGAGCGCGTGGCGCGCGAGACACTGTCGCATCAGTAGACGCAGGTGATCCTCGCCCGACACGACGATCGCCTTGCATATGTGGCGCGCTTCTGTCGACACTGGACAAACGACGTTTTTTTGCAATAACATACAATGCAAGAGTGCTGATGATTATACTAACAATACTAACTTAGTACCTAAGCACCATTGTTACTAATACTTAATACTAACTATAGTCGGTACTTTCATTTATCTTATTAGTGTAACTAGTGTATAGTGTCTAGAGACTCACCGACCCCACAGTCAAACCTTTACAACGGTTTTGTGGGGCTTAGTTTATAAGTATACTTACCATCTTCAGTTAATAAATAAATAAATAAAAAAAAAATGCGTGCCACGAAAGATGAGACTTGACCCCGCCTCCCCCGCTCTTTCCGCCGCCCCTATGACGTCCGGTCCCGTCCCGCACTCAGACCTCATACCGCTAAAGATACCTAAAATCGTGTACTGCGCAAGTCAAACTCTTTATCGTGTTCTGTGTCAAGTCTCATCTGTGTCAACTCTCAATCGTGTTCTGTGTGAAGTCTCATCTTTCGTGGCACGCATTGTAAATAGTTGGTAAGCAATCAAAATGAAATCTTGCTTGAAATGGCCATAGCTCAAATATTATGTTAATGATGGTGAATTATTAATGTCGAAGGAATATTTAAGAAATTCTCACCTTCATTTTGTTCTAACACTGGTGTCTCTTCTTCACTTGACGATGATTTCTTATCTGAAACAATTCACAATTTATTTATTTTCCAACTTAATTTAGCACTTATTTAATAAGCGTTAAGGTACTTTATTTATTGGGAGCAGTGGTGGCCGCGACTTACGAGTTGTAAGGTCGTAGGTTCAAACCCAGACCGGCGCTTTACTTTTTGGAAATTATTTGATCACCACTGCTCTCAAAACGGTGAAGGAAAACATCGTGATGAAACTGGTATGTCCTAGAAACAAAAATTCGAAGACATTATAATTCCGCACTGGGCCCGCGTAGTAGATTATAGACCACTCCCTCTCGAAGAGAGGAGGCTTGTGTCCCGGCAGAGGGAATATTATAGGCTGATTATGGTAAGATAATTATTTAATTGCATGGATACCTGTTTTAGGTGTTTTGGTCAGCCTTGCGGAGTTCTCACCAAGGTTGAGATCAAGGCAGTACGACGAGACGCTCTCGACCAGTCTCGTTGATTCCTCTGCTGTGGACGAATGTGTATTTTGGAGATATTTAACTTGACCATTGCTTTCTGAAAACCATGTTTAGTTACCGCTATTTATTTTATTGATAAAAGTCCGTGTGGTCCACTTGTTGTAAAAGGTGGCGCAAAAGTTGTCAAAAGTTATAGTTAGTTATAGTTGTTGTGTTGTTGTTCTTTGGCTGTTTTTTTTTTATTAATGAAAAACTTTGGTTCTGCTTTTGGATTATGTTTATTTGATGTCTCATTTTTTTTTTCTATTAAGTCGAGAAAATTATATCGGCTAAATGGCCGCCGCTGTCACCAGAATTGATGACCATTCGGGCCTGATTTATGGCATTTTCCATCACTCTTGTCAGAACTTCCGGCGATAGGTCCTCGTTTTTTAATACGGATATTCTCTTTGAGGGCTTCAAGAGGCTTGTTGATGATTGACCAGTGACTAGACTGAAAAAACCCCACAAAAAAAAGTCTGGAGCAGATAAATAAGGCGATCTTCCTGGCCAGTACAAATCGCCAAAACTAGAGATCAGAAGGCCAATTCTCTAAAAATTTCAAAATCTAGTCGCAGTCTCATTTCGGCGACAAACAAATGTCAAAAAATTAGAGGATAGAGGAATTAGGAAAATTAGAGGTATTTTTGACAGATAGAGACTGTGAACGATCTTAAAAATTACGAGAATTACCCCAGGCGACCCGAAACAATCATTCCGCGTTATTTAGGCATATAGCAATTCATGTCTTGTTGACGTGTATTTTGTATCTGTTTACTTCACAAATGTCAGTGTAGAATTGACATTTGCCGCCATTTGCATAAATTATAGCATCTTCCGTTCCGAAAGGGTGATGACTTTTGCGCAACCCAGTATAAGGGCTGATTTTTCAATACCCAGAAAGGAATTTCTCAATAGCAGCCCTGATTCTAGATCTGTGTCCGGTTGAGACTTAACATAACTTGACATAACTAACGAAATGTGAGTGCACTTTAAACTCACCTCTGCCTAACTTTTCGGGGATAATGGGCGTGATGTTACGTCATATGTTTTTATTCTCCTGTGTGTCTCTACTAACTCTACTTACGTGATTCATCTTCATCCGTGGCCCGCGGCGGCAGAACTATGGGCTTATACAGTGCATAGTCTGCGAACTGGGGTAATTCCGTCATACCCTCCATATACCCCGCGCTTAAAAGATTCTGACATACTAAAGTTGCTTGCGCTCTGAAAAAGAAAATCAAATTTACCCCAGATTTCTTGAACGACACTTTAAGGCCTTCTTAAAAGTCTTTCTAAACAATAAAAAAAAAACAGACTTTCATTCCCAATACATAAGATATAATAAGTATTATTCTGTACTATTGTTTCAGACGCGACATAAATCGGCCCTTCTTATTTTTTTGTCGTAGCTTTTATTACTATCCATTTAATACGGTGCATGCGTAAATATTTATCCCAACTACGGAACCCTTCACTATGCGTGGTCCGACACGCACATGGGCGTATTTTTTTGATGTTGTTAGCGCTCATTCACCTTGTTTTATTGTTGGTGTTATCCATGACCCATTGTAGAATGTCGCAGCCGCGCCAAACGCCATTGTAGCGAACAAGACGATACCTGAAAATAACAAATTTTTTGTCTCTGTTCAGGCCTTATAGAATATACAGAGTGCAATTTTTTTTCAGATTTCTAAAAATAATATCGCTGTTATTTTAGTATATTGTGGTGTCTTACGACTTCCATCTCGCCGGGCGAAATCTCGAAACGCCAGTCTCGGCACTAGACCTAGCTCACCTCCCAAGTAACACAAAATCGATATAATGGAAAAAGTGATGACCAGAAAATTTCTTCTAGCTTCGTTATAGAATTTGAAGGGTTTTAGCAATGTCTTGCTTCTGTATAACAGCATTTTATTAACTTTGTAGTTCCTAAAGCTATATAATCCTCTTTTTCAATCTTTTGTGCAGCTAAAGGTTTTATTTTAGATATAATTTATGTCTCTATACAGCTTCTAATACAGCTGTAAGCATTATACAAAAGTGTAGGCCGTATGTAAGCATTAATTACGGCTTAGGCTATTAAAAAGCATTTTAAAATTCTTTACAACTGCTCTATGTTTTATTTCGCATGGGTCACAACTGTTTAACGGTGTACATTGGTGCTGTTTTAATGCCAGCTTTTTAAAAGCATTTCATCATAATATTATATAGCCTTTATCTATACAAACGTATAATGACAAGAATTTTAACAAGCAATAAGTCGTATACCCGGCATCCGCATGCCTAAAGTTTTTAATTATGCTTACGCCATTTTGCTTTTTGTCTCGATAATATTTAAAATTTAATTTTATGGTAAATAGTCCTTTAGAAAGGACTTCAACCTATGGTATTGACCGGCCGGTACAATACAGGTATCATAATGACTAACACTAAAGATTTCTTCGTAAGAGCATAATTTTTTTTACAATTCCACATATTTTTATAATATTTTTGTAATAAATAGCTCTTTAATTTGAAGGCGCATGAAATATTTGATTCAAATATATACATACTTTCACAGTAAACTGATACTCGCAACCTTAATTCACTCATAGAGAACAAAAACAAGAGTTTAATTACTTACCTTGTAGCACTTATATTTTTTTGTTGAAAGTATCCATGTTCTTTTTACACAAGATTTATTAATAATAACAGAAATTAAAAATAATATTTGAAAATGTTTTTATTTTGCCTTTGTAATGGTATAAGCTGTATAAGAGCCGCACTTAACATATGCGCACTGCTTTAACCTGTTTTCACAGCCCATTATAATGCGTTTATCATTCCGGTAGACAACCAATATAATGCTGCTAAAATGCCATTCTTACACTTAAGGCTGTATAATTTGGGGCCCAAATTAGCATTACAAGAGCTGTATAGTGGTTTATAATGCCTATATGTAGACTTCTTATAAAGCTACAATAATATGCTATTCTGTTATCCATCGATTATAAAGCTATTTTGTGCTACTTGGGCTGCTCACGAGATCTCGAGTTGCCAATTTAAACTCTAAATTGCATTCCCTATTCTGTACCTGTGTTGCTGTGTGGGCAGGGTGAAGGAAAGCTGTCTGAACACGTCGTGCAGCGCCTCCTTGTGCGACGTGCGCGCTTCACAGCGCTCTTCCTGCTCGCGCGCGAACATGAAGTTGTCGCGCAACTTGCTCTCCTGAGCAGACTTGTTCTCGGGGAACTTTACCTGGTAAAAAGAAGGTTTAATACAGGCAGCTCACTTAAATAGGTAAAAAGTTTTTATATTTTCGAGTCATTAATGTTCCGAACCAAAATTTATTTACGTAACCTTTGTACAACCCAATAACAGTTTCAACAGACACAGTTTATTTTAAAATTAATACATTAACATTACAAGTACAATACAAAACAAAGCAAAAACCACCGCACTATCAACACTTATTATCAACTGTAGTTGACGTGCAGGTCACTGCAGCGTCGAATGTATGGGCGGTCGAGCTTGTCCGCTATCATCATCAGCACTGTATGCTGTCTCGGCCTTATCTATGACTGAACCAGAGACCATAAGTGAAAAAGTGTCACACAAACCTGTAAGTTTTCCTGCAAAGTTCTCAGATCTGGTGGTATCTCACCCGTCATATCATTCTCCTTTAAATAACTCAGTACCACATTGCAGCAATAGTTGCATACGCGTAGGCCGCCGGCACAACCGAATATGTGTCCTGTAACAAGCAAACATGGTTCGTTTTTATTTGTTTGAAGCTCAATATTTGTGCAATAATCGACTATGGGTAGTCTGATAGTTTCTGTTGACTGAAAAATTCGCTTAGTCATTTGATTATCTGTTTCTATTTCAGTTGACCAATCACAGTAGTCCAGTCAAATAAGACTTTGAAGATTACAATAATTCCCATAGAGCTAAAAATTTGTATGAATGTTCAGAATACTTTTATAAATGAATTGTGAAAAGTCCCCATCAATCCCCCTTGTGCAAAATTTTTTATTGATGGTGAAAGTTTGCAAAAATAGGTTTTTTGCGTTTTTCAGCTAAACGGTGAGTTTTACAGCAAAAATAGTTCAGACAAAAATTGTAGATCATCCGATTCTCTACAAAAAATGTATCTACACTTTTTTTCATAGTTATTGCCATTTCCGTGATATAGCGGTTGATAGAATTGAAAAAAATATTTTATTCGTAATATGCACGTTAATGTACTTTTATATACATTTTTGAACCGTTATTAAATACGAGTAAACATATGAGTCCCTGTCTTATACATACAAAATACCAGACATCTGTAAAAAATCATGTGCAGTGTCGAAAAAATTATACTCGAAAAAGTAGCATTGATACCGTGAAAAGACGGCGCCAAGAAGTGAAGGTAGGCAGTTGCAGGTGGAGTAAGACAGTGACCGAGTGGCCAAGTTCCAAGGACTGGAAGCCGAAATGTCGGTCGACCGGCGGCGAAATGAGCGGAAAACATTGTTTCCACCGCAGGAAGAACCTTGATGAAGGTGGCACAGGAGCGTGGGGATGAGCACATGGAAAGAGAGTCCTATGATCAGTAGTGGGTGAAGTCGGGCTGTGGATGATGGTGAACATGTTGAGTTTGACAGCCTGTACACCATTTTTAGGGTTCTATACCTTAATTGGATAAAATGCAAACCTTATAGGATCACTTTTTTGTCCGTCTGTCTGTCTGTTGAAATTATAACCATAATACTCAGGTCTACAGTCCCTTGAAGCTGTGAAAAAAATCAAACTTCTAAGTTAACATAAAAAAAGATGCGGCCGTTTATGCTGCAAAATGCCGTATATTTCGACACTCTCAAGGGAATCAAAGTTTATATGTATTTCAGTACCCTGGGGCTATATTAGGAAGTATTAATGCCATCATGATTCCAGTGCCAAAAAGAGATGGTGCTATCGGTCATGTATAGCTCCGTCTCTCCCTTACACTGAAATCATGATGGCATTAAACCGTCATAGTATGGCAACTGGTGTTAGTTGCTTCATTTATTTACCTGGCACTCGTTGGCTACAGCATCTAGAACAGAAGATCTGTCCGCATACACGGCAGTGGTGTCTGCGTCGCAATGTACTGAACCGTGTGGCACATTCATAGCACTCCCGAGATATGTCATCAGGCATCCAGTAGCGAGCCAGCTCTGTGTCTGCATACTTCGTACCACTCTGGAAATAAATCAATAATTACCATAAATATAATACTCGTAATATAATTATGTTACTCACATTTGCATTTATTTATATTTACAATACCAGATACAAATTTGTAATATTTTTAAAATTAAACAATTTTGGATCATGCAGGTACCGTATAAGTTTATATATAAACTTTATATATATACTTTATAATGAGAGTCTTTGAATATCAGAAATAATACTACCTCACAGTATTTATTCCCTTGACAAAAATGCTACAAGTATTGAATGCACGAAGTGCATGATATTTATTCAATTATCATATTCAAGATCAATAGGCTAAATACATCATTGATAAATAGGTAGTCAAATATATAGCAAATTTTAATCTAGTATTTTAGTGTAGTCAAGTCTTGTTTTCTTTTATTTGCAAAATAGGTAAGTCAAAATTACACACATAAGCCAACATCATATAATAATGACTAAGTTACACAATAGCTAATGTCTACTTACGCCAGACCCCAAGGCAATCAGACTGCTTATTCTTCTAAGAACGTTAGGCAAGCTCCTGCCTTCTAACTCGATGGCATACGACCCAGTCTCTGGTTTTCCATCATCATAATCTTGCTTGTCGCCGTCAGTTCGAGGGGCGTCTTTACCGTCGCTCATCACTTTGTTCTGCATACTCTCTACAGCCTCACTTGGCGAAAATATTGGAAACTTCCATAATTTATTAAAGAACGTTGAGACACCACTCTGGGCGGACTCTGGTTCGTAACGAGGAAATTCTGTAATTTGAGATGTATCATATTTATCCATAATCAGGAGATTATTGTTGAATATTTAGTAATAAACATTGAAAATATTGAAATGTTTTTACGCTTCGTATTTTTATGTGTCAATAACACCTGACGGCTGACACAAATTTGACATTGGCCGAGCTGTCTATCTCATGTCGTTTTCGATTAGTCAGCTGTTTGCTAGAGGAGCACCCGTTAATATTTTTATTTGATTTTCTAGTTTTACTTCAGGCATCAAGGCCCACATAAACACATACAATACAATAATAATATAACTTAAAAATACTATAAATACATACAACATTAAAATTACACTAAAAACTAATAACTAAAAACTAACGCACACGAAGTGTCTGTTATACTATCGTACTAATATTATAAATGTAAAAGTTTCTGAAGATGTTTAGATGTTTGTTACTCAATCACCCGTAAACCGTTGAACAAATTTGGATGAAAATTGGCATATAGATAAACCATTTCCTAGATTAACACATAGAATACTTTTTATCCCGATATTACTACGGGATCGAAACTTACGTGGGTGAAACCACGAGGCGCCTCTAAGTTAAGTTTTTGACATTCAGATTTGACTTTGACTCTGCACTGCAAACTAAATATTATTAGATCATTTTCTATAGCTTGACAAAGAGGCAGGGCTAAAATATTGTGGCGTCCCAAAGTGCTAAAGGCTGTCCTATAAGTTTTTTTTGTAGACGACAACAACCATGGACAAAAAAGAATTGACAATTGACAATGCTTTGCAATGACATGTTAAACGAAGAGAGGAGTTTTTGGCGGGATTTCTTCGAGTGAAGTCTAGTTGGCTGTTTTAATTATTCGCAAATTGATTCCTAGTGGATATTGTGATGTAAAATTGGTGTAGTTTTGTATCTCAAGTGTCTGCGCAACTGGACAATATGTGGAATCATTGAAACAGACGCGATCCCGGTAAAATGGAGCTGAGAATTTTTTTGTAGTTTTGGCTACCTCAGCGAAGTTTACCGGGAGACTTGATTCGATACATTTGCTGCCAAATACTCCTAATACATTAGAATGTGTACACCCATATTCTAATGTCTTGTTAGACTCAAGAAAAATACTGATGACTAGGCGGCATGGTCTCAGACCTTAGCCTTTAAAAAACAAAAAAAAAAAAAAATTAAACGAAGAGAAGAAGACAATCGAATTTGACAATTAATCAATTTCCTGTTCATGTGCAAGGTTTTGCAACCTTCATAGCAAGTGTATCAGTTTTTACTTCCATAATATTAATTATTCATATATTAAAATAATGGGAGAAGTGTCGTTGGAAACTGCGGCTTACGCTAAAATTATTTTACATGCTGCTAAATACCCACACTGCGCTGTGAACGGCGTTCTTTTGGCGGATGCCACAAAAATCCGAGATGGAGCTAAGAATCAGGATTTGGATATTGTGGATACAATTCCGCTGTTCCACCACAGCCATTACTTGTCGCCGATGGCAGAGATAGCACTGACACAGGTACTTAAATCATTATGCAAGAATATTAGATAAAATTAGTCCAAAGATATGGAATTTTTCCTAGTCAGATGAAGTTTGGTGTGTGGTATCGATTCATTACCTAAAGGTCCCAACGCCTCAACCCTCCTCTGCTTGCAACCTAAGATATACAGGCTGTTAGCGTGGATTTCGATGTTAAGGTGAATTCTGAATAATTGATATTTAAACACACATTAACAAATCATTGCAAAGCAGTCTGAATGCACAGACTCCCTAACAGGACAGGCTATGTCTCGAGACGCAAGCGGCTGAGGCTTGAGCGGTTGAGGGAGTTCTGGCACAGTCATTTACAGTTCTAGACACTATTCTGAATATGTATTCAATTTTTTGCTGGTTATGAAAAATTTCATCATCTACATACCGTGTCCCCTCCGTGCCTCGGAAAGCATGCTAAGCCATTGGTCCCGGCTGTCATTCGTCGATCTTTGACAGTCTTTACGGGTAGTCAGAAGCCTGCAAGTCTGACAACCAGTCTTACCGGGAGTTCAGATAGGCAGTCGCTCCATGCAAAATACTGGTACTCAGCTGCATCCGGTTAGACTGGAAGCCGACCCCAACATAGTTGGGAAAAGGCTTGGCAGATGATGATGATAAAAAATTTCATTTCTTAAACCTAATAGTCCTGGGCTATTTGTGCTAGGTTAATTTATGATTTTCTATGAAAATTTTGTTGAAATACTATTTGGTGCAATGCAAAAGTTCTGTCTTCATGATTACCAAATCACATTTGTATTATCTAAACACATGTCTACAGCCAGTGTTTGTTTGTAGAATTTGTTTGTAAACTTAGAAGTACTGTTGTTCCAGTCATTTGTGATTAGGATTTGAAGAAATTATTGTACAGGAGATTGGATGGTTGTCAAACCTGGCTTGTATTTGACCACTGATCCTTCATATAATAGAAGGAACAATACTTAAAGGGGATACGCGAGGAAGACCGCAAAAAAAAATCTTAAGTTTTTGCAATTTGCAGGTCATTGTCAGGTTGCATTTTAATTCCAATATGATTTGCAACCGTTACAAATATTATGACTTTTTTCTGTATATGAACTTGGTAAGTTCATATAATCCTATTGATTGATATTGCATGATTTTGTCATTCAATAGAATTACATGAACTTAGAGGGTTGTATTGGTGATTTTAATTCTGTTTTTTTTTCTTATGTTTTTCTGCAATCAGTCCCTGGACTATGAGCAGATTTGTTGTTGGATTTGATGGTGCAGAGTGGTTTCTCCAGCGAGATTTTCCTCATAATATTTCATGGCAGCATGTCCTAGTTGCCTAGTTGGCATTGGCAAGATTCACCACAGCTAACCTTTTAGTTTTAATTCTGTAAATACATACTTTTTATGTTTGCAAAACATAATTTGTTCAATAATATACAACCTCAAACTGAGTTACAAATTGCAAATAACAAGAAAAAATTGAATTCATCAACGTCATCCCATCAACCCTTAGATGACAATGCTCTATTAAAACTTCCACTAATTAAAATTATATTACCTGTGTTTCCACAGATAGAGACGGTGGCTCAGACAGATAACCGTGTGATAGCCGGCTACTATGCAGCTTGTGAGAACTTCAAAGACAATACTGTTGAGAAATGTCCTGGCCAGAAGATAGCTGAGAAAATTGCTGAACACTTCCCTTCCGCTGTCTTTATTGTGGTAGGAACTATTTCATTGCAAAAATCAAATAAAGATTTGATGTCAAAAATTCTTCAATCTTTTGTATAAAGATAATTAGTAATTACATGGTTTGAAAATTAAATATTTGACACGAGAATTCTAAGGCTCAGGGGCCGTATTATGAAGTATTAATGCCATCATTATTCCACCATCATTATTAAAAAAAAGGGATGGTGCTATCGGCGTCCTATTTATTACTCTCTCTCACACTAAAAAGACTTTAATTTGCTAATATGTATAACTATGTGCTCCTCAGGTGGACAATAAGAGGATGATGCAGCATCTTGACACACCTGCCATCAAGTTACACAAGTACACTGATGGAAGGTGGAAACCCAAGGATGCCAACAAAGTCATGTTCCGTGAGTAGAATTATTCCACAAATATTTTTACATGTAACTCAATCACGAAAATGACTAAATGGATTTGGAAGAATTTGACATACAGATTTACATAATATAATCTGATTTAACACATAGATAATATTTAGCCAATGGTTTAATTGCGTAACTTACTAACAGTAGCAGCTTTCATTTTGACAGTTCAACATTCATTGCGTTATTTACGTTGTTGAGCAGACAAATTTTTCGAACATATGAAGCAATGGATTAGCAATATCCTTCAAAATTATTCAGATTGAGATTGATAGTGTGTTATACAATTAGGATGCTGGTAGTGAAACAATTTATTGTACAGCTTATTTAATTCGATAAAGTATATGTTTTATTGGTTACACTACAACATGTTTGTTTTGACAGATCTTTTTACAGGACATACAACTTATGTTCCTAAAACATTTTTTTTAAATATTTCATCCTCCTTGCAGAAACTCCCTATGTCTTGGAGACTGCATCACACTTGCTGCAACGTGGTGTCCAAAAAGATCTTGTGGATTTCGACAACTATTTGGATGACCTGTCTCAAGACTGGACCAACCTAGGCATCGAGAAACTGATTGCTAGTATCAACGCTTCAAACACCATCGACTGCAAGGAGAATGAGAAACTCTTCCGATAATGTAAAGGAAATATTTAAGGAAAATCACACTCGATGTAAGCTATACTTTAACAGCATATGGTCGAAGGTTTGACTAAGTAACAATAAGAAGTCCATATACAAAATAAACTCTTTTATCATCATCATCATCATTTCAGCTGAAAAACTTCCACTGCTGCATCCCACAAGCACCACCACTTCGACCGGTTCTGTGCTTCTCAAACTCTTTTATAGACTGTCAAAATTAAATTTGCGTTTACTGAATTGTCTATTCCAACAATTGATATGTTAACGAAGCAAGCAGTGGAGAGGCGAGCGCAATTTTAAATGACATGATCTATACTTTCCTTCGTACGTACGTTGACGCCTCCGAAATTGAGCTTTGGTTTCCTAAAAAAGCGGTGAACGGTCACAAAATATCGCCTGTCCAAATACAGAGCGTTTTTTGACACCTTAATGTCAACACTGGGGAAAATGACACATTTTCATGATGGCCTTTATGATGTGACAGAATCGGTCTTCTAGGAAACCGAAACTGTAGGCTTTGGTCTATCTGACCACACGCCGACCGCACCGACTCACCGACGACGGCCGAATGCTGTGTGTGTGTTCGTCAATACACAGGCGAGATCTCGCTCGCACGCGCCGCCCGCGACCGCCAGGTGCGACGGTGGCAACGGACGTTTTGGCAACTGGCGGCGTGTCGGTCAGCCGTCGTGACGTCACCGCACGCTGTCGGTAGCGTGTAACGTTTTAAGATACCCATGGACTTATAATACAAACATAACGTACCCTAACCCAACACTCGTAAGCCAGGGTCTGTCAAGTTTGAAAACTATCTTTAATAAGCTTTCATAATTTGAAATGTCGACTTTCGATAATGTTACTGGTGATAATATGTTGTTAATTAATGGTGATAGAGTAATTTATTATATTGTGTAACTTAAATATTCGAATTTTATATTTAACATAATTGTCTTATGGATTGTCAAAGATCACTTCGTGCATTTACTGTCCCAATTCATAGCACTATTCCTTCAAAATCAGCGCATTTATATTTTTTACTGGCGGAAACTGACTTGAAACGTTTGTTTGTAATGTATCATTCGAGGTGAGTTTGGTTACAAAACGGCGATTAAGTTGCAGCGAACGCTCGCTTCGAGCAAGTTATTGTCAACCTGCACTGACTTGTTTGTAAACATGCGCTCACAATTCTCGCATCGAGTGGCTCGGCTCGCTGCTGCACTGACTACTGCGCGTTACAAAAACCTCGATACATTACAAACGTTGCAAGTCGGCCTCCGCCTTTAAATACGGATACGGCCGATGAATCATGGCCGGTCTGAGGTTCGCACAGAAGACTGCGCAATAACATTTTTAACAGACTTCAAAAAAGGATTCGAGGTTCTTTTAGGAACCAAATGGCGACATGAGGCGAGTGTGAGAACATGCGCGAAAGTTCGAAGAACCTATGTTCAGACCAGTGGCGGTACCTTCATAGAAGCCGAAAAGCCCGACTTGCCCTAATAAAATCATAATTCACAACAACAAACGTACTTAAACCTATTAAATAAAAAATATATTAAAAAATACCAGTCAAACATTCGCAACACACACGTACACAATAAGAAAATCAGCCAATCCCTCAGTTGGCCGTTTTTTTATATGTTGAAAATCTGTGGGCTTTCCCTAATTTTGACCCCTAGGCACGCCACTGGTTCAGACCAGCCATGATTCATCGTCCGTATTGTAATAATTATTATATTTGTGAGGGTACATTCTGAATTGCGCTTTAATAGAGTTCAGCGTGCCGGTCCGAATTAGCGTAAGCGTGATAACGATGTCACGGGAATGGCATGCGCCATCTTGCGATGATGCCCATCATGAGCTAAATTAATATCACCGTGAGTGCGGCCAAAAATTACAGTTGTGCTGTTTCGTTTTGAGTCGCATCACATCTTTTAAACTAACGTGGCATGTTCGAAATTGTGTTTCTGGCTACAGTCGCCACCGAAGAAGAAGAAAATTGTTGTGTATACACAATGAAATCCAAACATGAGTATGACGTTGAGCGAGCACTATGAGAGCGTTCATGAGCGTTCCAATTTGTTGACAGCTTCCGGCTGCCACAGTCGTGATATCTAAATTGGAACGCAAATTATTAATGTGAGCGATTATGGCATAATCCGGAATGTACCTTAACTGTAAAGAGAAAAAAAAACGGAGTTTTGAAATACAGTAGCTGAAGCAAGTGCCCAAAAGAAGTAGTTTTGATTTTACTTCTTCTTTTCTTTGAAATGTTTGTTAAAGTTTATCAATGTTTACATAACGTTCTTAATATTTACCCAGGCAGGTGTTATAATGGTGTAAAATGTAGTCAACATCTTAGAGAAAACTAATTTAATTATGCAGAAAAGCAATTGATTTCATGTTTAAGTGCGTGTGAAACCTTTGTTTTATGTTATTGTTATTCAATTGTATTTAATTCATTCCTTAGTTTAAGTGAACTTTTATTATGCTGACTTTATCATTTAATATACCGAGTTATTATTTAATTGCATTTTGTCGATGCTACAGACTGGTATTTCCAACCCGTCATGTTAATTACCTCCTCCTTTCTTTGAAGTAGGTTAAAAGTGTGTAAACTTATACTGCCAAAACAAGAAATCTCAGAATTGTACTTTTCTGTACATTACACAACATCACGGATGTATTTCCCCGAAGGGTCAGGCAAAGGTGTTCTATCGCGGACACTCCGGACTGTTTGTATTTCGTGCGACAGAGATAACGCTCTAGGAAGTCGAAATTAGCCGATTGTCTCTTTCCAAAGGTCGATGTGCAATATTTATCGCCGGGTACTGTACACGTGATACGTCACTAAGCTGCGTGAGAGCCAAACCACACGGGCGGCGCGGCGCCGCACCGCAAGCGCTGGCGACCACACGGGCAGAGCGGCGTCGCAGCGTTCTACGGAGCCGCGGCGGCGCCGCAGCGGCAAAATGAGGGGTTGCCCATCGCTATGCGACAGTCTGTAAACTACAAACAACAGCGAGCGGCGCCGCTCCGGCTCCGCTCTGCTTACACCCCTCCCCGCCTCGTCTCGATTCCGATGCGCGCGCGGCGCGGCGCCGGAGCACACCGCACGGCGCCATGTGGCTACAATGCATTTTTGTATGTAGAAAACCGCAGCGGCGCCGCTCAGGCGCCGCGCCGCCCGTGTGGTTTGGCCCTAATGCAGGTTGCTACTAATTGCGTTATCGCTTTCTTAATAGGCGAAAACTTAAGGGGGCGTGGCTTGGCGCCGGCGCAGGATTTAGGCGAAAAAAAATTTAAGTGATCAGCGAAAAAGGCCGCGATGGTACCTATAGTACACCTAATATTCGCCAGTTATGTTGAAGTACAGACGCCAGCACATCAACTTACTACAATCTGTCAAATTTCTTTAATAGATTTTCAACTTTATCGCTAAAGCACAAGGTTCAAAGTTGATTGGGAAAATTTTAGTTTCGGATAGCTTGATGTGCTGGCGTCTGTACCATGTAACGGGGGGGCGAAAAAATTGCCTTCAACTAGAAATTCCAGATGGAAAAACGTAATAACACTGCCTTACCCGGGAATCGAACCCAGGACCTCGGCGTTAATGATAAGTCAAAGCATTTTATGTTATATTACAAAGGTTGTGTACAGCCGGATTCAAACTTTATGGCGGCTCTGAAGTGACTTCATTACTGCGCAACGACTTGCCTCATGTTCAGAGCCGCCATAAAGTCTAAACCGGGATGTATGTAATATTTATTTCAATAAAATATCAACAGATAATACTAATTTGTTTTTATTTATTGTTTAGACTTAGACCATTGAAGTATTCTTCGATCAATTTCTTGCATTTACTCATGCCGCTTAGGTCGCCCGCCTTGCCTTGAAACTTGCCGTTTTTGAATGCACCTTTGCCTTTCACCAGTTCTGTTATCCTGAAAAAGTACATAACTAAATAAAAGCTTAGCTAAAACATTTGGTCCTAAATGATTTTATAAATAATTATCATCATCATCTGCCTAGCCTTTTCCCAACTAAGTTGGGGTCGGCTTCCAGTCTAATCCGTTTAATCGGATGCAGCTGAATACCAGTACATGCAGCGACTGCCTATCTGACCTCCACAACCCAGTTACTGGTTAATACGATACCTTTGATACGACTGGTTGTCAGACTTTTAAGCTTAAAAAAAAAGATTGTATAAATATGAAACATTAAATTTCATGTATTTATCTGTTTTTGTCCACAAATTAATTAGTACTTATTAGTTAAAAAGAGGCTCAATTATTTAAAAAAGTGCATCATTGGTTGGATGTCGTCCATCGTTAGCAGGTCAAGGTTTTGAGACGATAAGGTAAATATTTCCCTTTATTAAATTAATTTCCTCACATATCTTTTTTCTACAAGTGAATTCAGACATGTGATCTTAGAATTAATTAAACTACTCCATGACGACAACAAAAAATCAACATCCATACTAATATTATAATTAATGTGAAAGTGTGTCCGTCTGTCTGTTACCTCTTCACGTTAAATTTGGTATAGAAATAGTTTGAGTCCCGGAAAAGGACATAGGATAGTTTTTATCCCGATATTCCCACGGGATCGACACTTATGCGGGTGAAGCCGCGGGGCGTTGTTAGTAATTCATAATGCTATAATTAACTTTGTGTCTGGGCACGGTCTTACCCATTCTCCTTTGTTACAAAATATTATGTTTATGTCCACACAAGTGTTTTGAAAAACGTCATTTGATACGCGTGAGTATTGTCATTGCATTCTGGCATCAAAATGCACTATTTCCGGCCGTTCTAGAATCTAGTGTATGATCGAAGAAAAATACTTACTTATCGCCCAAAGCATTACAATGCGCTTCAGGCCCCTGAATAATAATTTGTCCCTCTTTCGGTTTATCCGGATCTTCGGAAGCCAAGAACAGGAACAGGTCTTCTCCCTCCAAGCCCTTGATGACTGCCCGGTTAAATTCAGGAGTAGCTTCCTTCTTAAACAGGATCACGTATTTAGGCTTCGGACTGGTACTCTTTATTTTATCTGCTTCATATTGAGCAAGTTCTTGTAGAACATTCTGGAGGTTTTTGTTTGTGACTTTCAAGTTCTTTTGCAGTTTTTGTATCAATTCCTCGTGTCTGGATGGTTCGTTTCTAAAATATATTAAAAATATATAATATGTATGTTTTATGAGACAAAAGCTAAAATACAATGGGCCGGAGCTTTGGCCGCTATGCTTAGAAAGACGAAAGTTGCACCTTCAAGTAAAAAATATGTTTTATGTTAAAACGAGTAAAATAAGTCTAAAGTACAATATGTTTGAGTTGCCGCCAATACTCTAAGCTAAAATAATATCTTGTAATTATAGGTATCAATGCCCATCCTCGATATCATTATAGCCGATGTTCAATATTAGGTACAGGATGGAAGGTGGGCCATTGCCTGATGGGAATTGTTACGTTTCGTACTCTTGAGTTCGATGCTAGCGCCAAATGATTTTTAGATTGGGTGTCCATTTTGGAGAACTAAGTGGAATTGGGTTCGGGCTTGGCGTGGGGTAATTTTTGACAATATTGTTTTCAAGAGTACCGAATCACGTGACTGTAAAATTAACATTGGAATCATATTGGCATCTCATTGGAATTAAAATTAGTTTGGAGAGTAAGCCCCCTAAGCCGTCCGTGAACCCCCATGTGGAGATTGTCTTTGCTCCGGCCGACCTGGGTTCGAAGTCTGTTTAGAGATTTCCAAGTCGGCCACGGTAACGCGTGCCCAGGCGGAATGCTCTCAGATTCACACAGTTCCCCCAGGGTTTATACTTGATGATCTTATGACTGCCTCAGTGAGCGGAGTTCGCGCTGTTGAATATTGGGCCAAAAATGTTTAACTTTTTGCCAATGCACAATGATACGCTAAGGGCCTGTCCATTAATCACGTGAGGCTCAAAGGGGGGGGTCCATAAAAAATCACGAAATATCACACGGGGGGTGGGTGTAGTAATATATCACGTGTATTTATTTTTTCGGTAATTTTCTATAATAAAATTAGATGATACTTAGGGTATTAGTTAATACGGGCTGGTATCCGGAACTCCACGTCAATGCGCGTATTTTGCGTAAATTAATTAATTAGATGATACTATACCTGTATTTTATATTTAAAAAAAATTAAGATTCTTTGTAGGTACTAAAAATACACGTGATATAGTAAGGGGGGTAGTCTTAAACCTCACCATGTATCACCAAGGGGGAGGGGGGGTTAAAAATGCAAAAAAAAAAATGTATTACTTAAGTAGTGCGGTCAGCGCCCTCTCTCTGTCGGTTAGCAGCTGGAAGGTTTTCGTGACTCTGTTGCCGACCAGGAACTTGAGAATACTTTTACCTTTTTTTCCCGGCTCTAGTCCTATCAGCTTTATCATTTGCAGTTGACTGAAAAACAATACATTTTTATTAATCTCAAATATTTTATGAGCCGGACTCCTTTTTACAAAGATTGGTCCTTGGCAGCTCTGAACAGACAGAGGCGGAAAGAGCTTTTGCCCAGCGGGACATTAATGACAGAAATGAAAATATTATTAGGATAGCTGGGCAATGACGGCCAAAGCCAGTAATTAGCCAATAATTTCCGACATCGGCGCGGGCGAAGCCTTGGGTAGCAGCTAGTGTGGATTAAATAAGCTTCATTATGTTACCTCAGATTGGTGACGTGGGTACCGCAACACATGTTTTCGTCAATAGCACCAATACATATGATTCTGATCGTATTCAAACAGTCTTTCGGCAGCCCTCGTGTGTGTGCCTGAGAAACGAGAGTTAACGAATAAATACATTGAGAGTTTTACGACTTTAGAGGGAATTAAAGCCACAATTGTTTTATTGTATCAACATCTGCCTGCCGTTTCCCAACTATATTGGGGTCAGCTTCCGGTCTAACCGCATGCCGCTGAATACCAGTATTTTACAAGGAGCAACTGCCTATTTGATCTCCACAACCCTGTAAGTGGGTAACACAATGCCCTTTGGTAAGGCTGGTTGTCAAACTTTTGGGCTTCTAACTACCCGTAACGAATGTCACTGTCACGGCCGAGACCAACGACTTGACGTGCTTTCTGAGGCACGAGAAATGTCGATATGTAGGTAACCCATCCACGAAGCGACCGTGGCAAGACTAGCTTAACCTTCGATCGACCGCTGTGGCTAGTATTATTTAGCAAAAGGCAAAAGGAAAAAGAAATAAAAAAAAACTGGCCAAGTGCGAGTCGGACTCGCACACGAAAGGTTCCGTACCACAAGGCAAAAACGCCGACAAAACACGTTTGTTGTATGCGAATTATTTTACGCGACTATCAGTTCGGAACGGTGGTGTGTGGCGTGAGAACTAGACGTTGTTCGTGTAGACTAGCGTCTAACTGCTCATCATTGATACTAGCTCTGTCGGACACGAAGCCAGGTGAGACAGCGTGCTTTTTGACCATGACCACCAGTGAGTTCGAGCTCGCGACTACTTTACTCTTAAATATTTATTTTATTCTGTTTTTAGTATTTGTTGTTATAGCGGCAACAGAAATACATTATCTGTGAAAATTTCAACTGTCTAGCTATCACGGTTCATGAGATACAGCCTGGTGACAGACAGACAGACAGACGGACAGTGGAGTCTTAGTAATAGAAAAAGAAGTAATACCTCATCCAAATCAGGATCAGTAGCTTTACAAAACTTCACATTGACTGGTACCGCGTCCTTGATCAATTCGTTGCATCTATTTTCCGTGGCACTTAATACTTCATTGCTTACTTTAACAGAATCCAACTCTATGTAACTCTCGTCGGAGCCTAGCCACCAGCTAGTTGTTGGCAAATTATACTCTTTCTCTAATATAGCAGACAGTAGATGCTGGCCTGAAAACATGTAAAACATCCAATGTTTAAACATTACCATACTCCTGCAATGTCGGTGAAGTATACCCCGGGTCAGCGGGATTGTCTGAAAGGGTTACCGCTGGACCGGAACATAAAGGGCTAAGGAAGGAACACGGGCGGGTTCTAGTCAGTAAGAGTCTGACACTCCCTTCAGCTCCACCCAGAGCGGGAGGAGTCATTTGATGATTTCCCATCCTGAAAAAAAAAGAAAAGAAAAAAAAAAGGGGGGGGGGGGTGTCCCTTGGATTACAGTTATCGACATTTAGCAAATAATTATGGTATGAAGTGAACTCATTGTTATTTAATTTTGAAGGAGAAGCGCTAGGGAAGCCCGCGAAGTTACAACTTTCTTAAGTTTTTTGCAATTTGCAGATCAGTCTCATGTTGTTTATTACACAAGAGTTGGGCTATCAATTGCAAAATGGATTTTCCAAACCCGTCTGGTAGTTCCAGGGATTAGCGCGTTCAACCAAAAAGAAACCGGTCAAATGCGAGTCGGACTCGCGCATCGAGGGTTCCGTACAAATTTGTACAGTACCCGGCGATAAATATTGCACATCGACGTTTGGAAAGAGACAATCGGCTAATTTCGGCTTCGTAGAGCGTATGTAAATAGTTTATCACGGATTTTTTAAATGTAAATACAAATTTACGGTTTTCGGTTTTTTTCCTTTACTTGTGCTACATAACATTGCTTCTTGCCAAATTTCATGATTATAGGTCAATGGGAAGTACGCTATAGGTTTTGATTCCGGAACATAAACGCCTGTATCTTTTGATTGTGTTGACTCAGAAGTTTGATTATTTTCACTGCTTCAAGGGATTGCAGCCCTGAGTATTTGATATTAATTTCAACTTGATAACTTCACGCCTTCCCGAGAAAAAGGTCTTCACCGATGGACAGACGGACAACAAAATGATCTTATAAGGGTTCCGTTTTTCCTTTTGAGGTAGGGAACCCTAAAAACATACAAACTCTTCAGCTTTATTATTAGTATAGATATAAGTCGGAAATCGCCACCCGTTTTGATCTGTCTCTGTATGCGAAGAAGCCTTTGGTCAGTAGTGGGACAATAATAGGCTGGTATTATTAGTTACCTGAATGCTGCTGCATATGATCAAATCGTCTGTCCCAGTCGATCTCCTGTTGGACAACGGTACCCACCTCAATGGGCTCTTTAGTAAAATGCAGTGCCTCGTCACCTTTACGAAGGACTTGTACTACTTCTGTTTTGTTCAACCGGCCAGTGTCATGGGGCTACAAAAGTTAAATGTTTAAAAGAAGACATCACGATTCACGATTTCAGGTTTGGTCCCATAGTAAAAGTTGTTCAAAATGATGACTACAATGATCCCCTTTAAGGATTAAAACGATCAAAATGTAAGGGTGTATAAAACAATAGCTGACATTAATGCAAAATCTCCGTAAAGTGTCAGGATTAAGTGATTATCTCTAACATATAAGCAAGAAGATGTAAGCAAGTTCAAAAAATATGGATGTCACGTGACGGACGTCAACTTTGAACATAAAATATCGGAAATGTGACACTTTACAGGGTTTGGTTCTATTATATTTCCCATTTGCATTGATGTCAGCTATCGATTTATATAGGTATTATGCGTGGCCGCCATTTTGAAAAACAAAACAAAATGGCGCGACAGTATTAATATGCCACACTAGGCTACATAAATATAAAAATCCTCAATCCCCTCTCTTAGGTTTTTTGAAATTGGTCAGTGCCATTTCATGAAATTGTTCATCAATGGGATTAAGTATACAAACTTAGAGGGTTGTATTGATGTTAATGTAAATAAATAGTTTATCAGTTGCTGCAAAATCTCATAATATAGGTAAACTCTAATATAGATGTAAAACATTGTAGATTATGACCTACTTGACCACCGCCTGCAGGAAACAGTATGGTGTTCTCCAAAGTGACTTGGTATCCTTGAAATGGTGAAGTCTTTCCATACTCCACCACTGGCTCCGTTGTTGGTTCACATTTTACAACTACTGATGAGTACTGAAAAAATTTGAAGTAAACTTAGATAAGCACAACTGGCTAAATGTAGGTTGTATTATAAGTTACACTATTTGCGCTGTAGCATGGTGCGGGTGACAGTTTCAGTAACATTTCGTTTCACTCTTGAAAGTTGCCGCGATTTACAATTTATGACTTAATATTTCAGTTGTACCACATTCGTAATATATTAAATAATTAATAACTGTAGTAAATTAAATTAAACCCAACCAGAATGTTCTAATCAAGAAATAAAATCAAATTGAATGAAAAATTAAGCAAAGTGTTATGCGTATAACGTAACGCCATAGACGTATTTAGTGATGGGATGTACTGCTACGATGGATAGTCGATATTTTTTATAATAAAAAACGTATATTGTGCGTAGGTCAATTTTTATTTTTAAAAGGTCTAATTATACAACAGAACATTTATAGGGTAAGGTTGCTTAAAAGGTTGCTAAAAAAAAATACATGTTATTCGTCTAAACTCATATCAGAGTCAGGAACATCTGAATTGTCACTCAATTCATCATCTGAATCTATGACGGATATTATTAACGATGACTCAATTATGTTGTCAATATGTATGTCACGATCCCAATCAGACATAATGTCCCTTTTTGTTTTATTCACGACCTTCGACCAGTCTTCAGGTTGAACATTGTTGATGGCCTCTTGTAATAGGGCCAACATCTTATTTGCCGTAAATGGCGGCGAAGTATTATTTCTTGCGGCGTAACCTAAAAATAAACGAACTTATAAAAAAAAGTATTCAAATAATCATCAATCAGCCTAATCTAGTATCTGGTAATGTTTTTAAACTAGGTACATGCTACGATCGGAAAGCTGATTTTTTTATAAAGCTTCAAAATGGGAATTGAAATTAAAAGCATACCTTTTATTTGGGCCCAAATCAGCTCAATAGCGTTATACTGGCAATGGTAGGGTGGTAGTCGAAGGACCTGGTGGCCTTTTTCTTTTGCCATCTCGTCCAGAGCATAGGTAGGAGTTGGTGGCTTATGGCGTCGGACTAAGGCAATAAGCTCAAGCTAAGTCTTTAACATTTTTATATAAGTACAAAGATAATTATGTAGCCATAAAACATTTATATTGACAAGTTTATACACGTAGCACACACGTAGTTACACTGCACAACTGAATAATACACTAATTTTCATAACAATATTAAAGAGAACTAGATTCACGCTGCGAGTATCGTTAGCGATAAAAATGAATTGCATAACCTCACATCCCTACGTGGTACTGACGGGCAACTGTCACCCGCACCATGCTACAGCGCAAATAGTGTAGGGTTTGTAAGAATCCAATATCTATCACTACATAGTATAAAACAAAGTCGCTTTATCTGTCCCTATGTCCCTTTGTATGCTTAAATCTTTGAAACTACGCAACGGATTTTGATGCGGTTTTTTTTAATACATAGAGTGATTCAAGAGGAAGGTTTATATGTATAATAATAATAATGTTTCCGTGCGAAGCCGGGGCGGGTCGCTAGTATAATTATATAAAACAAAGTTGGGTTAGTTACACCATTTATAACTCAAGAACGGCTGGATGGATTTTTATGAGCTTTGATTTGTTGGATTTGTCTGCACCCCGAGTAGCAGAATAACTATAGAAACGGTGGAAAAACTCACGAAATAAAAAATTATGAAGATAAGTATTAATTTTCTCAAACATTCATTATTATTGATTGTGAGGCGGTATGAAGTTTGCGGGGTCGGCTAGATTTTAATAAATATATTCGATATTTATCCGATATATCTTAGCATGTCATGGGGTGATGCAGGCTAATAGTATCAGTATTACATCACATTTAAAAAAAAAAGCTGTGATTTTCATTCTATAAGTGATTTATGTGTTTTAGTTACATATAGAATAAAACCTCTATGACAACCCACTGACCAAAGTTTTTATTTGATCTTTTAATTACAAAAAAATAGTCTTTGAGCAGTCCTACCACCAAAAAAAAAATATGTGTGTGTGTAAAATGTATGTGTTTATTATAACAGTCAAAAATGATAATGAATGAACAGTTGTTTAAGTATTTGAACGTATGCATGAGGGGATTTCCATAAAATTGAAAATGGTTATCTATAGGGGAATACCTTATATTAATGTAAACATAATAAAAGATAGTGTGTTACGCAACTAGGGTGCTGATGGTAAGTGAAGATACGGTTGGTGATGATGGTTAGTACTTCTGTACTAGTCTTTTGTTAAGTATACTAAACATGAATAATTAATAATAGGTATGTAAGTAGGCGTTTGTAGACAAAATGGTCTGACTATGGTGTACTCATGGTCTGACGTACCTACCTGTTTTAAGAAGCTATCTTCCTGGCACTTGAAAACCATAGTTGCTCCTCGCCTTGTACTGAATGATGAAATATTGTTAATTAGTTCGCCGCCTTAAAGGTTATATTTATTCTTATTGAAAGCAGAATTACATTTACATAAGACGTCTATTTGCATTAGAAATAAAATTATTGTTCGAAAGAGCTTTTTACTAATCCAAGCTAAAAATAAAGGCCACAGAGTACTTTTTGACAGACTGAACTGAAATCACAGTAAACTAAAAATATAGCAGAAGCCGGCACAGGCACACACAGCTGAGCTGAGCTGACTTAATTCTTGACTGACAGTGACACTGACAGACTGCCACGTCTGCCACAGAACACATATGACAGCTATCAATCAGTTCGGAAATTAGTCGGAGGTGGTAGAACCTGCATAAAATGAATAAAAAAATAGATTTTGCATAAAGAAAAGAAGACGAAAGAAAAAGTATTGTGAAAAAGTAAAGTCAAAATTTTCGGGTTTTGGATTTATGAACAGCATTGATTGATGTTCGATTCGGCACTTGCCGATAAACGGAAGCGTTGGTTGTGAAAAGTTCTTCGCAATCATTCGATTCGCTTTCGTTTTGCCGTCACATGGGTGCGCTGGCGTAAGGTGTGTAGGTAAAATTTATTCCTGTTCATTACTTTTCTGTTTTAAAATAGTTCTTGTACACTTAGTCAAAATATGAGGCTTGGCCGTTTCGTAATGAAACGGCAAAGCCTCATATTTTGACTAAGTGTAGAGTTTGTGAAGTTAGGGTTTGTAGAGTTAGAAACTTGGCTCTACATGAGATGATAACTTTTTGACAATGCGAGCCATATGGTCTCGTCTTGGCAACAATTTTTACATGAAAATGTTTCTGGTGGGATAACTATAAAGTGTTTGGCCAGACTGGGGAGCGGGCGCGGCGCGGCAAACTCAGTGTCTATAGTGGGCACGCGGGCGTGGTGAGCGGTGCGGGCAACTCACGCCTTAGCTCGTTCATACAAGTGGCCGCAGTGGGTGCGCGGCGCGGGCGCGGGGCGGGGCACGGGCGGCCCGCACGGGGACCGGGGTTCTCAAACTATGTAGTTGGAGCTTTGTCAAGTAAAAATAAGTCTTCTTCATCCATATTATATTTTGACAAAACCTGGACACGACAATACGCAGAACGCAGCCGCGCTTCAGTGCGGACAGGCATACCATGCGCGTTCTCGCACCCGCGCCCGCCCCGCGCCCCAGTCTGGACGGACACTAATAAATGTACAGACGCCAGCACATCAAGCTACGCGAAACTGTCAAATTTTCCCAATCAACTTTGAACCTTATACTTTAGCAATAAAGTTGAAAATCTATTAAAGAAATTTGACAGATTGTAGTAACTTGATGTGCTGGCGTCTGTACCTAATTGATGACAGATTGTTTCATAAATAAAGGGATTGAGATAAAAACCGCCTTTCATTTATATTTATTTATTTTTTATTATTTAAATAATTCTTGATTGCCTGATCTAATACAGATACAGTGAAGTCGACGTCCTGTTTGTTGATGCACATCGGCGGTTTTATCCTCATTACCTGTAAAAAATTAAGTGTGCTTATAATAATTATTGATAATGTAGGTGCCTATAGCCGTATGGCCTACCCGGCTAAGTACCTAGCCAAACAGGAGTCTTCAAGCATTCCCTATACTCTGGGGGCCTAAAAAGGCCACTTTGGCAGAATCATAAAAGGATAACATTATGAATCATAATGGACAGTTAACTGTTAATGGCAAATACTTAGCTTAAGAAAATTGTACTTTCTACTACAGGCTGTTTCCCCGTAACTTACATTGTTCCATCGTCCCCCGCGTCCAATAAGTACTCCCATGTCCTTCATGTCCTCGTGGATAAGGTTCACGTCGGTCACACTCAAGGGTTCCTTGGTTCCCGGCACGACGAACTCGAAGCCCAGCATCAGGCCCTTCCCGCGCACGTCACCGATCACTGGGTGTATCTTTTGCAACTGCATTAGTTGTTCTATAAAGTACTTGCCAGTCACTTTGCAATTATTTTGCAACTCTTCTTCTTGTATCACCTGGAACATAGATATTGTTACAGACATAAGTTTAGTGGATGCTGCTCCGCATCATGTGTCTATCCTTCTCCCAACTACGTTGGGGTCGGCTTCCAGTCTAATTGGATGCAGCTGACTAACATTGTTTTACATAGAGCGACTGACTGTCCGACTTTTACAACCCAGAAACTGGGTAACGATACAGGTGTATCGTTTATACCTGTAGCCCGTTAGTCTGACAACCAGACTTACCTAGGGAGATAAGACTGGTTGTCAGATTATCGGGCTGCTGACTACCAGTCGACGACTGCGACTGTCAAAGATCTACGAAATGGTAGCCGGTATACCAACGGCTAAGCGAGGGGTCTTGGTATCTTATGAAAAGTCACCCATCCACGGACTGACCTTAGCAAGTGTTGCTTAACCTTGAAGATCGAACCGTGCGGCTGTTATTAGCCAAGGTAGAATGGTCCTTAAATTGGACTTAATACTTCGACTGCATCAAGTGGTTTATGATTTCGTTTAGCGTGACCCTGATGCATGATAAGATAACGTACGTGACACAATTATAATTTTTCGCTACAAAAGGACCTGTACTTGTATGAGTTGTATGTACCTAGGTAGTATACCTACACTGTTATCTTGTCATAGGTACCTAATGAAGTAGGTAGTGGAAGCCAGCAGGCGACGGGTGCGGGGGCACCCTCGCCTGTATTGCACAGGCTTCCACCAGTGCCGGACGGGAATGGCCAGGTGTTCCCGGCCATTCCCGTAGCCCCCCAGCCGGGGGGACATGCGGGGCCCGCCAGTTAGGCGGGCATGCGCCGGGGGGGTTGTGGACGCAAAGGCTGAGCCGGATTCCCATGACCCTCCATCAAGGCGACGAGGGAACACCGCTGAGTTTTAGTGGGTATACTGCCACCTTGGCAGGGAGTCCCACATACTCCGTGTCGTCCCCCGACGAGCGGAGATGCGTAACGTCATTTCTCAGCGACAAAAAAAAAAGGTAGGTACCTAATGAAGTGGTGCTATCATGTGGATTCATTGTAATGTCTTGCTTATCGAAGAGGTTACAGATAACATTACAAATCGTTTTGTGAGTTATTATGTAAACTAGCTTCTGCCTGCGATTTTTTCGCGTGGAAGTCGTAAGACACCTAAATTTACTAAAATAACAGCCACATTTTTATAAAATTTTCCTGTATACTACGTTTGTAGTTTAGGTCACAAAATGTATAAAAAGCACGATAAAAAGGAAGCACAAACATATCAATTGTTGGGAATCGCGTTACATAGGTTTTTAAAGCAGGCGTCGAACCGCTAATTAAGCTAATTGCTTTGTTGAAAGTTGACTAAAATAGCTGTTCCTAAGTCATGCTTGATGGACTGCATAACTCCTTAGAGGTATAGCGGGATGATCATCATTAAAAAGGGTTATGTCTGTAGGGGTAGGTAACTCTCTGCAATATTTTGGCTCGGTTTTTTACAATTTGCGGTAGGTAAACTATAGGAGAAAAAGAAATTGGAATATTGCGGAAATAGCGTAATAATGTGTAGACTGACCAGCTCCCTAACTGCGTAACACATTATCAATCACAATCTGAATCATTTTGAAGGATATAGCTAATACATTGCTTCATAAATTTGTAAAATTTGTCTGCTCAGCAACAGAAACAACGCAATGAATGCTGTTGAACTGTCAAAATGAAAGCCATTGCTACTGATAGGGTGGTACGCAAATACCCCGCGGACAAAAATTTGAACAAAATCTAACCGGTAGTTTTTGCGTGATACCTGAACATACCTACTTACATGTTCGAAATTAAAGTGATTTTCCACTTCGTAGTGTTATTTTTTTTTTAAGTCGGTTGTTTTTTTTTTTTTTTTATAAGTTATGGTGATAACATAACTAATACCTATATGTTAAAGTGATGTGTTAAGAACATAAATGAGACATAAGAATCAAAACAACACAGTAGGTTACTTACATCCAAAACAGCTTTTCCCACTGCTCCGGCCATCGGGTTGCCGCCAAAAGTATTGAAGTACGTTGTTCCGGCGTGCGCGGCGGCTATCTCCTTCGTGGTGACAACAGCAGCCATTGGAAACCCGTTGCCTATGCCTTTAGCCATTGTTACAATGTCGGGAATCACCCCGTGGTTTTCGAAACCCCAGAACTTGTCACCTGTACGTCCAAAGCCGGTTTGAACCTTCAAACGACAAAAAAGTTAATGGGATCAAAGTTAATATTTAAATAAAAAAGACGGGAAGACTATAAGTAACCAACAACATAATCATTAATGAGCCTATAATGTTAATACTGCTGGAACCCAGGCCTCCTTTCTGTGAGAGCGAGCAGGCTGTAATCAACCACGTGCTGGCTCAGTGCGGGTTGGTGAATGCCACATAATTTTTAATGGTTCTACATAGAACATCCAGGCTTCCTCGCGATGTTTTCCACAGATTTAGAGCCGTAAAAAAATATAGGATATAGAGGTGTAAAGTTCACTCATACTCTATAGGAAAGGGAGAATCCTCCGATCAGACGTCGCCGTCGCCGTTGTGTCTGGCGGGCAACTGTCCGATGATTCATGTCGGGGGGGGGTCTGTTAGTTGCGCGGGAAAATCTGCTTGCGAGATGCAGGATTTTGCGTGACGTCAGTATGACGCGTTGTTCGCATGTGGCGTTGTAGATACCGCTACAGGATATATTAAAGCATAACTCACTTCATCAGCCACGTATAAGCCACCGTATTTCTTGACGAGCTGGTGGGCTTTCTTCAGGTAGCCTTTGGGGAACTGTACGGTGCCATTGACTCCTTGTATCGACTCCGCGAACAAAGCTGCAAGACGCCCCTTGGGTATCGAGTTTTCTAGAAGCTAAACAAAGAGAATATGGACATGTTATTTACAACTTGAGATGAAAAGATGACGGTCGATCGACTTCGACTTTCAATATGCCTCAAAGTACCATATCGAGTCAAAGAACAGGAGTAAGTATATTTAGCTTTCTGTTCTTTGTATTGAACTTACTTACCTCGTTAAGTTGGTTAACATATTTGTCTGAGGTCACGCAGTCGCCGGGACAGGCACATGCTCCGGGCACCTGAGACAGTGAGTCCCGACATCCACCCCAAATGCCTCTGTAAGGGTCGGGTAACATGGTCTGAAAACAAAGAGAAAATATAAAGAAAAACTATCTTAGTGACTGAAGATGTGTGATAATTGTAACTTCTCTTGCATGGAAATTTATTTCAGGAGATTATGCTTCAAACAGTGGAAGGATAAGATCTAGTGGAGAAATCTAGCTTCGCGATTAGCGATTTTGCGAGCGATAAGCAGCCCCATACCGCTCATGTGGTGAAGGGTATCTGTAGCAACAACTGCTACATGCTGGCGCGCAGTAAATTGCTTGATGTTGTCGATACTCATCATAATCAGCCAATAATGTTTCCACTGCACACAGGCCTCCTCTTGATGGGAGGGAGTGGGCCGTGATCCACCACGCGGGCACAGTGAGAGCGGGTTGGTAGATGTCACATGTCTTCGAATTTTTGGTTCTACGACATACCTACTGGTTTCCTCACGATGTTTTCCTGCACCATTTTGAGACCAGTGGTGATGAAATAATTTACACAAAGTAAAGCGCCTGTCTGGGTTCGAACGGACGACAACAACGATTTACAACTCATAGTCGCGGCCGTTACCCTGTTGTAACTCATATTTGACCAATACTGGGCAGTATTATAAGTATTAGTTTAAACTGTAGTATAAGTTTAAACTGAAGTTTCTAAGCAACAATTTATGTAACATCGTGCATCGCGAGTGAGTCACTGAAATAACTCTCATTCCGAGCAAAAGCGCGATTTAATTCTCTAAAACAGCGAAATACCTCACGATTATGTGTGTTGTATCTAGTGTGGGCGCCTGCGGGGCCCGGGCGACGCCTATCGACATTATTGAAAGGAACACATTAGAAACAATGTCGCCAGTGTTCAGCGGCTCAGGTCTCGGGTAGTCGAGACTCGGTCGTTAAGGTTCGGTTCCCGGGGGAAATTAAAAACCGACGCCGATTGCACGCCTGCCGTCTACTTCGGGTTTTGGATTTGTAACCAGCGTTTAGAGGACTCCTTCGATAACGTTGAATGATGTTCGATTCGTAGTTCGCGCTCTTTCTGAAAGGTGAACGAAACGCTCGGGTCGGTGATGCTGAATCGGGTATACTCGACTCCAATCGTAAGTTTTTACTTCTATCGTGTGGTCATAAGCACGTCCTCCCCACACCCTCACCCACACGTTAGACGTTACCCTTCTTTTAACTTACGTGGTAGAATCCAGGGGGTACAGGCAGTTTCATTCTGTAGGACTGGGTGGCGGTGAGCCCCATCAGGGCGGAGGAGTACCCATGGTAGCTGCTCTGAAGCGACACCACGTCCAGGTTGCCGGTGTAGGCCTTCGCCAGCAGGGTCGCGAGGTCATTCGCCTCGGTCCCACTGTTCACCAGATAAACCACCTGGAATGATGAAAATATTATGTACCTGCTGCGCCCCCTGCCGTTTGACCTGATAAGTCTTGATCCCGTGGGAATGTCGGGATTAAAAGTATTCTATGTCCTAATCTAGGTTAAGTTAATAGAGAACATTTTCGAAAAATAGTGTTAGATACAGCCAAATTAGACCGATTTTAAATTTTCCATAGAAACAGAGATTTCCAGTTATCTTTTTTTAAATAAAACATTTTGAAAATGTTCTCTACTAACTTTTAAGACCTTTGTATCCTGCTTTGCGTATGAAGTTTCATTAAAATTGGTTCATTATTTCGTAAAATAAGGGCTTGAAAGCCTGTATGAAATGCCGTAAGGCGTAACGCTCTTAAATTACCACTTGGACCCCACTGTTCTCATGTTAACATGGCAACTGCAATTAACTTATTTGATAAGCGCCTGATAATACGTGTTACATATTCATAATTATCTATAACATACGTAATAAACAGTAAGTAGGTAGGTAAATATGTGAAGAATGTATGCTGTCTTGATAAATATATAATGCAAAATTATCATAAGACAACAAACACATTGTTTGAATCTGTTCTTATCTCTTTCATGATATGGCCTTTGATGCGTAATATAATAATGTCAATATTAAGATTAATATTATAAGATTATTATCTCAATTTGTGACCTTGTGGTGGCCGATATTTAAACGCATGATTACTACTTACGCGTCATAACATAAGTTAACAAACAACTATCCCAAATAAACTTTTTGAGATTGAGAGGTCATGCGCTTGGTGCGCATGACCTCTCAATCACCCCAATAGAATTCACCAACAGCTATAATTTAATTTCCATTTTACAAACAAAACTACTCCACTTTTACCATGCATTACTCTTTTTTATTCATTTACGGACCGCGTGCGCTTTTGGGGTAATTGGAGCCATGCCATGCACCTGGTAAATTAAAAAAAAAATAGTTTCTTTGAGAAAGTTTTTGTTATGATGAGTAGGTACTCATCATGGGTTTAAGTATTGGTCACTAATAAAATTAGTGACCGATAGGGATAAGGGTTATCTACTGGTACTTATTACCAGAAACCGTATTTATTATTGTATTATTATTGATAGGAAGTGTCAATTATCCAAGTTTTCACCCATAAACCCCGTCTTGAGTGTCACGATAGGGAATTGAGATAATAATATGTTCGTCACAACTTTTTTAAGGGATTGTAATAGAGCGCAATATTTTTTAGTTTTATTTGCAACGTTATACATTTATGTACAATTGGTTCTAATAAATGACTTGGCTGTTTCCAAAGTCGTAAATTGTGTTAAGGAACGGAAACAATACAATTTAAAAATTGATAATAAAGATAAAACAATTTTTTTAGCAAATGACATCCCCCAAACCCTCAAAAATTGTGTCGGTCCTTCTACCAAACACCCTGTATATATATTTCTTTTTTGTTAGCCTCTATTAGGTATCTCCCATTGCTGGGCAAAAGCCTCCCCTCTTTCCTTCCAAACCTCTCAGTCTTGTGCGATCTCTGGAAATGTTGGCCCTGCAAACGTTATCAAATCGTCACACCTTCAACGTGGTCTTCATATTACCACATTTTACTTTCCCGTGTTATCGTGATAATAAGTAACATCAACAACAGGTGTTATCCAGAAACAAATATTCAATAGTTTCAATGCACTAAATCTATAAATACACGTACATAACACTACAAAAAGCTGCCATATTAAACACTTGCCGCATAGTAAGAAAATTTATTATTTTACGAAAGCAGTGGTGGACTAACACATTATCAATTTCAATCTGAATCACTTTGAAGGATATTCCTAATCCAATGCTTCATAATATGTTCGAAAAAGTCCGCTCAACAACGTAAATAACGCAATGAATGTTGTTGAACTGTCAAAATGAAAGCCATTGCTACTGGCAGTGTGTTACGCAATTACCCCGCTGATAATGTACCTTGAGATCCCCAGGAAACTTCGATACCAGTTGCTCGATATACTCATAAATCTTCGGGTGGCGATAGATATTCGTGCAATGCCATAAAGTGTTTATTTGATCTTGTAAAGCGCCAACAACTTTGCTGAAAATAAAATTATTAAATAAAGAATCGAGCATTATGGTGTAGAGTCGGGGGTACACAGGCAGTGGCCAACTAAGTTTGTCAAGGGCCCGGGGTGGCAAAAATAAATGGGGCCCCCCCTCCGTACCGGTGGTGGTGTGCAGAAAATTTTGAGAAGCAGGGAATACAAGACTGTGAAAATTTTAGAAAATTTTATAAGGTTACTTATGTATATCTAAATATACATAAGTAACCTTATAAAATTTTGTTGTACCTACTTATATTTTGTTGGGGGGCCTCCTACTGTGAAAAAACTGTAAAAACAGTTTTTATTCGTGTAAGAAACCCATGTAGCTTTGCTCACATAAGTCGTCTTTGTCTGTTTCGCACAATCGTCGTTCGATTTTTCATGTGCATGTTCATTGTTCATTATATAAATTTTTATAATTTCTTGTTACCCCGACCCACCCCGTCGCATCGCCTGCCTGCGCTTTTAATTCGATTACCTTTTTTCTGACTTTTTTTGGTTTTTGCTCGTCTCCTAGCGTGATGTTAGCCTATAGCCTTCCTCGAGAATTGGGCTATTAAATGCAAAAAGAATTTTTCAAATCCGACTGGTAGTTCCAGAGATTAGCGCGTTCAACCAAACAAACAAACTCTTCAGCTTTATAATATTAGTATATATTAATCATTACTTTTGATTTTTTTTATGTAATTATTTATCGTAGTTTACGTTTATATTATATGGGACTACATAACTATTGCCGCTCGCATGACTAAAAGTCCTGTCTCATTTTTCACATTTTTTAGCTGATCTGAGTCAGGACAACTACACTCTTCTTTCTATTCGTGATTGTTTACACTTTTCACTAACCGTCGTACCTCTATGTTATTTGGACCTTAAAATATAACCATTTTGAAAGGGAACAAAATGTAAAGAATCACGAATAGAAAAATGTAGCCGTCCCGACCCAAATCAGCTAAAAAACAAGATAGGACTTTTAGTCATGCGAGCGACGATATATGAAAATCCGAAAATAAAATGTTTATTTAATGATTAAATTTGAATATTTTTTTTTTTATACTTTATTTTTTTTTCACTGTAAAATTATCATTTTTAAGAGTTGCCAATTCTCGTTCTTATTAATTTAGACGTGTATTTCTTAGTCTAAAAAAAAGAAAACAGGAAAATCAGCTACAGCTATTTATTTACTGAATTGTAGATAAGTATTTTTTTTTTAGCAAAAAAAGCAGTTTTTCGACAAAATGGCAATTAGGTGAATAATTAGGTAGTAGTATTAGCTCAGAGCCCCACAAATTCACGATCCGTCCTTGCCCAGGACCGGGGACCCGGGTCCCTTAGTCCGCCAGTGGCCACAGCTAGTAAAATTTCGGATCAGACCTATACCTACCTATACTGGTTTCGGTCTCTAGTTTATTTTTCTTTTTTAACGGAAATCGTCTACCGAAGTCGCTGTCCTTAAAGAACCATCAACTTTTACACCAATGCCAAGTGAAAGGCGCCTTCCTTCCTTGTACAAGTGAACCCGTAGTTATGCGACAAACTAATTAAATATTTATTTATTTCCATTCACCTCATTCACTTTAGACTGCTATTCACATAGCAGTCTAAATTAATTTTAATTTTAAATTACCTAAATGCATTAATGTATGTGACCTAATGAATGTTCAAATAAGCTGTTGATTATAACCATGTCTACATAAATTGTTGATGCTCAGACGCATGAAAGAAGTTCTGTTTGAGGTAGGTACTAATATTACAGACTTCTTGTGCAAAATGCGATAGGTATGATGACCCACCTAGGTATAACGTAGCTTTCATAGTTTATTTCAACAAATAAATGGTTTTCCGTGGTCGACTTTTCACGTAACCCTGGCCGCCTGGCCTGGCGCCTGGCTCTGGCCTGGCCTGGCTGGCCTATTTTTTGGCCAAAGAATCAGCATCGCCAATCGTCATACAACTTTTGTGCATTTTTCCTATTGACAGCGATGCGGACGAATTATTTAATGCCCTGTTTCTTTCCGCCTTTTATATGTTATTATATCTTTTTTTGTTCATATTAAGTATTATTTATTAATTTTAGGTCTGTGAGCTTATAGTAGAATGTAAGTAGGTATTAGGTTGTCAGGGATGTGATGTGCCTTACAGGCGTTGCACGGGGGGGTTCCGGAATCGGTCTTTTAAAAGGAACCGGGACCACTCCTATGTGCTGATGGTGATCACCGGGGTAGTTTTAGTGAGGTAAAAATCCCACACTCCCCTACCTCCCTCCCCGGAGGTCGGGTGCCTTTTGAAGGGTTCCACCCGACAACAAAAAAAAAAAGGTAGGTATTAGGTTGTCACAAATAAGCAAAGGTAGTTATTTTTTTTAAATATTGTGTACACTAATATAATGTCATGTACAGACGCCTGCTAATCAAGCTACTTCAATCTGTCAAATTTCTTTAATAGATTTTTAACTTTATCGCTAAAGCATAAAGTTTAAAGTTGATTGAGAAAATTTTACAGTTTCGGGTAGCGGTCGGTAGTAATTTAGAAAATTACATGAAATAACTTATAACATACTTGTACCGAAAGGCACACGAAAACATGAACATCTACTACTCATTCACATTTTTTTTTTCATTTAAATATTTTGTCTATGCACAGAACCGGTCGAAGTGGAGGTGCTTGGGGGAGGCCTATGTCCAGCCATGAGCTATGACTTTGACTTTACACTGTGGGACCTTGTAGGACTACGACTATATTGCTGGCTCGGCTGTGGCGCTGTCGGTGAACAAAATGTTAAACGTTACACCTTTGCATAGTGATTTTAATAGTTTCAATTAAAGCCTCCGGTTCGGTAGTGCTATTCTATAAAAAACTTACCGTGAAAACTTAGGTGAAGTGAGTTGTCAATAGTGTCAATCCCTAGCGATCCCTAGCTTAGATATGCTCACTTCACCTCACCTAAGTTTTCACGGTGAGATCCTTACAGAATGGAGCGGCTGATATGCTTGCTGGCACTATACTTACGGGTGACAATGTCCAACAGAGACTGTGACAATGCCTCCGAAGAGGTCCAAGTACCGCTTGCCTTCGTGGTCGTAGAGCCACTGCATGCGACCCTGGTGAAGCAGCAGCGGCCGCTGGTAAATGTTGTACACCGCGGGAGGCAAGTGCTCACTCTTCATTTGTCCCGTCTTTTGGTACGATGGACCCTGAAACATTGGCAGTGGTAATGGTACGTTCTACTCACACACATGAACTAGGTATAGGTACTGTTATACTTAAATTAAAAAAAAAAAATCGAGTAAAATCCATAATCATCATCATCATTTCAGCCGAAAGATGCCCTGATGTCCTTCTCCTGGACGTAGACCTCCCCAAAACATCGCAACTTCAACCGGTTTAAACCTTTAATACTTACAAAATTTAAATGCAAATAAAATAAACTTCACAATATTGTTGATTTGTTGCAGAATAGATTAGAATAAATAAAAATTTAAATACAATTAAAATAAACGAATAGGAATAGGTACAAATTATTAACTTTATAATTTTAAAATGTTACGTAATAAAGTCACTATTCAAGTCAAACTGTGACGATGGTCTCGCGGTGACTAAGGTTGGGCCTTGGGGGTACAATGGGACAAAGGTTAAATATTCTGTTGTTTTTTGAAAAAATAAGAACCCGTTACGAAATCTCAGTATCCACCAGTACCTAAAGGCAATATCTACCAGATAATGACATATTCATTCCATTTGTCAGACCAGTTAACAAAAACTTATCAGGAGGTGGTGAGCAGACTCGATTTGCTAAGAAGAAGCCGGATAAAAATAAAATTATCTAAAACTAAATAGGTACCCATAATTTTATATAATTATAATAGGTTAGTAGTACGGATATTTGTTACAGTAGTGTGCGAAGGAGGCCAGTCAAGTGGCCCATCGATCATGTCTGGGACATTATTGAAGCTGCCCAATGGACTATCCATTCTAATAAAACGACTTTACAAAAACTAACAACCGACTTCAAAAAAAAAAACACTACAAAGTAAAAAATAACTTTAATTTCGAAAGTCGGTGGCAAAAAACGAAAATGACACCGACTAACTTCCGAAATTAGGTATAAGTAGTTATTTTGCACTTTGTAGTGTTTTTAAAAGTTTTCTGAATCGATTCACAATTGCCGGATATATCGCGTACATACAAAAAAAATACAGTAGAATTGAGAACCTCTATCTTTTTGAAGTCGGTTAAAAAGAACTCACATTATATTTTTTCGGAGTAAATTCACATTTTGGGATAGCAGGCGCTGCGGCAGTTGCATAACGCCTTATCAACGTAGTGCAGCTAACCTTTACAACTGAAATCAGAACATTTTACACAAAACACAGATTTTATGATGATAGTGTATCAGATAATGATTATAATTCGATATGATTATTATTCTACCTTTATGAGCCATAGTATTCGCGGTACGACGGCAAAACTGTTTCTGATTTCGTTGTATTGATCGCTGCCCCCTGTGGAATAAATCTGCACCAACAATTACGATAAAGCTCAGTTCACATACGGGCGCAGTCGGAGAGAATCTTTTTATAATGTTAACTACTTACAAGAAAAAAGTACCAAAACGTATTGTTTATTTGTTTTAACCACCTTATAAATAATTACCCCGCTGTTTCTGACTGATGTTCAAAGGTGCAACTAAAGTAGGTAATTGTTTTCGGTAAAAACCTAGGTGCAGTTTCAAGAATTTATTGTGCTTTAAATCGTTTGCTTAGCCTTTTCCCAGTTATGTTGGTGTCCACTTCCACTCTAAAAATATTCACCTGAATACCTGCTATTATTTGCCTGTCAGACCTATACAACGAAGTAGCTGGGTAACAGGCTATACCTACCCCTCGATAAGACTGGTTATAGACTTTCAGGTTTAATTCTGACTACCTGTAACCGGTAACGACTATCAAAGATCTACGAATCTGGTCACTGGCACCGACTCTATGAGACCTGGGATGCCCGATCCCCCGATGATATTATCAGCAGGGTTGGGCCTCCCAATATTTAATAGGGGCTTGTGGCAAAGTAATAACAGCCGCACGGGACGATCTATCAGGTTGAGCTACACTTGCCGCGGTTGGTCCGTGGATGGGTGACTATATTAACATACCAAGACCCCTCCGTGCTTTGGCTGTCAATTGTGGATCTTTGACAGTCGTTATCGGTCGTCAGAAGTCCAAAAGTCTAACAACCAGCAGTCTTATCAAGTGGTACCTATCGTGTTACCCAGTAACTGGGTTGTGGAAGTCAGATAGACAGTCACTCCATGCAAAATACAGGTATACAGCTGCATCCGTTTAGACTGGAAGTCGACCACAACTTAGTTGGGAAAAGGCTAGGCAGATGATGACATATTAAAATAACGAAATCAAAATGACAACATGTAAATTCGAATAAACCTGCAGGGGCACTTATGAAACGTTAGAAACCAGGTGCACTGTTCCGGACGTCCGCCTTCTAGATCTCTGATAAACCTATGATAATAGGTAGGCATACCCATCTTCCTCTTAAATGATTTCTTTTTCTATCCAACCGCATAACACCACACCTTAGCATTCTCACCTCAGCTGCATGCAATTGCCTTTAATTCACCCTTTTTGTGGCCCAACATTTTAATCAATACAAAACAGCAGATCTAACCACTGATTTATAAATCTCTTCTTAAAGTTTCAGGGGAATGCGGGTGTCGCAGATTCTTCCCGAGATCTGACGACATTTCAACTATCCAGTGTAAAATTCTTGCCGTCGCGTCGCTTGCACGAGTGAACCGAGATACCAAAAGTGGGAGCAGACTGGAAGAAGTGCGCCATCTAGCGCCAAGGCTTCTAAACTGGAGAGACCGCCGAAATTGCAGAACATATATTTAGTTTTAGTTCTGTTAATTTTCATGCCAACATTTTACAGCTTCTGTTGCCATATCTCCAAACTGCACGCCACGGCACTGTTCCACAGTTCCGCTTTCTTCACGACACCCCGGGCGCTGCGGTCTGTCTCCGACCGGACTTGGTATGAGATTGACTGTACACATAGCAAGAACCATAGATACAGAAAGAAGTTTTTTTAACATTTCTATGGCAAGAACCGTGACGTGAACTAACTCTACATACTTCCATACGCAACGGGGCAAACCTTTCTCCTTCAAGGCCCATCACAATACATCCCGAGGTACGCACCCTATCATAAGCTTTCTCCAGATCAATGAACACCATTTGGGCAAGTTCTTATGTACACGTCTGTACTTCTCGCACAATTGGCGGAATGCGATTAAGTGGCGCGCAATAATTGTACATTTATTAAAATAAATAAATATATTATTCTACTGAATAATATATTTATTTATACACTACTGTGTCTCACCATGTGGACAGAGCCAATCACACTTGCGTTTTATTGCCCTTGACACTCCATTTGAACAACCACTTGAGATCTTCACTCTTCAGAATGTTTGTGAACTGCTTATTATCATTCCCGCGAAACATTCCCTATCTCAGCACCCTGTCCTAAATCATTGTACCTACACATAAAAACGGAAACACAGTATATATAGTAAGTAAATCAACTTGATTACCTATTTATTAAATCAAAATAAATATGTTTCAAAAATTACCGTTTATAAAACAAGTTTAATTTAAAATACCTGCTTACTAGTGTTTATCGGACAAAGTAAAAGATATTTTTATGGGATTTTCACGGATAAGCCCTTGAATCGTTGTAATTAGAGGCTCCTTTATCTCGGCAGTAACTTGGCAAATCTCAAAGCATGGAGCATGTTGTTGTTGCCGTTTAGTTATTTCATAGTTTGCTGTGTAGACTAAAATTTTAACTTTTTATGGTTTATTCTAAGCCAAAAATATGTTGTTTTGTACGCCTATGGCGAAACTTGCAAATCTACCCATTATTTTAAGACCTTGCACGTATTATTTTATAAACCTACTTACTCGTTTTACAGTATATTCTATTCTATTCTAAGTTACGAAGGTGCCTAGAAAAGGTTTAAAAAAACATGTTAGTAACTCAGTGTGGACACATTATCCTGGTAGAGATATCGAAACAATGTTTTATCAAAATTATAATTCTACCAAGGTCGTCCGTGAAAAAATGATATCTATAATAATTATCGCTAAATCAGTCGCGTGTGGGATTTACCAACATTTTTCAAATCATCTGTTTTAAATTTACAACAAAAAATATACCTACCAAAAAAAAAACAACACCTACAGTAAAGGCAACACCTACAGTAGGTAAAGTAACGTAAGTACTTAACACACTTTCAATCATAATTTGAATCATTTTGAAGAATATTGCTAATCCATTGCTTCATATGTTCGAAAATTTGTCTGCTCAACAACGTAAATAACGCAATGAATGTTGTTGAACTGTCAGAATGAAAGTCATTCCTACTGTGTTACGCAATTACCCCAGGAATCCACTGGATGCGAGAAGCACAGAACCGGCCGGCGGCCAAATTAGCGGTGCTTGGGGAGGGAGGCGTATGTCCAGCAGTAGTGGACGTCTTTCAGCTGAAATAATGTTATAGTGGTACCCACTCTGTGAATATTTCAAGTGTCATGCGGTTGAAAAGATACAGCTCTGTGACAGACGAACGAACGGACGTACAGAGGAGCTTTATTAATAGGGTTCCGTTGGCACCCCTTGATTTCGGAATCCTAATTATTGGAATAGTCTAGTTTATGTGTCTTCTGTAATGGAATCCAATGTTCCACTCCCGATGGTCCTCTCGACTGGTCTGTAATATCTAATTCTTGAATGTAAAATCAACATCGTCGAAATAATAATAATACATTCTTTTTTGGAATACATCATTTTTAACCGACTTCTAAAAAGGAGGAGGTTCTCAATTCGGATGTTTCTATTTTTTTTGTTTTATTAATAAAGTAGTGAGGCTATGACTCCTGTGCTAGGTCTGTATAGTACCTGTGTTACAGAACCATCCCAGAGTCTTCTCTCAATGACATGAGTCGAGTTTTAAGCAATAAAAACTCATCTAAATCACAATAAAAAAAAATTAAAAAACCAACCTATTTAAAAAAAAACACTACAAACGGAAAAATAATTTTAATCTCGGAAGTCGGTGTCTTTGGTTCTGCATTTTCGTTTTTTGACAGCGACTCTCGAAATTAAAGTTCTTTTTCACTTTATACATAGTTCTACCCACCTAACCCACACACATTCATAATACATATATGTATATAAGACTACTTGCTATGTGAATATCAGTGACAGGAAGCTATTGAACACATCTGCGTACCCCTTTTAGACGGTACAGGCGTGATGTTATGTTGTGTGATTGCGTAAACATTGCATGCATATGCGATAGCAGCAATCGCGGTTGATTTGCTGGCATTTATTGAAGAGTTCCGTTGTCTGTCTCCAAATTCCGAAACTCATCAGATCTATACGAAATATATATGGGACCATTTCGGAATAAACCTCTTTCGAACAATAAAATAATTTTGTAAATCCGTCTATATGACGGAGTTAGAATATTGCAAACCTGCGGGCCAGCATGTTACAGCGCACAGACAGCGCCCTGCGCTCCATCTCCAAATCAATGTTGTCACTTAGATCCTCTGAGACCCAGTGACCCAGATATTTAAAATTTGACACTCTGTTTAAGCTGGCACCACAAAGATACAAGGGCGGCACATTAGCGAATGATTTATTACCAGACTTAAACACCATCACTTCACACTTCTTCACATTATATCTGAGTCAATGCATGGGTTCGTGCATACTTTTCACAAATACCTAGCAGTCTGCGCATGGCACTAATCGACGGGCTCAGCAGCACCATATCGTCCGCATAGCTGATATTATTGACGCACTGTCCATCTATATGGCACCCTATGCTTGTTCTGCTGAGCTCGCCGATCAGCTCGTTCTTGTATAAGTTAAAGAGACGAGGAGAGGTTAACCCCCTCTGCCTCACCCCGCACTCCAACCTATACAATGTTCGAGTGTGAGCCTGCCGCGCACAACATTCCTTTGACTTGAGTACCAATATCTCAACATTGCAACAACATCCCGTGGCACATCTGTTTCATTTTTCATCTTTTGCCACAACACATCATTATGATACCAAATTGAATGCCCTGGACAAGTCCAGGTAACAGGCATAGACTGTATTCCTGGCTGTATAATACATACTGCAGACTGTGCAGTATTTATTATACAGCCAGCTTGAGGCACAGGATGGCACTCTCAGTCGAAAGGCCAGGTCTAAATCCAAATTGAGCATCATGAAGTTCTATGTGCCTATATCCAAGTGTTTGTCAAGCAGACTTTCCAGTACTTTTGCTATCACAGTAGCAAGCGAGATGGGTCTGCAGTTTGCCAAGTCAGAGACATAGGTACCCGGTCTTGTTATGCCCGAACATAAATAAAAAAAACATCCGAATTGAGAAACTCCTCTTTTTTAGAATGCGGATAAAAACATTATTTAGCTGGAATAATTTCTTAGAGCGAATGTGCTTGTTATGTAGACTATGTGTAGTGTATTTTTTGTGAGAATATTTTATGAATGTGAGAACGTTGTAGGCCTTGTAGATTGTACGAATGGATAGTCCACAAGGCCTAAAATGGTCTACGAACTACGAATGTAGACCATTTTTTTAACCGACGAAAAAACGGAGGTGTTTGCGTATTTTTTTTTAATGTATGACCACGTATAACTTTTTAGAGAGTAGTCCTATATTCATGAGTAAGCACCTTGGAAGCGCTCGGCGCGGACTGAAGACCGCGCGTCCGGAGTTTTATATTGATAAATAGCATTGTATACAACAATTATTTAAAAATATTATTATGCATGAAAAAGTAGAAGATACAGTTGTACCGTGGACTTTTTTTATAAATTATTATATCTTCGATAAAACAGGGTATCGCGAGATGGCCGAAAGTAAAATTTTATGAGTCTTTGCAGAAACAAGTTTTTTACTGATTTATGTAAACAAACTGGAATATTTATTTAATACACTTCCAAAAGAAGGAATCAAACTTTCTCGGGCATTTTTTTTTTTTACAATTGTGGCTTTAGTTAACCCATAATCACACATCAAAACTCGAGTCAAACGCTCTAAACAAGAAAAAATTGTGATAGCCCTCCTAACTCTAAGCAAGGTTATAAATAAACCCAAAATACGTTACTAAACACTTTGTCGCAATTGAAAATGAAAACAAGAAAATACAAATTTAACATTTTTATTAAATAATTTTCTCACATTAATAATAATCGCTCACGTTGTTAAAAAGCTTCCACACTGTTTGTTCCATAAGTTACTCTCACAACACACTGAACTTAGCATCTACAAAACTCACAGTCTGTATATAAAAATCGACTAAAATAATAATAGGCCTGACACACCGAAGAAAAAAAAAAAGAAGTGTTTTGTTTTTAATAAGCAACAGGGCAACGGTATGATATTGTAATGCCTCGTTTAGTTTTCAGGCCTACTGTTAGTTTAGCCTCCGCGGTCGTTCGCACAGCACTCCGCGCACTTGCTTGGTGTCTAATTGCTATACTACTCGACACTACAATTAGTCGTCTCCTGCTGATCTCTTCGCCTTCCTCAGGCGAGGCGACTGTTTGGGTGTCTTTGGAGATTTCTCTGTAACACAACATATGTTTAATTAATACCTTAATTTAGTACATAACAAAACCTAGTAAATAAAGCATGTTTACTGAGCATCATCAAGAATGCTCAAAAATATTTAGGGGGCAAAGGATGAAATTTTCATCATATAAGAATGTAGGTACCTATACATTTGTGTGTGTCAAATACATGGACACTGGACCAGACGCAAGTACTGCCTTGAAAGTGTGCCTTAGAATAATGTTGTTTATTCTATTCATGTATTTATAATCCTAATACTATCCTAACTAGTATTATAAATGCGAAAGTTTGTTTGTTTGTTACCTTTTCACGCCTAAACCACTGAACCCATTATCCTCAAATTTTGCATATACGTTGTCAGGTGTACAGGAACGGACATAGGGTACCTTTCGTCCCGAAAAAAAGTGCTGTTCCCGAGGAAAACAACAATAACCTTAGTATGATAATAGATGGCGCTACGTGTCTTTGACACAACACACACTCGACTCTTCTACGGGTTAAACCACGGGGCGCTGCTAGTTGATTATATTATTGATTAATGATGATTGTGACATTCTTATTCATCAATACCAATATCTGCCAAATGTATGACACTATTAAGTAATACTAATTACTAACAAATTGGAGTCTAAGATGTGGAAAATAAATGATTATTAAAAAGGTACATACTGAGTTGATTGACGACTTCCTTGGGCAGCCAGTCGTAGTCCACATCGTTGGCGGTGCCGGTCTCAAGCGGGCGCGGCGCGGAGCGCGGCGAGCGGCGCCGGGCCAGCGTGGACAGAGCCTGTTGGCCCAGCACTAGCGCCAACACGACGCCAGCGCCGAGGAACACGTACAGGAAGAACGTCTCGCCGTCCAGGCCTTCGGACACCTCCACGATGTTCAAAGTTTGGTTGTATACGGCCTCCTGTTATCGACGAAGTTTTGTTTTAAACCAATTGTAGTGACAAAAAGAGTATGGTTTGGTCATGTTGAGAGGATGAATGAAAGACGACGACATTATTGGTGCTGTTCTTTAGAAAGGTCAGGTTTTTTTTTCCCTCTATAAAGTAGCACAGATGGTGATACTTTATTTACATTACAATATAGCCTATTAGCTAATAAGTAATTTAAATATAACTTAAAGTGCCAAGTAACTATAAAATTAAGAAATCGTCCAATAACGTCTTTCTTATTCACTATAAGTTAAGGGGAAGACACTTGATTCACGTGTTCTTTATAAGATTCAGCATTTGCAGTTGTTCACTTACACTGCACTAAACTAACTCAAAAGGTTTTACTCTTTTTAGTCTTCGCACTTATTCAGTGTTGTCAAGGAGTTGGATAGCCTCGACATTCACGTGATGATGAAGTCTGTGTTCATGAGCTTCTGCATATTTTTTGTATAACTATGTTTACGACATCCATCTTGAGGTTCCGGTGAAGGTCGCTGTTTCTAATGTACCTAGGCGCGTTGACTATATCCCTGAGTACTTTATTTTGGAATCGTTTTACACAATTCGAAAGCAATGTTATTTTACTGACCTGGTAAGAGTTTCCACTGGCGTCCCTGTAGTTGAGCTGGATGTTCAAGCCGAAAGGTCTGCCAGCGAAGGCCTCGTTGGGGATGAAGGAGTATGCGAATGTAGCCTCTTGCTTGGGCTTCACCTCTCTGTTGTAAGGCAAAGCTGTGAAGTTCTGGATGTAGTAGGTGTAGTCCATAGGGTATCTGAAGGAGGCCTCCATGGAATCCACTACGTAGTCCTCAGAACCCTTGTTGATGAACCCAACCAGGAATTCAACTGCGTAGCCTGCTTGAATATCTGAGTAGAATAGAATGGAAGATGTTTAATATGTGCTTGTGCATAATACATAAAATAGAAAAAACCTTGAAATTGAATTATTTATGAACTGTAACACCATTGACGTTTTTGTGTATTACAGAAAATTGGTTGCAAAGCCAAGTTCATGTTCAATTTCAGTAATCACCAGGTTGGTAGTTTGTTCAGCTGACAAAATGCAATACATGGTGGTTCATTGATACTGTTTACTATGTTTTTGGATTGTTGCCAGGGTCAAGTCTTTAAATAGATGTGTAGTTATTGATATTAAGGTGTCAAAGTTGTGATGGAATTACAAAAAAAAAAACAAAATTGTTATAGATAATTATTGTGAGCATGGAATAAATAAAGGAAAGTGAAATTACTTAAATATGTACTTAGCACTGAATGTATGTATGTGTCTGCTATGTATTGCTATAAGCTTATTAAATTGTCTTTTTAATTAATGATATCCATAAGTCAGTTTGATTTTCCATAATTTAATGAGAGTTAACTTATTGGCAATAATAGTTTTCTTGTAGTTTAGAAGTGACATTAATTAATTTCAGAATACCAGAGGATGTCAACAGATTTTTGACCTCAAATAACATGCAGTGAGCTTCAAGACAGCTGAGAGATTAAAATTATGTGTTTAAAAATATAATGATATATGTATGTATTAAAAAAAAAAATTTAAACTGTTTTTTGTTTTTATTACAGATGATTTTAACGTGCATGGCTTTCGTCGTTCTAACATGTATAATTTCAACATAAAGAAGTTACCAATATTTTGTAACAATTTTGCGATTTAAAAGAGTGTCCGTGGAGTTTCTTGCCTATTCTTCTCCTAGGTACATAGTTAGGTTACCGGCTCCTGCATTGCTGTATCTACACTATGCATTGGAATGGGCAACTCGCTTAATTTTTTTGACAGTCCGATCCCTTTACAATTCAATAGTGCCTGTAATTGGTCTATTTGAAATTAATGCTTTAAGTTTGAGCTTACCGAATACAGCATCACCTAAGCTAGTAATAGGTTTCGTGAACAGGATAGTGGTATCAACATCTTGCGAGGACTTGACAATGGAGTCGTCATCATCTCCCAGCGTATCATCCCCAACCACCTGGTTATCTTCACCCTCAATGTCCACTACATCATCAAGCTCGTCTTCCTCAGCTCTCGCCAAAATTGTGTTGCCTGTAACATGGTGATTTAAAAAGAATTAGTCTCGCATTTTCTATAAATAAATTACTCCTTTGCAGGTGGTGAATTAGCAATGCAGTGTAGAATTGGATTAAACATAAAAAAATCTACTAATTTTATAAAAATAAAAACAATAAATTAAAATATTTTGTGCTACACATTAGATATCTTATACCTGGTTTCTGAATTGAGAATTTGAAGTTCACTTCTTGTCAAACTATGTTAGCTAAGACTTTGGCAATTCTTAAGGTGATTAATTCAATGTCAAAGGCTATTTTGAAGAAATCACCTTAAGTAATGGTGATATGACAAGTTCTGAACTGCAAATTTTCAATTCAGAAACCAAGTGTCCATTGTCCGTGTCCAATCCTTGCCACTGAAACAGTGTCATACAACATAATCTATAAACTAATAATAAAGTTCAAGAGTTTGTTAGTTTGAACACGCTAATGTCTTGAACTACCAGTTGGATTTGAAAAAATATTTTTGCATTAGATAGCCCAGTTCTTGAGGAAGGCTGTTTAACATCACGCTAGGACTATTAGGTCGCGAGCAAAAAGAAAATAAAAGTAAGAAAGAACACTATGGGCAAACGAAGTAATAGGGCGGGCAGGCAAAGTGACGAGACATGGTGGGTAGGGGAACAAGAAATTTCATGCGGACGAAGATGCTGGCAGAAACTAGTTTGGTATAAAATCACTGCAAATGAGGAAAAATTAGAGGGTATTGTGTGAATCATTGTTTTGTAACGTTCTTTACAGTACCATGTAATACTGACAGTACAGTGTTTTTTGGCTTAAAAGCAGAACAAATAAACAACTTAAATTAACAAGCTATTTGTTTTACCTATTTAATGTTACACAATGATTAAATAATACAATACAAACATATGGTACTTGTACTCAGTACATGGCCTCAAACTTGTCTTTGGAATGCAACCAAAACGCCGACCACGCTGTGGCACCCTCATCGTTTGTTTGGTTATTTCTTTTATTTTAGAATGAAAATGTAGAAAATAAGCATGTTAAGTTGTGCTCCACAGGATTATACAATATACGATATAATAGTGGCCACTATTTTCCGTTTTAGTGATTATAATAAAACTAAACAATGTAAAACTACTTTTTATAATAATATGAACGTATAATCTTGTTGAGCACCACTTCACGTGCTTATTTTCTGCATTTTCATTCTAAAATAAACGAAATATCCAAACAAACGATGAGGGCGCCACTAGGCAGTCGGTGTAGCCTTAAGGATTTGATTTACCAAAAAAGGATTTATTTCATAAATTAAGACTTTTCAATGAAAGTTTAAGTAACCTGCAATTTATATTTAGAAGGGTACTAAAGTATTATGAAAGGTGAATATTACATGACCGCTTTCTAAATCTTCTGCAGTTATAAAACACATTGAAATAGCAGCAACTCAAGGGGGTAATCATGAATTGTGGCTGTTTCTTTAGCATTGGGATGAGGATCTGCTGTGAAGTGTCTTATTAAGTAAAACAAAGGTTATTAAGTAGTGCCTCTAATAATGAAACAAAGTATGTGCTCTATTCTATTTTAGTTAGAAACTAAGTATATAATCGGTGTTTCTAATGTTATAAAAAAATGTTGGATGAAGACTTTCTCTCAATAAGTGTAACATATACGATGCCACGTATTTATATCTACTTATAGCATAGATTTCGACATTTATCAGTTTACTTACCGCTTTGGAAACACAGGAGAGCCGCAGGGAGAACCAGAAGCGTCAAATATATTAACTTCATTGTGATTAAAATATGTAATTTATTACATAAAAGTGTTATAAACTGCGGCGACTACCAAACTAGATTGTAGGCCATTCACTTTTGTAACAAACAGTCCAACGGAGCAAGTAACTTGCGGCAAAATGCCAATTTTCTTTCCAACTCGATTGACGTGGAATCTTATGTCATTAGTGTTGTACCGTTTTTAAAACCGATTATCGCAAGGAACCGAAATGTTTCATATCCTCACTGGAAAGGCAAAATTACTGGAGCACCAAAAAGCTATTTCAAGAAAAAGCCATTCATATATATGTCGCATCCGGACTACTCGGAACGCTAGCGCCACCTGGTGGTGCTTGACAGAGTCTAGCCTGAGTCCGTGGGGGTTAGAAAACAGCTCGACAGAACGATGTGGAGCTCACTTTGGAGTTTGGACTTTGAGATTGGACATCGTACGGACAACATGTGCTCAGAAACTGTCCAGCGTTCCGTATCTGGTTGTGTCGTGTACCTACAGTGTGTAATTTGCTAGTGTGATTAAATTGTTCGTGAAATTATAATCTGATTTGAACTGCAAACGGTGTTTCTATTGCGCAATAACCAACACTACCCACTGTACGCCCACAATAGTTGAATATGGCTGATAATAACGAGACACACTATACCTTCTCCGTTATCAGAAGTGGGATACGTGTTGGTTCATGCGCAAAATCAGAACGCTAAAAGTGAAAGTGACCGTTGACATTTTAAAAACAAAGTGCAAACTGCGAACGTTTATTAAATAATCGTGTGGATCTGTTCGAGTTGAACCCAGACAAGCCAGATACGGATGCGCGATCATAGTGAATGTTGTTTTGGGCATAGGCTGTATGCAGGAATACCTTTGCCCAGTGACGCGCCAGCTGCGCCCTACCGCCATGTTAGGAAAAAAAGTGTTCCCGTGCAAACGTAACAGCACACAATACGACAGCTGATTTGTGTTTTGCTGAAAATTCACTGCAAGGAGGTCAACTTGTGGCCGTCATTAAGGCGCACAAAGGAAGCAGTATCAACGTGGCTATCGTAAATAGTACGAAGGACGCAGCGTGGAGCTACCAGTGACGTGGAGTGACTTCAAGAATCGAGCCAAGCAGCCCGCAGCCGTCGGTGAAGGCCTTCGTGTGCTGCAAGTGAGGGAATCCTGGACATGTTGCGGCCCGGTGCACGAGAAGTGGCAGCCAAGCAGAGGTGGAGGTGGAGCACGCGCTGCAAGCAGCAGCGGCGAGTGGATGTTTGCGTCGTACAACTACCCGCAGGCACGTTGGAACATAAAGGTCAGCTGTATTGTTTTGTTACTATTCTGGTGCTGAATGCTCGTTAGTAAAAGCGAGTTGTGCAGCCAAATTAAGTGGCAAACGAGTTAATAATGTTGTTGCGTTGACTGGTATTGGTTAAACGCGTGTATTCAGCACAAAACGAATCATAAGAAGCGTTGCGAATAGCGAGCCACAACTTGAGATTTTATTACATTTCCACACGACCGACTGCGTAAAATAACTGACGTTGACATGCACGTAGCCTGTGACGATGACGAGACTAGCCATGACGAAAATGATAACGCTGAAAAGACTAGTTGAATACTAAGTAGTCAACTTAACATTTAGAGTACCTAGCATAGTAAGAGTTTTCTTATAATCTGTAACGTTATAGGAAAAATAAAGTAACATGTTGAACAAACCTACTTTAAGAATTATTTTGATAAAGGCTCGAAATGATTATCTTGATGGTGTTGTTTGTAACCGGATGGAGGTTACATGTGATGATGAAGACCGGATGGAGGTCGATTGGTTTGATGCTTATGACCGGATGGAGGTTATAAGTGTGATGATGAAGGCCGGATGGAGGTCAGAGTATGAGCATTGCAATATTTTAATGAGTTTCCTATTATTTGAATGAGTATGGGTGTTGTTCGACATGTCGGCTTTGAGAGAAAGAGTTTGTTGTGATTTTCATCAGAACCTGTAATAATTTTGGTCAGAATTGGCCGAGTGGAACATGCACTGCTGTTGATTTTTTTGGTTACAGGTTAACACACAAGGACTTGTGCGAGCCGGATGGCAGTGGGGGACGGCGCTGCGCTCTTTGGATCTCCTGTACGAGTGGTCGCTGATCAGGGACGGTGCTTTTCGAGCGAGGAGTTTCGAGACTTCTGCCAAGGAGGCAGTGGATTGCATCCACTACAGCCATTAAGCCAACTACAGATCTATTGTCTACAGAATTTGGTGAGTCGTTTTCATTTTGTTTTGACTCGGGTATCGAGTGCTTCTGAGTCTGTGATCTGGTCGATAGGACAGTGCCGTCCGGTCCATGCCATTGGGGCTGGTCGAAGGGACACACTTGTCTAGACCCTGTCTGTGATCTGGTCGATAGGACAGTGCCGTCCGGTCCATGCCATTGGGGCTGGTCGAAGGGACACACTTGTCTAGACCCTGTATTTGAGTGATTGGTCGAAAGACTGTGCCGTCCGGTCCATGCCATTGGGGCTGGTCGAAGGGACACACTTGTCTAGACCCTGTATTTGAGTGATTGGTCGAAAGGACAGTGTCGTCCGGTCCATCCACGATGGTCGAAAGGACACACCCGTCCGGTCCAAAACCTGTATTTGAGTGATTGGTCGAAAGGACAGTGTCGTCCGGTCCATCCACGATGGTCGAAAGGACACACCCGTCCGGTCCAAGACTTGTATTTAAATGATTGGTCGAAGGGACAGTGTAGTCCGGGCTACCCGTTACATCACGGTTAGTCGTAAGGACACACCCGTCCGGTCCAAATCTATATGCAATTGAATGGTGATAGCAATGTCAAAGCCAAAACTTATTCTGCTTGTCAGGTAGGACGAGCGTATATTTGAAGTTGCGTAACGTTGTTTCAGGATTGCATCCAGGTACGCCCGAGGACGGTCGCTAGTCAGTTTGGCCGTGTCGCATCCGGACTACTCGGAACGCTAGCGCCACCTGGTGGTGCTTGACAGAGTCTAGCCTGAGTCCGTGGGGGTTAGAAAACAGCTCGACAGAACGATGTGGAGCTCACTTTGGAGTTTGGACTTTGAGATTGGACATCGTACGGACAACATGTGCTCAGAAACTGTCCAGCGTTCCGTATCTGGTTGTGTCGTGTACCTACAGTGTGTAATTTGCTAGTGTGATTAAATTGTTCGTGAAATTATAATCTGATTTGAACTGCAAACGGTGTTTCTATTGCGCAATAACCAACACTACCCACTGTACGCCCACAATAGTTGAATATGGCTGATAATAACGAGACACACTATACCTTCTCCGTTATATATATATATATATATTTATTTTTGATTGTCATTTATTAACTTAACTTACTTACTTGTTTTTTATTTTTTAACAAAAATAATCGTATATCGATTTTAATTAATAACTTGATAAGCAAATTTTTTCTTTTTTTTATTCATTTAGCTTTTCTTACGAGTGATTAATTTCTCGTGTAAAATAATTATAAATTTAATAATTTATGATTTCAATCATTGTCAGATATCTAAAATAAATGTAGTTCAATTTAATAAAATAGCCTTAGCCAATCGCAATTCTTTCAAAAGAAGTCCAACGAAACCTATCAATCGTCCTTACTCCTTTTGAATAATTTTGTGAATTAATTATTAGCTAATCAATTTTATTTGTGTTCGATTCAACGCGTTGGTTTGGTCAGTCAAATGTAGATGATATTCTAATAAATAAATTATTACTTTTCTATTTTCTTAAAACCGTATACGTGTAGTTATGTTGGTCGGTACAAGAACTGAGAATACAATCTAACTAATTCTAAAATCGACTAGGTAAACTAAATTCCCCAATTACTATCAAGTAACATCACTCGAACCTGTCAATTTCTTTTCCACACACGCCATTGAAGGTGCACGTGTATTATTCACGAAATTGTTCGTTATCTAAACTAAAATGGATAAGCCAAACGTTCTCGCTCGCGTCGTTAAGGTCTTGGGCCGTACCGGCTCCCAGGGACAATGTACCCAGGTCAAAGTAGAGTTCATTGGAGAGACTAGCCGTCAAATTATCAGGAACGTGAAGGGACCCGTGCGTGATGGTGATATCCTGACACTCCTCGAGTCTGAGCGTGAAGCCAGGAGACTGCGATAAGCGGTAAATATTGTTTATGTCTAAATGTCGCGAGATAAGTTAATTTGGTTCTTGTACCGGAAAAGAATAAACAGTTTTGAAGGTTATGTTGCTAAGTAACGGGGCTTCCAGTCTTTTTCCAATAACCTGAAACTACCAAAATTTAGGGTCATAGCACATCTGAAGTTAATAAGACTAACAAACTTTATTTCTACTTGTCGTAGGTGTAGTTACCTGTTTTTGTTGATATGGCATTTGTACCTAATTGTAGCTTTGATAGAACAAACCTTAAGTCCATTTTTATGACACAACTTACTTATTAAACAACATCCATTGTGAAGTTGTGTACCATTACTAGCTCTATCATAGATTCTCAACCTTATTTTGCCCACCACCCACTTTGAAAATATGTTTTTTCTAGAGCCCACAATTTTTTTTACTACAAATCTGAAACAGCTATTGCCATGATTATATTTAAATGTTTAATATCATATAGTTGTAAGATAGGATAATTATATAATTTTCTCTGCGCCCTGGCCCACAAGGGGTGTTATCACCAGTGATCGGACTAGGTAGATTGAATTGGGGTCATTGATCCGAAACGTATATATTAATATGGACATTCCTCCGGAAATTCGGAATTGGTTGATTATTAAAAAAAAACGGAACTTAGGTTGGAGTTGTATTAAAATGAGCTATATCTTATTCTTCATTTTTTTTTACGGCACACATTCACGATTTGACACAACCCAACGACCAATCAGAACAAAGGATCATGGGTGGTGCACTAACCGGTTATCGAAGCAATGCGTACGCCCACTGACGACATGACGACTTCGATTCGTAAAGTGCGCTTCTTTGTTTACTGTGTTGTGAAAACGTTACGTGAAAACAGATAAATAATAAATTAATTCAGTTTTGATATCTTCCTTTAATTTTTTTATTTATTTTAGAATTGAGTAGTAATAATATCACTACCAACAATAACAATATTTAATTAGATCCGGAAATTATTTATTTATTAATCACAAAATGCACAGCTCTGAAATTTTATCTTAAGATATACATATAAGCTAGTCTTACAGCCAATTACGGATTTACAATTTAATAACTATACAATACATGCAGCAGAAACAAAAATACAGCATGAAATAAAATAATAATATAAATATAATAAATAAAATATAAGTTTAAATTCCGGAAATACCGGAATTACTTTCCGGGAAAACGGCTTATCCATGTTATTCTTTCTGTGGGCATTTGTGATACAAGTACCAAAAATCAATCTACCTAGTCCGATCACTGGTTATCACCCACACTGAGAACCTATGCTCTAAATGAACTTTTTCTTGTTCCAGGTGATTGCACCACTTCATTAGGTTAAGGCTCGCTATGTACCATCTATCCAACTTATTATGTTAGCTGTAAGAAACCGTCAAAGATGACCATCTCATTGTATGCACACATAATAAACAACTTATTGGTGTAAATTGTGTTTTCTTTTACATCTTTCTAGATTTATATATGGACAACTTGTATTTCAATAGTTTTATCAACACAACTCTCTAAGACCACGTAAGTCCAAAGAATAACTGTTTCATGAAATTATCATTCTTCGGACTTACATGGTCTTAGAGAATTCTGTAAACACATATTTCTTACGGCCGCGATTCATATATTAATCAACGTACAACTTAATACTGACCAGCAAATTGCAAAAAACGTAAGAAAATTTGAATTTCGCGGGCTACCTTAGCGCTTCCCCCTTAAGGCTACGCCGACCGCCTAGTGGCGTCCTCATTGGTTGTTTGGATATTTCTTTTATTTTAGAATGAAAATGCAGAAAATAAGCACGTTAAGTTGTGCTCCACAAGATTATATGTTAATATTATTATAAACGGTAGTTTTACATTGTTTAGTTTTATTATAATCACTAAAACTGATAATAGTGGCCACTATTCGGTCGGCGAATGGAGATGGGCGGGCCACACTGTCAGGGTGTAAGAGAAAATTAATCTCCTGCAAAAATGCAAATAAATATATTATTATTATTATCAAAAAGTGACCTTATGGTAGCCTAGGGCCCTTCCCTAGGGTACCAAGAGAAAGAAAGGGAAACCCTTGAAAAGATGGCAGGATGCCTTGGTGAGAACGGCTGGAAAGACTATATAAGGCGACTGGTAATTAGTTACCGATACTTCAACAACACATGAGTGTACTCGTCATATTCATAACAACATTCCCATTTTTGAAGTGAAAACTTCTTTAGCGGCGTTGTACACTTTTTTTGTAATGGGTAAAAAATGTTAAACTCGCGTCAGGACACGTGACCTGATCGAAAATTCGTAAGACAGATGGCCGTAGCCGGTACCGCGCGTGTTTTGTTTATAAGACGATTCACAAAATACACACGTAATTATTCAAGTTTTCACTTCTGTCGGCACTCCCGGAGTGCCACTGTTTTTTTTTTTATTTATCTAGCACATGACCTCAGTAGAACCGTGCGCGCGGTTCGTCCGTACGTTTGCTAAATGATTGAAAAAGAATAAGGCATCGTCCTAATAGAACGCGAATTCGCGAGTAAGCGACGCGGCCATCGCGTGTTCGCGCGTTAGCAAAAACTGGGTGTCCTAATAGAACGCGAATAAACTATCATCGCGCGAATTTACGACGCGAGCGCGTGGAGTACCTAGTCTGGCACTGGCACGGTCGGTACCAACAACTATGGACGTCAGACGCTCAATTTTTGCTGTCGGGAAATACTTAGATGACCTATTTTATAGATTTTCAAACATTTGAGCCGCGCGACTGTGTCGTGCTATTGTCAGTTAGTTAGGACACCTATTCGAGTTCAATATGTTTGATCGCGCGTTCATACGACTAAAATTCGAGAACCTACGATGATCGCGCATTCGCGTTCTATTAGGACGATGCTTCATGCATGGTAAAAGTGGAATAGTTTTGTTTGTAAAAAGGGTAACTGAATTAAATTACAGCTGATGGATTATTCTTGTTTGGTAGGTACTCAATACTATATTGGGGTAATTAGAATCATGCGCTTGGTAACTTAAAAAAGTGAGTACTTACAATCATATTGTGTTGTGTTTTGTAAGTATTGGTCACTAATTACCAGTCACCCTTTAAAGGACTGATAGCATAACTTACAGTACAGTAGTAGCAACTACTGTACATAGAAGCATACTATTGCATGTCCGATCACAGATTATACAACATGAGCTAGTCATTTTCATGTTTCACACACTTATAGAAATCGGCAGTGGGACTCTGAAAAGTTCCGACTTAAAAAAATTACATTTATCATAACTTAATTTTATGATTTCTCTATTAGTTGATCTAAGTAGTTCAATAGAGAAGTATGGAAGCAGAAGAATGTTCGCTGACTCCAAATAAATTGGGATAAGGGCAAGAAAATGATGACCAAGTATCATCATATATCAAAAATTAATCATATGCCTAGCCATTTCCCAACTATGTTGGGGTCAGCTTCCAGTCTAACCGGATGCAGCTGAATACCAGAATTTTACATAGAGCGACTGCCTATCTGACCTCCACTACCCAGGTGCGGGGTAATACGACAGATACCTCTTGGTAATGCAAGTTGCAGACCAAGAGCTAAGTTAGTCTAGCTTAGCTCGCATAGCTGAGGTAATTTTTTATACTTATACATAGTTTACAGTCTGCACACCAGGCCCCTCTTTTCCATTGGGCACTCAGGGCAAGTGCCCAGGGCCCCGCGATCTTCGGGGGCCCCGGCGGCCTGCTCTCATAAAAAACATTATTTGCAGCCACCGTTCCATTCTACGCATTATGAGTAGGTACCAGATTCAATAAAATAAGTTATTTGCAGTGCGATTTACAATAAGTTTCTAGTTCCTCAGTTATGAAATATTAGTATGTTTCTCTTATATGTATACACAGGGGCCCCGTGATCCTTATGTGCCTAGGGCCTCCAATAGTTTAAAGACGGCCCTGCTGCACACAAGTGTGAAAAACTGCATCAGCTATGCAAGCTCAGCAAAACTAACTTAGCTCTTGGTCTGCAACCCGCATAAGACTAATTATTAGACTTTCGGGCTTCTGATGCCCCTATAACAATTGTCAAAGATCCACAAATGACAGCCGGGACCAACAACTTAACATGCTTTCCGAGGCACGGAGGGGTCCCCGCTCTTAAAATGATAACCAAGTATTAGTCCAATAATTATTCAAATAAATAAATAAATAAAACAATCAGTTATCCCCAAATTGTTATTACATTATCATAATTATTATAACAACTGTATGTACATAATCATCACTTTTTTATTTATCAACATAACAATTCAGATACTAAGTACAGATCGGCACATTACTTCCATAATATTGGAATTATTCATAATCACGCATTATTACCGTATATATGAGATGTAAATAAATAAAAAAAGTCTATTTACAAAAATATACAAATAAAATCATATAATTATTTTCAATGCACAAGGCAATGGTGTTGCTCTTCAGCCTCACATCTTCACGATTTTCCTGGCCCTATGTTGACCAGAGCAATATTTTGCATTTTGAGCACTTAGGTAGGTTACTCTGGAAGAATTGTTGGTGCAGCTAGGTATCGTACTTGTCAGCTTCACACTGACTGGCCCAGAATAAACAGTTGCCAATACCGCTATAACAAATTAATATCACTGCTGCGAGGAAGACTACACTGCACACGGTACACGGCTTCCTTTCGAGGAAGAATCCTATTAAATATAACACCATGAACATAACGTGTGTGTTCACTAAAGCCGGGTTCACGGGCTTCGGTATCAGTAGCACAGGGATTAGCCATTGCAAACAATACATGTCGCCGACTACGCTTGCAGATCTGGATCACAATCGTGTAACACTAGCGTGGATTAGCATTTGTATCGCAATCGACATGATTCGATTGATATCTTCATATTTTTTTTTTTCAGAAATGAAACAAAAAGTTGCAGTTCTGATTTGCGTTTAATTTTTGACAGCAGGTTGGCTGGAAGGACTAAAGAAAGTTGTCAACAGTTGTCAATGTCACTGTTGCCCACAGACATTCGGGCTAGGGTTAGGACCATGCTGCCTAGTCATCAGTTAGTTCGTATTTTTTTTGTAAATTCATTAGTTTATTTTTTAGTAACTAAGGTAGATCCAGTTAAAGTTATTAGTTCGATGTTTATCCATAAGTAAGTAAATCTAAGATAAGTCATCGGTTTCTTATTTTTCCTAATTGATCACTAATAGTGATCGATGTTTTTCCTAAGTAAAGCAAGTTGCCCACAGGCCACAAATTACTTTATACCTACTAGGCGTGTGTAAATCTTTACGGAACCGACTCACTGATCCGGATATCAGTGAGTCGGTTCCGTAAAGATTTCACACAGACAGACAGACAGTTTCGGTTAGCTTGATGTGCTGGCGTCTGTACATAAAACAATAACAAGTTCATCAAGTGTGTACCGCTCATACAAGCCCACCTCTACTTTATACTGTGTTGCCAAACAAAACAAAATTCAGCGCCACTTTGCAAAGTGGCTTTGTAAAATACAGTACTTACTAATTCTATGGTACTGGGCAAAATGTACAGTCCGACATAGCTCTTGTGCTCGGTACACATGCAGTGACGTGACTTCAGTCACCGGCGGCGACTCGCTTGCGATTGCAAAATCTCATGTTCACTAGCTATGTCATGATTTTATTTCCTCTTTGCACAAGTGACTTTGATCTGAAGTTACTATACAAAAAATTAAGATGGCAGGCTAGATCCGATTTTGGCCATGCGCCAAAAGATTCTTGTACCTTTGTAACTTTCGATCAGAGTCCCTGGTGCAAAGAGGGGAAGTTGGGCACACGTCACTCATCTCCCGGGTGTGAATTTTTGTCAAACTCAAGTTTGCAACAATTTTTATGGTGTCTTTGGACTTTATTTATTATTACCAATGACCCCATTGACCTGTATCATACATACATTTGTATAATACAGGTCAGTGCAGAGCCCGCCCCTGATACGCACTAGTGTTGCCTAAAATATCGATAGTTGATCCATTGATAGTTGACCTTGAAAACTAGTAACAATATCGATAGGGCTCTCGATAGTATTGGAATTTTACAATACTATCGATAGTATAAATCCTCAGATATGAGTTATACTATTGATGAAGAGCTATAGTCCGAGTAGGATTGGATGACTTTCACCCGTGTACACACTACTTTTCAAAAAAACCGGATTCGCGCATCGAGGATTTCGTATCATCATATTGTTTTTGAATTTTCATACGCGAGGCCTATATTCGTCAGAGAATTTTTTAGCGCCATCTCTTGACCGATAATGGAACTAATGTAACTTGATAATGATTTATGAAAAAATGTGCTATTTAGAGACTTTGTTTTATTTATCCTGTAATCTTTAAATAAGCTTCTATCACTTAAAATAATTTCAGATTTTTCTCTTTGCAAACTTCGGAGATAAACGGGGAAACGGTGTTTTTTTTTTAATTTTTCATCAAAAGTCGAAAAATATGTGGCCTAAAAAAAAAGAAAATATGTTTGAGAATGTGCAAACTGCGTTATTTCATATGATACCCCACATGCCCTAGTAGCCCCACTTCGAATTTTTCAGACCGCCTTTCAGTCCCCGTTGCAAAAATATACATATATTTTTATTTCTTTCTTATTTGCAAAATAGTTGGGCCAACGTAATCTAAAACTATTCCGAATATCAAGTTGATAGCATTAGTAGTTCTTGAGATATCTAGCTGTGACAGACAAACAGACAGACTAGTCTCCTATAAGGGTTCCGTTTTACCATTTTGGTACGGAACCCTAAAAATGGTAGTTTTCCTGGGTTGGTAGTTTTTTTGGTGGTTTTGTTTGTTTTATTGATAACTAGCAGCGCCCCGCGGTTTCACTCGTTTAAGTCTCAAATTCGTGGGAATATCGGATTAAAAACTATGATATATATCCTTGCAATCTATCTCTCTGCCAAATTATATCGAAAATCGTTTAGTAGTTTAGGCGTGAAAAGGTAACAAGCAAAAAGACAGACAGAAGAAGACTTTCGAATTTATAATATTAGTATGGATAATAAGATGAATAATACCAATTTATGTCTTTTTAAATTTTAAATATGGAACACACCGCGTCACCGCCGCGGGCCATCCCGCGTACAGGTACAACGGTGAACTAAAACTGGTTAAGGGCGAGTCGGACTAGCATACGAAGGGTTCCGTACCACAAGGCAAAAACGTCGAAAAAACACGTTTGTTGAATGGGAGCCCCCTTAAATATTTATTTTATTCTGTTTTTAGTATTTGTTGTTATAGCGGCAACAGAAACACATCATTTGTGAAAATTTCAACTGTCTAACAATCACGGTTCATGAGATACAGCCTGGTGACAGACGGACAGACGGACAGCGGAGTCTTAGTAATCGGGTCCCGTTTTACCCTTTGGGTACGGAACCCTAAAAACAGGCACACACACAGGCACAGGCACTAATAGAGACAGGTGGGAATAACCCTGCTACAGGTAGTAAGCTTATTCCTGTCTTTATTTACATAATCTGAGCATACACATAAGTATGGGACTAAATTTTAAAAGTGGAATTTTGCGCGTACTGGCATGCAGCACTAGTATTTACAAAAAATATAAATATTTATAGGTTCTAGAGTAATATTTAGACTAAGTTATAGGTCTGCACCCGATTTTGTTAAAATCTAATTACAATGAATACGTGAAAATTGGCTCTAAACATCAAAACTCGTCAGTTTTCCGGTTGTAACTGGCCTATCTTTTTTTACTCAAAGCCCTTTAAAATAACATACTTGTAGAATAAAGTGATAATTGTCACTAAAACTATAAACTAGAATAGTTTATTTCACATAATAGATAGGCTTACAATCGTTTTGCATTTTGCCACTCGGTTTTGAGATAAAATTCCGGCGAGATGTATTTCCTAGTAAAAACACACATTATCAAAACTTCACACCGTTGCCGCTTAGTAAGTTAGAGAAATGCACCCCGCCCCGCACCCCGCACACCCTTTGAAGGACTAAAGTCCCTCGGCCCTTTAGTACGGTCGCATCAATCGACGAGGAGAGTGCCGTTGCCAGCCGATTTGTAAATGATTCTTAAACTTTGGTAAATGATTTCTATCGTAAGTTTTTAGATAATTTGTTTTATTTTAATGTAGAACGATGAAATATTTGCTTAATTTATTGGTTTATAAGGTTGAGATTTAAAAAATATATTTTAAAGATCCGTTTTTAGCCAAAAACTCCTCGATCATCAGTATTTCACGTCAGTATTCCATTATTCCGACTGGCGGAATACTGACGGCTTACGGAATACTGATGACGGCTGGTGGAATACTGAATTTATCGCTTCATGTAAGAGTTACCAAAGTTTATGAACCACGAAACCAACATCATACACCAGTACCAGACACTGAAGGCACTGAAAGAAAAGATGACTGAAAAGGATGCAGTGATCCATTGTGACTTTAGTGAAAACTATTGTACAAAGTATGATGAATAAATTCAGTCATTCCACTTGGGGGATCACGTACTCAACTGTCTCTTCACACTGTGGTCAACAAAGTGCTACTGTACTGTTTCAGATAATTTGTCACACAATAACAAGTTTTCCGAAAGTCAGTATTCCTGTTTTTTTTCAAATTCCTTTATTTTTGTTATTTCTTATCAAATCGGCTGGCCTGTTTGGATAATAATTAATAACAGGGTTGTGTGAGGGACTGAGGGCAACACCAAAAAAAGAAATGTCAATCAGAATTACATTGATTCATCATGGACGATACTTGTTTCAATTCTGTTTAAACATGGTGTCAGGTGAAAAAAGCGTATGTATTTTATGAAAGAAACATTAGAAAGAAGTCATAGTAGGAAGGATAGCTTAGTGCAAGATAAATACATAAATACTAGATGCCAAACGAAGAAAATAAAGTGACAATAAAAATGGAGGGAATTAAACCCCCAAAAAATTTGATATTATCCGGAGAACAAGCCAATTTCAAGAAGTATAGACAGTTATTTGAAATCTATCTGGATGCAGCAGGCTTAACAGCGGCGGACGAGGCGAGGAAAATTGCTATATTTTTAAATGCAGCAGGTGAGGAAGCTGTGGAGGTTTTCAACAATTTCAAGGTTAAGCCGACAAAACTTGTGTCTCTTCTTGACCAATTTCAGCTATACACCCAACCGAGGAAAAGAACGTTGATAAATACTTATGAATTTCTTCAATTAAAGCAAGAAGATAGTGAGTCTATAGATCATTTCATAACTAGAATAAAAACCCTGAGTAAGCATTGTGATTTTGCCACTCTAGAAGACAGGTTGATTACAATGGTGATCATAATAGGAGTAAACGATAAGGTTCTAAAAGAAAACCTGTTAAGAGAGGAAGAGATTTCCATGGATGAGGCAGAAAGAATATGTAGAGCGTATGAGGCCAGTAAGCAACAAATAAAATCCTTAGAAAAGGGTGTAGAAGTCCATGCCTTCAAAAAAGCTAATACTGTCAACCAACAAGGTAAGACAGAACAACATCAAAAGTGTTCTTGGTGTGGGCAAGCACATGTAAGAGGAAACTGCCCTGCTTATGGAAAAAGGTGTGCATCGTGTACTAGGTACAATCATTTTGCAGCAGTGTGTAGAAATTCTAAACAGAAAGAGATGGTGAGGACTAATCAGGCAGCTGGACAGTCGAGGAACAGGAGAATGATGTTAATGGAAGAAGAAGAGGATAAAGAAGAGTTTGCATTAGAAGGAATATATTGTGTAGACAGCGTAGGTAAAGTGCAATGGAAAGAACTTGTTGAAGTCGAAGGAGTAAATTTGCAGTTTAAGCTGGACACAGGAGCAGAGTGCAATACTTTATCTCGGAGTGACTATGTAAAGTTGAACAAAAATACCTTACTAGAAAGCCAAACAGTGTTAGTGGTCTACAATGGTGAGAAAATTAAACCTCTTGGATGTGTTACTTTGAACTGCAAAGTAAAAGGAACAATTACTAACTTAAACTTTAATGTGATTGATTTGCCTGTACAGTCAGTATTAGGATTGAAAGACTGCATCAAGTTAAACTTGTTGAAAAGAGTAGATGTAGTAGAAAAGGAAGGTCAACCAAGGAAAGAAAAGTTTGTAGAAAAGAATAGAGATGTTTTTACTGGGTTAGGAGAGATAGGAACTTATAAGTTAAAATTACAAAAAGATGCAGAGCCTGTTAGTAAGCCCATTAGGCGTATTCCGGAGAAAATTAAAGACAGATTGAAACAAACTTTGGATAGGTATGAAAAGTTAGGTGTGTTAGAAAGGGTTGATTGTCCTACTGCTTGGTGTAACAATATTGTCATTGTGGAAAAACCAGATAAATCCCTTCGATTGTGCTTGGATCCAAAAGAACTTAATAACAATATTGAAAGGGAAAAGTTTTTAATTCCATCCCCAGAGGAAATTTATAGTGCTTTGTCAGAAAAAGAAGTTTTTACTGTTTTGGACCTAAAGGATGGGTTTTTTCAGGTTTTGTTAGACGATCAGGAAAAAGTGTGTACTTTTGCCACCCCATTTGGAAGGTACAGATTTTTAAGAATGCCCTTTGGCATATCATCTGCCCCAGAGGTTATGCAAAAAATAAATTCAAAATTATTTGGTGACATTGAGGGGGTGCAAGTATACTTTGATGATATTATTGTGGCAGGAAAAAATAATCAAGAGCATGATGAAGTACTAGAAAAAGTTTTAATCAGGGCTAGAGAACACAAAGTTAAGTTTAATGAAAGAAAGTTACAGTACAGATTAGATCATGTTAAGTATGTAGGATTGATAGTGTCAAAGTCTGGTATACAGGTGGATCCAGACCATGTGAAATCAATTACAGAACTGAAACCACCAAACAATGTGAAAGAGTTGCAAAAATTCTTAGGAATGTGCAATTATTTGTGTAAGTTCATACCGCTGTATACAAAAACTACTGAACCTTTAAGGCAGTTACTAAAAAAAGAAGTGGAGTGGGTCTGGGAAGAGCCACAGGCCCATGCATTTCAGGAGCTAAAAAACAAGTTATCATGCACACCTACACTAGGCATTTTGACAAAAGAGGGTTCAGTGGTTTTGCAGACTGATAGTTCAAAGGATGGGCTAGGAGCATGTCTCTTGCAAAAAGGTAGGCCTATATCATTTTATTCTCGTTGCTATACTGATTGTCAAAAAAGGTGGGCACCCATTGAGAAAGAGCTTTTTGCTATATGTGCCTCGTTAGAAAAGTACCATCAGTTTGTTTATGGTCGAAAGATTGTGGTTGAAACAGATCATAAACCTTTGGAATCAATTGTAAACAAAGATATAAATAAAATTAGTTCAAGATTGCAAAGAATGGTACTGAAATTAATAAAGTATGATATTGAGGTTAGATATGTGCCTGGAAACAAAATGTTTGTTGCCGATTACTTGTCTAGGAACTTTATTAAGGACAATGCCAAAGTAGATCCAACTTTGCAGGAGTTGGTTCACAGTTTTGAATCACAATTAGCAGTGGCAGACAAAAAAATGGCACAGTTTCAAAATGAAACATTGAATGATCCGGATTTAAGGCAGATTATTAAATGGTATAATGAAGGTTACCCAAAAAATGATAGAAAGATTATTGGTAAAAATTTGAGTGTTTATTACAAACTGAGAACTGAGTTACATGTAAAAGATAACATTATCTATTATAATGATCGCATAGTAGTGCCACAAAACATGAGGCAAGGGGTGCTAGAAAGCTTACACACAGGGCATGTAGGAGCAGGCAAATGTAAAAAAAGGGCTAGAAATTTGCTGTATTGGCCAGGTATGTCAATAGACATTGAGAGGTTCACCATGTCTTGTAACATTTGTGAAAAATATAGAGTTTCTAAGCCTAAAGATCCTCTCATGTCTCATGAGGTTCCTGACCTACCATTTTATAAGATTGGAATGGATATTTGCACATTTGGAACTAAAGATTATATAGTTGTAGTAGACTATTATTCGAGGTGGATTGAAGTAAAGCCTTTGAAAGATAAAACAGCGGGTACAGTAATTGAAAAGTTAAAAGTCATTTTTGCAGTTCATGGGTTTCCCAAGGTCATTGTTTGTGACAACATGCCTTTTGCCAGTTACAATTTTAAACAGTTCGCAGAATCTTGTGACATGCAACTAATTCATTCTAGTCCTAGGTACCCTCAATCTAATGGTCTAAGTGAAAAGGCAGTGGGAATTGTAAAGAACATGATGAGGAAGTGCAGAGAAAGTAACACTGATTTTAACGTTGCTATATTGAATTACAGGGCTACACCTGTAGCTGGATTGGATTACAGTCCTTCAGAGCTTTTAATGGCCAGAAAATTGCGCACTACATTACCATGTTCTGAGAAAAGCTTAAAACCTGCTGTACCTAAACTGGCATATGAAAAAATGCTACAGTTGAAACAAAAGTCTAAGTTAAATTATGATAAGTCTGCCGTTGACAAAAAGTCATTTAAATGTGGAGAGAATATTAAAATGCAAAATCAACCAAATAAAATATGGGTGCAGGGGAAGATAGTTAGAAAGGAAGGGCCTAGGTCATTTGTAGTTAAAACGGAAAAGGGAAATGAAGTTAGGAGAAATGAAAGACATTTGATGCATAGTAGAAATGTGTTTATTGAAAAACCAATGATTATGTATGTACCTAAAAGCAAGGATAATTCACAAAGGGTAAAAATAAATGATGATCAGCCCTGTCATTCTGGGCCATTTATGTCGACTCAATCTGAAGCTAGTGATAGTGGTACTTCTGAAGTCATGCAGACTACGAGATCAGGTCGCTCAGTGCGTCCTCCTATTAGACTTGCAGATTATTCTTTGTATTAATTTTTAATGTGATTAGTCAGTGCTAGTTTATTAAGTTAAGTTTAATTCATTTAAGTACCTAATAGTATAGTTGCTGTCCCATAGTAATTGAAGTTTGTAAAAGGGGGGATGTTTGGATAATAATTAATAACAGGGTTGTGTGAGGGACTGAGGGCAACACCAAAAAAAGAAATGTCAATCAGAATTACATTGATTCATCATGGACGATACTTGTTTCAATTCTGTTTAAACATGGCCGGCTTCAAATCCTAATAAAGCAACCCAAAAGAGTTCCCCAAGTTAGGATTTAGCGAAAAAATCGTCCAAAAAGTGCGTGCCGAAAGCATTCCTTAATTATTCCACTCTTGAAATTTAGTCCCGTATGTACAATTGTACATGTTCTATTTACAGGACCAAGGCCGGTAGGTACACGAAGGTACCTGGGTAGTTCTTCAAAAAGTATTCTCCGCGTAACTTTCATGGCGAATATTTTTTTTTTAATAATCTACATTTAAATGTACCCACATTTAAGACGCTGTAAAAATAATACGTATTTTTTTATTTTATGTAAATCGGTGCATAAACTACTGAGATATTTTATTTTGAAATTTCTGTGCCCATGAAAGTTACGAAAGACAACATAAACATAATTATTACTTACTAATTATTGCTGGCAGATAATGGCCCCGATTCTGTTGTTCACAAACTAAACTAAATTTAAGTTCAGGCATCTTTTTCTTTCTATTTCATTATGAAAAGGACAGAAGATAAATATTAGTTTAGTCCTGTCAAATTAAGATAATCCATAGACAATTTAGACGTGATTAAAAAATTGGCTATTAAAGACACCTTTTTTGAGCTTCACGATAGCATCTGCAGCGTCACAAGTAATCTAAATTTATCATTCAATGGAGATATATAACTTTCGTGGTGCCCTAGCTAACTTTCGTGGACAAATTACCACGAAAGTTGTGCCACGAAAGTTATGAAAATTTCACATTTTTGAGAATTACGATTAAACTTATAGGTAAATAAACAAACAAAGTACTTGAGAATAATCTCGAAGATCTATCTTATTTCTTAATACAAAATGACTTGGAAAATTATAAGCATTATCCTTCAAAATATGCGCATGAAAGTTTCTAGACCAAGGCTACTTGAAAATATTCAAAGAATAACTCGCCTCGTATTTTTTTGTTTAGAGGCGATGAACGTACGTGTCTCGCCCACTGACGCCGGGATACTACTGAGCGTCCGCGCAGCTAAAATGTGTAGCGACAAGTTGGCGCTCTTGGAAGATACGTGCAGTTTTGTTGCGCGCTTTCGAAACTAACAAAATCGTGTGACAGAGACATAAAGCTTATTAACTATTGTCACTTAAGAGATAAAATTAATATTCTTTGATAATTATGATGCATAGTTAAATACAATTAATTAGATATATTACATTATATGCTTATGAATTGAAAACAAAAGTTATCAAAGTTTACCGTGAGCGCGAACAGAGTGTGACGCGCGAAGAACACCGATTTTGCTCCCGTTTTCGACATTAGATATTTTTTTAAATAAACATTAGAAATAATTTTAGATGTTTAATGTTTAAATTATGTACACATATAAATAAAGATTAATCTGTATTTGGTCCTAAGACTGAATGTTTAATAGGTTACGAATTAAGACCGTGTGACTGCGTTTTGAGGGACCTCGAAGAACTACCCACCTACTGGGCGCATGTCGTACGTTACACATTTCCGTAAAAGGTATTTTTTGGTACGAATTTAATATTCAGCTGAACTAGGCCATCGTTTGATCACGAGCGTGTAGGGACCCCGGAGCAGTGATGGACAATGGCCGGCCGCGGCCGCCATGAATGATTACGAATATTACCCGTGCGCCCTGAAATCGTCTTGTAAAGAATATGAGGTTTATTTTTGCAGAGGTTATTCAAATTCTAGTGCAATATTTACAACAAAACTATTACTTACCTGCGTTATTACACAAACAAATATTCCAGTTTTTACTTAAAATTAAAAATTACGAAATAAAAAAGTAATTTAAAAAAAAGTTAAATCGACTTCAAAAAGAAATTAACTCAAAATTATGAAATAACTTTAATTTCGAAAGTCGGTGGCAAAAAACTAAAATTGAAATACAGATCCCAAGACACCGACTGTTAAAAAAACAGTTTCCTTGGGGAAGTTGTTTAATATGATTACAATCATGTGTGTAAAGTATCGGACACTAATTACGAGTCACCCTATTTATGTATAACTAGCTTCCGCCCGCGGCTTCGCCCGCGAGGTATGTCGATAAAAACTATCCTATGTCCATCCCCTGGATGCAATCTATCTCTCTGCCAAATTTTATCTAAATCTGTTCAGTGGTATAGGCGTGAAAAGGTAACATACAGACAGACCGACAGACAGAGTCACTTTGGAATTTATAATATTAGATAGATAGATAAACTGTAATAGCCCTACGTCTAGGGCTTGTACTGACGAGCTGGATACCGTGAGTTTGATCCCTACTTGTTGCACTATCGACGTAACGTGAATCCACACTATGAGTTCACTATAAGGTAGTATATTTTTTATTTTTTTTTATTTCTTTATAATGATATCGGTCCCTTATTCCCGTGGGTCTATTATTAATGACCAGTTCTACCATCAAAGGGGCAATTCTCGTAATCTTAAGAACGTTCACAGTCCTTGTCTGTGACAAAATCCGTACCTACCGTGCGTGTCTGTAAGGGCCGCGGTCTCATGGTCGATCGCCTATGAAGGCTGGAACTTTTAAACTGAACAATCTGTGTGTACAGTACCCGGCGATAAATATTGCACATCGACCTTTGGAAAGAGACAATCGGCTAATTTCGGCTTCGTAGAGCGTTATCTCTGTCGCACGAAATACAAACAGTCCGGTATCTATTAGGAGCTGTTAAAACAATTATGATTTGCTTCTTTTTTGATAATGATTTTTATTCTTTGTATAAAATACAAAAAAGGTAAAGGTCGATGTGCAATATTTATTGCCAGGTACTGTACCTATGTATGTCTGATCGTTTTGTGTATCGCATCCGGTCTGCCAGATTTGGCGTAGATTCGTCTGTTGAGATAATCTCGATGTATATCTACATGTTAGCGTAATCAGCTTATAATGATCCCACTCCTGGGACACAGACCTCGTCTGTTCAAGAGGAAGTGGGCAGCAATCTGCTACGCGGGCCCTGTGCGAGTTGGTATCGTAGATATCACATGTCTTCAAAATTTTTGATTCTAGGACAAGCCGGTTTCCTCACAATGTTTCCCTTTACCGTTTGGAGAGCAGTGGTGATGAAATTTTTTACGCAAAGTAAAGCGCTTGCCTGGTTGGGTTCGAACCCACGACCTTACAACTCGTAAGTCGGGGCCGTTACCACTGGGCCACCACTGCTCTCTCCACATGTCAGACCTCAGCCGACTTCGCAAGTAACTTCCAGGGTCAGGGAATCTAAAAATTATTGTTCGTCCCCCTTTACCCCAATCCAGGAGTAAGGGGTAGGTACATGTGGGTAGCATTTTCTTTTATTTATCAAGCGTCGTTGGATCATAAATCAATGTCACTGCCGCCCACTTTGCCACCCCTTCCATTAACAATATAAATACAGTAAAACCCGCTTAAGACGATTTCTCAGGGACCCTACCAAAAACGCGTCTTAAGCGAGAAAGCGTATTATGCGGGATAGGGAAAATAAAACGTACTACATATTATTATGTATTATGTTTTAATTTTAGTATATATAGTTATTAAATTATACATTTATAAATTATATTAAATATTATGTAGTGTAATTATAATTACATTTTTTTAAATAATCACTTATTTTGGTTTAACAGAAAGATTTTGATGCATTAGCAATTAAAAGATTTTCAACATAATTCAACTTTTGCAGTGCGTCTTCGCTTTGATCCAAAGAAGCTACATAGCGTCTTAAATCATTAACAGCTGATAATGCCTGGGCGTTTGACAAAACCGAAGTTGACTCATCTTCGTCTTCGTCATTATCACTTAGGGCCTCGTTTTGTGTGTTATTCACATTCTCAATAAGATCTTCAATTGATTTTCGTACGGTGCTACATTGTTCTCGGGTTCTTCTTCTTCGGGTTCTTCTGGCTCGGGCGTATTAAACGGGATGACGAATCGTATTAAGCGTTAAGAAATGTATGAAAATATGTCTCAAGTTGCAGGGACTGGCGTAAAGTGGCGTATTATGCGAGAAATCGTATTAAACGTGATCGTCTTAAACGGGTTCTACTGTACTCGTATCTCGCAACATGTTTCATATTTAGACAAGAGTTTAAGTGAATTTTATTTTGAGTTTTGTTGGTCTGCGAATATTTTAATAATTACTAGCTGCGCCCCGCGGTTTCACCCGCGTAATTCCTGAATTTTCTTTGCTATAAACCTCACGGAGCCCGAGACCTTTCCAACGAATGCAAAACCGTGGAAATCGGTTCGTGCGTTCTGGAGTTATAGCGTCAGGAAGGAAAACCCAACTTATTTTTATATAGTAGATTAAAAAATACCGGAAATGCATCGACGCGTAGGTCCGTTTGTCGGTATCTGATAAATCATAAATGATTTTATTTCTGTAAATAGGTTTGGACAAACACGTTTACACTTCAATCATATTTTTAAAACTAGATGAGGTCGGCGTTTCCTACCTGAAACAAACTGGTCACAATAAAAACTTAGGTGAAGTGAGCTTAAAGTGAGCAGTCAATAGTGTCAATCCCTAGCATGAGGTGGAATGACAGCTCACTTTAAGCTTAGGTACTTCACCTAAGATATCACGGTGAGATTTTTACAGAATAGCACCGCTGCATTGGGTTGCGTGAGGGTTTACGGCCCACGCCTTCTCACGGAGTGGAGGCCTGTGTGATGTGTCCCAGCAGTGGGAATATTTTAGGCTGTTTTTGCAAAATGCAATGCCTATCGTAAGGCCTTTTATACACGGCACGGTTTCTTTACACACGGCTTATTAACATCGCCGTAACAAAAGTGTAACAAGCTTCTATAGTGAGCCATATAACACTGACAACCGTACCATACACACGGCGAATAAACAGCCGTTTTTCATGACAAGAAAAATGTGATAAAAAAGGGCCTAACTCGATATAACCATACGGCAAACTAATCACCATTCGCTATTTATTTGCCAAACATGTAAACAAATACGAGTATTTGGAAAAATAACTTTAATGCCCACACAATAAGGTTCAGTTTACGCTACAACTTCAAACAATTTTATAACTTTTTAAATAGTGTTAGTCACTCTAACACCACTAAAATTAATTTGATATTTGTTTAACTTGAAATAATATCTAGTAATTTAGAAACATTACATTTGAATCGATCTTAAATAACTAATAAGTTACTGCTTACTAAAATAAAATTCTGCCTCTGTTGGTTTAGTGGTCGCAAGCGCTATTGCAGAGCATAAGCTCCTGGGTTCCATTCCCAGATCGGTAAAATGTTATTGGGTTTTTCAATCAGGAATTTCTCTGTAGTACCTATAGCCATGCATTGCTTGCATTAATATTGTATTGTATGTGTTTTATATGGGCCTTGATGCCTGAAATAAATGGATAAATAAATAAATAATAATTAACCTAGAAGATTTGACCCGTGCGACTGATATTATTTAACCACGAGCCCCTGTCGAATTTTAATTACCGGGTAAAATGGTGTAAAAGCTGGGTCACACTATGGATTATTTGTACAAGTGACCCAAATAGGTACGGACGTCAGCACATCAAGCTACCCGAAACTGTCAAATTTTCCCAATCAATTTTGAACCTTATTCTTTAGCGATAAAGTTGAAAATCGTTTAAAGAAATTTGACAGATTGTAGTAGACTGATGTGCTGGCGTCTGTACGCGTTAGAAAACAATGTCGTTTAAAACCGCAATTAGTTGCTTAGCACAATATACTGAACATGGAATAGTCTTCCGTTTTACCACTTTTAGGTAGATACCTATATTTTTTACTGACCGACTTCTTGACAATGAGGGTATTCTGAAATGACGTTCGCTAGGTGGCAGCACTGTCACGTCAGGTCCAGGCATCTGTCAAAGAGCCTATATTTTCTTTAGTCATGACTGAATGATGAACGAATGAATGAATCGAATGATGAACGTCATCATATATTTTATATTGGAAGACCTCTTGTCAAAGTGGTGCCAACTGGTGTCGTAAATTTTCACGAAAACCCTCATTCAAAAGTGCCTGTAAATGGTTTAATTGAAATAAATGCTTTGAGTTTGAGTTTAGATTGCATACCGTATAGAGCAGGGGTGGCCAACCGGTCGATCGCGACTATTAGTTCAGTCGATCGTGGCAAGGAAAAAAATATGAATGCATAGAATAGACTGCGCAACGTACCTAATCACTATAACTGCTGCACGCATCATCTTGTATCATTTTTCAATCGCCGTTCCGTCACGTTATTTATCCTCTCTTCTATGCAGTTTAGCTCTCTTTTGTTTTCGGTGCGCAATAACAATAAGCGGGAAGCGTATGGGACACTGGAGTAAGACGCGGGCGGTTGTCAATCCGTCAGTCAGTTGACGACAGACTAGCGGAGCGAGTTATATTTTCCCTCTTAATAAAATAAAAATACTACATATTATTGTGTACTGAACTATGCTGCTTCATTTAAGATTTCAAGAAGTATGTAATTGATAGATCGCCCCGAGTATCGTCAGTGAACAGTAGATCTTGCGTCTAACCAAGTTGGCCACTCCTGGTATAGAGCATCTTAATTGCGTAAAACATTATCAATCTTAATCTGAATCATTTCGAAGGATATTGCGAATCCATTACTTCATATGTTCGAAAATATGTCCGCTCAACAACGTAAATAACGCAATGAATGTTGTTGAATTGTCAAAATGAAACCCACTGCTACTGATAGTGTGTTACGCAATTACCCCGCTGAATCATTTTGAAGGATTTTGCTAATTCATTGCTTCATATGTTCGAGAAATTTCACGAAAGTTAATAACGCAATGTGTCACAATAAAAGCCAACTTCAACTTCAACTCTTGATTAATGGCTTTTGTGGAATAAACACCACAATTTTGCCAATTTCACGTACTAAAATCCACTAAATGAAAAAATTAAATCTCTCTGACACGTGTGACAGCTATCGACCGATGCTGGTGTCCCCCAAAAATAAAAGCCATTCCTATGTGTGTTACGCAATTATCTCGCAGGCTGGCTGGCAGTGACATCGACCGCGACGCGCAACCTGTTAACATGGATTTAGTATGTACATAATTCGTTAAAAATCATCGTCAGTTATTATTAAAAAAAATCAATATCTACGCGGTCAAAAAATATGGCACAGCAAACATTTTTTAGGGTTCCGTACCCAAAGGGTAAAAACGGGACCCTATTACCAAGACTCCACTGTCCGTCTGTCAGTCTGTCTGTCACCAGGCTGTATCTTATAAACCGTGATAGCTAGACAGTTGAAATTTTCACAGATGATGTATTACTGTTGCCGCTATAACAACACATATACTAAAAACATAATAATGTAAATATATAAGGGGGGCTCCATTACAACAAACGTGTTTTTTTCGTCGTTTTTGCCTTGTGGTACGGAACCCTTCGTGTGAGAGTCCGACTCGCACTTGGCCAGTTTTTTTAAACAGAAATATGTCTACGCTAGGGGGTCTAGAATCATGTGTCGAATTCATGGTTTACAATTTGCGCGTCGATGTCCCGTCACCCTGTATAATTTGCGCGTCGATGTCCCGTCACCCTGTATAATGTCTATGTTTTACTGATATGACATCCTTTGGGATCACCCTTTTCGTCTTTTTAACAACGATAAAAATCACTCTTTTTTTGTCCAATTTAAACAACTTATGACTTTACTTATTTTCCACAATTGATGTGTCTTACTAACCAGAAACACAGCGTACCTATAGCTGGAGAACGCTACATTAATTTCTTTTCAAACTGCCAAATCAATGTATTCTACAATGGATTGTTTTAGTACTTAGGCGTTCCGATTCCAAGCCTTTCATTGAAAAATCTCCATTTGGGTGTAAGTGCCATGAAGGGGGCATTATTCTAGCGCATGCGTGTGCATGGCCGACCCTCCCACACCCCGCATTTCGGGCGAGTTTCCCGCCAGCATCGCGCGACCCCGCGACCGCCAACACAAAGAAATAATAGTATCAAAAATGTTAATTAAACATCCTTGTTTCTTTACAATCTGAAGTTCAGTGCCGTGTTATTCAATAACTTTGTGCTTTTCATAAAAAAATGTTTACTCTTAAATCAATAGCCATGCCATTCAATCTTCACATAAAAGCGCTCATAACGGTCACGTGCAATTTATTGGTCCTCATAATGTGCCACGACAAGGAATCCGAATTGTTTTAAAAGTTAATAATGACAATACAACGACAATAACTAATATTTAATTAGGAAAGTTATTAAAAAATTAGAAAAAATGGCGAACACAGCACATTTGATGAGGCGACAAAGCTCGCGGGATCTTTACGCACAGCGTTCAATAGATAGGATGGAGATGAAGGAGCTCCGCGGGCGACTGGTCACCATGGAGAACGGACACCCGTCGGTCCGCTCGCACGTCATGTACGGCGCCACCAACGAGGCCTTCGAGGACACCAGCCCCAACAGGCGCTCTTCAGAGACGCCCACCAGCAAGGCGAGCTCCGTGGAAGACCGCGGCGCGGTGAAGCCAGAGGGTGGCGGGGTCGAGAGGGAATCCTGGGACAGTAAACTGACTTTCCTCCTAGCCACAGTTGGGTATGCCGTGGGTTTGGGAAATGTTTGGAGGTTCCCGTATCTCGCGCAGAAGAACGGCGGAGGAGCGTTCCTGATTCCGTATTTCGTGATGTTGGCTATCGAGGGGATCCCTATATTTTACTTGGAGTTGGCGATTGGGCAGCGTCTGCGGAAGGGTGCCATTGGGGTCTGGCACCAGGTGTCCCCGTACTTGGGGGGGATCGGTATCAGTTCGGCGGTGGTGTCGTTTAACGTGGCGCTGTACTACAACTCTATCATCGCCTGGTGCCTGTTCTACTTCGCGCAGAGCTTCCAGGCGGAGCTGCCGTGGGCCGAGTGCCCGAAGAAGTACTTCCCCAATGGATCGTACACGACGGAGCCGGAGTGTGCAGTAAGTGATGTTTTTCTTTTTTTTTTCTATTTTCTAGTTCTTTTTATATATTTTTACAAATGAATTGCGGTCTCCAGATAAAATGACGCTTGATTATTCTCGTGGTTATTGTAAGAAATGTGTGTTATTGTAAAAAACAAAGGGAAATCAATTGTAGCTATAAGAAGATAGTGCTTACAGGTTACCAAAATTATATTTTCGAAGAATTTTGTTAAGAGTAGGTACCTACTCACAATATTACCAAAATAATAGAAGTATAAGGCTTCATCTGTCAGGTCACTAAGCAAGAAGGTTGATTGTGTTGATGTTATAAGCTTAGAAGATCTGCCTATGGTTCTGTGTGGAACATTTTAAGAACCTTAACAAAGTTAAATTCATGCTATAAAAAAGAAAATCAGTTGGAAAATAACAATATCAATCAACACGAGCAGTATGAGCTCGAAAAAGTAATCCCGTATCGTATAGTTATACCTGGGTTTCAATTCAAACAAGTTTGCAGTAACCCGTTTTTGTTGAACGGCTGCTGTGTGTTGAATCGATACCGAGCGGGCTGTATTATGACATTATAGTTCTTGGGAAAATGGATGGTTGTCCTATAGAGTCGAGAGGTTAATAGAAGAAGATTGTTTCGTAAACTGTCTTTCGTACAGTCAGCAACAAAAGTCGATTAACACTTCAGTTTTTTTAATCTCAGTTATTGAGCAAAATATTGACACCTCAGTTTTTTTTAAATCTCAGATAATGAGCAAAACATTTGTTCAAAATTGCATTGAACTTCTGCTGCAATTTTGAACAAATATTTTGCTCAATAACCGAGATTAAGAAAACTGAAGTGTTAATAGACTTTTGTTGCTGACCGTACCTACTTGTTATCATACTTTCTATTCTACTTTATTTTATTAATAATATCCAACTAATCATACTAATATTATAAATGCGAAAGTTTGTGAGTGTGTTTGTGTGTTTGTTACTTCTTCACGCACAAACAGCTGAACGGATTTGGTTGAAATATGGTACACAGATAGTTTATAACCAGGATTAACACATAGCATACATTTTATCTCGATATTCCTATGGGATCGAACCTTATGCGGGCGAAACCGCGGGGCACTGCTAGTTTCGAATATTTCAAACTGAAAAGAAAGAAAAAACGACTACTTGTTAATTTAGTGTGTGGAATTCATTACTTACTAATTCCATGGTGGATTTTTATTCTTGGTAAGGATTGAGCAGTGGTGACCGGTGCCCCAGTGGTAACGGTCGCGACTTATGAGTTGTAGGTCGTAGGTTAACGAACCCAGTCAGGCGCTTTACTTTGTGTAAATTATTTCACCACCACGGCTACCAAAACGATGAAGGAAAACATTGGTTGGTGACATAGCTCCGCAATCACACCCTTCTGCCGTTCCGTTAAGGTAACCCCACTTTACCAGGATGAACTTACATCTTCCCACTTGTGTCCGGAGACGATTCAGAGACTTACAAGTTGGCTACGGAAGGTTACACCCTGCAGGGAGATCCTCCTTAGCTTGTAGGTAGTGAGTAGGAGGGGGAAGAGTACACAGTAGGTAATGGTAACCATTCACGTTACGATAATACTTGCGCAAGTTTAGACTTGCACAAGTCAGGGTGACACCGAATGGCTACTTGTCTCATTCACCCCACACACGTTATTGTAAACGTGTGCAAGTCCAATTTTGCGCAAGTATGTAGTAACGTGTGTGGTCTGCTTAACGTTATAAGATAAAGAAAATGTATCAACCCTTTTCTCCTTCTACTTCATCGTAGCATTCTTTTCAGTGCGGTCGTGGTACTCATGTATTTTCCTGTCTAGGGGCTGATGTAATTCGCCTTTCTTTTTTTTTTTTAGTGTAGGAAATCATCAAATGACCCCTCCAGCTCTGGGTGGAGCGGAAGGGAGTGTCAGACTTTTACTGACTCCTTCCTGTTTCCTTAGCCCTTTATGTTCTGGGGTAGCGGTAACCCTTTCGGACAATCCCGCTGCCCCCGCAGGCTTCGGCCCTAACGGGCCCCTTCACTAGTGCTGATATCTCTTTGAGGCTTGATCGACTGGGACGTTAGGCTCTGTACGTCCCTCATGTAATTCGCCTCACGATTTCTCGCCACCTACTCCGATTTCTGGTATTTTTAATACACTCATACAGGACCCGTTTTACCGATGTCAAAAATGATAAGGTCGTTGTAATGGGCAGATTCAATGGGCGAAAGTAATTTATTTCGGCGACATATTGACTCCCGTCTAGGAGGGTCGAGCGGTCTGACCAAGGATTCTGTTAGATTTATGAGTTTACCTTTAACTTATGCCTGTAGGTACCTACTTGGTTCAACGTTTAGTTGTTGGCGCTATTGCTTTTGGGAAATCTCAAATGAATAATAAATACCCTTTGATCTTGTAGATCTGTAACTGTTCGCTACAAAGTTTTGCTGCTGAATCTGAAAAATTTGTAATGGAAGACCCCAAAACACTTAGGCTACTTACGCACTGACAGCTGGCTTGCTTAGCGCCTAGTGCCTAGTGACTAAATATCTTTCCATACCCGCTAGGTGACTAGCGAAGGCATCAAGCGCGCAGTGCGGCCGGTTGCAAAATTTCTAAAGCGTTTGTTTCGCTTCGCTACTCACAAGGTGACTTGCTAGGCTCTAGGCGCTAAGCGAGCCACCTATCAGTGTGAACGTAGCCCTACCCCAGCCTGGGTATCGAACCTAGGAGTCTCAGCATTCACGCTTATGATCACTAGATTTGATTACGCAATCCTTACATCATCTGCCGAGCATTGTCCTAACTATGTTGGGGTCGGCTACCAGTCTAACCGGATGCAGCTGAAGGTAGTATTTTACATGAAGCGATTGCCTATCTGACGTGACCTGCGCAATCCAGTTATTTAACATTATACCCCTTGGTAAGACTGGGTTCTCAGACTATCAAGCGTCTGGCTAACCGTAACGAATGTCAAAGATCCATTAAATCTACATGGTCTTCACATTATCTGACCAAGAAAATGTCTAGTCTTTAAAAGAGACTGTGATACCTCTTGCTAAGACTGGTTGTCAGACTTTATGGTAATCCTTATATTACGTTAAAATTAATCTTCTCGTTTCATTTAAGAGCTGGACATGAATCTGCGGTGCTATTCTGTAAAAATCTCATCGTGAAAACTTAAGTGAAGTGAGCGTGAGATTTTAAAAGAATAGAACCGCTGGATCGAAAACCAAATAAATAAGTAATTTACTTCTACCCTCAATGAAAGTATGGCACGAAACGAAATGAGATAGGTGTAGGCCAATGAGGATGTATTTATCTGCAAAAGAAGATTACTTTAATTTTGAAATCTTAGCCCGGGTTCGCAAGGGAGTATCTTCCCTGTGGCGGATTCTTAACGCTCGGTTCAACACCTACAGTTGTAAATCAGTGCGCGATAAAATCCCGCCGCGACATTTTTACGTCCGTTCTAACAGGAGTCATAAAAATTTTCTCATTAAATGTTATTAATAAAATGCTGTAAGTAATTTCATAATTTGCTTTCTGCAGTCCGATTCTGTAACCATCTCACCGTGAAAACTTAGGTGAATAGTGAGCGTGGAGTGAAATGTCAATAGTGATATTCCTAGCAAAAACAAACTCACTTCACGTAAATTTTCACGGTGAGATTTTTACAGAATCGAATGGCAGTTTTATAGGTATGTCGGTGGCCCAGTGGCAATGTACCTGACTTACCTAGCTGCAGGTCGTGGGTTTGAAATTGAAACCAGGCAGGCGCTTATTACTTTGAGTTGATAAATTCACTGTCAGTCTTTCGGAAGATCTGCAAATGGCAACCGGGACCAATAGTTTAACGGTGCTTACCGAGGCACGGAGGGGTCTCGATATTTTATGGACGGTCACCCATCCACGGAACAACCTCGGCAAGCGTACCTTTGATCGACCCGTGCGGGTGTTATTACTTAGCCACGATAATAAATGTTCGCAAGAAAATGTCCTAAAATGACACCGGTAACGAAATCCATTTATTCCATTTTACATTATCTCTTATAGCGTAGTGCTATAAAATCTGTCTTTCATTTTTTTACGGCAAACCCATTGTAAAAGGTTCCAGAATACTTTCCACTTCGCACAGAAAATCGGGAAGAACTTTATCACTTGAATTAAATAAAAGAAAACATTTTTTACCGCGTTTTTATGGATTTTTCGCTGTCGACGTTTCAGTAAACTGGATGGAAAAATTCTTTTGAGAGAGCTTAGGTAATTTATTTTGTTAAGAAAGAGGCTTGTAGAAATTGTTTGTGTTGACATAAATCAAAACGAAGGGCCGCTGATGTAATCAAGCATTATATCGATTAAAAACTACTTTTCAATATTCTTATTATTACTTGTGTCGCATTGTGGTTACTTTTATTGGCGCTGGTAAAAAAAATTCTCTGATTTCAAATGCCCATTTGTTAATTACTTTACTTCATAATTTATCCGGACCATAATCTCATATTTGTTTACATTTTTGGCAAATATGTCGCGAATGCAGATTAGACGTAGGCATTTCGAAATTTTTCCCAAAGTACCCGGTTCTGCTTCGTTGGTCTAGTGGTTGCAAGCGCTACTCCTGAGAATCAGGTCCTCGATTCCCCGTTCCGTTATTGGGTTTTCCAACTGGAATTTCTCAGTAGCAGCTCGGAGTCAGGATTTGTGCCCAGTTGCCCGGAATCTGGATTTGTGCCCGGTTGCCCGGAGTCTGAATTTGTGCCCGGTTGCCCGGAGTCTGGATTTGTGCCCAGTTGCCCGGAATCTGGATTTGTGCCCGGTTGCCTGGAATCTGGATTTGTGCCCGGTTGTCCGGAATCTGGATTTTGCCCGTTTGCCCGGAGTCTGGATTTGTGCCCGGTTGCCCGGAGTCTGAATTTGTGCGCGGTTGAGGGCAATATCTATGTTTAAGTCCCATGTAACAGGAAGCGACCCCGCTTCCTGTTACATGGGACTTAAACATAGAGACGAAATGTGGGTAATATAGGTGCACGTACCTCTGTTCTCCGCCTTTTGCATCCAGTCTGCCTCAAGTCGAGTAGACTAGCCTTTTGAACATCGTGTAAGCTAGACAAAATAAACATAGTCAAATAATTTATTTTTAGTAAGCCATTAAAAGGCACTTTTCAACGTCAACATTTTCAAGAAAATGGAATTGATTCTAGGTGCTCCTTGAGCTCTTTCCGAATCAATTTAAATAATTCAATTACTAGTTTCTGCCCGCGATTTCGTTCACGTAAGTGCTTGGTCAGACTGCAAACGCGGGCGCGGGGCGGGCGTGGCGCGATTTACTCAAACATAAGAACTTCATTTGAGCGTCCATAGCGGGCACGCGGGCGCGGTGAGCGGCGCGGGCTGCACGGCGCGGGGAGCGCGCGGGCAACTCATGCCATAGCTCGTTCATACAAGTGGCCGCAGTGAGTGCGCCGGCAGCCCGCGCGGGGACCGGGGTTCTCAAACTAGTTCGAGCTTTTTTCTAGTAAAAATAAGTATTCTTCATCCATATTATATTTTGACAAACACTGGACACGACAACATTATGAATCAGATCATCACGCGCGTTCCCACACCCGCGCCGCTCCCCGCCCCGCGTTGCCAGTCTGGCCAAGCACTGAAAGTCGTAAGACACCACAATATATTAAAATGACAGCTACACCCGCTGTTACTTTGTTGTTTTTCGTGACATTTTTCGTTTTGCTCGTCTTCTAAGGGTCGTAGCATGATGTTAAATAGCCTATAACTTTCCTCCACCTGGTAGTTCCAGAGATAAGCGCGTTCAAACAAACAATCTCTTCAGCGTTATTATAATGACTTTTTTATTGCTGAATGGGCTCGCTCTTGACCTCGATCATGCCTGATGGAAAGCGATGGATGAGGTCTATGATGGAACGAGTGTGACCAGAAGATGCCTAAAGCACTGGAACTCCCTCGCATGAAACGCATCGACGAAACACAGCAAGCTGCTTGACGCTGGACTCCGGTGGGTAGCAAACCAGGCGGGCGTTAGCACTACCACCGCAAGGGAAGAATTGCTCAGGCAAATAAGGTGTTGGGTGTGACTGTCTAGGATGCGCTGAGCGCTCGGTTCAGTTGAGTAACTGGCGGAACAAGGTGCGCTACACGAGGAGTCTTCTTCATGCATCCCAAACAAATGACTAGCTTTTGCCCGCGATTTCATCACATCACCTGCCTGCGCTATTATTTCGTTTTCGCTAAGCGTTCTTTCTGACTTTTTTTCTTATTGTCCCGCTCCTTAGGGCCATAGCGTGAAGTTAAATACCCTATAGCCTACCGCGAGAATTGGGCTATCAAATGCAAAAAGATTTTTTCAAATCCAACTGGTTGTTCTAGAGATTAGCGCGTTTAAACAAAAGAACTCTTTAACATCACGCTAGGACTAATAGGACCGAGCAAAAACAAAAAAGTCAGACAGAACGCTGAGCCAAAACGAAGTAATAGCGATGGGGAGTTTTACAAAAATGTGGTTGTAATTAGTATATATATGCATTGTGTATCTTACGACTTTCACGCGAACGAAGTCGCGGGCAGAAGTTAGTCCCTATTTAATATTATACTAGCTGTGCCCCGCGGTTTCACCCGCGTTAATTTCAGGAAAAAACCTATATTAAATCGCAAAGACATATTAAAAAAGCAGTTCGCTGAGCACAACCGTTCCGTGGGGAGCCGACCACGCGTCTAAGCCGCGCTTTTAAAATGGGAAATAATAAAGCTTCCGAAAAACAAATTAATTTCCAACGATTTGTGATTGACTATAAGACTAACAAAGCTGTGTTAAAACGTATTACCAAAAAATTTATACAAAATTAACCGACAAAAAATGTTGTATTTAACAAACAAACATGAGCTGATGATTAAAATTATAATTCTACGAAAAATAATGTTATATTTGACGATGTTATCTATTCTATTCATTTTTATTACATAACATCACACTATTAATATCACACTAGCATTCCTCGTGGGTAGGCAGTGGTGCACCTCTATACGAGGCTGCTACATAGGTAGGTATTGCAACATACTACTCACATTAGTTGTACCATTACATTTCCTTCTTTTGCCTGAAAACCCCAAACGTTTGACGGTCGTTGCCATAGTAAAGAATGATCAGTAAGTCAAGACCTTTTAAACGAGATACGTCTCAAGTCTGTTGACTAAGTTTCAATTTTGGGGACGCTAAGTCCCATCGTTCAAAGATGTTTTGTCAAGTCGTAAAAACCGTGCGAAGCAGGGGCGGTAGCGAGTCTTAAGGGGCTTACATGACCTAAAGCGCGGTCACTGTCGGTCTGCATAGAAAAGAAAGAGAAGCGCGATGACACAACGCTAGTGATTTATTGCAGAATATGAAGCAATTAATTAATTACACAAAATCAAATGTTTGGATGAAAAAAATAAAACACTAGTATGTTGTTTTTAAAACAATCTGACAAAAAATTAGAATGATTGTATCTATATTAGTATGGTTTTTATTGTAATAAGAATGTTTTTAGTGTTATCTTCATGATTTTTTTCTATCATATCAAATTAGTTGTATTATGTTTTCAAAACACTAAACCTAGCATATATCCTGTAGAATATCATATATTTTTCTGATTTTGTTTACTGTAGTCGATCATATACTTTTATACCTAATGAATGAAATGAAAAATTAGTCAAGCAACACTCAGTGTATACTACGGCGTAGCACCTAACTGCCTACGCCGTAGCATCAAATCTGAATTTGCCGGCGTAGCGCGTAGGCGTTGCGTAGGCGAGGTTAAACCGGTTAAGTTCATACATATTTCACTGAAATTGGCACTTATTTACAGAAATGAACTGGTAGTATTGTTTATTTATTTAATACTTTAAGGACACAAATGTAAAGAGGCCGACTTAATGCCATAGGCATTTTCTACCAGTGAACCTTTGTGTGATGTAGAGACAAACAGCTTGGTAGTTGCTATTGTGAAAAATTGAGGAATAAATAGAATAGAATACTCTTTACTCTCTTTACTCTTTTTCTCTTTTTTTCTTTTCTTTTTGAGGAATAAATATTTCAATATATATTTTTTTACCTATGTTTTTGGCTTTATTTGGGCTTTACTTACTATAGTGCCTTCGGGATGTGTTTCAAGTTTGTTCGACAAGCTTCGGGCTCGATCGGGTCCGCAACCTAGCGTTAGTAAATTCCCGTATCAAAATCTATTCGCAAACTCAACTGAGCGACAATCAATGTCAAAAATGGCGGCAAATTAGACGTATTTTTGACAGACTGAGACAGAAATTACAATGCGTCCGTTCTTAAAAATACGGGAATTTCTTCTCAGGGACGGGATTTCTCAGTGGTTAGGGTCGTTCGGGATCATATAGGTTAAAAAACCCGTGCTTTTCAAAACGTGTTAAAGAGAAAAGCGAACGAATTGTTTCTTATTGTGTAAGATGAACTTAAAAAATCGTAAATAGCACTTCTCTGGCTTGTTAGATGGGATCTCTGCAACAGGAAAACGCTTGCGCAAATTGACAAAGTTCACCCTTGTTCACTACTTTGAAGGCTTCGTGTTAAAGCTGGTGTGAAAATAGAAACACACTATGACATTACACACAAAAACAACTGAAAAAACAATATCATATAGTTGATTTTAGAATAGTTGATATAATAAATAGGTGCGAACATTTTAAAAGTTTCGTGTTATTTGGTTGTCAGATTTTTTGGGCTTCTGACTATTACGTAACGAATGTCAAAGATCTACAATGCTTTCCTAGGCACGGAGGGGTCTCGATATGTAATGAATGGACCCATCCATGAACCGACCACAGTAAAATCTAGCTTAACCGTCGATCGACCCGTGCGCCAGTTATAGCCACAAGCATTTCTAAATAGTTTTTTTTTAATTTATCATATCTCTTACACAAAACAAATTTTTTTTTACAGTTTTTACCTCGCCAAACTTTACAGTTTGATGGCGAGAAGCGCTCGTTTATCATACATAACTCAAAATTATAAACATAACCTAAAATCGAATATAATATAAAACTTACTGCTACATTCTGTCTCGTGAATTTATTTTTCGACAACGACAGACCGACATCAACATAAACAAAATGAATTCCAAACCGGAGTGACCACTGCTGGCCACTCCGGTCTAGAATCTACCGCCCATCAGTCCGACGACGTGTCCGCGTCCCCCAGAAATAAATTCTTTAGTTTTGCTTTTAACACACCTTTGCTTAGGTTAGAGTTATTCCTATTTTATATTAAATACTTTTGGCAAAAAGTAGTAATATAATAGAAGTAAGAAAGCATAACCTTTGGGTTATGCATCCATTGTCACGAAACATTGGTCCATTCCATTGTCCATTGTCTATTGTCCAGGAAATGATATCGGAAATAAGATAACATACCGGACGTCTATTAGGGTTACGTACCAAAATAGTAAAACGGAACCCTTATGGTGAGACTCAGTCTGTTTGTCTGTCACAGCTGGATATCTCAAGAACTACTGCTGATGCTTTCAACTTGAAATTTGGAATAGTTTTAGATGACGTTTGCCCAACTATTTTGCAAATAAAAAATAAATGAAAGTAAATGTAAGTATATTTTTTGCAGCAGGGACTGAAAAATTCGAAGTGGAGCTACTAGGGTATGTGAAAGAACGCAGTTTGCACATTCTCAATTTTTTTTTATTAAACGTAACAAAGATATTAAACAAAAGAAAAAAAGGGTACGGGCTTATGACTACACGATAGAAATGAAAACTTACGACTGGAGCCAAGCAATCGCGATTCAGCATCACCGACCGACTGGAGCCGAGTAATTGATTCAGCGTCACCGACCCGATCGTGACGGTTCATTTTCTTTCAATGTTCAGAAAGAGCGCACAGTAAAGCGCCTAAAGAAGATTTCACATTAAATAAAAACAAGCAACAGCGCTTCATGGGATGTCATTCATATCTATATTACCGTAGTTTGTCTTTGGTCTGTGCAAAAGTAGGCAAACCTACAATCAGTAATGCTCATTCCTTTAATAAGACACTATCACGGAGATGAAAGGGTCCGCGTTACGTCACAGGCCTTTTTTTTTTTTTTTTTGAGGATGGGAAATCATCAAATGACTCCTCCCGCTCTGGGTGGAGCGGAAGGGAGTGTCAGACTCTTACTGACTAAAACCCACCCGTGTTCCTTCCTTAGCCCTTTATGTTCCGGGCCAGCGGTAACCCTTTCGGACAATCCCGCTGACCCGGCAGGCTTCGGCCCTTACGGGCCCCTTCTTTAATGCTGACATCTCTTTGAGGCGCGCGTGGAACACGTACGCGCCGTCCGGCACGGGCCTGGTCCTGATCGGACGGTGAGCTACCCATTACTCTCCGCCCGCAGGCCCGCGCCTACGGTGGCCGGGAGTCGTCGCGCGGCTCCCGACGCCCGGAGCGTCTCCCGCGGCGGCTGGGACGGGTGGCTCTCTCCCTCAGCCGTCCCGCCGCCTCCTTTGCTAGCATGACTGCTTCGCAGAAGGAGGCGACTGCCCCCCACTCCCTCTCGCCCCGGACCATGGCTTGAACCAGGCCCGGACGCGAGAGGTCGCTGCCGCTGCCGATCGCCTCAACGAGGACACGGCGTTGCTCCGCCCAAGCGGGGCAGACCTCCACCGTGTGCTCCACCGTGTCCTCTGGGCGATCCTGGCAATGGTGACACCCGGGCGTTTCCTCCCGCCTGATTATGTGCAGGAACCTCCCGAAACTTCCGTGTCCGGTGAGGACCTGCGTCAGGCGGTAGGTGAGGGCGCCGTGACGCCTCTCTAACCACTCCTCAAAGAGGGGTCTTACCGCCGCTATCGTGGCGTGCCCTGCGCTGGGTTGCGATAGTCGCTCTTTCCATGCCGCCATGAGATCGCGCCGGAGGTCCGTCCGCTCCGCCGCAATTTGCTGCGGAAGCGGAGTTTCCCCCCGGCGTAGTGCCTCCGCGCGCCACTCATACAGGCGCGCGAGGACTATCGCCTCCAGATCCCATGGCGGCAGTCCGGCAAGGAGGCTTGCCGCCTCGCCCGAGATCGTGCGGTAGCCCCGGATCAGCCTTGTGGCTACCACCTTCTGGGGCGCGTTCAAATAATGGGCGGCTCGCCGCCGCAGTGAACGCGCCCACACCGGGGCCCCGTATAGGGCCATGGACCGCACGACCCCCGCGTAAAGCCTCCGGCAGGAGGCGTTTGGCCCCCTCAGGTTGGGCAGGAGCCGCTTGAAGGCGGCCCCGGCCCGCTCCAGTTTGGGAGCCAAACGTCGGAAATGCTCGACGAAGTTCCACCGGCTGTCGAGGACGAGACCCAGGTATTTTATCGTCGTCTCGACGCCGATGTGAACCCCTCCTACCGTTAGTTGGGATCCCGATGATGGCATGTTCCGGGGCCCATGAAACGACATGGCCTCGGATTACGTCACAGGCCTCAAAGACGACCCACATCGGCCCCTCTCTGGCTATGATGAAGACAAGCTGTAACTTTAGGGCTGCGTAATGTCTTCCGCCTGTCGAAAGTTTTGCGAGACATGAGTACAAAGTTATCAAATGACACTTTTGATTTTAATAACGGTAATATTCTTGCTATTTAACCGACTCCAAAAAGGAAGGAGGTTATGCATTCGGCGTTTTTAGGGTTCCGTAGTCAACTAGGAACCCTTATAGTTTCGCCATGTCTGTCTGTCCGTCTGTCCGTCCTCGCTTAATCTCTGTGACCGTTAGCACTAGAAAGCTGAAATTTGGTACCAATATGTATATCAGTCACGCCGACAAAGTGGTAAAATAAAAATTGGAAAAAAATGTTTTATTAGGGTAGCCCCCCTATATGTAAAGTGGGAAGTGATTTTTTTTTAAATTTCAACCCTTACGTGTGATATATTGTTGGAAAGGTATTTAAAAATGAATAGGGGTTTACTAAAATCATTTTTTGATAATGTCAATAATTTCGGAAATAATCGCTCCAAAAGTAAAAACAATGTGTCCCCCCCCCCCTCTAACTTTTGAACCATAAGTTTAGAAAATATGAAAAAAATCTGAAAAGTAGAACTTTATAAGGACTTTCTAGGAAAATTATTTTGAACTTGATGGAAACAACAGTTTTTGTACAAAAAAGACAAAAAGTTGTACAAAATAATTTCTGGACTAAGTTTGTAGTATAATCGTATATAATATGCAAGCATTTTTTTAACTTCGTTTTTTTTTTACTTTACTTCGTTTACATATTTTATGATTTGAATGTAAGCTAGACGAATAATATGTTATACAGAGACAGTTTGTTCTCAAACAGGATGGGTGACAGCCCTGCTTCAGACAGAGGTCGGGCACATGTGGTTTTGTTTCTAATTGGTGTAGTACATACGCTTTCTAAGGCTCTGCAATATGTTTTTAACCACAGACGCAAAAGGGGCGCTGTAAATTTAAGGATGCTATTAGAAACAAGTAGGATATTCGTAGGGTTTCGGGCATAACTTTAAACAAGCTGCGTTTATTTTGTTCGCCATTTATACCTTTTTATACATATGTAGATATGTAAATACAAGGTAAATACAGTTAAATTCAAAAGCATTTATTTCAAATGAACCAATTAGAGGCACTTTTGAATTGTTAAGGTGTCGATCACTCAGAAAAATGAAGCTATGTAGTTGTCCATTCCAAAACGTAGTAGGTACCTATGGAGAAGAACGAGCAATAAACTCCACTCCACGAACACTCTTTTAAATCACACACAAAATATTGGTTACATAATTCATGTTGAAATTATATTATGTGAGAACGATGTAGAAAGACGTGTACGTTAAAAGCATCCGTAATCGACTAGAATCATTCTATTTGTTGTACTTTCTGACATTATAAAGTGTGTTTTATGTGCCTGTTTGAAATAAATGCTTTGACTTTGACTTTGAAAAAGACGAAAACAAAAAAAAACAATTTGGAATACGCCGTGTAAACCGTGGCAGCTAAGAGATGACCAGTCCCTACTGACGACGCCCTTTCACGAATATGACGAATGGATCCTGCCGGTCGATTATGTAAAAATCTCACCGTGAAAACTTAGGTGAAGTGAGTTTGTTTTTGCTAGGAATTGACAGTATTGACAGCTCACTCCACGCTCACTTCACCTAAGTTTTCACGGTGAGATGGTTACAGAATCGCACTTCTGCACCATTCACCTCAACCATTTTGAAGAGAACTTAAATTGGTTGAACTAAATGGTGCTGATCTACACGTCATTAACTGATGCCTTCTTCCCACCAGGGAAGGCAGTACCCACAGAACGCCACCTGCTACGATTCTTACACACTCCTTTTGCTTCGTTAACGTTCATACTTCTGGTCATATACGCACGCCGGTTGCGAGTACTACGCACCTGACCTTTCTGAAAAACATCACCAATAAAGCCACTAAACATCCTTCTAGGACGCCCCCCCCCCGGCGTTCCCACTCACATCTGCCTTGTAAATATCTTTTGTTAGTCGCCTTTTACTCATTCTCTCATCATTACCAAACCACCTAAGAATACACTATCATTTTTTGTCACTACATCTTCTTTTAAACCGCACAATCACCTTATCAGTTATCACATCATTCGGTTTTTTTTTACTATGGCATCTCGTAGTTGACCTTGAGAGGTCGTGACTACTTAACCGGACTATCCTGTGGCTGCCTTGAGAGAACCCAAAGCCTCCAGCCAGGGGCTTATATTAACTAAGTATACTAAGCGACTACACGCTAAGGGCACCCCCTATGGGTACGAACCTCGGCTTAGCCTAAGCCGAGGTTCGAGAGCCGCTTAGGGCGTCGCTGGGGAGAGTGCAGCAAGTTGAGAGCTGGATCAGATTTAAGAATGATTAGATCGCTAGAAGAAAGGCCGAAGGAAACTCAGAGGTTACAGTCGGGAATTTAAATCTACAGGCTCAGCTGCGGCGCGGGCTGGCACTACATCGAGCAAGGGTCGGGGGGGGACATCATTCAGTTCTTTCCTTTATCCATTTATTCCTTTTAGAATTTAAAAAATCCCAAAAAAAACTCAATATTGGCTGTCGTTTCCCGTCACTTGATTTCATCTAATATTTAAAAAGGACAAGATACGACCCGTAAGTTAAGGTTAAACCATCACCCCAAATTACGTAACACACTTTCGATCTGAATAATTTTGAAGGATATTGCTAATCCAACGCTTCATTTGTTCAAAAAATTTGTCAGCTCAACAACGTAAATAACGCAATGAATGTTGTTAAACTGTCAAAATGAAAGCCATTCCTACTGTACAATGCGTGCCACGAAAGATGAGACTTGACACACCACGTGGTTTGACATGCGCAGTACACGATTTTAGGTATCTTTAGCGGTATGAGGTCTGAGTGCGGGACGGGACCGGACGTCATAGGGACGGCGAAAAAAGCGGGGGAGGCGCGGGGTCAAGTCTCATCTTTCGTGGCGCGTATTGTAAGTGTGTTACGCAATTACCTCGCAGGTTTGTTTTTTTGGCAAAAGGTTATTATTTCTAAATGGTCCAAAACAGTTATTATTTGTTTTACAACTAGGTACTAGATTTAATTTTATAACAAAAGTTGGAAGGGGTCTGACGTTTATCTGTCCGTTTATTCTCTCCAAATGGTTTTGTGTCACTTGAAGGGCGTGAAACGTATTCTACTTCGAAGTTGTGCTCATAAATAAGTGGCTCATTTACAAGTCTAGTTTGTCTAAAGCCATCACTTTTGTTATACTTACTTACTGAGCGTGGGCCGTTTGTCAGTCTGCCTAGCCTTTTCCCAACTATGTTGGGGTCGGCTTCCAGTCCACTAACCAGAATTAACCAGATGCAGCTGAATACCAGTACTTTATATGGAGCGACTGCCTATCTGACCTTCACAACCCAGTTACACACACCCCCCTAAACACGATACCCCTAGGTAAGACTGGTTGTCAGACTTTCGGACGTGCTTTCCCAGGCACGGAGCGGTCTCTGTATGTAAAGATTGTCACCCATCCACGGATCGACCGCGGCAAGCGTAGCTTAACCTGATCGATCGACCCGTGCGGCTGTTATTACTTAGTCACAAGCCCAATCTTGATCTATCTTATATATATAATATATATATCTATCTAAATTGAACACATAAATCAACCCGAAAATGGACTTTTCTTTGTATTTATATCTATCCAGAAAATTACATTTCAACATGATTACTTTTCGAGCAGAAAGGTTGAGTCAGTAAAATAAAATCCAATTTCTGTCAAGATGTTTGGCAAGTCCAATAAATCTTAGCTCAGGGTCGATATCCCAAGCTATGGCAGCGGCGACTCTGCAAAACAATTTATAAATTCTTTTCAATACCTACTCAAAGCTGAATCTTATTTAAAGCTCCATGAAAATATCACTGACACTGCTTTGGTGGTCCTTAAATGTAAGATGTGCAGCATAGCATAGGTAATACTTAGATGAGATATTAAACTTAGATAAAGCACGGAAATTTTGACGTTTTGTCATCTCGCCATTGTACCCATGGTAAGCAGGGGCGGTCGCTAGTAAAACATAAAATAAAGAGATACTTAAACACTACAAAAAAATCAAAAAATTTATTAAAACTGGCAAACTATCAAAAATCTTAATAAAAGTGCTCAGTAATTTATTAAAACAAACTTTTTAATCCAGATTCGCATCTGGCTGGCAATGCTGACATTAATCAGAAAAACTTATTCCATTCGCAACGTATTTTAAATTACGAACGCTTTTCTGTTATTCTTTATTTTGAATGGACTTCGTTGTTTTGATTCAAATATATTTTTAAGCCGCGTCATTCATTGGTCCAAGGTTGATCCAAAGTTCCTATGGACTCCTGCACGTGTAGCATGACCACCATTGCTTAACCTGACCGATTAACAACAACAACATTTATTACTTAGCCACAAACCCCTCATCCTAATTAAATAAGACCATTTAATGATTCCTTACTTCAAAACCACGCCAATTCCATAATTAATCACGTCATCTGCTAATAACGTATTCTCTATGACACAATGAACGAAACCGCGCGAAATGAACGCTTACGCGATGTTGGCGTGGTTTGAACTGTCAAAATACCACGCTTGACAACCTACAAACGGGCTTAGTCCTTTTTGATGATAAATTTTATAACCACTAGAACCCTCAAAAAATGCTCAAAATTGCCGCTGTCACTGTTGACAGCGGCAATTTTTTTTTTTTTGAGGCATAGTGTTCAAATTTGACAACTATTAATGAACAAAGAAAAAAATAAGGACACAGTATAATATATCCTTCTTATTCTGTTTATGAAATATCTTTTAAATTGGTCCAATATTGGAGGAGAAAATAGGCGAGAGCCAAATCTCGAATTATGATTTTTTACTTAGGCTTTTTCAAAAACTCTCTCCGACCGCATCTCCTCTTAACGTGGTCCCCATTGTACACATGACGACAGGGACGTCGACGCGCAAACTGAAATCATGAATTCAGTACATGATTGTAGACCCCGACAGACATTTTTCACGGGTTATCAAACAAAAATCTGCATTTATTCGGTTACGTCGCAGCCACAAGCTCTGTCTATACATTTCCCTGAAAACTGTCGCACATGGCTGGTTTTTTTTCTAACTGAACAGACACCTGTGCTGCTAGGGAGTTTGATGCCTCTCTTCTTCTTCCCAGCGAAAGCACTAGAAAATGGTAAAGGTCGGGCGTTTTGGCACAAAGTTGCTAAATAAAGACATACAAAAAGAATTCGTCGCAATTTCATTGTACAGATGCCAGGACATCAAGCTACCCGAAACTGTCAAATTTTCCTAATCAACTTTGTACCTTATTATGCTCTAGAGATAAAGTTGAAAATCTATTAAAGAAATTTGACAGTTTGTAGTAGTTTGATGTGCTGGCGTCTTTACAACAACCGCGATTGGTTCCTATCGGAAAAATGACGACCTTCCATACAAAATTTAATTCCCTATTCCACTTAAAAAAAACGGTTGTTTCATAGAAATGTACAATACCTACGCAGTCAAAATGTATGGCAAAGCAAATTTTTTTTTAATAACCTTGGAAAAATTTAAACATGGGGTGGTTCCGGATCATATAATATACTGAATCCATGGAACAGGTTGTGGCTGCCATCCTGTATAAACTATTATCCTGATCCGGACTTTCTCCGGATGAGGATAATAGGGTGGGTAACTTTCCTACAAAGAAAAGCACACTTGTTGGGTATCTATTGATTCTCGATTGTTTTGTTGCACGATACCTATTTTGGTACGTTTTTGGTACGTTCCTGCCACCCTGTATACAGGTGATATTTTTTACCGGTTCCAAATTTTTACAGGGTGTTCTACCCATGAATATGAACAACTTTCACTATAAATAAATAAATACCTAAATAATAATTTTATTTCAAGCAACAAGACTCATAGTGTTAGTAACAATATACTTACAAACTATGTTAGTAATACACTTACAAAACAAAACCAAAAAAGAAAACAGATTGTGACATCACTGCTGCACGGTAACAGGCCCAGCCGAAACCCTGCAGCAGTGGTTCACAAACGCACAATCAAGCCTGCTCGCTATCATAGATAGACTATGGGACGAACTCTGAAATCACCAAAAAATCAGCTGTTTCATACATTTTGGTCAAGTAGGTATAGAGGTATGAGGAACAGGGTGTAAAGTTCACTCATACTCTATAGAAAAGGGAGGATCCTCCGACCAGACGGGTGTTGTGTCTGGCGGGCAACTGCCCATTGATTCATGTCGGGCCGTTGTATCTATGCTAGTTGCGCGGTAAACTCTGCTTGCGCGATGCAGGATTTGCGTGACGTCAGTATGACACGTTGTTTGCATGTGGCGTTGTAGATACCGCTACATAGGTATTGAACTTTTGTATGAAACAGCTCATATTTTTTCGTGATTTCTGAGTTGGTCCCATAGTGAAAGCAAAGGAAGAAAAAATACGCCCGTACGAAACAAGGCGTTATTTTAAATCCCCGACTCATTGCGATAGTCATCGTTGAACAGACGTCTTTCTTTTCAGACAATTATTTGGGTCAAAAGGTTTTACTAGAAGAGCCAGATCTTCTTTGTTACTTCATGTAATTACTGTAATTTAATACAATTAATTCGTCCGCATTGTCTTCAAGAGAAATGTATGGGATGAGACGTTAGTTAACAAGTGTCTTGTTCAATTTGAGATGTTTTCGTTGGAGTATTGTTTTAGCAAACATAATTACAATTACAGGGTCGAATTAAATTAGCTAGCAAAACTGCGTGGACGTGATGGTATCGATATCTAAACACGACAACAAAAAAATAAAAAAGGTTTCACGAATCAGTGAAGGAATGAACTAACGGACTTAAGAATTTTAAAAAGTTGTTGTCTGGTAAACGAGTCTTCAGACTTCAAGGGGTACAATTTGATGGTCATTAAGGACATAGCCACAGATAAGATCGTCAAAAAAAAAAAAATAATTAAAAAAAAAATCCCCGAATCGTCGTCGTCGTTAAAATTCTTCCTGCTAATCATAATTAGCAGGAAGAATTTTACTAAGCTTCCAAAGTACTAATAAGGTGTTTTCATTGTTTCAGGTAAGCAGTCCGACCCAATACTTCTGGTACCGCACAACTCTCCAAATATCTGAAGACATAAACTACCCAGAGACGTTCAACTACAAGATAGCATTAGCCTTAGTCATCGCCTGGATTCTAGTCTACCTGTGCATGATCAAAGGCATTGCTTCTTCAGGGAAAGTCGTTTATGTAACAGCCACATTCCCCTACATAGTCCTCGTAATTTTTTTCTTTAGAGGCATCACTCTTAAGGGCATGGGCGATGGTCTTATTCATTTATTTTCGCCAAAGTGGCACAGGATTTTAGACCCTGTTGTATGGCTGGAAGCAGGGACACAAATATTCTTTTCCCTTGGCCTAGCTTTTGGGGGCTTGATAGCCTTCTCATCGTACAACCCGGTGGATAATAACTGTTATAGAGATGCGATAATGGTCTCTATGACGAACTGTTTAACGTCGATGTTTGCTGGCATCGTGGTGTTTTCTATAATTGGGTTCAAGGCTACTATGGTGTATGAGAAGTGTTTGGACGTGAGGAACGAGACTCTGCTGGAGGTGTTCGGGCCTGCGTTCAGGTCCATGGTACTGCCGGAAGCTGGGCAGACGGTGATGGTGGACCTCAACGGCAATCTGACAGCGTTAGTGATGCCCCACCTGCCTGAGTGCGATCTGCAAAAAGAGCTGGATAATGTAAGTGGTGATATGTTATGCAATCATTCTGTTTTTCCTCTTCATTTGGTGTGCAATAAAGACCATTCTACTATCCACTATCGCAATCACAAAACCTTCTTAAACGCTCACACATTTTCTTCTCCTTCCACAGACAGCCTCGGGCACTGGCCTCGCCTTCATAATCTTCACGGAAGCCATCAACCAGTTCCCTGGAGCCCAATTCTGGTCCGTCCTGTTCTTCCTGATGCTGTTCACTTTAGGCATAGACTCCCAATTCGGAACTCTTGAAGGAGTTGTAACCTCTATCGTGGATATGAAGTTGTTTCCCAATTTAAGAAAGGAGTATTTAACCGGAGGACTGTGCTTCCTTTGCTGTCTCTTGTCTATGGCCTTCGCTCATGGTTCTGGCAGCTATATCTTCCTGCTGTTTGATATGTACAGTGGAAACTTTCCGTTGTTGATCATCGCCTTCTTCGAGTGCATTGGGATTGCCTACGTGTATGGGGTCAAAAGGTGAGTATTAAAAAAAATCTTTATTTAATTAGGGATAGGCTTCTGTCTAAGTAATAACAGCCGCACGGGTCGATTGATCAGGTTAAGCTACGCTTGCCGCGGTTGGTCCGTGGATGGGTGACTATCTTTGTATACCAAGACCCCTCCGTACCTCGGAAATTATGTTAAGCCGTTGGTTCCGGCTGTCATTCGTGGATCTTTGACATTCGTTACGGGTCGTCTGAAGCCTGAAAGTCTGACAACCAGTCTTACCAAGGGGTATCATATTACCCAGCAACTGGGTTGTGGAGGTCAGATAGGCAGTCGCTCCATGTAAAATACTGGTATTTAACTGCATCCGGTTAGACTGGAAGCCGACCCCAACATAGTTGGGAAAAGTCTAGGCAGATGATGATGAAATCAGAAAAACTGACACCCTGTGATGATCTTTCAAGTCTGTATTTTATTTACTTATTTAGTTTTAGTTTTTTGCTACCGACTTCTGAAATTAAAGTTATTTCATAATTTTGAGCTAATTTCTTTTTGAAGTCGATTTTTTTTAAATTACTTTTTTATTTCGTGATTTTTAGTTTTAAGTAAAAACTGGAATATTTGTTTGTAATAAGTAGGTACCTAGTAGTTTTGTTGTAAATATTTTTTTTTTTGAATTTGACCAAGATTTTGAGATGTTTTCCCTTTGACACTACACCCGTAGCTCGTATCAAAAAGCCAGGCCGTCACACTTACACGTATTAGTCCATATCTTGAAAATTACTGAAACGATTTTGATGAAACTTGCAACTGTTCCTTAAGTTGAAGTAAATGTAAACCAATAAAAATGGTCACGATCCGATTAATAGTTGCGGAGAAATGCGTGGACAAACATACATACATACATCTGCCAATCCGCACTGGGGCCGCGTGGTAGTGGTGGAGGCCTGTGTCCCAGCAGTGGGAACATTATAGGCAGTTTATGCTACGCTTACTAAGAGCACCTATTTTATCCTGAAATGTAACATTTTCTCAATGATTCTGATATTAAACTCCACCCTTCTAATTCGTACGCTGTAGTATAGAATATACATGCTTGGGGCTTCTTTTCATATACCTTACGTAAAATTTCCTTTGAGGCCCACGACTCTTACGTCACCAGTTTCCATTGCTAGATTCGTTTCAGCTTACATAAACGGGTTCTCTTACACTTTTCGCGTTTTATTTACAAAAATTCAGTAAAATGTACTTAGTTTAGCAAAAGAATTCTATATTTTTCCCGAAGGCCTTTTTAAGAGTATAAGATTTTTTTACTGCAACTTTCTATGCTTCGGATTCTCAAAGAATTTAGAAATAAGAGGGACGAGTAAACCATTCAGTTAATTTTATCTTAGTAAGGCTTCAGAATAAGCATCTTAAAGAGGGCGCCATGACGTGTTAACAACTGAAAAGTTGTGTGGAAATCAATCAACATTTCGCTTCCTCTGACCATAAACAATAAGGAGAAACCTAGTATTAACAATAATACGTTTTAACATACACACATGTACTAACTGCTTTATTTCCAGTAAATACAAAATATATCAAAACAATGTCAAACAGAATTAATGATGATGATGGATGAGAGATGTGTGTCAAATAGAATGTTCTAGAAGCTTCGACTCATCCCTAAGGCTCCTGCAAACAGGCGCGACGCGCGACGCGAATTGCGCGCGACACAAAGGCACCGCTCGTTGGGCGACTTGCGGTGCCTTTGTGTCGCGCGCGATTCGCGTCGCGCGTCGTTCCTGTTTGAAGGATCCTTTATCGGGCGAGCGGAAGAAGAGGCGTTCCCGCCAGAATCGCGCGGATTGTGGCGCGAGCGGTTGGAAATAGTTTATAAAATATAATAATTTATTCACATATAAAATATACACAAGACCTATGAAGTCCCTGACTCCTGAGCTAGGTTCAAAGACCTGTCTTACAGGAGGCAGTGTCTTCTCCCATTCGTTGTCACAAAAGCAAAAGATAGATGCAAATTGTTATGTATGTGTTTATCTGTAGAGTGTTAGTGTGAAGTGTTGATGTAGGAATGTACTGTGTTTTATGATGATTTATGTGTGAATTAGACTATGGTGTACATTTATAGGTTACATGAAAGTATCTTTTATGGGGACTCTTGGGTAAATAATTACAAAGGCGCTGGGCGATTAATCTGCGGGGCTAAGCTGCGCTAGCTACAGTTAATCGGCCTGGTTTAATGGGTGACCGTTGTTTACTCAACGAGATTGTTCTGTGCCTTTCAGAGCACGTGTATTTATACTGGAGTGGGAATATTATTGTAACGTAACGAAGGCATGTCGTATCGTCAGTTCTGAATATTATGAACAGATAAAAGAGGAATAAACAGATTAAAAGAATATCTGAACAGATAAAAGAGGAGCCATCTTTTAACTGCTCTGAACGTGGATGGCTATAAGGAAGCCCACGGGCGATTTTTTTATTGCGCACTTGATTCTCAACACACTGCTCAGCGTCGAGTCGAAAATCCAACAGTTTATACACACACACACACTAAAAACAAAACACTACAAAAAAAACACTGTTGGATCCCAGCCAGATACACAACACTCTGTTGTATTGTCAATGTTCCATATAACACGTTAAAAATGTGCACGATAAAAAATCGCCCGTGCGTACTTGGGCTAAGAGTTAAGGTAGACTCAAGAAACGATGAATGAATGACTAGATTATTTGTACAGATCTAAGTTTATAGGCAGGCACTTTATCCATACAGGTTGACAGGGATATCGAAGCGCAAACTTAAACAAGAATTCAGCACATGATTTTAAACAACCCTGCTTAGAATTCGTCGGTTATAAAAAAAATCTGCCGTTTCATAGAAAAATGCAATAACTACGCGGTCAAAATGTATGGTAAAACAGTTGATTTTTAGGGTTCCTTACCTCAAAAGGAAAAACGGAACCCTTATCAGATCACTTCGTTGTCCTTCTGTCTGTCCATCAGTCAAGACTCTTTTTCTCAGGAACGCGTGGAGTTATCAAGTTGAAATTAATATCACATACTCAAGGCTGCAAATCTGCAATCCCTTGAAGCAGTGAAAAAAACTTCTAAGTCAACGCAATCAAAAGATACGGGCGTTTATGTTCCGAAATCAAAACCTATAGGGTACTTCCCGTTGACCTAGAATCATGAAATTTGGCAAGAAGCAATGTCATGTAGCACAAGTAAAGGAAAACATCCGAAAACCGTACAGTACCCTGCGATAAATATTGCACATCGACCTTTACTTTTTTGTATTTTATACAAATAATAAAAATAATTATCAAAAGAAGCAAATCATAATTGTTTTAACAGCTCCTAATAGATACCGGACTGTTTGTATTTCGTGCGACAGAGATAACGCTCTACGAAGCCGAAATTAGCCGATTGTCTCTTTCCAAAGGTCGATATGCAATATTTATCGCCGGGTACTGTAATTTGTAGTAGTCACATACTTACAAAGTACAAGAACCCCCGGTGCGCGACACCGACTCGCACTTGACCGTTTTTTTTTTATTTTTATTATTTGCTTGTGACTTTCCACTGTTGAACATGGACATCCTCAAAGCTGAAAGGAGCAGTTGTAGCTGTTAGGACATGGGTCTCCTCTCGGCGAGAGGGGTCCCATGGGGGAACTCAAAAGCCAAAAAAATGTTAAAACCCAGGTTCGCACGGACGCGTTATTTCCGCGGCGATTTTTTCTGACTGCTTCAGCAGCGAAGGGTCAATTTTCGTAAGAGGCAGGGCCGTCTTTACCCGGGGGTGCAAGGGGTGCGTGGCACCCGGGCGCAGGGCCTTAGGAGGCGCCAGGGTAGCCCCTGAAATTCAAAATGAATATTTCATGAAATATCAATCAATAGGGTTATATGAACTTAGAGGGTTATACAGTATGTTAACTAACAGAGGGCGTTCCCGTTAACCCGCAATAGTATAGCATCCATACATGCTAAAAAAAATATTACCATTCGAAAATAAAATGTTTTTATTTTTTTTTTAAATATTCACTAAAAATCGTAAATTGATACTCTATTTATTTAATTAATTCTAATTTATTTAATTAAATAAATTCCGACATTGCTGTCCTTCAAGTACGCGTGTACAGAGTGTTTTTTTAACGTATCAATTTACGATTTTTAGTGAATATTTTAATATAAAAAAAAATAAAAACATTTTATTTTCGAATGGTAATATTTTTTTTAGCATGTATGGATGCTATACTATTGCGGGTTAACGGGAACGCCCTCTGTTAGTTAACATACTGTATATCAATACAACCCTCTAAGTCAATTGCAAGACAAAATATACAACCTGACTTTGGTGCTTCTCCCTAAAAATTGGACTCGAAAATCAAGTTTTTTTTTTTTGTTGCTAAAAACAAACAGCATGCGCCCCCCAGACTGTTTTTCGCATCCCGGCGCCCAATATGTTTAAGACGGCCCTGGTAAGAGGTAAGCCGGAGTAGATAATTATCTTTAATATGATTTTATTTTTGTTTATAGAATACTGACTGTGCCATTTTTCAAAGGGAAGCCGGTAGGAATCGAATTGTATGGAACCTTCGCCACTGCACTGCTTAGCGCCGAGACTTGCGCTCTGTTGGATTTTCAATGCTTGCAAAAATCCCGCCGCGATATTTTTAGGACCGTGCATACATCGGCTTACACTCGATCAATGGAAACTTTGAGCGCTTGCATCGCTAATGAGTTTCCAAAGTAGGTACTTATACTAGTCATTAGAAGACGAGCGAGCTTACTTGTACACTTTCATTATGATCCATGACTGGGTAGAGTGGTTCTCCAGTTCTCCATGTTAAAATGTACCCTAAGAGTATTTTGATACGGTACACTTTTACTTTGCTCGACAACTTCTTTTGCCTGTCGTCATCCCATTATACTTGGGGCCGGCGCAATTTATGTTTTCCGGTTCCATTATAGGTACCTATAGGTAGGTAATACGGGCTGGTGTCCGCAAATCCACATAAATGCGCGTATTTAGCGTACTATAGGTACCCAAGTATACATATGTCGCATCCGGTCGTTCGTTTGACTATTCGAAACGCCAGCGCCATCTGGTTGCGCTTGACAGAGTCTAGCCTGTTACTATTACTAATATTATAAACGCGAAAGTTTGTGAGGATGGATGGATGTTTGTTACTCTTTCACGCAAAAACTACTGAAGGGATTTGGTTGAAATTTGGCACACAGATAGTTTATAACCAGGATTAACACATAGGATACTTTTTATCCCGATATTCCCACGGGATCGACACATTCACGGATGAAACTGCGGGGAGTTGCTAGTTTTCAATAAGGTTTTGCTTCATAAAATGTTTATTAAAAACTTTGGGGGATTTAATCTAGAACCTCTCTATACCTTGAGGGATATACTTTGCCAATAATTTCTCAAACTTTTTTGTCACGTCAGAACTGCGAAGTTTTGGGTGCGTGTGAAAACTAAGGGATTCATGTATAAAGTAGCTTATGCCCCAATTTTTTCAGTTTTCTTTGCAGTTTTTTCGTGACTTGTCAGGATTTGTTGAGGTGGATTAGTAGGTATCTATGGCAAAATCTGGAATTATTAGACACTAGCTGACCCGGTGAACTTCGTACCGCCATCGAAATCAGTCAATCCGTTTTCGAAATATCATCAAAATGTTCCATAGAAAATGTATGATAATTTTTTTTTCGAGAAATTTTCTTTTGTGTGTCCGTCCATAATAGACATCATGAGGCACTGAAAACAGTAGTATTTCTAAGTACCTTTTCCAGGTCGGCCTTTCTAAATTAAATTCCTTTTCCAGATTCGCAGACGACATCCAACTGATGACTGGGCAGCGTCCGGGGATATACTGGCTCATCTGCTGGAAGTACCTCTCTCCCTTAGCCATGTTGTCCATTCTAGTGTCGTCATTCTGGGAACTGGCCACAGAGGGATCCGCGTACGATGCCTGGATCAAGTCGATCGGGGACACGGAGAGGAAACCCTGGCCGGTGTGGGCTATACTGCTGGTACTTGTGCTGGTACTGGCTTCTGTGCTGTGGATACCCCTCCTGGCCATTTGCAGGTTAGTAAGCTATATATATGGAAGCAATGGTAAAACCTCAATGACAGAAGAATAGAAAAGAAATAGAAAATATTTATTGTCCAGATAATACAGTAAGCAGGTGGTTGACAGTAAGTGAAGACGACATGAGTAGCTTAAATATTACCTACAGCTAGGTTACAATATAGTATTAACTAGTGAGCCCCAAACTAGACAGTTAGTCTGTATCTTGGGGCTCGGAGTACGAATTCCAGAGTGGAGGCTAGAGAGGTGATTTCAGGTATGGTATAGCATACCATACACACAAAAAAAGAACAAATGTTAAAGGCTGGCAACGCAACGCATTCAGAAAATCCTCCTTCATCACCTTCGCACCTGTCATCTGTGCACTTGATGATCTTCTTATGACTGCGTCAGTTAGCGGAGTTCGCGCATCTGAATTTTAGGGTAAAGATGTTTGAACTTTTTAAGCAACTCATACTCTTCTCAAAGCTGACTGAAACATACACCACTATTAAAACAATCTCAAAACTTCTAGATACTTCGGCATTCCCATCATAGACGACGAAGAGCGCGCCTGGTTCCCCGCCGAGGAGTTACGAGACTTCCATGGCATAGAGCCAAGACCGGTGTCCAAGATGGAAACCCTGCTGTTCTGCACAAGGCCTGATGGGACCGAAGGTTGCTGCTGGCCGGGATGCTGCGAAACCGACGATGAGGAGTAGTCTCGAGGGCAGTTGCAGGTTCGAATTCGAACGTCGTTGGGGTTATAGTCAAGGTTACTGCAGCGTGGCTATCGGGGGGTAGTAAAGTCGTAATTCCACTGCTGTATGGGTGTATTTGTCTACCAACCACTTATCCGTGCATAGCGTAGCACAGCAATGAAACTGCGCCTTTATGTTGTAACTGAATTTTGCTGCGCTACAGTCACACCAAACAAATTTTGAGCTTCGCACAATATAACCTACTCCAACCTACCTGGATCATATTATCGTAGATGTATACTTATTATCAGATAGCCTTAGTACCTAGCTTGTACCGGTGTGTACAAGGCAATAATAAAAGAACCAAGTGCATTTGCTCCGATGTCGCGCTGCAGTAATTAATAATGGGAGTCAATAGTAATGGAAATTCTTATATTAATGTTTAAGTAACAATGTACCTATTGTTTAGGAACATGGAAAATAGGAATACAATGTATAATCCTCATTTAGGGTTCGTCACGTTTCTCTGAAAATATTCGTCGCCTAAAGATCATGGTTACAAAATGGCGGCGCATGAAAATCCTTGTGAATGATATGTTATTAATCTAAGGGTTTTTCTACGAGTCTTGTTATGGCTTCTAAAAGAAAAAAACTAAATTGATTAAAGAAAAAAACAGTCAGCAACAAAAGTCGGTTAAAACTTCAGTTTTTTTAATATACCTAACAACACACAAAATCGCGCCTTCGCCCTGAAGGGCTAGGTGTGGTGTGGTGGTGACTGTGGTGAGGTTTTCAATCATAATCTTATTATGTTGAGAATCATCATCATCATTTTAGCCTAAAGACGTTCACTACTGGACATGGGTTGCCCCAAGCATCGTCACTCCGACTGGTTCGAAAAAAACGGAGTACTTACTTAGATTTTAAATGAAGCCTAAAAATCCGAGAAGAAAAGACATGAAATGTTGAAAGGCAGTGTGTCAGACTTTTGCGTCTATTTAGATGTTATGTAAAAAAACAGTGTTAAACTTCTTTCGTTGCTGACCGTGCCCATAGGCGTATAGAGGGGGGGGGGGGGCCCTCCGTTCATCAGACGGAGGGTTTCCATGATGATTTCCGAATGGAAAAAAAAAGGTTAGCGTTCAGGCCCCCCCTGGAAAAAAATCCCTAGATACGCCAATGACCGTGCCGTATTTAAATGACGGAACAGGCAAAAAAAAATCTAGAATTCATCATATCCTAAACATAATTAGTTATGTTGAGAAGAAATTGGAAACATATCCAAATGGTATAATTAGTTCATATCTAGATAATCATATCCTGCCGTTTGTATCAATCTACATAATGTTGAATTTTTATATTACGTATTCGAGTCTTTAGTCAATAGAAAAATAAAAATATATTCGTCTTCGAAAACAGCCCGTATATTATGGCTAAATAAGTTCTAGGAAATAATTGACAATAATAATATAATTCTTGACAATAAATCCTTGTAACCTTTTTATTATAAAAAAATGTTGCTATTGCTATTATATTTTATTGTCGAAGACTGTAATTTTTATAAAATTTATTATTTAAAAAACTATTTAAAAGGAAAACGACAATAATCTTTATTATATGACAACTATGGTATGTATGGTACTGGTATGTTATCGTTTTTATTAATTTTTACATTCGTTACGCTTCAAGCAATTTATATTGTTGAAGATTAGAAAAAGTATTTGGTACCTTATACCTATTGGAAAAGAAGTACATATACATAATTATCACTTTATGACAATAAAAATAAATACCTAAATTATTACGTATATTGTTTTAGTTGCTTCCAAAATGTAAATAACGACGTAAAACAAAATCTTATTGCTGTTGTTAGTATTTAAAAGTTAAGTGGGTATCATACACTGTGTATCAAAAATGCGTGGTAATAATTAAGGGTGTGGTAGTACAGACCACCAAACTTCGCGAAAACGATGCTGGTCCCATGGAGAAAGTTATCTAATTTGAACGTCTCTCTGTACCACACCCTTACATATGACCACACGTTTACACACTGTATAGGTAAGATGCCTATTAATTTAACAGACTGTAAATTGTGCATGCCAGCAGAATATACTTATAGATAAATGAAAACATATGGGTATATATTAATCTTCATTGATGGGGTTGCAGTCGATTGAATAATCAAAAGTAATTTAAAGAATCAGAAAGTTATTTTCAACTAGCTTTCGCCAGCGGTTTCACCCGCGTGTGGGTCGGAAATTAAGTTTATGAGAAAATTAAAAAAATACACACGTAATTGTTCAATTTTTCACTTCTGTCGGCACTCCCGGAGTGCCACTGTTTTTTTCAAATACCTGCGGGTTTTTTCCCTTTAACTAAGTCATTATGGAAATGTCGATACGATAATGGTAGCCTTACTTTATGATTTTTCTGTGCAAATGACTTGCACAGGCTCGCGGGATGACTTTGTGAGTTTGTGCAAGTATCTGAAGAATTTCTGGGCTTGTAATATGGAGTATGCAGACTTGTGTATTGGCATGTCAGAAGTACTGTGGGAGTACTGTGATGTATATAATAGATATTTATTCAGTATTCTGTTTATCTAGACTAAGTTAAAATGTAAACTAAGTAGATATCAGTTAATAACGTGCAATGTATATTGTAATACCTAGCGATTAATTTTAAGTAATTATTAATACATTACGATACGTGTGACTTAAGTAGTCCATTATGGCACAGCTTGCCGTGCCTTAATAGACTACTTAAGTCACACGTATCATGTGTTATTTTATAGCTCAAGTGACCTAAAAACGCACTTATGTCACGAGTTTCTGTGTAAATATGGACTACTTAAGTCACAGAAAAGCGTGACTTAAAGGCGGGTTTAGGTCACACAGTGCTATAATAGTACATTACGATATTAGTGCGTAAAGATGGTTATAACATGCGAGGCGGAATTTCAGCCCGAGCCGAAGGCGAGGGCGTAATTGAGCCGAGCATGTTATAACCATACGCACGTATATCGTACGACGTTTTTTAACACATTTGCGAGGAAACAGAAAAAAAAAACATTTTATATTTTGTTCATTTTTAATTATTGAAACAGTTAGTGAAATTACAATTGTTAAAATGATACGTAGTTGTAGTTGGTTTTTTAATTATGTTTTTATTATTATTATTACTATTCATAATGTCATTGTTTTGTGTTAGGGTAAATGTTGGAGACGACGAAACTTCTTGAAAGGCGGCAGAAGAACATTGTAATTCGTCATTAGTTTGTAAATAAAAAAGTATCATCAGTAGAAGAGGGGCGCGGCTCAGGGCAAAACTTCTTCGTTTGTGGCTCCAAATTTATTGTCTGAGTTATTTTGGCACTTATATTTGCTTTGTTTTGGATGGAATCTTTAAATTACCGAATAAACTGTTTTCTTTAATTTTAAATAAACTCAATCTGTGAATGCACACTGTTGCTTTCCCGCCATTTTAACAGCGCGCTAGCGCTGCCTACTGACTGGCGCCGCGCGGCGATTAGTTCGAAATTTGAATAGCAACAGCGCGCTGCTCACTAGCTGGAGTCACAGCTGGAGTCGTGCGGCGGCGATCAGTTCCAAATTTGAAATGGCAAATAATGCTGTTATGGAATTTGTATGGACTATAACTTAACTATTTGCTTTGGTAACACACGCGTTTTTTATGACCCTCTTTACATATTTAAAACCGGTGGAATTACATCAGCTTTACGAGCAAGGGTGTTAAAAAATACTTATTAAGAAACATTGTAGGATCTTCTTGAACATTATGCACAAAAATAACGCCAATTGATGTTGTTATGCCATTAAAATACACCGTTACATTATGATCGTTTTAATCCTTATAAAGGGTCATTGTACTCAACATTATGAACAACTTTTACTACAGTACGGGACCAACCATCAAATCTTGAAAATAAAATCCGTTGATTCATACATTAATGTTAGCATAACTCGACATAACGTATGGATCAACAGATTATTTTTTAACGATTTCAGGGTTGGTCTCATAGTAAAAGTTGTTCATAATGATGAGTACAATTACCCCTTTTAAGGAATAAAACGATCAAAATGTAAGGGTGTAGGTATAGGTAAGGTTAGGTAAATGAACTTGTAGTTACTTATGTATTTATTAGCTTGACGTTGCACGGGCGATTTTTTAACAACTAGATTTTGAACTCTCGATGTTGAGCTGAGAATTGAAAATCTATCGCATCCCAGCGTTGCAAAAAATTCATTGTTGGATTTTCAACTCTAGGCGCTAAGCAGTGCTTTGAACATTCAGTGCGCGAAAAAAAATCGGCAGTGGGTACGAAGGCTTATTGTGTGTAATCTAATCGTCATAATATGACACTATAGGTACCAGGTACTCTTATGCTATAGTCGGGGTACTTTTGGTAAAAGAAACTCCAACTATTTGTGCATGTAAACTGTATTTGTATAAAACGTATGTATAGTAACTGTGACATTTAACTTATAAATAACATAATTATCGGTAATGGACGGCTCGCGAGGCGCACGAGTCTGTTAGCGACGAGCGCGTGCGCAGTTACCGGGCGCTTGTGACTTACTGTTGGTGACATGGGGCGACATTTCTAGGATTGTACCGAACCGTAACTAGTCACGTAACCTGACCGGTACACTACGAACTCTAGAAGTGCGGGGAGTTGATAGGGGTCGCGCTATATCCTCCCCCTCCAAGTCAGCAGAAGGCTCTGGAGCTGGCTTGGCAACCGATAGCCTACGGGGTCTGCCCTTCTTTCTACCATGGACGACAACGTCTGAATCGCCTACATACGGTGTTAAGAGACTGGCATGATACTTCCCTCGAGGTTTGCTCTCTTTATCTACAACCTCGTAAGTGGTTGCGGAAACAACCTTACTAACGCGATACGGGCCCTCTCGTCTCGGGGCAAACTTACTGGTGAAGCCCTTCGCGGCTTGACTAAGTCGATGGCTATCCACGAGTACGAGGTCACCCTCCTGAAACTTAGTTCCAGGACGGCGATTTTTGTCCGCTGCATCCTTGCGAATGTCCTGCTGGCGCTCGACTCGCCACTTCACCTCTTGCAGGCGGTGTACAAAGTCCCGTAAATATGGTGTAATTTGCGGTACGTAGTTTTCTTGATCTACGACCGCTCTCAAGTCGTGGGCTACGTCCACCGGGGACCGGAACTCGCGCGCAAATGTTAAAAAGGCAGCAGAGTGTCCCGGGCCTTGGTTAGGAGCCGTATTTAAAGCGAACCGCACAGCAGGCAACACTTCAGGCCAACGACGATGCTCTGGATCTATCAGGATCGCCAACATCTGCTTCATTTCGCGATTTTTTCTTTCAGCGGGGTTGGCTTCGGGGTGATAGACTGGAGTTAAATTTTGATAAACACCGAGAACGTGCATTGCTTTTTGCATCACCGCTGAGACGAATTGTGTTCCATTATCTGAGATAACTCTGCGGGGAAACCCATATCTCATAAAAACCTCTTCTATTAATACTTTAGCGCAACTATCTGCGTTTGCTTCGGTCAAAGGGAACAACTCTACCCATCTGCTCGCAGTATCTTCAACTAGGAAGATCCACTTCTCACCCTTACTACCCTCAGGCAGAGGACCAAACAAGTCCATGGCGAGAACTTCAAAGCGTTGCTGGGCGACAGGAGTTTGCAGCAGCCCAGCAGGTTTAAGATTAGTAGGCTTAAACTTCTGGCAAAGATCGCAAGCCTTGAGATACTTTGCTACGTATTGACGCATATTTGGGAAATAGAATCTTTCCTTGATCTTGGTTAGAGTACGCTCCAGGCCCAAATGACCAGCTGTGGGTGCATCGTGGAGCGCTTTCAGGATCTCGGTGCGCATGGAGTCTGGTACTACCAACTGAGGCTCTTCAGATTCGGAATCTGGATCAAAACGGAAAAGGACTCCGTTTGAAAGATAGTAGCCTCGATCTGTCCACCGAGTAGTGGCGTCACCGTCTTCAAAGTCCGTAAGTATCTTCCTAAGTTCAGGATCTTCGAGCTGATATGCTCGCAACTCCTCGGAGCTACGGTGAGGTAGGTCTACTGAGACTGGACACAGATCGCAGGTAGAGTCGGGATCTTCATCCATCGACGGCCGGCATACGGGACGACTGAGTGTGTCTGCTACCACATTAGCTTTCCCGGGCGTGTACTCCACATCCAGATTAAAAGCTTGGATTTTCAGTGCCCACCTAGCAAGGCGGCCACTGGGGGTCTTTAGAGACAACAGCCACTTCAAAGGTTGATGGTCGGTTGCAATTCGGACTTGGGCGCCTTCGAGATAACCACGAAATTTATCTAGGGCCCATACTACAGCTAATGCTTCCCGCTCCGTCGTGGAGTAATTACGTTCGGCTGCCGTTAATAACCTACTGGCATACTCAATAGGTTTCTCAGACTTCGGATCCGGACCTTGCACGAGCACTGCACCTAGGGCATAACCACTGGCGTCTGTGCGAAGAATGTAAGGTTGCTCGAAGTCTGGCTGGCGCAAAATTGGACTCGTTGTGAGTCTCCGCTTGAGCTCGTTAAAGGCGGTGGCCTCCTTCTCACCCCATTTCCAGGCTTTACTCTTTCTGGTAAGGTCGGTCAACGGCTGGGCTACTTCTGAGAACTGTGGAATAAATTTTCTAAACCAGGAACAGGTTTGTAAAAAACTTTTTAGTTCCTTTACATTGTTAGGAGGTATCATTTCCACGACTGCTTTGACCTTTGTCGGATCAGGTTCGATACCTTGGACCGTAATAATGTGCCCTAAATAAGCAACTCTTTCCCTGGCAAATAGACACTTTTCACGATTTGCTTTGAGGTTGAATTGACGAAGGCGATCGAACACCTGTTGCAGATCCTGTAGGTGCGCATCCAGGTTATTAGAAATGACGAGTATGTCATCTAAATATGCCACAACAGTTACGTCTTTTAGTCCAGACCGAAAGCGATCCATCAATCGTTGGAACGTCGACGGCGAATTCTTTAAGCCAAATGGCATGCGTCTGAATTGAAACGTTCCGAACGGTGAGACGAATGCAGTTTTGTGTCTGTCTTCTGGAGCTACTTCTACTTGCCAGTACCCAGATTTTAGATCGATGGTGGACATTACACAATTACTCTTTGCCGAAGATAGGATCTCGTCGATTAATGGCAGCGGATATTTGTCCGTACGGGTTACAGCGTTTAATTTTCTATAATCGACACAAAATCGTGTCTCACCATTCTTTTTCGGCACTAATACCACTGGGGAAGCCCATTCTGACTCAGCTTCTTCTATTACCTCCAGTTCCAACATTTTATCAATTTCAGCTCTTATCTTCTCCTTCTTAGCAGGAGCCAGTCGATAAGGGGGCGTTGCGACAGGCGCGGCGTTACCTGTGTCTATCCTATGTAAGGCGAAGGGCGTAGGCCCTCCCCCTGCACTGAAGATATTAGCATTAACTTCCAATAGTGCAGCCAACTTGTCCCTATCAGATGGTGACAGGAGAGTGCCCTCGCACTCGTGGAGACCAATCGACGAAGTGACCGCAACTCGGTCCTCGTGTTCATACTGTAGCTCATGAAAGCCTGTAGCACGTAAAGAGAAACGATTTCTCTCGAAATCGAGTATCATGCCAGCGTCCTTTATAAAGTTCATACCTAGTAAGGAATCGATTGCGCCGGGCAAGACCATAAAGAGAGTGCTTATTTCAACTCCCTGCACTTTTACATTTACCACAGCTGTTTCTACAGTTTGAAGACGTTGGGTTCCATCCGCAAATCTTAACTCTGTTTCGCAACTATTAAATATTTGTCCATTAGCCCGCAAATGTCTTGTTAGACTATCGCTAGCAACGCACTGCTTCGCGCCCGTGTCTAGTAAGGCGGTACCTACTGCACCGAATACTTTTATATTAAAAATAGGACGCACACGCGGGTTTAACACTTTTGCATCTACGGACACTGATTGGAATGCGGTCGACGTGGTCGGCGATGCAGTGGATTTCTCTTTACACACCGTGCAGTTTGACCGTATCACACCGGGCGCACCACATCCGAAGCACGCTACGGACGGGCGCAGCTCCGATCGGGTCGCAACTGGTTCGCTCTTGACCGGTTCAACAGTCGCTTTATTCCGATTTTCTAGTTTTCGACAGTCATCTTTGACATGTCCAAACATCTTGCAGAATGTGCACTTAGGTCTAGCCTTGTTTGGCGGTGCTTTTTCTTGTTTATTGGCCTCAGCACCAGCTGGTGAAGACTTCGCAGCATGTCCAGTGACATGCGGTGGCGACAGCGCGAGCGGCGGGGCGGTAGATGTAGGGGAGTGCCTTTTAGTCGACGCAGCGGTGGAAACTTCTTCGAGCACATCCTCCACTACTCGAGCCTGCTGTAGCAGTTCGGCGAACGAAGCGAAGGCGCTCCTTGTTATCCTCTCCCGGATTCTCCTATGGAGTAGGCCGTACACCATATCCAGCTGCACTGGATTTTCAGGTAGCGTGTGCAGCGGCAGTTGGGCAATTTGGGCTCTTACCCTACACACGAAGATATCGGTCCGTTCATCACCTTGCTCTCGACTAAACATCTCTCTATATAATCTATGAGGTGGGAGGCGCGGCCCGAATGTTTGGCGAAATAAATGGGTGGCCTCTTGCCAACTTGTGACGGAATGCTTAACACCTTGCCACCAGGTAGCCGCAAAGTCAGTGAGCAGCATTGGCAGGCCTCTTAAAGCCATATCGTCGTGAACACCAACACAGTCTTTATAAATCTGCACAGCATCCACGAATGCCATAACGTCGCCAGAACCATTAAATCTCGCCGTACAATTAGTCAGGTTTGTACTCACAGTCGTCGTCGTCGGCGGAGGCTGCGCGCCCTGCGTAGGCGGCTGCGACCGTAAAGCTTGCAAGAGGAATACCAGTTGTTGGTCCGTCATAACAATAGGTGCAGGCATCGGTGGCTGCGGTGTGGCGACGGGCGGAGCATGCCCGTAATGTGGCATCTGCGAGCCAGGCAGCTCACGCCCGTACAGCGGCGGTGGTGATGGAGCCGAGGCGCCGGCGGACGAAGGTCCAGCCAGCGGCGGCGTTGACGATCGTACGTCAACGAACAATGCGTGTCCATCTGCAGTAGACGGCATCGTACCGTCTGACTGCTCACCCGCCGTAGCATGCGTATCTACAGGCTGCTGCGTAGCGCGTGAAGCACTATTATTACGCGACCGTGTTAGCACCATGTCTTTTAATGCACTATTATCAACGTTCCGGCACCACAAATAGGTAACAGTGTACCTAGGCAACCTAGTTCGTCACTCAAGTTCGACAACTCTTCGTACACGACGCTTAGGTACTTACGAAATGTTCATACACTTACGCGATTGTTCTAACCCTCATGTACCTACAATCAACTAGGTCTCTAACACAAAAGACTCTATTTAAACATCAAAGTTCTTATTTACATTAATGTTCGACGCGAGTCGGTGTTCTAGGAATCCTAACAAAGGTACCCACAGTTTCAAATCAACTCGCACGAAGCATTACTATGAACAATGGTTATTGTATGTACACGGATGTTTACAGGATTACGATTTATAGCAATCGTCACACTGAATCCACTGTATAGTCACTATATTACACCAAAATATGCTAAAAGTTCTTTAAAAATGTTGATATGTGCACAAAACGTAACGAATCTGCGGGCGGCGTGGGCGAAGTATATAACGAATATGTAACGTCGCACGAAGAAAACCCGAGAAAGTCACTGTTTTCGACACTCAAACACTGTTTTTTTTTTTTTAAGTCTTTATACAAACGTTGTTATACACCATAACAGTTTTACACGAAATAATCTTTGCTTAACCGTTTTTCACAAAAACACGGCCGCACGTTGGGACGCCAGTTATAGTCGGGGTACTTTTGGTAAAAGAAACTCCAACTATTTGTGCATGTAAACTGTATTTGTATAAAACGTATGTATAGTAACTGTGACATTTAACTTATAAATAACATAATTATCGGTAATGGACGGCTCGCGAGGCGCACGAGTCTGTTAGCGACGAGCGCGTGCGCAGTTACCGGGCGCTTGTGACTTACTGTTGGTGACATGGGGCGACATTTCTAGGATTGTACCGAACCGTAACTAGTCACGTAACCTGGCCGGTACACTACGAACTCTAGAAGTGCGGGGAGTTGATAGGGGTCGCGCTATAATGCATATTATCTTGAAACTGAAAGAAGTTTTGGGAATCATGTAACCTAAGCTTTATTCAGGGATGGCAAAATACATACTCAAGATAGATTACAGATATTTGATTGAGTATTCTATTCTATTCTATTCTATTCTACAATCCACTAATAATATAAATTAGAATCTAACAATTATGTAAGTAGGTAATAAGGGCCAGTATCTCGAACGAAAATTATCACAAAATGAATCTGACAAATTGTCAAGCACGCGTAAATTGCTGTGATTGGCTTTTGATAACTCATTCAACCAATCGCAGCACTTTACGCGCGTTTGACAATTTGTCATGTACATTCTGCGATAATTTTCGTTCTACAAACTGCGGGGTAATTGCGTATATACTATCAGTAGCAATGATTTTCATTTTAACAGTTCAGCAACATTCGTTGTGTTATTCAGTTTGTTGAACAGACTCAGTTTTCAAATATATGAAGTACTATAGTGTATTGGATTAGAAATATCCTTCAAACTGATTCAGATTGTGATTATAAGTGTGTTACGCAATTAAGTTGCTGGTCCTAAACTACTTACTTTCTTACCTAATTATGTTAAAGTATACTTCCTTGTGTAAGTAAAATGCAGACTTATTTGGTACCCTGGATGAAGTAGGTACCTATTAAGAATCATACCTAATGAAAACGCACAGAAAAATGCTTTCGTAGTACGTGTGCAATCTAACTTATTCTTAAGTAAGGTATGTCAACTACCTGGAGGTCTATTCTGTAAAAATTTCACTGTGATAACTTAGGTGAAGTGAAACTCTTAATTTTTTGAACAGTGAGGTTTTTACTGAATAGATCTGCTGATAATAGTACATTACTGTACTATTTTATAGCCCGTGTGACCTAAACCCGCTCTTAAGTCACGCTTTTCTATGATAAAAGGACTACTTAAGCGCGGGATTAGGTCATACAGTGCAAAAAATGAATAAAACAAATGACAATAACAGGTTTATTGTCATTTGTTTTAATTTTTTATATCGAATTTTCTTATAGCGTGTTCAATGCTGTTTATCCTGTATTCTTGTTTGATTCACGTGTAAAAGCGTAATTATGATACCTATGTACGAATAACCGCTAACCGCCATCGTGCTGTGTTAGTATGCATACACACGAGCGACACGCATCGGCGGCCGTCGCCGACACGCGTCCGTCGTGTATTTATGTCTGTTGCTCAAATACACACGCGGCATGTTGCCGGCGGCAGCCGCCGTTACGTCGTCGGCTGTCACGCGTCGCGGCCTGTCGCCGACACGCGTCGACGCTTACAGTTGCCTTTGTCATCGAAGCATGTCGGTCGTGTGTATGCACACTTACGTTGTGTGCGGTCACGCGAAGGGTAAGGATTCACAGACTATGACTTTACTTTGTTAAGTACCTAAGCGTCGCATTCAAATATGAACATTATCAGTATAATTTTAATGTTCATATTCGTATAAAACGCTTACCCACTTAGCAAGTTCTTAAGACAAAGTGCGTCTGTGAATTTAACCCTAAGAGCCAGTTTCTTAGACGGAAATTAACGCAAAATTTACAAATTGTATAGCGCGCGTAAGTTGTTGCGATTGGTTGAATGATTATGTCAAGCGCGCGTAAACTGCTGCGATTGGCTGTTAGTAAACCATTCAACCAATCGCAACAGTTTACGCGCGCTTGACAACTTGTCACATTAATTTTGCGATAATTTTCGTTCGCGAAACTGGCCCTACCTAATTGTTTTGAATTTGGTGTTGATGTTTTAATGTTACACTTATGAAATCGATTAAAAAGAAGGCAGCTATTTAATTGAAGTCAATTACCTAATCAATGTAAACTCTATCGTGTCATTATAATACATAATCCATTTTGGAACAAAAAAAAATATTAAGTAGATTGTTTGTATTTCAGTAGGTACCTTCTGATGTAGCTATTTCTAAGTTTCTTTTGTTTTTACTAGTGTTTGAATACGAAATCACAAGATTACATAGCTGTATGAATTATGTTAATGTAATGATGATTGTTTCCTAATTTAGATTGGATAGACTTGATAACGCAGTGTATTTATGTAGGTATCTAGTTATCTACACACAAAACACTTAATAGGGAAAAAAAAAATGCCTAGTTTTTTAAATTGACAAATCATAAATACAAGCTAACAATAAAATTATAGGTACACAGTGGCTTCCGATAGTTAGTGACCTTTTTTTACTTCATCAGCTGTGATGCCACACTATGATTTAAAATAATAAGGTATTCTTTTAGTGATTGTTTTTATGATAAGTCAAAGGAATTGTTGAATTAAAATTAGTCAATAAAAACGTTCTATACGTTACGCACAAACGTGTAATTTGCTTGGAATGCACAACGAAATAAAAAATGCCAATAAGTTTACTTTCATTTTGGGGGATATTTAATACTTAAAAAAAAAGATCTCGGGATTATAACTTCTTATGAAACGAGGAATTGAATTTAAGGCGAAAGCGCCAGGGTAGCCCGCGAAATTCAATTTTTTTTAGGTTTTTTGGAATTTGCTGGTCAGTATGAAGTTGTACGTTGATTAATATATGAATCGCGGCCGTAAGAAATATGTGTTTACAGAATTATAATCATTAAAGCCATCAACACAACTCTCTAAGACCACGTAAGTCCCAAGAATAACTGTTTCATGAAATCATCATTCTTTGGACTTACGTGGTCTTAGAGAGTTGTGTTGATGACTTTAATGATTATAATTCTGTAAACACATATTTCTTACGGCCGCGATTCATATATTAATCAACGTACAACTTAATACTGACCAGCAAATTGCAAAAAACATAAGAAAATTTGAATTTCGCGGGCTACCTTAGCGCTTCCACCTTAAGTCCTACGCTTGTTTTTTCTCTATGGATACCTACCTACATTTCTTATCTGTATACGTAAATGTTTTGTGAAATATAAAACCGTATAAAACATATCTAAACTCTGATTTTTAATTTGCTAGACAAAAAGTTCGATCGTAGCTGTCATTTTGACAGCTTCGATCGAACTTTTTGTGACAACAAGGCATTGTTTAGTATTTATAACTGGGCATACACACGAGCAACACGCGTCGACGGAGGAACTGCAATCATCGACGCGTGTAGGCGTGTCAACACCGCGTCCCTCGTGTATTTGAGTAGGTACGGTGCTCAAATACACGAGCGGCATGTAGTCGACGGCAGCCGCCGACGCGACGGTTGCAATTGCCTCTGCCGTCGACGCGTGTCGCTCGTGTGTATTCACACTTTAAGTGTCATTTTGGTCTGACAAATAAAAAATCGGGGTTTGCACAATTTGCATTTATATACTACTTATCCCTAGTACCGGTGTTTAGCTTCACAGTGACTTTAGTAAAGTATCTACCTAAATTATAAACATAAATTGACTTGCAAGAAATGTGAAAACAACTAAAAAGATAGAAATTAATCGCACTGACCTCATGTAAGCAAAGATAAAGTAAATTTTATATGTTTTTCCAAAATCACTAATAGATACTTCATAAAAATTATTGTAAGTAGGGGAACCTGTTGTACCTTGGTCACTTTTTCATTCAACGATTTTTTGAAAAAAAGCGGTTATGACTATTGCGATTAATCAAATGTAAGCTGTTAGACAAACTAATGTGGGTTATAATATAAATTATACAAAAGCATAGATCATCCTTTTTACAGGTTTTACATAAACTAAAAAAAGTTTGGAATTTTGATCAAGGTACAACAGTGGTGATGTACCTAGATCCGCCCATGTTGTACCTTGGTCATAGTTAGAACTCATCAAATAAAATACATATTTCTCGACAAATAGCAAATATTTTTATTATTTCCAGCTTCAACACGTCTATAAATATCTTTATAAGCTTATCTATTACAACAAACATAATTTATATGAATAAAATCAGTATTTTTCGTAACACCTAACTTAAACATTTTAATCACATAGCAACAAGTCTTTATTCTCTTCGTACTGACTAATATTTGGACTAAGCGTTTCTTAATTAATCAATAAACTCCGAGTATTTATTCATTTCAGGAACTGAGTAATATTCCCTCTTGGAATTAATTTTTTTTGGACTTTTTATTTTTTCCTTAATATCTAACCATTGGTATAAGTTGAGATCTTCTTTTTCTGGCCATTTCCAGTTTTTTTGCGACTTCTTCATGGATTTTATAAGAGCACCCTCTTCACTGACAGACACTATTTGGCCAACAAAGTCTTCACCTTCGTATAGGTATAAAGATAACGTAATCACCATCTTCAAAATTGTTTGCGTGTCTATTCTCTTTATTTCCTTCAGAAAAATTGCTTAATGGTTCTTCCTCAGAAGATAAAAACCCTTCGTTTTTGCTACGAGGCATTTTACCTGTATAAAAAACAACAAAATAATAACTTAGTAGCTATGTGAGTTCCTAAACAGAATTAACAAGAATACATTTGAATGTAGGTATGTACCTTGACCATATGACCAAGGTACAACTGTTTTACTATGGTCAAGGTACAACACCCCTACCCTTTTATGTTTATTCGCACATGTAAATATGGAGGTCATGATTAACTCAAATAAGCATACTACATTCTAAACTTGGCTAAAGTATTTGTTTAAATCAAATGGTTTTAAAAATGTATGTAGTAAATCACAGAAGTAATGAAAGAAACAAAAAATATTAAATATCTTACTTTTTTGCAGCGAAAACGTTAGAGTGATCTCCCATGCAAACTCGATGCAATGGCCGCTTGGAACTAGCTTCCTGTTGATTAGCCTTGTCAAAGTTCACTATACCATAGACAAAGAGACGGAATAAAGGCGCGAACATTTCAAAAAATTAAGTGGCTCTAGGTACAAAGGGTGTCAAGGTACAATTACAGGTTCCCCTACTATCACTACCAAAAGTAGGTAAGTAACAATTTTTTAAATTAACTAATTATAAGTAAATAATCGATGTTCACAAAGCAAGCTTCCCATGACTAAAATCACTCTGAATCATCAGTAATGGGTCATGTATGAAAATATTAAATTGTCTCGATTTTTTTTCTGCGCTTATGAATAAGCTAATACTATCTACAAAAAAAGTATCAGATTTATCTGATTAGTATTTCCAGAGAAATAAATTAAATTCTGTTAGAGGCGGCCATCGACAGTAACCCACGGATTTTTATTCAATTTCCTTAGCGTACTCAATTAAAAAGTAAAAACTTGTCAATTTGTCATAACATAACCTCACTTTTCACCTCTTGCTTTGTGTTTGTTTGCGATTTTATGGATATATCTTTACGATTACGATACGATTTATCTTTATTTTATTCAAAGCGTGAGGGTCGTCGTAAAGATATATCCATAAAATCGCAAACAAACACAAAGCAAGAGGTGAAAAGTGAGGTTATGTTATGACAAATTGACAAGTTTTTACTTTTTAATTGAGTAGGCTAAGGAAATTGAATAAAAATCCGTGGGTTACTGTCGATGGCCGCCTCTAACAGAATTTAATTTATTTCTCTGGAAATACTAATCAGATAAATCTGATACTTTTTTTGTAGATAGTATTAGCTTATTCATAAGCGCAGAAAAAAAATCGAGACAATTTAATATTTTCATACATGACCCATTACGCAATGCAGACAGTACCTATATAAAAAAAAAAAACAAATGAAACCACTTATTTTACCGGTTAACGAATACTGGGCACACTGTAAATTAACGTTTCGTGCGATATAGGTAAACAAGAGTAGGTAAAGTCAGAGAAATGAATGCAGTTTGTTTATTATTATTTGTTTTTTTTTAATTAACTATGAACTTAATAAATGTTGTCCGTATATATTCAAATCATGACTGTCATTTTTTGACAGCCGTAAGAAATGGCTAGTATAAAATCTGCACTACACTACTCGCAACGTTCCTTTGACGAAGTACTAGTCGAAGTTGACCGAAGTCCGAACTACGTGACTATACACTCATGCTAAGAACTACGGGACGCCTCGAGTCCTTTGACTCGGGCGTAGTGCATGTATGAAAATATTAAATTGTCTCGATTTTTTTTCTGCACTTATGAATAAGCTAATACTATCTACAAAAAAAGTATCAGATTTATCTGATTAGTATTTCCAGAGAAATAAATTAAATTCTGTTAGAGGCGGCCATCGACAGTAACCCACGGATTTTTATTCAATTTCCTTAGCCTACTCAATTAAAAAGTAAAAACTGTAGATAATCTGTACCGTCTGACATCCATCCATCATAACTTGTCAATTTGTCATAACATAACCTCACTTTTCACCTCTTGCTTTGTGTTTGTTTGCGATTTTATGGATATATCTTTACGACGACCCTCACGCTTTGAATACTGGATTAGATTTCGACTGCCTTCGCGACGACCCCCACGCTTTGGACACTGGATTAGATTTTGAGAGACCTTTGTTATGATGGATGGATGTCAGACGGTACAGATTATCTACAGTTTTTACTTTTTAATTGAGTAGGCTAAGGAAATTGAATAAAAATCCGTGGGTTACTGTCGATGGCCGCCTCTAACAGAATTTAATTTATTTCTCTGGAAATACTAATCAGATAAATCTGATACTTTTTTTGTAGATAGTATTAGCTTATTCATAAGTGCAGAAAAAAAATCGAGATAATTTAATATTTTCATACATGACCCATTGACGTAGTGTGGATTAATTTCTCAGATAGGTACCTACACGCAAAACATTAATTTACCTTCATATTCATTAATTTTGGATTTATATGACCCTAGGTAAAATGTACGATCGATCGGTGCGAAGTTTGTTAGCAAAAGTCGGTTAGTCATAGCTTTGCGATGAGAATATAAATTCCTATCGCAAATATTGTTGTTTCTGTGTAAGTAAATATGCCTAATAAATAAAGTGTTGATGGTAAATAAACGTTCTAAAAAATAAATTTTGTTTCATTTAAACACTGGTCACACAACTTGGTCACTGGTACTGGTATTTACAAGGTGGTCTGACGACCTTGTGAAGGCCGCAGGAACCCGTTGGATGCGAGAAGCACATAACCGGTAGAAGTGGAGGTGCTTGGGGGAGGCCTATGTCCAGCAGTGGACGTCTTTCGGCTGAAATGATGAAACACTGGTTTGGGTAGCGGCCGCGACTTACCTACGAGTTGTAGATTGCGGTGGTGGGGTTGTAGGTTCTAGGTAACATCATGAGGAAACCGGCAATAGTCTTAGAACCAAAAATTTGAAGACATGTGACAATACCAACCCGCACTAGGCCCGCGTGGTGGATTACGGCCCACTCCCTCTCACCGAGAGGAGGTCTGTGTCCCAGTAGTGGGAAAATTATAGGCTGATAATGCAAACAATGGTAAGAATACTTAAAACCGTAGGTATAATGCTACAAGGTTATTGTGGCGCGTGGCCAAAATCGGAACTATCACCGCCATCTTGTTTTTATAAGTATCCTGTCGGGTCTTGACCCGATAGCAAACAGCTGTAAATTTGCTGCAATTGTGTTGAACATTTTCAATACAATTGCTTGTCGGATGGTTGTGAATAGCTATGCTGATCTTGATCCTGCTTACTTCTTTTAACTTTGGCCAATTCCACATCAAGTGGAAGAGTTTGGTTTTGATACCTGCTTGCTTGCAAGGCACTAGAGGGGCAATTCTACTAATTTTAACAACGTTCACAGTCTGATCTCAGTCTCAATCTGTCAAAAAATACGTCTAATTTCCCTACATTTTGACAAGTTTTTGACATTTGCTTGTCGCCGAGATGAGACTGCGACTAGATTTTGAACGTTTTAAATTACGAGAATTGGCCTTCTGAAATTGCTGGAATAACATCCGTGTTATCCGGCTCGAAGGACCATGCCCCAAAGTCCCCCATGGACACCAGAACTTCGTAAGGGTTAACGCTTAATTAAAGATACACAAATATACACTGAATAAATTTTATTTCAACTTCAAAAGATACAATTTAATTATATTCAGTAACATTATCAACTAGGTATTTATTGCTATCTAATCGAAATCAAACCAGTCTTTATTATTCATTCATACTGTGGGTAAAAAAATAGTTTTTTTTCCTTGTATCTATTTTGGATAATTAAGGTAGGTACATTATACTTGAGGTAATATTATTTGGATACATTTTTAGCTATACATATAAAGAGCATTTCGATGAGTAGAACCGCCTCTTTTTTTGTAGTCGGTTAAAAGATATGGCTAATATTGGCGGGTCATATAAATTGCGATAGAAGTTAAAGTTGGTAGGTAGCCTACTTTAATATAAACCAACAACTACCCTCTTGTTATAACTGTAAACACAACGGTCGCACTTCCATTTAAAGGGAAGCCCCAGGGTAGACCGCGAATTTAAAATTTTCTTACGTTTTTTGCAATCTGCAGGTCAGTGCCGGGTTGTATGTTGATTAAAATATGATTCGCAGGCGTAACGAATATGACTTTACAGAATTATAATCATTAAACTCATCGATACAACTGTCTAAGTTCATATTATCCCATTGAGTGACTATTTCATGAAACACTCATTAAGTTTATATGAATTTAGAATCATATTCTGTTCAATATAAAACCAGACAATGACCTGCAAATTGAAAAAACGTAAGACAATTTGAAATTCGTGGGCTAGATAGCATATCCCCCTTAACCTCCACCTTTTGTAGAAGTCTGTTAAAAAGATAACGAAATGACAATGTAGAATCACGGATTATTCGAAGTATATTTCACTGATATAGTATTTCTGTTACATATCACACCAACTGAAGTGTTTTAAAATAATCTCCGTTTCTCCATTTTTTTATTTTTTTCTTTGGTTTTTTTTCTTTAAAAGAACCTGTTTAATTTACAATCATTCATTCGTAATCAATATCTCTACATATAGCCAAATATAATTAAACCATTTGATCAAAAATAGAACAAATAGCTACAAAAGTAATGGCATGTCTCAACAGTACCGTAATAGTCTCGTGTACTATTTTATGGCACGTGTGACCTAAATTTTTACACAGAAAAGCGCACTTAAGTCGCGCTTTTCTGTGTAAAAATTGATTACTTAAGGCACATAAAAGCGTGGATTAAGTGCGGGTTTAAGTCACACAGTGCTATAAAATACATAAGGGCAGGATTAAAATACAGGCAAGTATGTCCGAATTAACACGTTGCGGGACACTAATCTTTCTTTCAAGTGGTCACCGGTGGTACACCCGCCATGTCAGCAATTACTACGTGCTCTACCCTTCTGGCCGGCGTGTACCACCGTACACGCCGGCCAGAATGTGTAGCTCATTGGAAAACGGTGAAAATCACCAAATGTATGAAACTCAGCGGTATAGTATAATAAGATAACATCATGCATGTAGTACTCGGTACTAATACATATTACATTCCCATTTCGCCAGTTATGTATAAGTCCATTGTAATAGGTAGGTATACCGGGCACAAAATATAGTATAATAATATGAGAAAATACGTAGGTATTTTTAAATTACAAGTATCTGCAGTGAGATAGTTGAGTTATTTCACATCTGACAGCAACCTTAAGCCCGAAATACAGAGGCCTGTAACTTGCACAAAGTATGCAAGTCGTTTGCATGCCGTGTGCCATAACAACTTCTAATTGATGAATACCCTAATGGCATGGCACTTTTGTGCAAGTTACAGGCATGTCTATTCCGGGCTTTATATATTCGTAGGTACAAGAACAAAAATCATTCTGAATTTCTGATGCAAAATCAGAAGTAAAATAATTGTGACCGAACTGTAAGGCTGAGATCTAAAGAGCAAACTTTAACTTGACTCAAGTACGGTAGCGTTCCATACGAAAATGGACCTTATTCCTATAGCGTTTATGTGCATATTCCTTTATGCGACTGTGATCAAGCGTTTTATACGAGTATGAACATTAACTTTATACCAATAAGGTTCATTTTGGTATGAATGCGCTACTGTACTTAGCTTGAATAAAGTCAAATTTCGCAGTATGGAACTCGGCCTGACTGTCGTTTGAGTATTCAAGTGTTAGTAGTTCAAAGTACTTTATCATATCTATATCTAACTAAGCAGAGTAAGCTTCATTGTACTAAAAACCTGTCGCTATACCAGTGAAGGTATTTGGGATTACCATATAGGCCACAAATTTTAGAACAGGAAAATCTGCCTTATAGCGGCCATTATTGCTACCAAAATAACCCTTCCTTGGTTACTTCTTTTTAGCAGTTGACAGACCAACTTGCTGAATACAAACCTACAAACCATAATAACCCTTAATCTTGAAGAAACTTCCTATAATTTAAGGTGGGATTGGTTTCTTGTATCTTCTATCATTCTTGCACTAAAAAACTCCAATTTCAGATTTGGTTCATGAACCATTCCGTTTACAAGCTTCATTTCACTCGGCACTTTTGTTTTCTCTATAGGAGATCCGTCAAATATAGCCCGCGAAGGTTTAAAACCACACACACTGATATTATAAAGGTTTGCAACCTAAAACAGCGTAATTTGCAAAATACGTAAGAAATTTTTATTTCGCGGGCTACATTGAAGGACTCACCATAAATAGAAAAAAACCTCAACGAGAAAACAAGAATCATTTGAGTATTCTCTATGGCCATTAATCTGATACCAATCTAATGTCGTATTCCGTTACAATACTTTTAATTCAAGAATACAAGGTTTAACAAATATTGAGTTATGCTTTAGAGTAGGAAGGCATCCCTAATCATGTTACACTATGCTGTTAACTGAAATCGGTCCAGCTAATTGGCTGCAGCATAGATAAAATAGCTTTGTTTTTCACAACCTCACAGGAAAATGGCTAACTACAAAGTGTCCACGCAGGCAGAGTTCTGTAGGCAGCCTCTACTTGCATAAAAAACTACATCTGTATAGTCGTACTCGTATTTGCTTTATCATTTTTGACAACAATTCCCAAGCACCAGAGTAGCCCAGGAAATTAAAATATTCAGACGCTTTTTTGGTATTTGCAGGTCAATGTCAGGATAAATGTTGCTCAAAATATGATGCGCGACTGTAACAAATACATATTCACAGAATTATAATCATTAATGCTCTCTGCCTAACTCTTTGGGATTTACAGGCATGATTTTCTGTGTTACTATCATTAAAATCATCAATACACCTCTTTGATTTCGATATTTTTTTTTCAATATGTTATTGAAATGTATACTGTCACAGTCACGAATCATTTTTGGATCAAAATAAACCTGCAAATAAGAAAATTTCGATTTCACGGCCTACCTTGGCGCATCCTACTTAACTTTAAATTTCACTAAAGTTAAACTTACCTTAAAGGCTTAAACCTTACAGGTGAGTATGGACTAGAGCATTTCCTTCTAACAAAACATCGAGCATTCGCCGTTTTAAAATTTTATCGAACCACAATTTGAACACAACGCTCGATGTTTTGTTAAAACCTGATTTTAAATACCAACTAGCGTATTGGTGTAACACGTTATCGAGCAAAGGCACGAGCGGTAGCTGTAGGTCCCACATTTCAACAATGAACGCAAGGTAGCAGTGGCTTCCCTCTGAAAAATGGCACAGTTGGTATTCTGTAGACAAATAATATAATCATATTAAAGATATCTACTCCGGCTTACCTCTTACAAAATTGACCCTTCCTTACTGCAAGGTAGAAAGAAATGTTACAGGTATTCACTCACTCCGAGTGAGCATTACGTCGAATGCAGTGTCGAGCATTCGCAGAAACTTTACATTACATGGAAATGCTCGAGAAAATGCTCTAGTGTATACTCATCTTTTCATGTTAAAGGAATTATGAGTTTGCCTATACACAAAAGTATTGCTTCATCTTTCTGTTACACATTGTACACTCAAAATTATTAATTATTTGCACTATAATGTGAATAATCATAGTCTTAACATAAGTAGTAAATAACAAATATTAAGAATCAGACTAAAACAGACTAACTACATATTTTAATTTAAACAAATACTAAATTTGTTCACTATTACCTGCGTCACGTTTTTCAGTCTCCGCTTTCTTCATCTTTTTCGCTTTTATGTCAGCCATGGTCTGTTCAATTGACCGCTGATCCTTTTTATTCTCACTAGGAACCTCTCCATAATTCTTGTTGACATTTGTTTTCTTAGCTGCATCTCCACCGGCTTCCTCACCAATCAGATGAGCATACTTTTGCTTATAGAAAGTACCACTTAATTCCTCTTTACCACGCCTACGTTTTCTATTCTTTTCTTCTTCTATATCTAAAACTGCTTGTTTTCGCTTTTCGAAATGCGCCAGGGCCATCTCAGCAGCTTTATCTTCATTCCATACTCCGCCTGCCCTGCGTACTGTCAGTTCGTCTTCCGAAGGGCCGTTATCTTTGAGGTATACAACTGAGTACCGATCTACACCTTCTTGTCCGAATGAGAATACTTGTAAACCAGCGATCTCAGAGACATCCCGGATGATAGATCTGTACATTTGTTCCATAGGTTCAAACTGAATGTGTGGTTTTGTGCCGTCTTTGATAAAGTTGCTTATTTTTTCTTCAACTCGTTTTCGGAATCTGTTTATCATGTTTCGTTCCTCCTTCTGTCTGTTCTCCATAGCCTCTTTTTGTTTTCGCATGGCATTTTTCTGTGCTTCACTAGCTGTTGGTGGCGATTGCATGGAATTAAGGATAGAGTCTAGTAGATCCATGTTTAAATTTGGTTTTCAGACAAGAATGATGTGTATGAAATTATTTCAGGTATGCGCCTCTGCCAGTCTTTTGGGTACCGAAAATTGTCTCCTAAACGCTCTGTATTTAACTCTTTGAACGATAATATGTTTAATGCTGTATCTATTTGGGCGCACACTTGGCTTCCAAAAGTTATTGTATCGTCTGCAAAGTCCAGCAGCTGTTTTAGTGATGGCTGCAGTGGAGTGCCCTTTACAAGTGCAGAGTTCTCTTCAAAGTTAATTTCTCTGCAGCTGTCTCTGAGTGTATTGTTTTTGTTGCACAGTTTCTCAAATGATTCTTCTAAAGTGCACCTGGAATTGACAAATTAAACAATTATTATTTACTTCATTTTAAATGATTGAACCATGTTTGTTTTGAAAAAATTGGAACAAAACATAGAAATCTATATTTCTGATGACCACTATATTTGCTATTGATTTTACAATACTTACTTGGATATTAAAGTAGGTACATGCTCAAATGAGTATCTGAAAGAGCTACTTCAAAATATGACACCACAATTTTATTAATCGTTTAATAATAATCGTTTATTTCTTAATTCAAAATTACAATATGGAGGTATTGTTGGTCCCAAACTAGGCATGGCCTGTGTCTTGGGCACCATTACATAGTTATGAAACAAATAAAAATATCTAATGATGCAATTAAAAATATATCATTTAATTAGAGGTAAACAATAAGTAGCTACCTTTGCCAATGTCATGTCATGGCATGAGCAATGCTACAGTTCTCATACCTATAAAACAATCCTTCAAAAAAGACATAGAAGGCTTATCAAATAAATAAGACGCACATCAATGACAAGTACTTAGCACTTACAGTTTACTTCGTATTTCTTGTGCGTCCTCTGAAACTAGGTTATGTATGGAAGCACACAACTTGCTTTGTAATCCTTCGAATTGCTCTAACGGCGTCCCCGTCACCACAGCCCTACAATGACCAATATCATTACACAAAGTCGTAAAATACAAAAAATAAACATTTCTTTAATTTCCACTCACTCCTTTATGTTCTTACAACGCTTTATCAGTGTATTTATAGACGCAGCGCACTTTTGGCAATCATTCAAATTTGTTTTCGCTGTGGTGTGAAATTCGTCGAAATAAGAAAAGTAGTCAATCAATTGTTTTTGAATTTTCGCTTCCATTATTTGAAAGGAAATCCATATCAATATTTTATTTTCCACAATAATCACAAGATGTTTGCATTTGTAAAATATTTGTAAGGCAAAGGAAAATAAGACGTGAGAATGACAAGAATGACAAGTTGACAGTAAATATGTTCCTTGAGTTGACAACGAATGCGTTTACGCGGTAAGTTAGTAACAGAATGTAAATCAAAAGATTTGCGTTAACCTGTGACATTTGAAGGACGTATGTGTGTGAATGGAGAGTTTTAATAGGTAAATTTTGATGTTGATCAGTGAATGTTGTTAAACTTGTTCGAAATTGTAAGATGTCTGAAACAAAATATCTGTAGCTATCTTCATAAAAGTCTACAGCATCGTAACTAGATAACAAACCGTACATTTCGGAAAACCGGTATTGTACCGAAATTGTATTTCTTTTTTATTAATAATATTTAATAATATTATGTTCCATCTAGAACATTAATTTCTCAAACATTGTTTGTGTTCTCTCTAAAATCATGTTTTAATTCGGCCCTTTCGGTTTCACTCGACGAGTGGTCGATTGCACCTGTCAAAACCTAAACCAATAGCAGGCCTTCGTTTGTGACCTCGAAAAACAGCAGTCTTAATTTTGATGCGAGGAGGAATGCATGTCTATAGACGTCCCGTTTTATTAAATGAAAACACGTCGGATATCTTTTAAAATATAAAGTGCTTGCTTATTTTTCACTAATGAAGTGTGGTGCAAAATGAGTGTAAAATGTGTGATCTAATTTGAGCTTATCTCAAGAATATTGTGTTTTTGCTTTCGTGAAAATGAATGGCAAACTGCATAGTGAAACCGGCGCTTTCTCATCTGACGACATGCGCGCCGAAATATTGAACCCTTTCGTCCACAAATTGGAGCTAGATAACACATATGACAAAATAAAGGTACGGAGACGAAACAAGAATGTTTTAAATTGCATAACACAGCAAACTAAAGTGAAAGTGTTTTTTGAATAAGTTGTAAATGTTTAAAGATTGTAATAATGAAACATTCTGCGCATGTCTAAATCCAATACATACTGGCATAGGATTGTAAAGGTGTTTTGTTGTAAAATTATCCTAACAAAAACAACATCTAATGGCTGCAAAGAATATTATCGTCTTATTTCTCTATCTTATTAGAGACATTCATCAATGCATTGTGACTTTATTGTTTTTAATTTATTCAAAAATATTCTAACATTGAATGACGAACAATTAAATTATATGCGATTACCAAATATATAGGTACTCTGGAAAACATTTGTCTACAGAACATTGTGCCTTGTATATTGAAACTGAAATTAATATAAATAAATCAAGCCCTTCTTATTGTTGTGTTCTTTTATTTGTTAGTAATTGTAATACAATTAGAGTTTTTTGACGAACTTTGGCTAACTTGAAGGATTATATATACATTAAATAACAAGGTACTTTAATACTGTGACTGTACACGGAGTGAAGTGCGAGTCGGGCTACCTACTGGGAGTTCCGTAGCATTTGTACAGCAATTTATACAACATAAAACAGAAGCAAAAAGATGAAAATAACTTTCTTTTACAATGAATTGGCTCCGGTCTTGAGCTTGACTTCAATTTCGCAAAGTTTTTTCCGAGGTTACTTTTACAGTGTTGGTTATATTTTTTGGCAAGATAAAAGCCATGCAATACTTAAGTAAGTACCGGTCTACCTATTTCGTAAAAAAAAAATAAACTGACTAGGTACTTACCTGCCTTGGACAGTTAAAAATCTATCTATCCCTGTTACGGACAGAGAGAATACATTATATTCTGCGAATGATGAATATGTAATATTTAATCAAACACGACTAATTTAACTGACTGTGAGCTTGGCAAGGTTTGCAGACTTTGAGTCCAATTCAAAAATAAAACTTCATTTAATATTTATTATTGTATGATGCCACTATGTGGGTCCTGGTGACCTGTAATACAGGTTTTTTCTACAACCTACTTCAGGCACCAGCTCTCACAATGTGAATTTATATAGTTCAAAACTGTAAAGTGCTACAAAAACATTGTGAGAGAAATAAATAAACTTATTATTATTATTATCTTCTAATTTATGAATGCCTTAATAATAATAATAAAAAAAATATACACTGATATGTATTCGAAAACTGCTTTCTAACAAGACCCAGTTGCGGAATCAGAAAAACGCGTAACAAAGTGCAGCGTTTAGATTAAAACTTGATAAAATGTCGATTTCTTTGTGATTACGGGTCTACTCGGTATACCTAACACGAGATTTTAATCATGGGTTCTGTTGTAGTTAGCCGTTACTCATAAATACTTGTATGTGAGGGAAAGTCGGCATTTTACATGATTCGCCGCACTGTAGTGCCGTTTTGTGCAGATAGACAGTTAGACATCATACTATAAAGGCTTCGGCATACAGGCGCGACGCGACTTTTAATTAGCTGCAGTTAAATGACACTTCTTAATAACTCATTTCGGACTGAGTTTAGAGATATGCATGTCAAATAAGTTTCGTTTGTTACACTATTGTGTACTAGAAAAACAGCATTTGGTTGATGGTCGCGAAAAAACAAAAAGACGCCAATTTCAGTGATTTAAGTAACACAATCATAAGCTGACATTTTACTGCAGCTAATTAAAAGTCCGACTATAGTAAAATAATTTATATGAAAATTTTATAGAAATTGGCCTGTCTGCGGAGGCCTTAATACTGATCGATCACGCAATCGGCCAATGAAAGTGACACAAATTTTTTCCGATTTCCGTCGCTCATTGAACTTCTTTACGTAATACTAAACATAAACAAATGATTATGAAAATGAAAAAGTGCCAGCAATGAGTTGCAATTGCATATAAATAAAGAGGCAACGTAGAGAAAGTAGCTTTATGATATAATTATTTTTGTTGTGTAACTTAAGCTTGGTTTGGATGTATGTTTGTGTGTATGCTTCGTTATTTTTTTATTCATGTCGTTTATTATTAGCAAAAAATGTTTACTATCATAACAGTGAACGTAATATTTTTAAATGAAAGCACGTCGAAGTTTTGTAGTGTAATAAATTAAGTAGGTACCTACCCCGGTATAATTTTCTGCATCAGCAGTATAAAATAAGACAGCTCTGAGTCATTCGAGTGAGAGTGAATATTTATCAAACCCGTGTACCAGACTCATTTGGAATTGGCATGCAACGAAAATCAAACACGTGTGTACAATAATATTCATAGCACAAAGAGTTCATTGCCAGTTGACAAAATCTAACAACTCTAACATACCTACCTAGGTACCTACTTACCTATCTAGTTTATTTTAGAAAATAGCTAAATGAAATAAATCTATAATGTAGATAGGTATTGTATTGTTTGACGTATTGCTTGAACCAATGATGATTGGTTGGATATCAGGAAAAGTGGAAAATTAGACAGAACTGCATCCTAATTGCGCAACACGCTTTTAATCACAATCCTTACTAATATTATAAATTCGAATGTAACTCTGTCTGTCTATCTGTATGTTACCTTTTCACGCCTAAATCACTAAACGGATTTCGATACAATTTGGCAGAAAGATAGATTGCATCCCGGGGAAGGACATAGGATAGTTTTTATCTCGATATTCCCACGGGATCGCCACTTATGCGGTTGAAACCGCGGGGCGCTGCTAGTCAAAGATATTGAAGGAAATTGCTAATACATACACCCTGTCAGTTATGTAATAGGGGACGAGCCTATTGCCATCAAACGGGCACAAATCCAGACACCAGGCTGCTACTGAGAAATTCCAGATGGAAAAACCTAATAACTCTTTGCCCGACCTGTAAATCGAACCTTGGACCTCTTGCGCTTGCGACCACTAGACCAACGAAGCAGTCAGTAATGAATGTTATTAAAGTTTGTATGCTTGCTCTATTTATTATATAATAAGACTTAATGCCGAAAAAGTCAAGACAAAGAAAAAAATGTACGTAAGGAACGTAGAGTGCGGAAGACGGACTCGCACTTGGTCAGTTTGAACAAACAAATTGTAAACTCCACATATAAATAAAATTTAAACACTAAGTCAAAGTAATAAGTCGAACAGATGATAATCTTCTATTCCGACTATTATTTTCGCTTTAACCTCAATCGTCACGAAGTTAATATTTCATTTATTTCGAATTTACAAAATTTAAATTACAACGTTTTAAACATACTAGTAATCAAACAATTGTAATAACGGCACCGCAAGTCGCGCAACGAGCAGTGTCTTTGTGTCACGCGCGATTATATTGCGTGTCGCGCCTGTATGTAGGGGCCTTAAAAGTATTAAATTAATAATACATCAAACAATGCTATTTGTACATAAAGAAGAAGTTCTGACCTATTTTATTTCTACCTTTGTGTAATTCAACCACACACTCAATTTTATTATCTTTTGTTGCAGACGGCAATATTCACCGTAATATTACTGCCTTTCCGCGTCATCGTCATCTGTTACCTCATAGTGACCGCTTGGTTCCTCGCATGCATTGGCCTCTACGGCCTTAGCGAAGAAGACCTCAGGAGACAGCCTATGACAGGATGGAGAAGGTAATTTAATTTCTTATTTTCTGACGAAAATATACCAATTACAAAGTCTTGAAATGCCAATTATTCTAGTGGTTTAGCTTTATCTAGGTGAGAAATCGAAAACATATTCAGTCCGTTTTAGGTCCTAATATGACTTAGGAGTAAGTTATAAAAAAGTTTTTATGTTTAAGCTTGAGGTACCTATTTTAACTTAGAAAATCTGCTTGCTTCTTACTTGACATTAGGAGTTTACCACGCCTAAATACCTACTTATTTAAACTGAAATGCCTAAAATTATTTTGAGCCTTTTCCTTAGCTTATTCACCTAGTTAGTACAAGGTCAGTCTATTGATTGTGATAGGTACTGATAACTGATAAATTACTTTTATAAATATACCTAACTGTGCCTACAATCTATAGCTGTGGAAAGTATCAAATCGAAATATTATTTATAGTATGTCTTGTTCACCGTGTATTAATGTATAATTTAAAAGATTAATTTTTCCACGTTAAGTACTTGTCTGAAACTCAACAGAGCGTGCCTTATATAGGTCAGCTGCATAAGTGTTTGGGAATGGTAGAACACTCGGTCTCACAGATCGCGAAGCTAACTATGCAGAAACAAAATGGTACAAGGTTATTTTTTTTAAACAATAGTTTGCGACATGATAAAGGTTTCGTGTTTTTTGACTGTCTCGATTTTCACGGTTTCCATTTATTTGGCAATCGTCAATGTCAAACAGTTAAACCGATACTTCATCGTCAAAACGACGCTTTAATAGACATTAGTAAACACTGGATAAAATATGTACCTACGTATCTACGCAGTTTACTTTCTTTGGTATGCATGTACTTAAGTATGTCAGATACGGTGGTCGGTCTCAATGTGAAATGATAGCTTTACGATGTTTCTTGCTAGTCGTGACCTTGATGACGTTGTCCATTCTTCAACAGTCGCAGAGATAGTGCAGGTACACTGATTGGAAATATTGTTTGAAACAGATAATGAAATTGGCAGTATTGACACTAGAAAAGTTAAATTCAAAATAAATGAAAGACATAAAATAATAGCATCGCGTACGTTGCGGCCATGCATTTTTACGTGGAAAGTTATGTAAACCGGTAATTTCGGTAAAACCGGTTTTTGATAATCACTCAGTCTCTACTTTGTTATATAATTTTGAATTGAGAATGAGAACCCTTCCATTATTAATTTTTATGTGGATTTTTGACTTTTTGAGGCAGAGTTGGCAGAGTAGATCCACCCAAGTATGTTTATAGATACTTAATAATAATTAACATTTTTAATTTTATTAAAAATGCATAATATACATTTTAAAGTATGTCGTGGGAAATAATACGTTAAGTAAGTATAGGTATATCTAGGTCCTATCATTTTTGTTGGTTATGAATTGCTTAGGTACTTACCTAGATTATTAGTCAATCTTGTAGTTTCTATAAATTTTTGACAATTAATTACATAGATCATTAGCCTATTCATTTCGCTTTTGCCCCCAAAACCCCGATCGATGTTTCAGGTTCAAGGCTAAGGTAAATGGTAAATTACAAGCTTACTTTCATGCATATCAAAGTAGGATTTAGGGAAGTATGTAGGTACCTACGGTACAGTTAAAGCATGAATAAATAAATAAAAATTTATTTCAGACTAGGTCCATAATACTGAATACTTACCTACGTAAAATTGTTAAGCGTTTGTTTTTTCGTGAAATATCGATTTGCGTCATTGAAAAAAGAACTAAGTATTACTTAACAGGTTTATGGTTCTGAAAATAGGTAAGTACTATGTTCGTAACGCATCATAATTATCTATCAATAGCCTACCGAAACCTAGCCGATACCCTACCCCTAGCCTAGTCGATACCTAGCCTAGAGAAAATCTTTTTTTAATTTTACGTAAATGTCATGTGAGTTAAATTACATACCTTTTTAATGTTTTTTGGGGGTAAATACAGTTCGAACTATCCCTTCGTTGCTAACAGGGGGACAGATCAAACTTTATTTTCCGATCCCGCTTATGGGGACAAAGCAGGGTGTCAGATCGGAATAATTCGATAAAAATTAACGATTCATTACAATTAAAATCAAATCAGTCAAAATGAAATAAATACAATAGAGTCAAAATAAGATCAACATATTAAAATACAATTAAAATATCAAAATACAATTGAAATTTCAAACATTTTATACATCACACATCAGTATCGAATCATGGCCGCTCGCTAGAAAGCGCGGGAAAGTAGATAAAGTGGTTATAGGTTATTCTTGAGGCATCATCTTGATTCTTGACCTCCTTTGTAGACAGTTTAGGTTTTAATGGTTTGTATTGGGTAGGTACCTACCTATTGACAATACCCAATTAACGCGAAATGGTTTTTAACTGACTGATTGTAATAATAAGAAAGAACAAGTACCTTTTTAAGTTATTTTAATTTAATATTTCGTTTATTTCATTGTATACAATGTGGAGACGACAATATGACAATAAATGAAAAATGGCATTATTAAATAAAATAAATAAATCCTTACATTGAAATTAGTGTAAGTAATTAGTAAAAGTGTTTTTTTCAAAAAAACTAAATGTTAGTGATGGTCCGACTATGGCTGTTGCCAAATTTTGATTCAAAACCAAAAGTCATTATTTAAATTGGGCTGAGGATCAGCACTTTTCGAATGTCAAAATTACATAAGACAGTCCCTCAAAACGCCCCGCTCTTCAATTCCTAGTGCCTTCGCTGGGAAAAAGAAGTGGCGCAACGAACTCCCCAGGAGCACAGCTGTCTGTTCAGTATTAGTTATTTTGTGGTTCAGTTAAAAAAAAAAACTTGCTTCTTTATAATAGTAGGTAGGTATGCAAAGTAGACATAACATTAAATTAAACTATTTATTATGTCAGCTAGCCACGCCAATATACCAATAACTAGAATATAAACCATACTCAAACAAAAAAAAAAATGCTTTAATTACTAAATTACGGTAGTTATGTACATTTGGTTGAATTTTTGTTTGCAGGCTGGGAACGTCATTAGGTATACGAAGTTTATAGTCAGATTTTTAATTAGCTGCAGTAAAATGACAGCTTATGTGTTACTTAAATGACTGAAATTGGCGCTTTTTGTTTTTTCGCGGCCATCAACCAAATCTTGTTTTTCTAGTACCTACAGAATAGTGTAACAAACGAAACTTATTTGACATGCATATCTCTAAATTCAGTCCGAAATGAGTTTATAAGAAGTGTCATTTAACTGCACCTAATTAAAAGTCGGACTATAGTTTACTGTCGTAAAACATTGCGTAAAACCGTCTGCACCTTGTATAAAATATATAGCTATTTCATATCAATTACATAGGACCCCCTATACAAGACCTAAACGCAAAAAAACGCAAGTTTTAGAAACAATAAAAGTATATTATGATCGACTACAGTGAACAAAATCAGAAAAATGTACTTATGATTATTCTTCAGAATACATGCTAGGTAGATAGTGTGTTGAAAACATAATACATATTATAACTAATTTCATACGATAGAAAAAAATCATGAAGATACCTCTAAAAACTTTCTTTTTACAATAAAAACCATACTTACCTACTAATATACATACAATCATTATGATTTTTTGTCAGATTATTCTTCAAGCAACATACGAGTACCTACTAAAGCACTAGTGTTATAATTTTTTAGTCCAAACAATAGATTTTTTATAAATAGATAATTACTTCATATTTTGCAAAAAATTACCAGCGTTGTGTATTTGCGCTTCTCTTTCTTTTCTATGCAGTCCGACAAAGACCGCGCTTTAGGTCATGTAGTCGCCTTAAAAGTCGGTTCCCAACAAAATGGTGGAGCTGGGTGGTGCTGATCTACGCGTCATGTTCTTGAACGGGTGTAGTCGCGCGTCGGTTGAGACTGGTCATCTCTTAACTGCCAAGGAGGCTCCTACAAAAGGCGCGAAGCGCGATAGGATCGCGCGCGACACAAAGGCACCGCCCGTGCGCGCGATTTTATCGCGTGTCGTGCCTGTTTGAAGGAGCCTTATATGAATACTAGTTTCTTCATTAATTGTCTTTTTTTTTACATTGTTCTGACATATAGAAGCAACAAGAATAATGTACCCAGGATTTTGTAATATCTTGATTTAAAAAACTGTCCATGGGAGTTTCTGGCCCGTTCTTCTCCATAGAGATATTCTTTTTGGAATGGGCTTCAGCTTTCTGACCGACTATTTCATTTTGACAATTCAAAGTGCCTGTCATGTACATGGTTTAATTGAAATAATTGGTTTGAGTTTGAAAAAAAACAGCATCCTAATTGCTTAACACACTATCAGTCATAAGTGAATAATTTTAAAGGATATTGTTAATCAAGTGCTTCAATTATGTTCAAAAAATTCGTCTGCTCAACAACGTAAACGCAATCAACGTTGAACTGTCAAAATGAAAGCTATTCCTACTGTTAGTGTGTTAGGTACGCAATTACCCCGCAAGTTTTCAAATCTAATACATTCTAGATAGGTACCTATTATGTGTGTGTCAACGTACCAGATGTGTACTTATGTCTTAGAACAATACTTTATTCAATACATAACCTTATGTTAATTAAAACAATACAAACAATGTTAATTATTTGGTTCTCAAGGCCTTAAATAAGTGTTGAATAATAATTGACAATAGGATCAATGGGATGACGTCACAGGCAGATAGGTAGGTACAGTCAACACCAAAAGCACGTGAATGAGAATAATGATTAATTAATTTATTATTATTTATTAAAAGTTACAAATAAAGTTCCAATGTAGTTTCAAAATATTATTTTGTTTTTATTTTTTTGTTATTCTATTTTGGTTTCGTACTGGTGGGCAAAGGTTTCCCCTTTTTACTTTCAAACCGCCCTGTCTTGTGCAGCCTTTGTTGGCGTTACAAACGTTATTAGATCGTCACACCACCTTCGCCGTGGTCTTACTCGACGGCGATGTCCTCCCACAGGCGACCTGTGAGAGACGATTTTTTTATATTTTTATTAATGGTGTCTTGCAGGTCAATCTAGGAGGTTGTCAGCTGTTTAATCGGGCTTTTCTGGGGCCAGGGCTTAAAAAAACTAAAAGACTACACGCTAATGGCGCCCTCTGTGGGGTGCGAACCTCGGCTTAGGGCGTCGCGGGGTCTTTAATCCGATCCAGCCAGCTTGCTGCCCAGCAAGGGACAGGCTAGATCAGATTCAAGTGAGTGACGGTCTTTGACTAGCTAGCTAGGAGAGTTACAGCTGTTACTGTGTACAGCTGACCTTACTGCCCTATCACAAAAGTCCACTCCGAATAAATAGAGATGGTCAAAGATCGTCACTCACTTTAATCTGCTTTACTATCATCTTTTTTATTTTTATTTACTATCATCTCGATACAGTGAGCAAAAAGCGGTAGTAAAAGTTGTCATGGGAAATTTTGTCTAGTCATTGCTTGAACAGGTCAATGTCGCTTGGACCAGTCTTGCTATTCAGCGGGGTAATTGCGTAACACAATAGCTGTAGCAATGGCTTTCATTTTGACAGTTCAACAACATTCATTGCGTTATTTACGCAGTTGAGCAGACAAATTTTTCCAACATATGTAGCAATGGATTTGCAATATCTTTCAAAATGGTTCAGAGTGTGATTGTTATTGTGATATGGGTGCTGGTCAGTGTGTGTGTAACATATGATTCGTGACCGTAACAAAATATGACTTTACAGAATTATAATCATTAAAGTCATCATTAAAACCTTCTAAGTTCATATTATAATACTGTTGAATTACTATTAATTCATGTCATGATACATAATTGTTACGTTCGCGAGTCATATTTTGTTCAACATACAACCTGATTACCTGACACAATCTGAGAAAATTTTAATTTCGCGTGCTACCCCTTAATATATCTAAGTACCGAAGCAGACATCACAGATAACTATATACTAATCAGAGAGCAGACATCTTTCTATCTTTCATCATCTTTCACCTTGGTTCATGGCTGCCAACTGTCCGAAGTGAACGTCAGAAAAGGAGATGTCCGCTTTTTGTATGGACGTTGGTTTTTTATTCCAAGAAAAATCTAACCAGCATCAAACTCGGTTCAAATAAATACGACAAAAATATGGAACTCAGAACTACTGAAATAATATTTTTAAACCCCTCCATTTAAGCGAAAAATCATAAAATAATAATTGATGTTATTTGTAGTTGGCAACCCTAATAAATACTCCGTCACTCTGTGACAATGTCATATTTGACAGATGATTTTTCAGCTGTCACTGGCGTTAGAGATGTGCCAACTCAGGATAAGGTTACTCGGATTGAAATTCATGTGACTCGAGTCGAACTCGAGTTACGGAACTCTGGTAGATGAAATTGAACGAATTATTGTTTTTTCACCTCTGTTTCGCGACGATTTTTTTTTTATAGATTCGCAAGGAAACGTATATTGAGACTATTTTAATTATTTAAAATACAATTTCAGTAGAATTTAAATATAAAATAAGGTTCAAATACATGCCAAACCAGAGACGTCAATCACGTACTCGCTTCTTCATTTACCGTGGCAATCTAATTCAACTCGATCGCGGCATCTCAATCTGAGCGCAACTCGAATAATCGAGTTAGCCATACATAGCTGGCGTCACCAGCTCAAAGTGTTATCGATTCTTGCCGAAAAAGATCCTTAGAAGATTAGATGTAAATATGTTTAGTCCATTTTATGAAAATCAAGAAAGATACCTTAATAAACGATTTCTCATCAGTAAAATCAGGGATTTTTTTAGTTCAGGGAATTCGTTAATAACAAATTAAGTACTATATAAAGAGTATTCGGTATAAAACAAGACATTTATTTTCTTAATGATTTTACATTAAAAAGTTTAGAAAATAAATAATATATCTAACGGAGAAGGTATAGTGTGTCTCGTTATTATCAGCCATATTTTAACTATTGTGGGCGTACAGTGGGTATGTGTTGGTTATTGCGCAATAGAAAAACCGTTTGCAGTTCAAATAAGATTATAATTTCACGAACAATTTAGTCACACTAGCAAATTACACACAGTAGGTACACGACACAACCAGATACGGAACGCTGGACAGTTTCTGAGCACATGTTGTCCGTACGATGTCCAATCTCCAAGTCCAAAGTGAGTTCCACATCGTTCTGTCGAGCTGTTTTCTAACCCCCACGGACTCAGGCTAGACTCTGTCAAGCGCCACCAGATGGCGCTTAGCGTTCCGAATAGTCAAATGCATGACCGGATGCGACACGGCCAAACTGACTAGCGACCGTCCTCGGGCGTACCTGGATGCAATCCTGAAACAACGTTACGCAACTTCAAATATACACTCGTCCAACCTGACAAGCAGAATAAGTTTTGGCTTTGACATTGCTATCACCATTCAATTGCATATAGACTTGGACCGGACGGGTGTGTCCTTACGACTAACCGTGATGTAACGGGTAGCCCGGACTACACTGTCCCTTCGACCAATCATTCAAATACAACTCTTGGACCGGACGGGTGTGTCCTTTCGACCATCGCGGATGGACCGGACGACACTGTCCTTTCGACCAATCCCTCAAATACAGGGTCTAGACAAGTGTGTCCCTTCGACCAGCCCCAATGGCATGGACCGGACGGCACCGTCTTTCGACCAATCACTCAAATACAGGGTCTAGACAAGTGTGTCCCTTCGACCAGCCCCAATGGCATGGACCGGACGGCACTGTCCTATCGACCAGATCACAGACAGGGTCTAGACAAGTGTGTCCCTTCGACCAGCCCCAATGGCATGGACCGGACGGCACTGTCCTATCGACCAGATCACAGACAGGGAAGCACTCGATACCCGAGTCAAAACAAAATGAAAACGACTCACCAAATTCAGTAGACAATAGATCTGTAGTTGGCTTAATGGCTGTAGTGGATGCAATCCACTGCCTCCTTGGCAGAAGTCTCGAAACTCCTCGCTCGAAAAGCACCGTCCCTGATCAGCGACCACTCGTACAGGAGATCCAAAGAGCGCAGCGCCGTCCCCCACTGCCATCCGGCTTGCACAAGTCCTTGTGTGTTAACCTGTAACCAAAAAAATCAACAGCAGTGCATGTTCCACTCGGCCAATTCTGACCAAAATTATTACAGGTTCTGATGAAAATCACAACAAACTCTTTCTCTCAAAGCCGACATGTCGAACAACACCCATACTCATTCAAATAATAGGAAACTCATTAAAATATTGCAATGCTCATACTCTGACCTCCATCCGGCCTTCATCATCACACTTATAACCTCCATCCGGTCATAAGCATCAAACCAATCGACCTCCATCCGGTCTTCATCATCACACTTATAACCTCCATCCGGTCATAAGCATCAAACCAATCGACCTCCATCCGGTCACAAACAACACCATCAAGATAATCATTTCGAGCCTTTATCAAAATAATTCTTAAAGTAGGTTTGTTCAACATGTTACTTTATTTTTCCTATAACGTTACAGATTATAAGAAAACTCTTACTATGCTAGGTAATCTAAATCTTAAGTCGACTACTTAGTATTCAACTAGTCCTTGTCAGCGTTATCATTTTCGTCATGGCTAGTCTCGTCATCGTCACCTACGTGCATGTCAACGTCAGTTATTTTACGCAGTCTGTCGTGTAGAAATGTAAGAAAATCTCAAGTTGTGGCTCGCTATTCGCAACGCTTCTTATGATTCGTTTTGTGCTGAATACACGCGTTTAACCAATACCAGTTAACGCAACAACATTATTAACTCGTTTGCCACAATTTGGCTGCACAACTCGCTTTTACTGACGAGCATTCAGCACCAGAATAGTAAACAAAAACAATACAGCTGACCTTTATGTTCCAACGTGCCTGCGGGTAGCTGTACGACGCAAACATCCACTCGCCGCTGCTGCTTGCAGCGCGTGCTCCACCTCCACCTCTGCTTGGCTGCCACTTCTCGTGCACCGGGCCGCAACATGTCCTGGATTCCCTCACTTGCAGCACACGAAGGGCTTCACCGACGGCTGCGGGCTGCTTGGCTCGATTCTTGAAGTCACTCCACGTCACTGGTAGCTCCACGCTACGTCCATCGTACTATTTACGATAGCCAGGTTGATACTGCTTCCTTTGTGCGCCTTAATGACGGCCACAAGTTGACCTCCTTGCAGTGAATTGTCAGCAAAACACAAATCAGCTGTCGTATTGTGTGCTGTTACGTTTGCACACGCGTCCTATCGCATTTTCTAATTACGGGAACACTTTTTTTCCTAACATGGCGGTAGGGCGCAACTGGCGCGTCACTGGGCAAAGGTATTTCGGCATACAGCCTATGCCCAAAACAACATTCACTATGATCGCGCATCCGTATCTGGCTTATCTGGGTTCAACTCTAACAGGTCCACACGATTATTTAATAAGCGTTCGCAGTTTGCACTTTGTTTTTAAAAATGTCAACGGTCACTTTCACTTTTAGCGTTCTCATTTTGCGCATCAACCAACACGTATCCCACTTCTGATAACGGAGAAGGTATAGTGTGTCTCGTTATTATCAGCCATATTTTAACTATTGTGGGCGTACAGTGGGTATGTGTTGGTTATTGCGCAATAGAAAAACCGTTTGCAGTTCAAATAAGATTATAATTTCACGAACAATTTAGTCACACTAGCAAATTACACACAGTAGGTACACGACACAACCAGATACGGAACGCTGGACAGTTTCTGAGCACATGTTGTCCGTACGATGTCCAATCTCCAAGTCCAAAGTGAGTTCCACATCGTTCTGTCGAGCTGTTTTCTAACCCCCACGGACTCAGGCTAGACTCTGTCAAGCGCCACCAGATGGCGCTTAGCGTTCCGAATAGTCAAATGCATGACCGGATGCGACATATCTTATAGTCTCAATAGAAAACACAAATATTTATTTTCTATGCTAAAAATTGATTTATAAAATCGATTGTTTTCGCCCGATAAAACGATTAATTGAGGTCAGATCGCCATCCCTTCCGGCTCCATGCGTCATTCGTCCGACGTCATGCTCCTACATCAAAAATTGATTGACGTTGACGCTCACTGCCAGTAATGACAGTTCTCCTGTGTCAATTTTGACAAGTTTACTTTTTTTTTAGGTGTGTTCATTTTATTATTCTAGATAATTAGAAGGTTTGTTCGTTTTAGATGTAAATTCTCACGAAAACAAAAAACGATTTTTCTCAAAATTGGAGGTCTTTAACCCTTAACTACCTACCTCCTATTTTTGTAACATAACCACCTACCACCCGTCTTAGAGACGTGTGTGTCAAATTACCCTCGCCATGTATAATATTTATAACTTAGAGGTTTTGATAAATAAAAAACATGTTAATTATGTTAGAAACTATGTATTATAATAAGAAACACAAAATAAAAACGACTACGTTTTCCATAAACTAAATAACAAAAACCAACTTACGTTTGTTGCTACAAAAACACAGTCTTTGGATAATGAGATCCATAAAAAAAATTACAAAAAGATAATGTTTATTTAGTACTAATTTTCAATTATTCAATAATCAACAAAGACAAGAAAATTTTTAGTTACGTTCTAGAACAACTCAATCAACAAAATTGCAGACTATAAACTTTACATTTTTTTCACGGCAATTACTGCACAATGTATTAGAGCATTCGAGGTATATGGGTGCCTTACACTCGAAACAAATATATTGGGTTCTGCGTTTCTTTTTTGGGTCACAAGTAGAACATTTCTTGTGAACAGCTAACCTTTCTTCAGCATAGCTGATGATTCATCCGATGACGCCAGATCTTCTTCACCATCAATTTCTGACTCCTATCCGCAATATTCTTCTACTACTTCCTGTTCGCCAATATTACTTTCGTCTTCACTGCATTCATCGTTAGGCAGATCCTCTTCATCTGACAACTCATTATCTAACAAATTCTCAATATCCTTGTCTCGTAAAGCCATATTTCATTGAAAAATTAAAAAAAGGAACACTTGAGTTTAGTCACGCAACCACCTACCACCCGTCTCCGAGACACTCGGCGATAGTTTTTTACTCACCACAGGTAATCAAGCGCACTTCCAACGTCGACGAGCGCATGGACGACACTGAGGGACGCGGGGAGAAGGTACTTGAACGCGCGGGATTATACAGTGTAAGGGCGTAAAAATATTTGTGATTTTAAAGTAGCTTCCGTCTGGTAGACGGGTGGTAGGTGGTTAAGGGTTAAAAATGTATGATATAACTAGAACGACTAGTTTTAGGGAGGTCTATCCAAATATATTTAACTTACTCTGGTTGGAATTATTAAATAATAAAAAACCATTTCTGGACATGTCCTTTCATTGTTTATAAAATACAGCAATACTTAATAAGATCAAATTGTACGAGTCACGATACGTTATTTTTTGTGCAACGAATGTTGTTTTGTCGAAATAAAATATGCTAAAATTATAGAGTTTGCAATAGTCGGTATGAAGACATCATTAATAATTGATTATTTTAAGTATTATGGGGTCAAATTAAATTAGCTATGCAACTCCGCAAATATCGATATCTAAGTACGATAAACAAAAATTAAAAGATTTGATGTTGTCTTAGAGGTCAACGACCGCTGGTAGTGTTGTTACGAGAACATAATATTATGTGTTATCATGTTTAGATATCGATAAAAATCACATCTGTGAAGTTTACAAAAAAAATAAAACCCAGATATTTCAAGTAAATACCTAACAGCAGCGGTCGGTCCACAAAAAAAAACATCAAATTATTTTTTTTTTAACCGACTTCTAAAAAAGAGGACGTTCTCAATTAGGATGTTTATTATATATATTTTTTTTAAGATATGTTCGGGTATAACTCCGACGAATTTGCAAATTTCTTTTTTTGTTCAAAAGAGGTTTATTCCGAAATGGTCCCATTTAAATTTCATAAAGGTCTGATGATGAGTTTCGGAGACAGACAACGGAACTCTTCAATAAATGCCAGAAAATCACACAACATAACATCGTGCCTGTACCCTTTAAAGGGCTAGGCACATGTGTTCAATAGCTTCCTGTCACTGATGTTCACATGACAAATAGTGCTATATGGATTTGTGTGGGGTAGGTACAACTAAAAAGTAAAATATAAAAACTTTTTCCAAAAAAAAAACCGACTTACAAAAAAAACACTACATAGTGAAAAATAACTAAAATTTCGAAAGTCGGTGTCAAAAAACGAAAATGCAGAACCAACGACACCGACTTCTGAAATTAAAGTTATTTTTCACTTTGTAGTGTTTTTTTTTGGAAGTCAGTAGTTTTTTGTTTTATCATGTTTAGACACCGATACCCTTCGGCTACGGAGTTTCGCTAGTTAATTTAACCTGACCCTGCATATAGCGGCCTAAACCAACTGCACTAAGTATGTATTTAATCACAATACAGTATGGATGTCTTGTCAGCAGTTGTACTTACCTAAGTATCTGCATAGTCTCGGATATCAAAAGTCCCTTATCCAACATCTTCCTGCAACTTAGGTATAATGATGAGAGAATTGTGTTTTAAACGGAGAGCAGCACCCCGATTGCGTAATACGCTATCAATCTCAATCTGAATCATTTTTAAAGATACTGCTAAAGGCTCCTGCAAACAAGCGCGACGCGCGACACAAAGGCACCGCTCGTTGCGCGACTTGCGGTGCCTTTGTGTCGCGTGTCGTGTTGTGCCTGTTTGTAGGAGCCTTAATTCGTTGCTTCATATGTTCCAAAAATGTGTCTGCTCAACAACGTAAGTAACGCAATGAATGTTGCTGAACTGTCAAACTCAAACACAAAGGATTAATTTCAATTAAACCATTTACAGGCACTTTTGAATTGTCAAAATGTAACCCATTGCTACTGATCGTGTGTTACGCAATTACCCCGCAGCACCCCAATTGCGTTACACTCTAGCTAGAGAGTGTAACGCAAAATAATCTAGAGATTATTTTGAAATAAATTGCGTCACATGGTTTGTAAAGTTCGCTCGACGACATAAATAACGCAATTAATATTGCTAAGTCATCAAAATGCATTAGGAGTGTGCACTCACAAGACTTCAACATTATCCTACGACCTTCGAGGTAATGGCGTAACACCTTACGCCATTACCTCGAAGGCCGCGGATAAAGTTGTAGAATGCGAAGCATAAGGGGATAGACGGATCTTGGGTGACTCTCTAACACCACCCTAATAGGGAATATGCATGAATTTTTTTCATGGCATTTATTAACAAAATATGAAAATACCGTAGTAGAGATGACAAAAAGTGAAATTAAAATTAAAATCGGCCAAGAAACACGGCCGATATGAGCATTTAAAACTATGTATTGATTAAACACCAATATTAGACAGAGAGATCCGACATAGACTGTGACGTCACATGTCACTACGGCCATATAAACTCCGTGTTAAATTTCGTTTTGCGAGAAAGAGATAGAAACAAATCTTCGATGGCTCATATCTTTTTTAATTTCATAGTTATCCGAAAAACAGTTTTACTAAACTGTTTATTACATGAATGAGGATAAATTTTTTAAATAATAAAAAATCATGCATATTCTCTATTGCGTAAAACACTATCAATCTCAATCGGAATCATTTGAAAGATATTGCTAATCCATTGCTTCATATTTTCGAAAAATTTGTCTGATCAACAACATGAGTAACGCAATGAATGTTGCTGAATGTCAAAAGTAATTTAAAAATAAAATTAAACCGACTTCAAAAAGGAATTAACTCAAAATTATGAAATAACTTTAATTTCGGAAGTCGGTGTCTTGGCATCTGTATTTTAGTTTTTTGCCACCGACTTCCGAAATTAAAGTTATTTCATAATTGTAGTCGGTTTAATTTTATTTTGAAATAACTTTTTTATTTTGATTTTTAGTTTTAGGTAAAAACTGAAATATTTATTTGTAATAAGTAGGTAATAGTTTTGTTGTAAATATTGCACTAGAATTTGACAAAGGTTTTGAGATGTTTTCCCTTTGACACTGCACCCGTAGCTCGTATCAATAAGCCAAGCCAGGCCGTCACACTTATAATACCTACGTGTTAGTTCATATCTTGAAAATTATTGAATCGATTTTGATGAAACTTGCACTGTTCCCTAAATTGAAGTAAATGTAAGCCAATAAAAAAAAGGTCACGATCCGATTAATAGTTGCGGAGAAATGCGTGGACAAACATACATCTGCCAATCCTCTACCCTAATAGATTGTCATAAATGTGAATTTAATGCAGTTCCAATAATATTACATACATACGTGTCGAATTGATAACCTCCTTTTTTTTGAAGTCGGTAAAAATGAAACCCATTGTTATTGATAGTGTGTTTCGCAATTACCCCGCTGTTTCGCTTTGCAAAAAACAAAGCGCCATTTTGCCATCAGCCCTCGAAATTCAAATTTTGTTACGTTTTTTTGCCATTTGCAGGTTGAAAATATGATTAAAATATTTTCATTCGCGAGCGTAACAAGTATATATGTATTTACAGAATTATAATCATTAAAGTCATCAATATAATTCTCTAAGTTCATATAATCTTATTGAATGACTTGAAATATCAATCAATAGGATTATAACTTAGAAGGTTGTTGACACTGACCTGCAAATTGCAAAAAAACGTAAGAAGAATTGGTTTTTACGGGCTACCTTGAGCATCCCCCTTCACTAGCAACTAACTTAGGATCAAGACAACTTAGAAGAATGTATAAAACTACATCAACCAGCACCCTAATTGCGTAAAACACTATGAATCTCAATCTGAATCATTTTGAAAGATATTGTTAATCCATTGCTACATATGTTCGAAAAATGCGTCTGCTAAAGAACGTAAATAACGCAATGAATGTTGTTGAACTGTCAAAACCAAACCCATTGCTACTGATAGTGTTACGCAATTACCCCGCTGGCTAACCCTCTAAGGGCAAATTCCACCAATGAAATTAATTGAACGCGTTCAAGAGCTGTCAGTGTCAAAATCGTTGTAAAATATATTGACACTGACTCTTGAAGCGGTTTAGAAGTGCTCATCGTGTTCAGTTTCATTGGTCAAATGCACACTAAGTTGGGCCGTGAAACTGTATCAAATAGTCATCGATTCTTTTCCCCATTTCTTTTTTGTGTTGACTGTACCTCGAGGTTTATGTGAGTACGTGATAACGGGTGTATAAATAAAGACACCGAGAGTGACTTGTACTGCCCGTCATTATAATCATTTTTTTTTTACTGAACCATACAGTGCGTGCCACGTAAGAAGAGACTTGACACACCACGTGGTCTGACATGCGCAGAACACGATTTTAGGTATCTTTAGCGGTATGAGGTCTGAGTGCGGGACGGGACCGGACGTCATAGGGGCGGCGGAAAAAGGCGGGGGAGGCGGGGTCAAGTCTCTTCTTACGTGGCACGCACTGTACCTGGGAACCTTCTGGTTACGGAGATTTATTGAAGGTCAACATTTCAATTTTCACTGACGTTTTTTTTTAGTTTTTAATGTAATATAAACACATCTTTAAACACCCCCACGACCCTTGTACCGTTGCATGCACCCCTAAGCACAACTTTTTGCGTGCGTTATATTGCGTATTACCGCAAACAGCTAATTTTCACACCAAAAATAAAAGTCGTTTCCCGGCAATAATTTTTGTGCCATTTTACTATTAGGTGCACAGAATACGTAGTTAACGGCTATGTGATGTGTCTTTTTACACCCTGTATTATTTTCAATCTTAGCCGAAGAAGTGTAGTACTAGTAACCTAATTGAATTATGTAAAAGCCTTCAGACGGAAGAAAACCTTACAGTTTGTTAATAAGATAGGTCTTACAGCCTTCGATAAGGTCGCGAAATTGACATTGCCACGCTGTTTTAACCGGTCGACCTTTATGTAATAAATTGGCATTTCCGTATCCGTTATAAGTAAATGACGAGGTTTTTGGCAATGACGAACGAGACGATGCTAATTTGGGTCTGGAAATAAAAACCTGTTAGTCTAAAATCTAGATCAAACTCTTTATTTTCGTTAATTAAACCATTTACAGGCACTTTTGAGCTTTATAAAAGTTGAAGCTAAAAGTACCTCTCTATTGAGAAGAACCGGTAACTGATCTAAAGTTCGTTTTTTAATCCCAGAGACTAATCTGACATTTCAGTCTTTTATGTTTGCGTTTTTTTAGTATAGAAGTTTGACATTAAACCTGTCAGATTAGTCTCTGGGATTAAAAAACGAACTTTAAATACCAACCAAGACCAACTACTACGAACTAGCGGAAAGCCTGTTTTCGGCTATCAGCGCCACAACCCTGAATTAATAAAAACACTTAAAAATAGCTATCAAGTAGAAATGTTAATATTTTGTAGATTAATAAAAATAATTGATCAAAGGCTTACATGACCTAAAGCGCGGTCACTGTCGGACTGCATAGAAAAGAAAGAGAAACGCGATGACACAACGCTGGTAATTTATTGCAAAATATGAAGCAATTATTTAATCACAAAAAATCTATTGTTTGGACTAAAAAATTAAAACACTAGTATTTTAGTACCTATGTTGCTTGTAGAATAATCTGATAATCTGACAAAAAATCAGAATGATTGTGTGTACTTATATTAGTATGGTTTTTATTGTCAAAAGAAAGTTTCTATAGGTATCTTCATGATTTTCTTTCTATAGTATCAAATTAGTTGTATTATGTTTTCAACACACTATATGTATAACCAGCATATATCCTGAAGAAAATCAAACATTTTTCTGATTTTGTTTACTGTACTTACTCGATCTTAGTCTTACTTTTATTGTTGCTAAAACTTGCGTTTTTGTGTTTAGGTCCTGTAAGCCCCTTAAGATAAATGTAAATTTGTCTAATTTAAATGTTTTACGTGTTCAAGGCCAGTCATCGTCTGTCTTTAAATGAAGATAAATTAATAATCTACACTTTCTATTTCACTTGGGTGAGATCGCTACACTTTCTCATACAAACTGGTTGATTGTGTCAGCAAGTTATTTTCGTGTTTTTATTACGTTTTGTGATTCAGAATCACAATTCAGCACAGCAATGAGGGTTTTCGTGAAAATTTACGACACCAGTTGGCACCACTGTGACAAGAGGTCTTCCAATATAAAATATATGATGACGATCATTCGATTCATTCATTCGTTCATCATTCCGTCATGACTAAAGAAAATATTATAGGCTCTTTGACAGATGCCTTGACCTGACGTGCCAGTGCTGCCACCTAGCGAACGTCATTTCAGAAAACCCTCATTGCGAAGCACCCTGTCAACTACGATTACCGCTAATCCATTGCTTCATATGTATGAAAAATTTGTCTGCTCGAAAACGTAAATAACGCGATGAATGTTGTTGAACTGCCAAGATGAAAGTCATTCCTACAGTTAGTGTGTTACGCAATTACCCCGTTGATGATGCTTTGATTTCCCATTCATTTTCTAAGGATCTCTTACTGGCTTGATTTGATACTGATAAAAATACGAGCTTATCAGTCTCACTCACCCAACGCCGCTTGGCATTTTGTCGTTGGATTCGGTAGGGTCACAGAATAAAGAAATACAGTATTGTTACTCGGCCGTAACCTTGATGTAAATGCCTACAGCCGCGCGGTACGTAAACATGCGATAGGGCTGCCCGCCTCCAGTATTTTAATTACATTTGCCTACTTTGTGTTTCCATTTAGTTTTGTTATTGTATTTTACTGTGTGTACATAAATAATTTTATATAAACAAATAAAATACTTTGTGAATTGAATAGGAAGTGTTTAATAAAAATGCGTGTTGTTTTGATCGCCGCCGCACGACTCCAGCTAGTGAGCAGCAGCGCGCTGTTGCTATTCAAATTTCGAACTAATCGCCGCGCGGCGCCAGTCAGTAGGCAGCGCTAGCGCGCTGTTAAAATGGCGGGAAAGCAAGTGTGCATTCACAGATTGATTTTATTTAAAATTAAAAAAACAGTTTATTCGGTAATTTAAAAACTTGGCTGCATGCTCTAGTGTCTTTGCCAACATTTTCACGCAGCCACGGCAGAAAATAATCCTCGCGCCATTTTTCTCAAATTTTCTTTTCTTTGTACTTGTATTGTGAAATGTTTTTTTTTTTCTGTTTCCTCGCAAATGTGTTAAAAAACGTCGTACGATATACGTGCGTATTGGTTATAACATCTTAACGCACTAATATCGTAATGTACTATTACAGAATTATAATCATTAAAGTCATCAACACAACTCTCTAAGACCATGTAAGTCCAAAGAATGATGATTTCATGAAACAGTTATTCTTATTACAGTAACAGTTATTCAATAAAAATAATTAATTTTATTCATAAAAGTATGCAATCATTTCATTAATGTTTTGTTATGATGTTGTCACGTTAAACTATCGTCCGTAAATCGACTTTACAGACAACCAATTTTTTTGTAGTATTATTCATACACACAGTACAATAAACAACTATTATTAATAATAAAAACCACGTCTTTACTTTGAATTATACAAACTAACAAAACACACATGCGCCGAGGTTTTAACACAAGCGTACCTACCGTTTAATGATTCATGAACCGCCTATAACTACCTACCTCACTCGTGTTTATCACTTTCCTTTACTCTATTCACTTCATTTATTAATCCAGACATCTTTTTTTCGGGAGATAAAATGAAATACTTATCCATTAAAAATACACACATTATGTACCTACCTACAAGTAAGTAAGTAAAATTATTTTATAGTCTTACCTTTCAGAGTTTCCAGGTAATCTAAAAAAAGTTATCTCTGGATGCGTTATTGACGAATTCATGCAACCAAAAACAGCACAATATAGCCTACTCGTCATATTAAATATGTACTTGAACTTATTTTTAGTGCAAAAATCGCGCGGTTATTGTTAAAAAAAAACAACACACCGTCCGTTCGTCACTGCAGCACAGTCGCGACTGTCTGCATGCTGAGCTCATGCCGTGGTCGAGGCGCGTAGGTATAGCTCGCGTTTCGTCCGTTTGTATGAAGACCTCGTACTGTATGTCTTTATACTGTGGTAGGGTGATCTACAATGACGTTTTAAGGCTCCCGCAGACAGGCGCGACGGATTCTATGAAGTTTTCATTGGAATTGTTCTGTTAGAGTCGCGTCGCGCTTGTATGTGGGGGCCTTTGTTAAGATGAAAACAATATACATATAATGGTTACCTTTTCCTGATTAATTTATTTCCAGCCTATCTTATGTATGGTGTATAATATTACCCAGTTTCTACTTGATTTTTAAACGGTTTTATTTATATTTCCACATAAACAAATATCAACTTTAATTCAGTGTCAAAAGTCATAAATTTTGTTGAAGTTGTAGCGCAAATTAAAATGATAGTTATTTTTCCAATAACACATATTTGTTTACACTTTCGGAAACAAAATCGCGAACGCAGTCTACCTAAAAATGCATGTTTTTACTGGGGCATTAGGATAATTTACTCTTTTACTAACAATTCCTTCTTTTCCATCTCCTTAACGATAAGGTTTATTCCACAGCAAACTCCGCTTCTCAATCTTGTCACTAATCCGGTTGGTGGTGGTCGCTGCTGGGTTTCACCGTGTGAGGGTGCGGGGGCGCCATCATGTGCCATCTAATCCTCGGGACGCGCCAGTGGTGGTTATCGCGCCACATTCGTCCTTCTTCGACGCCATTGCCATCGTCTGCCTCGGCGCACCTAGCGTGGTTGCGAAAGCGGATACTGCGCGGTTGCCGTTCATAGGACGTAGGTCTATTATAGTCGCATGGTGGTTTGTTTAAAACGCTGTTTTTAGCTTGCAGTGTGTAGCATGCTTGCCGCTAGCTTTTTTGTTGTTCTTTTCTCACTTGTCCATTTTTCTAAATGATTTATTTCACGGGTATGTTGGAAAATGATTTATTTTCACCTTGTTTCGGCACACTTGCACCATTTTTCTTGGTTTCAGCATAAGCTTTGCCCGTCAAAAATATTTAGAGCATGAATTTATTTATATGCAGAATCATAAATTAGCCTTCACAGTGTTATTGAGCAACGGTCACAGTGAATTAGTGTAGGTACATTGTGTATTTTCCTTGACAAGTATTTAGAGAAACTTGTTTGAATCCTAATGAGGAGTTTTGCATCTTCTGTATCAACTTATACTATCTAGGTCTGAGACTACCTAAGTAGGTATATGAACTCTAAATATGTAAATGCGAAGTAAGGAAGGACATAATTTTTAGTCTTACTTACTACATTTAAATGCCGCATGCACCACGCGACGGTGCGACGGATTCTGGTAGAACAATTTCCATGAAGTTTTCTTAGAAATTGGTTTCCTAAGTTGCATCGCGCTGTCGATGTCAAGTCGCGCCTGTCTCAGGGGAGCCTTAAATCGTGACGTCTTTTAAATAGTTTTGTGTTTTACAAATAATTAGACGATTTTTACAAGATAATGCTGAAAAAATAATTATATAGATATTAAAAACAATTTTGTATGTTCGCTGAGCTCTTGGAGACGTGTTTAACTGTATTTTTTTAAATAACTATAAATGAATATTATATTTAACAGATAAATGGTACCCACGACGACACATATTTCCAGTATAAGCTGACTTATCATTGTACGAAAAGCCTATATAATGCGAGGTCAGCTAACACTTGAAATATACATAATATATAAAAAAAGTTTGATAAGTCGTCGTGTATACGTTAGGATTGCTGCAACCTTTTTGATTTTAGGTTTACACGGTTTTGAATCGTTTTTTTTGTACAACTTCTAGGTACACTCTGCTAACACATCAAGCTATACATTGCCGGTTTAAATTAAACTGACCTCCCATTGTATAGGTTTTTCGTACAATCCGAAGTCAGCTTATACTGGTTATTTATAGCCATGCGTACACCTTCCAATATATCATTAATTAAGTAGCATTAATTATTCAATTCCCCTCAATTCTTACGCACATCTGATATCCATACTAATATATGCGAAAGTGTGTCTGTCTGTCTATCTGTTACCTCTTCACGCTTAAATCGCTGAACCGATTTAGATGAAATTTGGTGTAGATATAGTTTGAGTCCAGGGAAAGGACATAGGATAGTTTCTATCTCGATATTCCCACGGGATCGAAACTTACGGGGGTGAAACCGCGGGGCGTAGCTAGTGGGAAATATACAGAATTTTTTTTTTCAAAACATCTTGAGTAAACCGGCATGTCCTAGAACCGAAAATTCGAAGATATGTAACATCTACTAACCCGAACTGGGCCCGAGTGGTGACGGCCCACTCCTTCTCACATCACAAATCTCTTCGAATTTGTGGTCTAGAATCTTGAGGAAACCGGTATGACCTAGAGACATGCCGCATGCCTTTCGCATGCGTTTCCTCACGATGTTATTCTTCACCATTTTGAGAGCAGTCGTGATGAAATAATTTACACAAAGTAACGCGCCTAAGACTGAGTTTGAACAGATACAGGCGCATTTCACCAAAATTTTATACCTAGAATAAGTCTTATCCTGAGAATAAATTTTGAATTTTTGGCAGATTTTTCATACTATAACCGCCAGACGTCAATTTTATTCCACGTGTAAAAGATATTTAGATTTTGGTAAAATGGACCATAAAAGGGTACCTATAAACTTCATCTTGATTTTACTTTTTAACTAATTGACTTAATAAACCATAATCAAACGTCATTCATTAAAAATTAGGCTGAAAATCAGCACTTTTTTTTAAAGAAAGTCCCGCAAACGCCCGCCCTTCACCAATTCCTAGTGCTTTAGCTGGGGAGAAGTGGTGCAACAAACTCCCCAGCACCACAGCTGTCTATTAAGTTAAACATCTGGCAGATTCATCAATATGACCACAATTATAAATACTTAAAAAAAAAATTTAAAAACATCTTTAAAACCCAAAATATCTAATCAATAATTTTGGGCCCACAACCCAAGAAACATGGCCGTAAAATGCAGCTTACCCATAACTCATTAACCTACTAATTTATAATGTTATAAACAACTTAATTTGTACGTTATTTTTCATAGTTGTTGGTACGCACGGCTACACACACAAGCTTGATCCTTGTTGTGTAGCCTTGCGTACCAACAACTATAACAACAACAATAATCAACATCTATAACAACAACAACATCTAACAACTATAACAACAACAACAATATCCAATAACTACAACAACAACATCCAACAACTATAAGCTGAGCTGTGTGAACATTAATCTTGTCGTCCGTCTGTCCTATAGGTAGGTACCAATATCTTGACACCGTGCACCGTTACTTTTCGTCAGTGGAAACCATACTGTAAGGTATTTGTTTGTCATACCGGTTTCTTTTACTACACACTGTGTCAAATGTTTTCGCTTTTTTTTATCTATGGTGACGTTGTTTGAAGAATAGGTCAGTTTTCGACGTAACGACTTGCTAGGTAGCTACGTGGGTTTTGGTTTAGAATTTATAACAGTTAAAAAACGAAAATAAAAGTGGTAAACATTGACATTTTACTGTATTCTGCACACGCAAAAACGGAACCTTGAATAATCGTCATTTGTAAAACAAAATGGTCAAGCCTATAAAACTGTTGTTTAATATTATTTATTTTGGCGCTGACTGTACTTGATGGCCTCTTTTGATTAATGCATTATTAAAAGATTGCCTTTTACTAAACTTGCACCAACGATACCTTGAACCTAAAAACTTTAGTCGCAGAAGTAGTACGAATAAGGCTTAAACTAGGTACTTAAAAATGTTTAGGATGCAAGTGATGCTAAGGTATACACGACGACACATCAAGCTATACATTTCCAGTTTTAACTGACCTTACATTATATAGATTTTTCGTACAATCAGAAGTCAGCTTATATTGATTATGTATAGCTTGATGTGTAGCCGTGCCTACTTAAACAGCAAAACCCAAGGTTACAATACAATACAAAGTAATGACACTCACATATAGTTGTACAAAGATATTTCGCTCGCGGCCTAAATCGAAACTAATGTCGCCATCTTGTTATATTGTAACAATACAATAATTTCTCAAAGATTAGCAACAGCGCCCTCGTGTCAATGTCATTCGACCTCCAAACGATCTTTGTAGCAGAGCGTACTTAACTTTATTTTGACTTTTGTATTTAAATCGGAAGATTGTAAATGATCGCTGACTAGAAGTAATTAGTTTAAGTTTCAAAACAATCGAAAACACAGGAAAGTGAAAAGTGACTTGCAAATATTTAATTCCAAAGTTACTTAACATAAACTGAAAATAAAAAGTCTATATTTATGAGTCTATTAAACTCTTAAAATAGAATGACAGCGGTACAAGTTGTGTTACATTTATCTAAAGCTCGTTATACATCTTGTAACAAGTGAAATTAACATAACAAAAAAAAAAAAAACTACAAAAAGAAAAAAACAACTTCTTTCAAAAACTTAAACTTGACCTAAATTTGAACTTCGTTAAAATAACTTCTTTTTTTTGTTATCTCGGAACAAAATTACGCTTACCGTTATCAATGGAGATGTCAAGTAGGTGAAGATATGATTTTATAGCTTTCCCTTATTTTATTCATGTATTCCTTATAATCTGTTTCATGTTTATTGTTTTTTTTTTAAACATTATATTAAAATAAGTAAAGAAGAATCGTGATTTCACTACACCATTGTTTGCGTTTCGCAATATTAAGGTGCAGATTATCGCGTTTGCTTTAGCCAATGGCATGCAAATATTATAGTAGGTAATAAAATAATGTATTAGGTATGTCACTCCGAGTCAAATTCATCATAGTAAATAGTGAACATTCTTTTTGAATAAATGTTCGTTACTTTAAAATCAAATGATTTCCATCCTTCCTGTAAAGACGTATGGCTATTTAAACACTGGTGGCCGCCACATAGGGTCCGCAATTTATCGTCCAATGACGTCACTGAAACGTTATTTGTGAAAGTGAAGTTGCCGTGTTTCCATAGAGAAATGTTTTTGACACCGTAAAGTCAAACCCCGATGCCATTATTTTTGACACCGTAAAGTCAAATCCTGATGCCATTATTTTTGACACCGTAAAGTCAAATCCTGATGCCATTATTTTTGACACCGTAAAGTCAAATCCTGATGCCATTATTTTTGACACCGTAAAGTCAAATCCGGATGCCATTATCTTTGACACCGTAAAGTCTAACCCTGATGCCATCATTTTCATGACAGCTGTCACTGCGGTCGTTATGTCGCGGAAACCGATGTCGTAGGAAACCGTAGCTTTTGAGTTGTTATAGCCATTAGCTTGCACTGTGACTAAGCTTTTAATACTTGGAATTTGACAGATTATCTAACAAAGTAGCTGTGAGAGTTCTGCAAGTTTAACATGTGTGTGCGAACAATCTCTTATAACTCTTCAACGCACAATAACATATCCTCACGCCTGTAATTCCCGAAGGGTTAGGAAAAGGAGTACCTATACAGGATGTTTGGAAGCTGAGTGCAAAGCTTTAAGGGTGTTATATTTGACACATTTACAGTATTTTGAGCCATACATGTCTTAGAAGAAGTATGTTTTTTATATAAATTATATATTTTTATATACCTATAAATATTTAATAATATAATAAATTTAATATATTATATTTTTATACTTTAAAATAGTTAAAAAAGCCAAATCATCAATCTCAACACCTTGTCAACTGTGTTGTTACTGATTGGGAATATTCGCAAAAACCTGCACAAATAATGGAGAATGTTTTATAAATCTTATATTATTTTGTATTAAGAGGCGGATACAGACATTGCAAGGCATGCACCACGAATATGAACGTCCACATATTGCGAATCATGCGATGAGCGCCGCGGCCGTGCGCTGCGCATGCCTCGCAATTAGGGTTGCCAACTTTTTTTAGAAGAAATAGAGTATATCTGACTTTAGAGGAGGTAATAAAGAGTACGGACTTACAAAAAAGAGTATCATTTATTTTGTACTTTTGAAAAGGTATTTTTTGTACTTTTTGCAGCACATAACAATTTTTCATTGTTCTTAAAGGAATTGTATGAGTCCAAACATTCCAATTCTAAATTTATATATATCAAGAGCTCATTTTTGATCAATTTCAATGAAGCTCTGTTTCTCTTTTCTCGCCACGTCACAATTCATTACCGAAAAGACTCTTTCAGTAAATGCTGAAGTGGCTTGAACAGAGAGTATATAACTAATCATTTTTTTTAAACAATCAATTTCTTCAGCACATTTTTTAAAAATAAATTGCCATTTTTTGCAGTGGATTTTTGCATAAAATCTGTGTTATTAAACAATTCGGCTTGGAGTTTTTTTAAAATGTTTACTTCTGAATATAAACTGCCCATGTGTATGTTTAGTCTTTGTAAATTAAGTTTTCCTTCTATAATTTGTTATAAATGATTAAATTAAACAGTAAATAGTGGACTTTTTTATTCTGATTATGGGTTTTTGCATATTATTACAGACTGGCACTAGTTAAGTAAACATTGTGTAAAAAAGAGTATTTTAGCGTACTCTATTAGTGTTATAGATTATAGAGTACGCCTACATGATATAGAGGACAATACTCTATTTTAGAGTACGGTTGGCAACCCTACTCGCAATGTCTGTATCCGCCTAAGAATATAATTTTGAGCATAGTATTAAACTAAAGACTAAAAACTATGAAACTATAATAACTATATATTTTACTAACAAAGTACTAGCGTGCTTATTGTACATTACTTTACGATCGTCAAACAATAAAATGAATAAGTTATGGCTTAGGGCAGGTCGCGCTGAAATGCACCCTTTGCATGCGTCAAATAAACTACTTATTCTTATAACTGACAGGAAAATTACACAGCGGCATCTTATTTTCAGGGTTCCGTATCTCAAAAGGAAAAACGGAATCCTTAATATGATCACTTCGTATCGTCCGTCTGCCAAGACCCTTTTACTCAGGAACGCGTTTCAAGTTGAAATTAATATCAAAAACTCAGGACTGCAATCCCTTGAAGCAGTGAAAAAGTCAAACTTCTAAGTGAACACAATCAAAAGATACGGGTGTTTATGTTCCGTTTATGCCGCATATTTTGACATATGTACTTCCCTTTGACCTAGAATCATGATCATCAAATTTGGCAACAAGCAATTAATGTCATGTACGAGAGCACAACTAAAGGAAAAACTCCAGAAACCGTTGGAAAGAGACAATCGGGTAATTTCCGCTTCGTAGAGCGTTATCTTTGTCGCACGAAATACAAACAGCCCGGTATCTATTAGGAGCTGTTAAAACAATTATGATTTGCTTCTTTTGATAATTATTTTTATTCTTTGTATAAAATACAAAAAAAGGTAAAGGTCTATGTGCAATATTTATCGCCGGGTACTGTACATACTCATACCTTGTACGAAACCTTCGGTGCGCGAGTCCGTCTCGCACCGGTAAAGTTGCCACTACTGGGACACAGGCCTCCTCCAGCAATGGGCCGTAATCCACCACGCGGGCCCAGTGCGATACTTAAAACTCTACACTATTCCCATTGCTGGGACTTAGCCCCCTTCTGTTCAAGAGAGAGTGGGCTGTATACTAACACGTAGGTCCAGTGCGGGTTTTAGATGTCACATGTCTTCGGATTTATGATCCTAAGACTTGCCGGTTTCCTCAGGATGTTTTCCATCACCGTTTTTAAGTCATGAAATACACAATATAAACCGTTCTTAGAAAACTTTACTCACCTGGGCTTACAACAAGTTTTTTTTTCTTTCAAGACCTTGCTTATTTTGGCGAATAATTCAATAACAACAATCTCATTTTGGAATATTCAATATTATATATTATACATACATACACACTAGCTTCTGCCCGCGACTTCGTCCGCGAATTTCTTGTTCTCGACCGACCCCGTCGCATCGCATCGCCCGTCCGCGCTATAACTTCGTTTTTGTTTAGCGTTCTTTCTGAATTTTTTCTTTTTGCTCGCCTCCGAAGGATCCTAGCGTGCTGTTTAAGCCTGTAGCCTTCCCCAAGAATTGGGCTATCAAATGCAAAGGGATTTTTTAAAATCCGACTGGTAGTTCCAGAGATTAGCGTGCTCAAACAAACAAACTCTTAATTTTTATTCACGCCTTCTTCCCATGAGGGTAGGCAGAAACTACAGAACGCCAAGCATTTACGACGTACGGAATTTCATACAAACTTTCAAGCCCTGAATCAATTTTAATGAACATTTTCGAAAAATCTTATTTAAAAAAAGACTAGCGGTCGCCCGCGGCTCCGCTCGCGTGGTCCCGCTTTTCTGTTGAAATTTTTCCTGAATTTTCTTTACTATAAACCTCACGGAGCCCGAGACCTTTCCAACGAATGCAAAACCGTGGAAATCGGTTCGTGCGTTCTGGAGTTATAGCGTCAGGAAGGAAAACCCGACTTATTTTTATATAGTAGAATAACTGGAAATCTCTGTATCTATGGAACATTTAAAATCGGTCTAATTTGGCTGTAACACTATTTTTGAAAATGTTCTTAAGTAACTCTTTAGACCTTTGTGTCCTGCCTATGCGTGTGAAGATTCATTTCGAAAAACAAGGGCTTGAAAGTTCGTATGAAATGCCGTTCGTCGTTAACGCTCTTAATATGGTGAAATATTTGATTTATCCTTTAGAATATCGACTTACATGATTGATAATAATTATGACAAATTGATATTATGACAACTGATTTAATTATATGACAAGTTGAATATTGTCTGGGAGAACAAGGCAACATAACTTTCTAACCGATCTATTCTGTAAAATTCTCTTCGTTTAAACGAAAGAAAAGTGAGCTCGAAGTGAGCTGTCATTGAATCATAATATAATGACGTCTTTTCAATAGCATGATTTAAAAAAAAAAGTTTTCAAAAGCTCCCATAGATGGCTCTAGTAATCATTATCGTGATGTACACAGCACGGGCTAGCCATGTCAGATCAACGTAGTAGATGTAGGCAGTTAAAAAAAATATATTTAATGTTGCTTGAACTTTTTTCACGGCTGATTGAATTGAAACTCAGATTTGAAAACAACTGAAATTTTAGTTTTAAGCTATGCCATCTATCGGGGATATAGAAAACTTATTTTTTTTTTCTTATGTCAATTTGAAAAGAGCTCATTGACACTGACACTATTGACAATTCACTTCACCTAAGTTTTCCCGATGATATGTCTTAAGAGTAGATCGTCTGATGTCGGTCAATGTTCTCATTCTCAGAATCAGGCCATTAGGAAAGGAAGCTTGCAATGCATACCTAGTTAATATAATGCACTGTGCATTGGAAATGAATACAGTCTGCATTCTGATTCCGAAAGTTTAGACTCGAATTCTTCTTAGGTTTTCGATGGAAATCTAAATAGATTCAGCCCAGAATTTGCTAGGACACGATGTTTAGTGCCTCTTTGTTTGTGAGACAGCACCACATTTATAAACTCCAGCGGGGTAATTGCGTAACACACAATCAGTAGCAATGGATTTCATTTGACAGTTCAACAACGTTCATTGCGCTCTTTACATTGTTGAGCGGACAATTTTTTCGAACATTATACAGCAATGTATTAGCAATATCTTTCAAAATGAAATAGATTGACATTGATAGTTTGTTACACAATTATGCGTGCAGGGCGGAGTCATCCGTGAATGGAGATTCTGAGCAGGTTTTACTTGCTTCGGCCTCCTGAGTCTGGGGTCTTTTTAAAGACTTCCAGGTAAGCCAAGGCAACTCATGTCCAGGTGTGATTTTCAGACTCTAATTGATACTGATCTAGTAAGATTTTAAAGGCACAAAATGCGACACAATGCTGCTGTTAACACTTATTTGTCTTATTTCCTGTTTTCACTATTTTTTAGGGACGCTTGATGTCAGTTGTCGGCTCTTCAATCAATGGTTATTTTATGAAATGAAATTATCTATTTTGTAAATAGGATATTGGAATCACTTTTACACGAGGTATTATAAAAAGTAAAAATAATTAAGTAAGCTAAAATAGATCGGCGTTTCCTATCTGACTACTCAGAGAAGAAAGGCCGAAATAAACTCACAGTCTCTTTTAAAGTCTAGACATAATCTTGGTCAGATTATGTGAAGACCATGTCGATTGATGTTTGAAATGGTCTTTTGAACAAAGTACCACACATTTTGAGTGGACCAGTTCAGTCAGTGCAAGTATAGCTCAACTCTGAACTATGAAAATTCTGCTACAATAAAACCAGGTTATTGAAAATAATGGTTGTCATAACTGGCCGCAAAAATATGAAGATTTATTTCCTTCTCTAACTGCCTGTGTTCTGTCTCTTATTTTATCTTCTGCAATTTTATTTATAGGATCTTATTTATTATTAGACAAGATACTTACACTGTCAGTGTTTCGGCGTGACACAGTAATAATTCAAAATCCTCAAAAACTCGTCAAATAAACAAGTGTGGTTGACCTGACAAAACGAATCTCAAAGCGAGCATATTACGTAAAGTTTGTCAAATGCTATCGTAAATTCCGAGGGAATATGGCTGTCTCAAGACTTGTAGATCAACATTTGAATTGCTATTTTATTTTTATAGGGCCCTGAAGCCGTTAATATGCTTCATCGGAAAAATGTCGTACTTGGCTGGCGGTATGGCGATCACCATCCGAGGCAGGCAGGCCAGCCGAAAGGAGGCGCCTATCCTGGTGGTCGCCCCACACTCATCATTTTTAGACAGCTGTATCGTCTATGCCACCAAGATGTCTTCGGTTATCGTCAGGAAGGAGAGCATGGACAATTACGTTGGAAGTACGTGGTCATACTGTCGGGTGGTGGCTATTCTAAGTGGTCTAGTTATGGGTTAACTTTGGTGATGGTTATTTTATGTTAAGAGTTAGTAGTTTTAGGTTTTAATGTCATAATGGGTTGTTCTTTGCTTTGTAATTGAATAAAAAAGCTCGGTGTATACCACTGCGGTAAAGGCACTGATTCCTTGGGCCTTATTCTCTATGACACAATAAACGAAACCGCGCGAAATGAACGCGAGATTGGCGGGAATAGCTATGGAATTGACGTTTCGAAGTAAGGAATCGTTAAGTGGTCATAGTGATTAAGGGCCCTTGTGACCTCTAATTCCGAGGGTCTCGATTCTGAATGTTAAAGGAGTCAAACCCTAACTGCTGTGGCATAGCTCTGGCCTATTTGGTGGTGGTTACGCTGTTTCTTTTCTGTTTACATTGTGTGCAATTGACATGTTAGTTTAAAGGTAGGCGGAAAGGAATCGGCACCGTATCAACTCGAGCCATTTAGTATTCTTTGTATGAAACTCCCTACTGCAACGCACTCTAATCGGAGTCGTAACGTAATCGCCTCGCCTCGGGACAAGCTCACGAACCGCGGTGCGGTGCGTTACGGCTCGTCGTCCCCGCGCTTACGGCTCGTTGTCCCCGCGCTTACGGCTCGTCATCCTCGCGCTTACGGCTCGTCGTCCCTGTGCTTAAGTCTCTCCGTACCCGAGCTTAAGTCTCTTTGTCCACCCTTGCCCCTCTCACCCCTCCGGCCTGCCTGCTGCATCATCAACCAGCGGGCGAGCCGGAAGCGCGGCGTCGCCTAGCCGTAGCCGAGTCGACGTATCGGAGCTTCTGATCCGCTTTGGTTACGTACTTACGTTAGGTTGACGCCTGTTTGACGGCGAGGTGAAAGGCGATATGGTGCTGATCCCTTTCCGATTTGATACGTGTGCTATGACCTTTACTCGTAACATAAATGCTTGTTTCCTATATACAAAAACGAATCGTTTTTATTGACAAACTGGGCATATAAATAGATTCATGAGCTAATTTTGCCTTCCATACTAGCTACCTTATGGGAGGGTCTAATATGCAAAGCCATGAGGTATTTTTTTCATTATTCATTATACACGAGTCTTCATTCTTAACCAATAACGGTTCGTAAATTATAGGAATCGGCTATAAATGGCGAAGTGGGCGAAATCGGGTCCACCCTTTATAGCAGAACTTTTTATGTCATAATATTATTTTGTACGGAGCTATGAACAAAATATATGAAAACTAGCTGCGCCCCGCGGTTTCACCGGCGTAAATGTCGATCCCGTGGGAATATCGGGATAAAAAGTAGCCTATATGTTAATCCAGGGTGTCAGCTACCTCCATACAAAATTTTATCAAAATTGTGTGCAGCCGTTTGAGCGTGAAGAAGTAACAAACATATAAACACACACACTCACAAACTATCGCCTTTATAATTAATATTAGTGTGATTATCGGTCGCAGCCTGTTGCTGCGTCTAGTCGCTGAGCTATCGCAGTCGCATGTCGCATAGTGTGCGCCGTGTCTAAAGTTTTTAATCACTACCATCCATGTCTAATGGGGAACAAACAGCGTATATATTTCAAGCTGTACGACTGTGCTTTGTCACGGGTAGTATATTTTCTCTATAGCATTGTGTGCTCTCACGTTCGGACCCACAATGGCCGGAATGGATTTTTATTCTCCATTCATGTTAGCTTTTGTTCGAGCTGACCCCTTTCGATACGGAATAATGTCCAATGTTGTTTCTTTTCAAATCGAAATTGAGATTTAAGAGGCTGTTTTAAAAGATAGATTTGGCATGTCATTTTATTTTGTAGGTCGTAGGTTCCAAACCCGACAGGCGCTTTTTAAAATTATTTCTATTTTTTTTTGTAAATTATTACATCGCCACTGCTCACAAAACGGTGAAGGAAAACATCGTGATGAAACTAGCATATCCTAGAACTAAAAATTCGAAGACACGTGACATCTACCAACCCGCTCTGGGCCCGCGTGGTGGATTACGGCCCACTACCTCTCACAGAGAGGAGGCCTGTGTCCCATTATACGCTGATTACGTACCTACTTTATGCTGGTTTTGCCCTCTCTGGGATGGCAAAGCATCTGCGATGCTTTTGGTAACTATTGTAGATCATGAAGTTTGTATGGTGTGTTCCAAAAGTATTTGATGAAAATTTATGATATCCGATTTCCACGCGAGCGAAGCCGCGGGCAAGATCTGGTATATGATAAATGTTGGTCCTTTTATATTGTGAGGTGTTGGTACAATTGAGTGTTAAATAAATAAATACCTAGAGTTTTAAAGAAACCTTTGTGTTACTGTGAGAAATGAAACCGGTATGGTCATCACCTGCCTAGCTTTTTCCCAACTATGTTAGTGTCGGCTTCCAATCTTAGCGGATGCAGCTGAATATCAGTATTTTACATGAAGCGACTATCTATCTGACCTTCACAACCCAGTTACTGGGTAATACGATTCCCCTTGGAAAGACTGCAGGGACCGTACGGTGAAAGTAAATATCTTTTGCTTTTGATATACAATTATGTATCATAGTCTGAATCAATTTGCTCTATTATAAACGATAAGATAAAGCTATCATTGTCTGTCATGGAAGGCAATTCGTTATCTTAGACAATGTCTAAGCAAACTTTATTCAATCAAGCATATAAATATTCCAGGCATTACAATTTCCATGGACTAATGTCGAGGTTTACAAACGTTACTCAGCCCGTGCCTTGGATAAGGGTAATTAATTACATGCCGAAGATCCAGTCCACTGCGATACCTCGCGATCGCGCTCCATGTAAAACAAATGCATGCTAAAGGTGTGTCCAGACCTGGCGAATGCGCCGCTCGCGAGCCGCTTGCGAACTGCGCGCGTTGATTGTGTGCGGTTACAGCCTACGTTTGGTGCGTCGCTCTAGTGCAACTCCGGCAAGGCTCGAGTGGGGTGCACGTGCAGCGCGCGCGCTGCTCGTGCGCACAAAGCTTCTTCCGCGTTTGAACTATGAGCCTCAGTTGTGAATTTGCTTGCGCCGCTCGAGTCGGTTCACTTGCGCGCGAGCGGCGCGCTGACGGCGCAGGGGCTGCGTACGAACATGAAATGCACGCTCGCAGTTCGCAAGCGGCTCGCGAGCGGCGCATTCGCCAGGTCTGGACACACCTCAATAAACACGCACGCACATGCCAAAGTATACCTCACTGGGATACATCGCCGGCTGCTTGGGGGTTTACCTTGATGCCTGGCATGTGCGTGCAGTTGTTTTACATGGAGGTGACATCGAGGTAGTGAGCTAAACGGCGATCGCGAGGTATTGCAGTGAGACTTCTTCGGCATGTAATTACCCTAAGACAAGGTCCCGTCTCTCTCTTGTACTTGTTTACTGACAGTTGTGCGACAGTGACAGGAATAAAGCTTGTCCAAAGTAGGTGCTAAGTAATTTATAAAGATCTTCGGCTTTACAAGTGGCTGATAAAACTAACTGGTTGTATTTGTATTAAATCAACAATGATTAACGCCATGACAAACTTTCACGATGCTAGTTATTCACAGATATTTATAACTAGCAGTGCCCGCGACTTCGTTCGCGTGCCTATTGGATGTCAAATGTTTTATTTTTTTGCGCGAAACCCTAATTTATTTTTGTAAAATAAAAATAAGTAGGTACTTCTTATAACTTTGTTACTCCTTAAGTCCTTATACCATCAGCTGCCAATGAAAGTCCCGTTAAAATCTGTGCAGCCGTTTCGGAGATTAACCAGAACAAACAGACAGACCAAAAATATAAAATTGTTTTTTTTTTGTTACAAGTACCGTATGCACTTTCATATGCATTTAGTAAAAAGCTGTTATTTTGACAGTACAAAAACACTTCAATTTTATTTATTTGTATAGATGATATAGTGCTAAGTGCTAGTACAACGTGTTTGTATCCAAACACTCATTGTGAGACACAAATGAAGATAATTAAGATGATTCCTTTAATGTAGTCCGCAAAATTCTTAACTTCGGAATTTTCGGTCGATTCTCAATGGAGAGGGCTATGTTTGGAGTTTCCCTGCGGGATCGAATCAGGAATGAGGAGATCCGTAGGAGAACCAAGGTAACCGACATAGCCCGAAGAATTGCCAAACTTAAGTGGCAGTGGGCAGGGCACATTGCTCGCAGAACAGATGGCCGATGGGGCCGAAAGGTTCTGGAGTGGTGACCGCGTACCGAAAAACGTAGCGTTGGAAGGTCTCCCACAAGGCGGTCCGATGAGCTTGTGAAGGCCGCAGGAACCCGTTAGATCCGAGAAGCACAGAAGTTGAAGTGGAGGTGCTTGGGGTAGGCCTATGTCCAGCAGTGGACATCTTTCGGCAGAAATGATGATGATGATGATATTATGATGATGATGGGACTCCCTTTTCCGCACTTAGACTCCCATTCGGTCCGTTGTGCGTGGGGAGATGATATTATGCTAGTTAGACGTATGTTATGCTAGTTGCACGACGAACTTTACTTCCTTGCACTTCGCGCAGCAGGATTTTGTGTGACGTCAGTGTGAAGTGTAGTTCGCCTGTGGCAATGTAGATGGCGACACAGAGCTATGGAGGCTAGTAGAACTCCTCGCCCACATAGCTCTGCAAGTAAGACCAACACAACTATTTCAGCCGCTGAAAACAGTGCTGAGTGATCCTTTAAATTATTATTATACTTATTTGGGTTTATTTATAAGACGTTCCTCAATGTTAAGTAATGATTAACAGAAGAAGGCAAATTCCTGTAATTAAAAATGTTTATAATCTTGTCGCAATTTTATCTCATTCACAATCAACATCAAAAACTTGACAATAATGTAGGGAAATTAGAAGTAGTTTTGACAGATTGAGATAGATCCTGGGGGCTTACTCTCCAAACTAATTTTAATTCCAATGAGATGCTAATATGATTCCAATGTTAATTTTACAGTCACGTGATTCGGTACTCTTGAAAACAATATTGTCAACAATTACCCCACGCCAAGCCCGAACCCAATTCCACTTAGTTCTCCAAAATGGACACCCAATCTAAAAATCATTTGGCGCTAGCATCGAACTCAAGAGTACGAAACGTCATAATTCCAATGTTGATCTATCGGAATTAAATTAAAGAGTAAGCACCCAGACTGTGAACGTTCTTGAATTAGTTCTGTATTACGAGAATTGCCCCTTTGCTCGCTGAACCATATTTTTTTACGATGTAATAACGTCTCTATTTAAATAAACACTGTAATGTACCTAGTTAGGTATATTTTTTATGCTACCTACCGTTCACTAAACGACCTTTAGCTCCATTTTCCAGTCACTGGATTCCCTTCGATTGAGGACCGTTCACCTGAAATCACCTTGTCTGGCTTAAAATAATATTATCTTAAAAATACCCGCAGCCGTTCATGGATGACTTATTCGGGGGAAGTCAACCTTAGCGCTAATATTAATAAAACTAACGAAATATTTATTATCCTGGACTTGTTATTAGCATTTTAATATGGGATTAAATATAATGACCACCATAAAATGCTTTGATACCCTTAGTTCTTTTACCAAAAATATATACTCGACACCAGAAAATTAAAGTCTAAAATTACAATAGTACCTACTAGCTATTTCAGTCACAACTGCACTTCAAATTGTATTCGAACACCAAATGTAGTAAATGATCACCAAATCTAGCGAGCAAATTAATGCGCTATTTCTGCCTAAATAAACCACTGTGATTGCCATTCTAACGTTTAATATATATAAAAAACGTCATTATGGTTAATACCCCGACGCAGAGTACCCCGACTCGGATAGGTTAGGTTAGAAGGCTAAGGCGGGCCTAATCCCGCCTTAGCCTTCGTGGTTATTTTTTTTTAAACCACCCAGAAATAGGAGCCCCGCGAAGCGGGGCTCCGTCGACCTATCTTAGCGCAGGTGGTAATCAGTTACTAGTTATGTTTAATATCTACTTAGGTTACTATTACCTATAACTACGATAGAACTTACAAAGAATAAAACAAACTTTTTTTTAATAATTTGGTGTTCATTAACTATTTTTGGGTTAATAATGAGTTTTTTGGAGTCAGTTTGCTTAAATAGGATAGCAAGATGTTAAAACTTTGGTTATAATTTTACATTGAAATGCTGGTTTAATTTTGGTGATCATTTACTACTTTTGGATTAACAATGATTTATTTGGAGTCGTTTTGCTTAAATAGGATAGCGAGAAGCTTTGAACCTTATCTTTGGCGATAAAGTTGAAAATCTATTAAAGAAATTTGTAGTAGCTTGATGTGCTGGCGTCTGTACATAGTAATAAGGAAATTATGCGTTTTTGGTCATTGTTGTTTTCTTTTTTGTTGGTGTTACGATAATGGCATGGATTTTATATGGTTACTTTAAATTGTAATTGACGAGACAGCGAAATGTAATCATCGTTTCATTGGAAATCATTTCGGTAAATGCCAGGTATATCGTTACGTGATCTTTGTTGATTATGCCTTTGGTATTCATGTAGAAAGATATATTTTTTTTTTATAATTGGCTATCATCATCACCATTTCAGCCAGGAATCACTCACTGGTACCAGTTCATAAACCAGTGAGTGATTCCTGGAAGTATGGCAGAAGAAAGGGGAGACCTGTACCCACAGGTCTCCCTTTTCTTCTGCCATACTTCCCTGTTCTGTGCGTCTCTCAACCAGATGTTTCCCGCGACTTTGACGATATCGCCAACCCAGCGCGCTTTTGGACGGCCCTGGTTTCTTTGGTTTAACCTTGGTCACAGTTTTACTCCATGGGGCATCTTCTCGTCTAGCTAGGTCCCTGTTCAAATCCACTTGAAGCGTACCGCTCTGTCGCTGGCTGGTTCGACAACGTTTGGCTATTTATACTGATCAATACTTATGATCAGCAAAACATAAAAATATATATCGAAAGACTTTTCCGTCATTATTACATTTGTAAGCCGTGTTTAAAAAAAACAGTGGCACTCCGTGAGTGCCGACAGAAGTGAAAACAAAATACAAACAGAATACTTGGCCATCACTCACTGACATATCGGATATACATTAAAATCGATTACATCCCGAGGACAGCCGAACACATCCGAAGCCGTTATTTTTGGAATCGTCTTATAAACAAAATGCGCGGTGTCGCTTACGGTAACAGTGGCGCGACTTCAATGGGTTTTTCCCATCTCAAAAAATGCCCAACGCGCCTAAAGAACTTTTCACTTCAAAAATATTCATTCTTACTGAATCGAATTAAATCAAATAAAAGATAACTTTTAACTAAACGTAGACTGTCGTGTAGACAATCAGATATTGAAGCAGGTAACCCTTACATAACCTTGTGAGTGCCTACGAAAGGCAATAGAGGTTCATAAACCTTTCTTCGTAAGAAAGCAAAAAAAATAACTTACGTAACTGACGGTGCTTTCACACACGGCTTCACGTTAACAAAAACAATGTTATAACGTTATTATAATACGTTATATTTAGATGTTACGTGAGGCATGCATGCCTTGATAGGGCTTCCTGACGCCTTTCGCCTAGGCTTAGGTATTAGGTACCTAATGCGGGCTTTACACAGATGACTATAACTGCACAATTTTCGCCACTCGCTAAAATGTACTGTCTAAATGACAATTTGGCCGCAGGTGACTAAAATCGCAAATTTTAGTTTTGGTTTTGACTTTTGTCGTGCGGTGAATAGGTCGCATGCGGCGGGTGACTAAATCGACCGTGAAAATGCTCAGTCGCAGGCGATCGCCCGCCTGAAGGTCGACATTTTGATGCAAAGTCAACTAGTCACCTGCGATTTTTATCGTCCTGAGTAAATGCGGTGACGATTCGGCTTGTAGGCGATTTGGTAAGCGACCAGCCGCGCGTCGAAAATCGACCTAGTGTAGATAAATCCCCCATAGATGTCCTTCTAAGTTTGAATGTGGATCCAGTTAAGCAATAAAAATACAGAAAATAAATGATGTGGTTAACTGGACCTGCGGGTCCAGTTCGAGTGGGTCCAGTTGTCCAAAGACCCTAAGTAGGTAAGTGTAGAACGCAAGGTTGATTTGACACGACCGCGACACGGTCTTAACTCTTAATACCTGTTGTTTCTGAAGCCTTTATAAGGTGTCTTTTTGGTGGGAAGAAAACTAGTTAAAAAAATCACATACTAGAACGCTTCTTATTTTTGGAACTGTACCGAGAGACTGTTCTGTCTCGAGGAGGGTTACTATTTCGACATTTCTAAAGTCCTGACAAAAAGGCTGACATTTGCAAAAGATGTCTCCTGACGACAACTCTTTCTTTCTTTCTACCACTGTTTTTAGGGTTCTGTACCCAAAGGCAGGCTGTATCTCATGAACCGTGATAACTAGACAGTAGAAATTTTCACAGATAATGTATTTCTGTTGCCGCTATAACAACAAATACTAAAAATAGAATAAAATAAATATTTAAGGGGGGCTCTCATACAACAAACGTGTTTTTTTTCGTCGTTTTTGCCTTGTGGTACGGAACCCTTCGTGTGCGAGTCGACTCGCACTTGGTAATTTTTTTTTTATACCAGTGTTGCGACACTTATTTTTAAATGTCACAGTATCAAGCTGAGATAAGAGCCTTTTGGCCACTTATAGGACTTTCTGTTTTATTTTCCTTTTGTTACTTTTTTTTTACATAACTTGGATTTTTATTTTACTGTTTTTAGTTTAGTTTGTGATCTTTCTGTATGAGTCGCAATAAATAATTTTTCTTTCTTTCTTTCTTTACTTCACTGCATAGGTGAGGGGCGTTACCAACTTACCATCCATGTGGTTAACCAGATTGTCCCTCAATGCGGTTTTATTTTATTTATTTTACCTTTTAACTGTATAAGGTCAACTAACGCCTGTTGACTTCGCGTGTCAGCTGAGAACTTTTTCCAGCCAAAGAGAGGTTCATTGCCTATGCTGGATTTTCGTGTGACTGGAAATAAAAATTTAATGTGGTGAAGGATGGTTGCGTGTAGCGTCGTAATCAAATTTTCATCGATGGTACAAGTCTGGTCGATTGGTATAAAGATAACTCATGGATTCAAGGACTTGGCGGATTCAAACTCATTTTTAGAAATGCAGACTTGTCGGAAAAAAAGGAAGTAAATCTATGAAGGTACTTACAGATTTGCTCGATTTATGACTACCGTTATTATTGCTTGACAATTGATAAGATCTGTCAGTTTCTTACAGATTTGCTCGATTCAGGCCCGATTTTTCCAACGCCAGATAATTTTATCCGAGGAATAACTTTGAATTTTTGACAGTTCTTCCATACAAAACCTGTCAGATAATAAATCCTTAATGATAAATCTATGCACTGATTGACAAACAGGTTCCTATTCTGACATTTTTTATACTAAATGACATTTTGACATACCTACTTTATTATTTTTAACATTTTTGTAATTCAATTCTGTAATTTTTTGTAATTCTAATGATCTAACATTTATAATTATTTATTCGTTATCAATAGAATTTCTGTTAAATTTTAGAACCTAATATTATTTGCATGCCCATGAGATGGTAGAATATGGAGGTCTACAACGTGTTTTTTTTTATATCCCATAACTCTAGGGGGTCATTGTACTCATCATAATAAAAAACTTTTACTATAGGATCAAACCTGAAATCACGAAAAAAAAATCAGCTGTTCCCTACATTTATGTTCGCATAACTCGTCAAAATATAGGGAACGGCTGATTTTTTTTTCGCGATTTCAGGTTTGGTGCCTTAGTAAAAGTTGTTCATAATGACGAGTACAATGACCCCATAGAGTTATGGGATATCAAAAAAAACACGTTGTATATTATCTTAAGAGAACATCTATGTACCAATTACCCATATTTGCAAAAATAAATGATTTGATTTGATTTGATTTAATATAGACCTACACTGTCCTCCCATACATAAGTTTAGTATGGAGGGCATCAGTGTTAATAGTAACACTGTAATTTGAAAACATTTTAAAAGCCAATATTTATTTTTAAAGTAACAGTGGACAGTCTGGTGGTGTGGTCTGTGTGGAGTGTGTGTGTCTGGAGTTTCTTTTCAGCTCGTCTCCATAGGAAACGACCATTTCGGACCGTGCACCTAGCTTCTGTATTATGAATTTGAAAAATCGAGCAAATCTGTAGGCTGTCTGTTAGATACCTGCTTTGGAATTTTAAGTATACGCTCTTTTGGTATGTCTAGCGCGAATGAAGCTAGAATATTAACTTGAAGCGTCTGTTTGTAATGTGAAAATAACAGCTTTTTACTAAATGCATATAAAAGTGTATACAGCAAAAAAAAACTTTTTTTTTGTCTTTCTGTCTGTCTGTTTGCTTCGGCTAATCTTCGAAACGGCTGGCCCGGTTTAGACGGGACTTTCGCCGGCAGAAAGCTGATCTTGTTTTGTTTTGTATTTTTAACTGCTTTTATTTTGTGTTGTTTTTGTTTCGTTTGTTTTATTTTGATGTGAATTAGTTTTTAAATGTGTGTGTTAAAATATGGATATTTTCTGAAGTAAATGTTTATTATTATTATTAGACTTTGACTTTGAGTAAAAATATTTCCCATCAGCCTTTATGTGTAACATCTTTCAGGACCATGTTTTTAGAATATTGCTAATTTAAATTATTTTATGTAGAATTAATGGAGATATGTAACACACTATTAATCACAATCTGAATCATTTTGAAGGATAATGATTGCTAATCCATTACTTACAATGCGTGCCACGAAAGATGAGACTTGACACACCACGTGGTTTGACATGCGCAGTACACGATTTTAGGTATCTTTAGCGGTATGAGGTCTGAGTGCGGGACGGGACCGGACGTCATAGGGGCGGCGGAAAGAGCGGGGGAGGCGGGGTCAAGTCTCATCTTTCGTGGCACGTATTGTACTTCATATCTTCGAAAAATTTGTCTGCTCAACAACGTAAATAACGCAATAAATGTTGTTAAACTTTCAAAATGGAGCTTCCATTTTGAAAGTTTAACAACATTTATTGCGTAAATAATCGCCACTGTTAGTGTGTCACGCAATTACCCCGTTGTTTCACTTGTTTGTCTTACTTGACCTCCGGATAACTTATCAGGATCAGGCAGAAGATAAGAAAATAAAGAAAGAACATTCTTACGTTTATTTGCGAAGATCTTATCGTATCGACGGCAAATAAAAAAGTTGCTGGGAAAGTTCAAATATTATTTATCCAAAATTCTGTGCGCTGACGCATTCATATGGTCCAGGCAGGTAGAAATTTTCCTACAAATATGTTTCAATGTTTGGAAGATATTTGTGCCGATTTTCTTGTTCACAAACTAAACTAAATTTAAGTTCAGTGCATTTTTTTCGTTCTATTTCATTAAGAAAAGGACAGAAGATACATTTTAGTTTAGTCCTGTCAAATTAATCAGCGCCATTCCATCTATCCATCCTCACAAACTTTCATGTTTATAATATTATTACTAGCTGCGCCCTGCGGTTTTACCCGCGTAAGTGTCGATCCCGTGGGAATTTCGGGATAAAAGTAGCCTATATGTTATGTCAGCCATCTCCATACGAAATTTTATCAAAATTGGTCCAGCCGTTTGAGTATGAAGAAGTAACAAACATATAAACACACATACACACACACTCGCACACTTTCGCCTTTATAATATTAGCGTGATTATATATTAGTAGGAGTAGGATTGGATATCGTATTATACTAGCTTATGCCCGCGACTTTGCCCGTGTGGAACGGGTTACTGGGTCAAACAGTAGTCTATGGCTAGGAAAAATAATAAGCTAAAATTTGACAAGGAGTTACCTCCTTAGCAAATTTTGTCGAAATCCTTTCAGTGGTTTAGACGTGAAAAGGTAACATACCGACAGCGTTACTTTCAAATTTATAATAGACTAGTTGCGCCCTGCAGTTTTACCCGCGTAAGTGTCGATCCCGTGGGAATATCAGGATCAAAAGTAGCCTATACGTTAATCAAGGGTGTAAGCTACCTCCATACAAAATTTTATCACAATTGGTAGAGCCGTTTGAGCGTGAAGAAGTAACAAACATATAAACACACACTCACAAACTTTCGCCTTTATAATATTAGTGTGATGTGATTTTAGTATGGATTGGAAAACGGGCATTGCTGTCAATCTTTATGTGACAGATTTTTTAGCCATCTATAAGAAAATGTGTAAGTGTTTTGTGCAATGTAACGCCATCGCTTCTCCTATGAATTACCATGAACGTAAGTACTAATTTTTATCGTTGATGCTGTAATTAACACATGGTGTTCATAGTTCTATGTCACAGATCACATGCACTCACATGTGGCTTATAATCACATCTTTACGGCTCGCACAATTAGGTATCCTACCGGAGGTCGGGTGCCTTTTGAAGGTTTCCCCCAGAAAACAAAAAAAAAAAAGGTATCCTACCTACTAACCTGTCCCACCTCCGACCACAGAGCATGTAAACTTTTACCTCCGACGAGGAAGTCACTATCTTTCAATGATTATCTCGCTCACGAAACGTACAGAAGCCAGCACATCAAGCTACTACAATCTGTCAAATTTCTTTAATAGATTTTCAACTTTATCGCTAAAGCATAAGGTTCAAAGTTGATTGGGAAAATTTTACAGTTTCAGGTAGCTTGATGTGCTGGCCTCTACAATAAAAGATTGTAAGTGAAAGAGTTACATCATTATAGTAATAGTTGAGCGCTGACTGTTCACATCGCCGGCGTGTACCTACTCCTTTGTCGCTGCGACAAGAGCTATCAAAGAGAGTACCTACTCGCTCAGCGACACTTACTTGACGGGCAATACACTCGCTGAGAGACTCACGCTCACGCATGCCAGCGAGTAATCGCTCGTCGCCGTCTCGCACTCGCTGCTCGTTGCTCACCAACTCGTTTTTAATTGTTAACTCTACTCGTTTGTCGGCTGCGGCGGCGGTAGGACAGGTGACCACGACAAGGTGACAGTTAGATAAATTGTACAGCATATGATTTAAAATCGCATGACATTTAATTGTTTGTTTGATTATGATCTAAGCGACGAGCAACTTTTGATTCCGCAACTAATTTGTCTCTCACGTTGAATGGGTTTGTATGAAAGTGCGCGCATGTAGCGACGCGACAGCTGGGAGAGATTTTTGCCCGCGGGTTTGGAGGCAACTGTCACCCGTCTATTGGTTGCAATGCAAGTGCGCATATGGAGACAAAAAAGTTGCCGGCTAGCCAGTTGCCGCTCAACTGAAAATTTAACAAAAAAGTAGCGTTGATGTCGCTCCCGTGTCCAAATCTCGGCGAAGAGACAACGACAGAGACAAAAAAGTTGCTGGGCAATGAAGTTGCTCGTGGGCCCCCTAAGAGTGTAGACTGGGTACTGAGATGGCAGATCCAAGTCTCAAAAATGTTTGCCCAAATGCGGAAATCCAACATTTGTAATGTTACGAGCTTGGGGTTCGTGACAATAAAAACTACCGATTTAATAACCAAAAAACTGACACTTTACTCACCAACACTAATTACAGGTCAAACACACAAATAAAGAAACACAATGTCACTTACTGATCACTTCTAGTCGCACTCGAATATCGCTTTCGATGTTATCGCATGTATAGCTTACTCAAAACTATATATCTCGCGGCTCGCGCCCGCCTTATATAGTCCCACAGAGCCACTCGATAAACATCTAGTATGTTCGAGTACATAGCGGTCCCGACCGACTCGACGTCGATAGTTCTCGGAACTACTAGTACCTACAGGAAGGGTCAATGTCCTAGTATCAAGGCCAAGGTACTAGTTCTGCTACCCGATACAAGATGGCGCTAGTGGTAACTAATGGCGATACATGGCGATGTATCAAGCATTATTCTTGGCGCGCAACACTGCCCCCTCCTAAGACATGCTCGTCCCGAGCATTATTGGCTCCATAATAACGCGCCAGTCGATCCACATGGACGATCTTAGGAGTACCTCTTGCACCTTTCTGTATCCGATAGGTTACGTCATTGATCTTCGTCACAATCCGGTACGGTCCGTCCCATTTAGCTTGAAGCTTAGGAGATTTCCCTTTGCTGCGGACTGGGTTGTGCAACCACACTAGTGAACCTTCGTCGAAACCTTTATTGTTCATTTTGCGGTCATAACGAGTTTTCATCTTTTCAGACATTTGCTGGCCCGATTGTCTGACGTGCTCATAAATGTCGTTCATCTTGTTCCGCAAATCATTCGCATAATCAGTTACACTGCGTGGGGCATCAGGTGGTATTCCGGTGATCAGGTCTGCAGGTAGCCGTAGTTCCCTTCCGAAGTTTGCGAAAGCTGGCGTCACCGACGTACTCTCGTGAACAGCGCTTCGATATGACAACAAAAACGGTTGTATGTGCTTGTCCCAATCTCGTTGCCGATTTTCCACAACTTTCGCTAGGTACCTCTCCAGTGTCTGATTAAATCGTTCCACCATTCCATCCGATTGTGGGTGGTAAGAAGTCGTTCTTGTCTTATGAGTACCCATAACTCGACAAGTCTCCTGGAATATTTGGGACTCAAAATTCCTTCCTTGGTCACTGTGAATCTCCAAAGGTACTCCAAAACGACAGAAGACTTCATGAACTAATTTATCTGCAACTGTCGAAGCTTCTTGATTTGGAATGGCGAAGACTTCCGGCCACTTCGTGCAGTAATCCATCACAACCATGAAATACTTGTTACCACTTTCACTTTCCGGAAACGGCCCCGCAACGTCAAGGGCTATCCTCTCCCATGGTGCACCAACGTTGTACAATTTCAATGCACCCCTACTACGAGTCTGAGGTCCCTTTACAGCTGCACAACTTGTACATTTGCGACACCAATCCTCGACATCGTTCCGACAGTGGATCCAGTAAAACCGTTCCCTTATCTTCAGTAAAGTCCGTTTTACTCCCAGATGACCTCCTGAACAACCATTATGGTACAGCTGTAGAACATCCGGTACTTGAGCTTTAGGGACAACCATTTGCAAATGACAGCTGTCTCCCCGAGCGTTTTCCCATTTACGGCACAGGACTCCATCCTGAACCACCAAGCTGTCCCATTGGGCCCAATAGCTTTTTGTGACCGAACTCATCGCTGAGACGTCACTCCACCTGGGCTTAGGAGCTCTGGCCTTCATCCACTCCAGAATCGGCTTAATGTCCGAATCTTCCTGCTGTGCACGTTGTAGGCTTTCCTTCCACTCGTTGTTGAGGTCTGTCTTGAGCATCCTCACAGGTACCACTTCCTTACTCTCTTGTCTAGTACAATGCTTGCAGTCTTCAGGACAAGGTCTTCTTGACAATGCATCTGCATTGCCATGAGATTTTCCGCTGCGATGTTCGACCACTAAGCCGTCCTGCTGCTGCTGGGCGGTGCTATTAGCCGCACTACCCTCTGGATACCAGCCACCTTCCCTTTCTGCAGTTCGCTTAGGGCAACTGGATCGAAGGTGGCCCTTTTCCCCACAGCCGTAGCACCGTTCGCCTTCATGACAGCCTCAAACTGGATTTTGTAGGCCGACCAGGAAGAAGTTCCGTCGAACGGTGGCACTTTGAATCCACGTAGCGAAGGTGTTATAGCTACGGGAGCTGCAATTCCATCACCCAGTTTAAGGTTGTCCAGCGTTTTCTTCATGTCAGCCATCACGTTGTCAACCCGATTATTCACGTGGTCGATTCGGGTTTCGGCTTCCGACAGACGGTTGTCGTGTTGAGCAACCTTCTCCTTCATCTCCTTCATGTCTTTCCCCAAGGTTGCATGAAGGTCCTTCATGAGGAACATCTGCTCTTCCTGGCGGCGCACCTGCTCCTCCTTATCCCGCTGGAGCTGTTCCTCCAACCGACGAGCCTGTTCCTCCTGTCGACGAGCCTGTTCCTCCCTGTCACGCAGCAGCTGTTCTTCCAACCGACGGGCCTGTTCCTCCTTGTCCCGCTGGAGCTGTTCCTCCAACCGACGAGCCTGTTCCTCCTGTCGGCGAGCCTGTTCCTCCTTGTCCCGCTGGAGCTGTTCTTCCAGTCGACGAGCCTGTTCCTCCTGTCGGCGAGCCTGCTCCTGCAGCATCATCATCAGAGCAGCAAAATCTGGTGCTGATGATGCTGGAGCAGCTGTGGACGGGCCGGCCTCCGTGGTCGGTAGCTGGCCTTCCGACCCCTGTGGCATTGCTCCACCAAATCGCCTCTGGTCCGTCTCTTGCTGGCGTTGACTCCGGGTACGGATACCCTCCATGTCGTCTTTGGGTAAAATCGGCATGTTTTTATCCCTCGCTTCTGACACCAATTGTTACGAGCTTGGGGTTCGTGACAATAAAAACTACCGATTTAATAACCAAAAAACTGACACTTTACTCACCAACACTAATTACAGGTCAAACACACAAATAAAGAAACACAATGTCACTTACTGATCACTTCTAGTCGCACTTGAATATCGCTTTCGATGTTATCGCATGTATAGCTTACTCAAAACTATATATCTCGCGGCTCGCGCCCGCCTTATTATAGTCCCACAGAGCCACTCGATAAACATCTAGTATGTTCGAGTACATAGCGGTCCCGACCGACTCGACGTCGATAGTTCTCGGAACTACTAGTACCTACAGGAAGGGTCAATGTCCTAGTATCAAGGCCAAGGTACTAGTTCTGCTACCCGATACAAGATGGCGCTAGTGGTAACTAATGGCGATACATGGCGATGTATCAAGCATTATTCTTGGCGCGCAACAGTAAGTAGGACAGACGGCAGTAGTTTCTCGGTAAACCGGAAACTCGTCCAGTCGTGGGTCATTTGATGTCACCATCGAGCAGTGCTGACCTTAATATTTAGGCAGTATGAAGGTAAATTCAGAGCACTCGAATACTTAAAAAAAGCTGGATTTTAAGTTGCACTTAGATTTCACGCTGTCACTGTCAAATAGGTATATTTTAGTGTATCAGCTTTTGAAGCACTTTTAAGATAACTTGTGCGTGTTTTTTGAACATACAGGGTCAAATTAAATTAGCTAGCCAAACTCTGCAGACATGGTGACCATCCCAATCTAAACATGATAAAAAAACAGTGGCACTCCGGGAGTGCCGACAGAAGTGAAAACTTGAACAATTACGAGTGTATTTTGTGAATCGTCTTATAAACAAAACACGCGCGGTACCGGCTACGGCCATCCGTCTTACGAATTTTCGATCAGGTCACGTGTCCTGACGCGAGTTTAACATTTTTTACCCATTACAAAAAAAGTGTACAACGCCGCTAAAGAAGTTTTCACTTCAAAAAAATATTTGACGTTTTGATGAACGACCACTGGTAGTGTTATTACTTGAAGTATTTTGTTTTATGGTGTTGAGTTGTGATGACGATTCACGTCTGTGAATATTACACACAAATTACCCGTTTTTTTTTTCAAATTGACATTTCAAGTGACTACACTAATTGCGGTCAATGGGGTCTCTGTCAAATAGGTATTCTGTATTCTGGTTTACTGTAGCTTTTGAAGCATTTTTCCTTATTCTCCATAAGAAAGGGAGGATCCTCCGACCAGAGGAGTGTTGTGTATGGTGTGCTACTTACTGCCCGTTGATTCATGTCAGGATGTTGTTACTTGCGTGATGCAGGATTTTGCTTGAAGTGTGTTTCGTAGTTCGAAAAATATTTGTGGCGTTGTAGATGTCCCCACAAATATTTGGCAGAATGTGTAAGTTTGTACAGACGCCAGCACATCAATCTACTACAATCTGTGAAATTTCTTTAATAGATTTTCAACTTTATCGCTAAAGAATAAGGTTCAAAGTTGATTGGGAAAATTTCATAGTTTCGGGTAGGTTGATGTGCTGGCGTCTGTACTTAATGTCTCTGTGTGAAGAGTACCGTATGGGCGTCACATCTTTGATCAGCAAAACTCAGAGTTTTAGGCGGATGTGGTAAGGTAGCCCGCGAAATTCAGCCAAAAAAAACTGTAACAAAGGATATTCACGGTGAAATTTGAATGACGCGAAACCATTAGTAAATCATTGCAATGTAAAATTTATCTCAATGTAATAAAGTTATATTAGAATGATTTCCACAAATTTGAATAAACTCTCGGCGATCATTCAAATTAATATCTTAGCGTAACGAGATAAGAGTGACATTGCAATGACTGACTAATGGTTTGATGTCCGTCCTACTTTAGTAATAATTATATTATTTTATTTGTGCAACAATGTCTACTGTTAACTGAGCTAGGCTTAGACACCGTATCCGCTAATTGAATCAAGTACAATGCGTGCCACGAAAGATGAGACTTGACCCCGCCTCCCCCGCTCTTTCCGCTGCCCCTATGACGTCCGGTCCCGTCCCGCACTCAGACCTCATACCGCTAAAGATACCTAAAATCGTGTTCTGCGCAAGTCAAACCACGTGGTGTGTCAAGTCTCATCTTTCATGGCACGCATTGTACGTACATACGCGAGCACATCAAGCTACCCGAAACTGTCAAATTTTCCCAATCAACTTTGATCCTTATGCTTGAGCGATAAAGTTGAAAATCTATTAAAGAAATTTGACAGATTTTAGTAGCTTGATGTGCTGGCGTCTACAGTACATGATATAATGAGCGCAATTTTCCCGAACTTTCTCTTGCTTTGCTTGTAGTTCATGCTGACTGCGCATTGTTGCCAAGTGGCTTATCTGTACTAATAACTTTATATCTTTGCCTATTTTAAACGCTTCATTGGATTTAGTAAGTATTAAAGCTGAATTTCTACTGGAAGTCAGCTTTTACGTGTTTTGCTATGTTGTTTAGATCACAATCGTATACGATATCAATGTCTTTTCATGAACGTCTATTGTAACTTTGTTGTGTCTGCGTTCAACGTTCATCTGAGGAACTTTGTGCACTACGGTTACGACCACGACCAGTGGCCACATTGGCCGAGTGAAGTATCGTAACTCAATACGCTTCGCGCCATACTTGGCTGGAACGAGCAACTGGTCGCACGATGAGCCGTCCGACCAGCTGCGGCCAAACTTTGTGTACTATTTTGTTTACTTGCTGCGCCCCGCGGTTTCATCCGCGTAAATGTCGATCCCGTGGGAATATTGGGATAAAAAGTAGCCTATATGTTAATCCAGGGTGTCAGCTACTTCCAGACAAAATTTTATCAAAATTGGTCCAGCCGTTTGAGCGGGAAGAAGTAACAAACATAAACACACATATACATTCACTAATCGCCTTTGTAAAATTAGTGTGATTATGAACTTCTGCAACCAACGTAGTGTGCAGGGTCCCTTATAAGGCAGTCTGTCAAAACGGTGAGCAGATGAGATGTCTACGCATGTACTACGCATCGCAAGACCCTAAGGCTGCGTTTCCACCAGAGATGTGCGAGGATGCGTAGCGAGGAATGTGTGTAAAACTAACCAATAACAACGCTAACTTAGTTCAAGCTATGAAAATGAAGCGATGTTATTGGTTTGTTTCAAACACATCCCTCGCTACGCATCCTCGCACATCTCTGGTGGAAACGCAGCCTTAGGGTGAACGTGTGCGTCTGTATGCGTGCGTTTTTCTGATAACTATTATGACGTGGCCTACTACCCGATTCCGGCTTGACGTCGACTTACGGGACACCCTGTATATGCTAGTCGGATGGTACCTACTGTTTGCGCAGTACTGTACAGTGCGTGCCACGTAAGAAGAGACTTGACCTCGCCTCCCGCGTCTCTTTCCGCCGCCCCTATGACGTCCGGTCCCGTCCCGCACTCAGACCTCATACCGCTAAAGATACCTAAAATCGTGTTCTGCGCATGTCAGACCACGTGGTGTGTCAAGTCTCTTCTTACGTGGCACGCACTGTACTTGCAGGATTTTTCGTGACGTCAGTATGATGCTGAGTTCGCATGTGGCGGTGTAGATGCTGTTACAAAAGTAAAGAGGAACAGGTGATGCTTCGCTGCAAAAGCCCCTCGGGGCCATCAATTCTGGAATACTTCCCCCCATCAAACATATATTTTTGACTAATGAAACACTAAAGCTGTAATTACTATTTTTCAGAGCTAATAAACTACACGCAGCCTGTATACGTGTGGCGGGATGACCCTAACTCCAGGCAGAATACCATCAAGGAGATCATTGAAAGAGCTACGTCTAAAGAGGACTGGCCTCAGGTCAGTACTGCTCCAAATATTATGACATCAGTCCATTCCTGGAACAGAGGCAAAATTCTGCATGAAAATAGTTATTGTAGGATTGCAAATAGGCCTATCTTTATTGCATAAAATAACTGGAACACACTTCCGACTTCGCTATTGTCTCGGATGGTACCGAGACCTTCTGCGCTCACACACACATTTACAGCATGTTTGTACTACGGCTTTCAGTCTCGATGCATTACTGAGTCCCGGGAAAAAAAAACGAGACTCGATGTGGTCTCGAAATTCCCGAAGAAAACGACACTTATGAGACTATGTATTACAAAACTAGGTTTCTTACTTATAGGCTATGCAAGTAGGCAGTAAAACGAAGATATTTTAATCAAGTACTTTATGAAACAAACGCAAATTAAAAATAAAAAAAATATTTGTTGAAGTTTTTTTGAAGTGGTGATGAAATAATTTACACAAAGTAAAGCGCCTGTAAGTGTATGGGTTTGAACCACAAGTCCACAATGCGTAAGGTTACCCTCCTCTCTCTTCTTTCTTGAACAAGAACATAATGCTATACACACAGTAGGTACTTAAATGAAAACGGGTGTTATTTATTGCTCGTGCTTCCTTGAATCAACGTAACACACAACAGCATTCCAAAAGAGAGACGACAATGTACCTATTCACGTCATTCATCGAAATTTTCCAAACTGTAAATCTGTATCAATAATCCAGAAATAATGTTATGCTTATGAGTCTTAGTTTAGTCATCGCGCGTCGATCCTCAAATAGACGTACTCGGGCGCTTGGTTATTATAACCGAGTATTTCTGGAACGGGTTATATTATACTTACTTGTTTATAAACATTGATAGGAACTACACTACCCAAGAGTTACCATTATTTTGTAACAATTTTATTTAATTTAAAAGAGTGTCTGTGGTGTTTCTGAACAGACAGCTATGCTGCTGGGGAGTTTGTTGCGCCACTTCTGGAGAAGAAGTGGCGCAACAAACTCCCCAGCAGCGAAAGCACTAGGAAGTGGTGAAGGGCGGGCGTTTTGTGGGACTGTCTTTTGTAATTTTTACGTTCGAAAAGTGCTGATTCTCAGCCTAATTTGAATAAATGACTTTTTATTTTGATTATAGCGATTTCTTTTCGAAAATAAATGAATACTGTAAAAATAATGGTATAAAAGTAAAAATGCCGAATTTTTTTTATAAATGTCCGGTTTTTTGTCAGGACTTTTCATATTTCGAAATGATAACCCTAGTTTTAAAGGCATAAGAGCTGGTGCACATGAGACATTTAAGCTTTGTGTCTCTGATGGCTACGCATAATATGCGATACCCCTGGGATTGCAGATAATAAAAGAAAGAAAGAAAGAAATCTTTAGCAGCAGTGACCTTCAGTTGTCTTCCGTCGGCTTAACCTGCCATAATTTGTTTCCACGTTGCGTGTCTCGGAAAGTACGTTACACTGTTGGTCCCGACGGACATTTGAAGTTCTTTGAGACTTTGACAGTTGTTAGATACTGGTAGTCACAAGCTCAAAAGTTTGACAACCAATGTTACCAAAGGGTAGCGTGTTACCCAGTAACTGGATGGTAGCGGCTAGTTATGTAGTCACTCATGTAATATACATGTATGTATGTACTGGTATTTAGCTGCATCTGGATGCCGACCCCCAATATACTCGGGAAAAAGCTAGGCAGATGAAGAGTTACCGTTTTTTGCAATTTACAGTGTCAATGTCATGCTGATTGTTGATTAAAATATTTCGCGAATAATTCGCAAGCCTAAAAGATATGACTTTACAGAATTATAATCATTAAAATAATCAATACAACTTCTACGTGAATGTAGTATTTTATGAAATATCAATGTCCTTTAAATGTTTTTTTTATTTGAAATGGGTTTGCTCTTGACTCTAGTCTAGGTCAGAGATGACAGAGACAAAGTGTACGATGGAGTGAGCTTACCCAGAAGAAGCCTGTTCACTTTTGTTCCTTTTACGTTACAGGTCCTGATATTTCCTGAAGGAACCTGCACGAATCGTTCATGCCTCATCACGTTCAAGCCGGGAGGGTTCTACCCCGGGGTGCCGGTGCAGCCCGTCACCATTCGATACCCAAATGCGAGGGATACCGTCACCTGGACCTGGGAAGGGCCTGGCGCGTGAGTGATAAATTGATAAATAATAAAAAGATTTTTTTTCCAGAAACTGTCCATTTTGTTGTTACAAGCCTTGTTGTTATTATTATTTTTTTGTAAGCGAGTTGACGTCGTAGAAAAGAGGCTCATTTATTAAAAAAAAGCGAGCATCATTAGAAGACAAAAAAAAATTTAAAGGATCAATTAAATATTTCCTTTAAATAATTTCAGCTTAAAGCTGCTGTGGTTGACGTTGACTCAAGTGCACAGTTCGTGTGAGATCGAGTTCCTGCCGGTGTACTACCCCAGCGAGGAGGAGAAGAGAGACCCCAAGCTTTACGCTAGAAACGTACGAGATGTCATGGCCAAGTAAGTTCCCAACATGCACCCTATACCATTGACAAATTCCTTCTTGACAAAATGTAATAAACTAAACTGACAATTATGTGTGTATTTACTCTTAACAATTAAAAAATTGACTATCTAATTGTAATCTGTTTTTTTTTATTTTTTGTGTATTTAATTAATTGTAATCCTAATCATTTTTTTTTTTAATTATTGGCTGTACACCAAACATTGGAACGATTGTTAACTTATGACTTTAAATTTCTTATTTGTTTAATTGTATATGCTATAATGGGTTGTTTTTTGAGAAACGTAACATTTCTGTAAGACCACACATGTATAACCAAAAAACATACAAATAAATACTTTGACTTTGACCCTAATTGCGTAACACTAACACACTATCAATCTCAATCAATCATAAATCATTTTGAAGGATATTGCTAATTCATTGCTTCATCTATACTAATATTATAAACGCGAAAGTGTCTGTCTGTCTGTTACCTCTTCACGCTTAAACCGCTGAACCCATTTAGATGAAATTTTGTATAAGTAGAGATAGTTTGAGTCCCGGGAAAGGACATAGGATAGTTTTTATCCCGATATTACCTCGGGATCGAAACTAATGCGGGTGAAACCGCGTGGCGCTGCTAGTATATTATAATCCATACTAATATTATAAATGCGAAAGTGTGTCTGTCTGTCTTTTACCTCTTAACGCTTAAACCGCTGAACCGATTTAGATGAAATTTGGTATAGAGATATGTAGGTAGTTCGAGTCCCGGGAAAGGACATAGGATACATTTTATCCCGATATTCCTACGGGATCGACATTTACGCGGGTGAATTCGCGGGGCGCAGCCAGTTAGAATATAAATTGACAGGAGTTTTTTTTTCGTGCCCGGGCCTTTAGTAGTAGTTTTGACTGTTCTTCGTGTGCTTTCAGAGCTCTTGGCGTTCCTGTTCTGGATTACACGTACGATGACTGTCGGCTGATAGCTCGCGCGAAGCAGCTGGGCATCCCTTGCGCGGCTTCTACGAGGGAAGTCCAAGAGATCCGAGTACAACTGGGGTAAGAGACTTAATAGGCATGTCATGTCAACTTTATTATACCTTGTAGTATCTAAGTAATAATAAATGGACATATGGAGCAGCTGATTTTATTCGGGGTTTCAGCGTTGGTCCTGTAATAACTGATTTAGAGAAGAAAAAGACATGACAATATAATATTAAAATAATAAGTTTTATCGTTATTTATGAAAGTAGATGAAAATTGACCACCCGTCATTGTTATCTCCGAAACTGATGAACCTAAAATAAAAATATATATAAAATAGTTCTATACTTATAGACTTCAGGAAAACCTATAAGAAGTCTTTGGTCTTAAAATAACATGGTAAAACTTTCTATATTGTGAGTACAAACTTACATTTGCATTTGGAATTTATGGGAGAGCAGGTTTTTCAACTACAATGTTAAGCTGATTTTGACAAATATCGCATTGTCAGTCATTATCATTAAATGGGGCTCTGGATTTTATGTAATACTAGCTGACCCGGCCACGCGTTGCTGTGGCTAACGTTTTTGTGCAATAAAATAATATTGCGATTATAAAGGAAATGTGAGCTATTCTATCTTTCAAGTTGGATCAAACTGCACACGGTGTACAAATTTGATTAAAATCGGTTAAGTAGTTTAGGAGTCCATCGCGGACAAACATCGTGACACGTAATTTATATATATGTATTAAGAATATTGTCGGCCGTGGGCAGACTGGAGCGCTCCCAGCTGGAGCTGCACGTGGCGGCGGCGGGGCTGGCGGGTCATGCGCGCTGGCTGGGCGCCGACGAGTTCGCGCGCCGCCTGGGCGTGCCGCTCGACCTCCGCACACAGAGACTCTTCGACATGTTCATGCAGGTTGGCTTTACTCTTTCAATTCAAATTAATTTATTTGCATAATGGCTCCTTCAAACAGGCGCGACACGACACGCGACACAAAGACACCGCAAGTCGCGCAACGAGCGGTGCATTTGTGTCGCGCGCGATTATATCGCGTGTGGCGCCTGTTTGTCGGAGCCTTAACACAGGTTCATGGGATGTTCCAAAAGATTGCGCAATTTTAGTAACTTTATAGACCTATGGGGTAATTTCGTAACACACATTATCAGTACCTAGCAATGGCGTTCATTTTGACAATTCAACAAAATTCATTGCGTTATTTACGTTCTTGAGCAGACAAATTTTTCGAACATATGACGCAATGGATTAGCAATATAGGTAACCAAATCCTAATCCGATTGTATCCTCCGCTCGACAGCGTAAACAACGCTATAAACATTTTTGAAATACAAAATAAAAAGCTGGCATGTATTGCGAATTTTTGAATAAAAAATAAAGGATATTTTGAACAGATTTAACTATTTTCAGAGGTCGAGTGGTCTAGTGTACTTCCCTGACTATCTGCTGTGTGCCGCGTTCTTATCTCTGCAAAACGCACCCTTGTCGCAGCTTCTGTCCGTCGCATTCAAGGTAACCACATCTTTATTTTTATATTTAATTCAGTCAAATTCTTTGTCATATAGTCAAAGAGTCCTTGTTACTGTAATTTAGTCATCATTCCGCCGGCGATTAACGAGAAGCGGGATAGAGGACACATAATACCTTTTGAAGCTACGGCACTGAGCACACTATTGTATCAAAATAGCATACAACTTTGACCATCGTTGAGTTGACATCTAAAATACTAGCGGCCCGCCATCGATCACTAACAAGTTTTTTATTAGTGATCGATGCGGCCCGCACCAGCTTCGCACAGGTGCAATTTTTTTTTTTAAATTTCTTAAATTTTTTTTCATACAACCCTTGTCCTGGCAATACCGAACACAACAAAAAAGTATTCTCCAATTTGGTGCAGTCATTCGGAAGTTATGCGCGAACAGACATTTCGGCGACTTTGATTTATACGGATAAAGGCTCCTTCAAACAGGCGCGACACGCGATATAATCGCGCGCGACACAAAGGCACCGCTCGTTGCGCGACTTGCGATGCCTTTGTGTCGCGTGTCGTGTCGCCCCTGTTTGAAGGAGCCTTAAATTTAAAAATAATAATTATTTAATCATCAGACTCGGTCTGTGTCACATTATTTTGAATTTGGTCTGACATGTGAAGATGAATGTCATTCTGCAGTATTGACATTACGACGAAATATGAAATTTTGAGTCGATAATGCAGATTCTATTTTGCAATGTGCAAAGAAAAATAGCCCTTAAGGTGACGAACATAATACGCCATGTTTCATTTACAGCTATACGACAGCAACCGCACTGGTCGGCTGAACCTATCCAACTTCGAGGAGCTGGCGACGCGCTGTCTCGGCCTGTGCCAGGAGGACGCACACAACATCTTCCAGCAGGCCGACCTGGACGAGAAGGGCTACTTGACATACGGTAAGTCAAAATTCGTCAAGGTTGTACAGCCGCACGGATCGATAAAATCAAAATCATAAGTCATTTATTCAAGGCTGAGAATTAGCACTTTTTAAACGTCAAAATTACGACAGACCCCCAAACACTTCACCACATCCTAGTGCTTTATCTGGGAAGAAGAAGTGGCGCAACAAACTCGCCAGCAGCACAGCTGTCTGCCAAGTTCGATGGTCAAGCTACGCTTGGCGAGGTCAGTCCGCGGATGGGTCACCATCCATTACATACCGAAACCCCTCCGGGCTTCGGAAAGCAAGTTAAGCCGTTGGTCCCGGCTGTCATCATACATCTTTGGCAGTCGTTACAGGTAGTCAGAAGTCCGAAAGTCTGACAACCAGTCTTACCAAGGGGTATCATATTACCCAGTTACTGAGTTGTGGAGGGCAGATAGGCAGTCTCTCTATGTAAAATACTGGGTATTCAGCTTCATCCGGTTAGACTGGAAGCCGACCTTAACATAGTTGGGAAAAGGCTAGGCAAATATTGATTAAGTAGATTCTTAATGAGGCATAATAAAGTTCTTAAACTATAATGTTGCGACTATTATAGAAAACTCAAAAAATTAAAAATTTCTACATTTAGATCACTAGTTTATATGGTGTACATGTCGGCGGCGTTGTCGAAGACAACAGATGCGCCACCGACAAGTACGTCACTCGGCTTCTCCCACCGGCCCACTGCTCGACTTGTTTTGACACCAGTATAAAAGAGCGAGCAACGAAGCGGCAGGGGACTTGACCATTGGACATCGTACGGACATCATGTGCTCAGAAACTATATCGCGTTCGTATCTGGTTGTATCGTGTACCTATAGTGCTTGATTTGCTAATGTGATTAAATTGTTCATGAAATTATAATCTGATGTGAAGTGCAAACCGTGTTTCTATTGCGCATTAACCAACACTACCCACTTAGTACGCCCACAGTAATTAAGATATGCCTGATAATAATGACACACACTTTACCTTTTCCTATATCAGAAGTGGGATTCGTGTTGGTTCATGCGCAAAATGAAAACGCTAAAAGTGAAAGTGACCGTTGACATTTTAAAAAACAAAGTGCAAACTGCGAACGCTTATTAAATAATCGTGTGGACCTGTTAGAGTTGAACCCAGACAAGCCAGATACGGATGCGCGATCATAGTGAATATAGTTTTGGGCATAGGCTGTATGCCGAAATACCTTTGCCCAGTGACGCGCCAGTTGCGCCCTACCGCCATGTTAGGAAAAAAAGTGTTCCCGTAATTAGAAAACGCGATAGGACGCGTGTGCAAACGTAACCGCACACAATACTACAGCTGATTTGTGATTTGCTGAAAATTCACTGCAAAGAGGTCAACTTGTGGCCGTCATTAAGGCGCACAAAGGAAGCAGTATCAACGTGGCTATCGTAAATAGTACGAAGGACGTAACGTGGAGCTACCAGTGACGTTGGGTGACTTCAAGAATCGAGCCAAGCAGCCCGCAGCCTTCGGTGAAGCCCTTCGTGTGCTGCAAGTGAGGGAATCCTGGACATGTCGTGACCCGGTGCACGAGAAGTGGCAGCCAAGCAGATGATGGAGGTGGAGCACGCGCTGCAAGCAGCAACGGCGAGTGGATGTTTGCGTCGTACAACTACGCTCAGGCAAGTTAGAACAAAGGTGAGCTGTATCATTGTTTTGTTACGATTCTGGTGCTGAATGCTCGTTAGTAAAAGCGAGTTGTGCAGCCAAATTAAGTGCCAAACGAGTTAATAATGTTATTGCGTTGACTGGTATTGGTTAAACGCGTGTTTTCAGCACAAAACAAATCATAAGAAGCGTTGCGAATAGCGAGCCACAACTTGAGATTTTATTTCATTACTACACGACATTTACTTGCAAAGTATTATTTTGGGTAGGCTATTTTGTGTTATTATAAAACGAAGAGTGAAATCAGATTATCAGACTAATCTAGATCGGAAGTTCAGAGGTCCATTTAAGGTTGTGGAAGTTTTTACAAGTGATCGCTATACGTCATAAGCTTTAGATTCTAACCGAACTTACTAGTATGCTCACGATCGCATACGAAAGATGCCTCTAAGTAGTGTTCCTAACGTGTTAAACGTAGAAGGCGGTGAGGATAGTTCCTTCACCGAGTAGTAGAGCACATACCATGGCTAGGTCGCACTTTACGTACTTGTCTGTAGTCGTAACTGCAACTCGCTTGTGAGTTGTTCAGGGAGCGATGGGCTCTCAAAGGAGACTATTGTGGTGTTGGTTTTCTAATGACCTGGGAGTCGTAGACTATATGGGATGTGATGTGTGTTGGTCGTATCACTTGAGGTGATGACTACATGGGTGGCATGAGTGTCACTAGATGCTGCGGTCGCCCGGTCATGAGCGTTGTATGTGATCTATTACCAAGACTTAGAGGAACCGCCCCTAAGACGAACCACCGACCGAATCTTTTATTATCAATGATTGTTATTGTTTTTATTAAATGTGGTCAGAATTGGCCGAGTGGAACATGCACTGCTGTTGATTTTTTTTTGGTTACAGGTTTACACACAAGGACGTGTGCAAGCAGAATGACAGTGGTGGACAGCGCTGCACTCTTTGGATCTCCTGTACGAATAATCGCTGATCAAGGACGGTGCTTTTCGAGCGAGGAGTTTCACGACTTCTGCCAAGGAAACAGTGGATTGCAACCACTACAGCCATTAAGCCAACTACAGATCTATTGTCTACCGAATTTGGTGAGTCGTTTTCATTATGTTTTGACTCTGGTACCGAATGCTACCCTGCTAAACAAGAGCAAAAAAAAACTCTTACATTGTTAGGTATAGCCCATATCTAGTTAACGATGCAATTTTTAAATACGCTCACGATAGGTTATGAATGATGCCAGTAGGTCATGTACCAGTCGAAATAGATGGTAATCATAGTGGTGATGAGCTATGAGCAAGCCTAAGTAGTGGGAACCACGCGAGTAGGGGTTCTCTATCGGCCGTAGTAAAAAGTGTGTAGTCACAGGGTGATGCACATGGATCCATGCGCTGGATGGGTGAGAGCAATGCGATTGCTGGTCGGCCGGAGCGCCGTGGCGTTAGAGTGGTTTACTCGTCTGTGGGTTTCCAGGTGTAAGGCTCTTAGTGAAAAAGATTGTTGTAATGTGGATAACGATGGTACATGGCTCTGGTTGATATTTTTTTTTTCTATGATTAATTAAAGTTTGATTACATGGCTCTGGTTGAATCAAGTATGCTAATGAGGCTAAGGCATATGCCATGGCACAGGCCAAGGGATCAGAGTATTAATGACGAATTTGAGGAAAGCTAAGTAAAAGTCTTGTTGATGAAACAGAGTAGAAATTAAGTCGAGTGATAGTGGTGAATCTTAGTTCGGCTGGTCGGGGACCATACCAGTAGTTATTACATAGTCGTAGCCCTGTAGAAATCGGTGTCTCTTGAGGCAACTCAAGTAGTCCGTGGGTGCGCGATGCGTGTTTAACTCTGGCGGAGGTCGGGGTCTTGTAGAGACCATAGAGCCCGTAGGACTCGGAATTCAGGAGGAATTCAAAGAAACAAACATGAAGTTTGTTGTAGGGGCTTAATGAAAAGCCACAGTCCATGAATAAGATTCCTGCTGTGTTTTGTGATGCTCTAAGGATGTTTTATTGGCTGCTCCATCATGTTTAGTTGATTATTTAGTTTGTGATCTTGAGATTTGGGAATCAAATAATGATACTATCTCTGCCAATAGTGATACTATCTCTGCCAATAGTGATACTATCTCTGCCAATAGTGATACTATCTCTGCCAATAGTGATACTATCTCTGCCAATAGTGATACCATGTCTGCCAATAGTGATACCATGTCTGCTAAAAGTCCCACTATATCTACCAGTTCTCATAATAATGCAAATTGTAGAAACCCTGGTTTACGTGCTACTTCAGTGGAATCAATTGGTCCTGAGTCAATTACCATTATAACAGAAGCACTTGTACATCAACCAAAATATTGAGCTATTTGTTAATTAAGCTAAAGGAACGATACTTGTTCGGCCTAGCTACGTCCGGTCCAGTTTAACTGTAGGGACACACCTGAAAGGCAAAACAATTACCGGACCAGGAAGCTAATCTTGTAGGGTCAAAAACTGATCGGACCAGGAAGCTAATCTTGTAGGGTCAGAAATTGACCGGACCAGGAAGCTAATCCTGTAGGGTCAGAAATTGACCGGACCAAGAAACAAGTCTTGTAGAGTCATGGCTGACTGGACCAAGTGGTTAAATATCTGAAGGGTCTAACTTGACCGGACCAGAAACAATAGCAGAATGACCAAACGGTAGTTAATCAGTTTTTCATGCTTTAGATGTAACATTGTAATAATCGTAATTAGTAATCAAATAATGATTAATGCTCTGAACTCAATTTTTTTTAGTTTGTGCGAATTTTCATTGTTTTAGTCTGTACCAAATTCGGTCAGAAGTGACCGAACTATGTGATACTTTGCGGGGTATGTTTCTTTGCAGATTAACACACGAGAATGTGTGCGAGCAAGATGGTCGCGTCGGCGTCATTCATTGACTATTCTGAACGCCAGTGTCACCCGGCGGCGCTCGACAGAGTCTAGCCTGAGTTCGTGTGGAGTGGAAGAGAGCGCGCAGTGGTGTAACGAGACAGTCTTGGCTCTGGCGTGTCACGGTGAACGTACGTTACGGAAGCATCGTACGTTCCCGCGACCCCTGGCGTAGGTGTGAGATGGAACACCGGGGTGGTTTTTAGTCAGTAAGAGTCTGACAGACCCCTCCGCTCGCCCCGTGGCGGAGGACATCCATGAGGATTTTCCACCCCGGAAAGTGTATGACGGGGCACAAGTTGCACTTTGTCCGTTTATTCGGAACCGAACAATAGTAACGTGAGCTGATGTCCATAAAACTAATGATAACAGTTAAATTGCAATAATCATTGTAGGGTTAAACCGGTCCAATGATAAATCGGCTATAGGGAATAATAATATTCCGGACTAGCCAAAATAAGATAAAATAAATTCTGAAGGGCTTGTAGCCGGACCAGAACTTGTTAATCTGTAGGGCTTGTAGCCGGACCAGAACTTGTATCTGCAGGGCTTGTAGCCGGACCAGAACTTGTATCTGCAGGGCTTGTAGCCGGACCAGAACTTGTTAATTTGTAGGGCTTGTAGCCGGACCAGAACTTGTTAATCTGAAGGGTCAATGAAGACCGGTCCAGAAGTTTTAATCTGAAGGGTCATTGAAGACCGGTCCAGAACTAATTCTTACCAGCCTGTCTGTAGGGTTTAGATAAACCGGTCCAGATTGTAAAGTACGATTTTTGGTCAGGATAATCGAACGATTTATGCTTATTACAGATGTATGAATTGTAAGCGCACGAGGACGTCCGCACGTCAGTATGGCCGTGTCGGCGGCGTTGTCGAAGACAACAGATGCGCCACCGACAAGTACGTCACTCGGCTTCTCCCACCGGCCCACTGCTCGACTTGTTTTGACACCAGTATAAAAGAGCGAGCAACGAAGCGGCAGGGGACTTGACCATTGGACATCGTACGGACATCATGTGCTCAGAAACTATATCGCGTTCGTATCTGGTTGTATCGTGTACCTATAGTGCTTGATTTGCTAATGTGATTAAATTGTTCATGAAATTATAATCTGATGTGAAGTGCAAACCGTGTTTCTATTGCGCATTAACCAACACTACCCACTTAGTACGCCCACAGTAATTAAGATATGCCTGATAATAATGACACACACTTTACCTTTTCCTATATACATAATAAAGACTATTCTATTCTCATGATTTCCAGATGAATTCATATCATTCGCCCAGAAGAAAGCCGAGTTTGCGTTTGTATTCACGTGCGACACGACACATCACAAGCCGAAAACTCAGTGAGGGTCACCAGGTCACATCCCGACAGTCTGCAGCCAGGTGCCCTAGCGAGAGTGACTGGCCCGCACCAGGGCAGGATGGAGAGATACGGAAAACATGTCGAGAATGTGATTTTAGAATTTGTGGATTCCGTTAAAGCAAAAGCGCTGAAGTAGCCCACGAAATACAAATTTCCTCAAGCTATTTGCAATTTTCAGGTTGTATGTTATTCAAAATATGATTTGCGACCGTAACAATATAATATTTAAAGAATAATTATAATGATAAAAATCATCAATCTAAGTTCAAATACTAAGTTAAAATATTTGTTGTTGTCGCGAATCAAAATTACAACCTAACACTGACTTGCAAATTGCAAATAACGTAAGAAAATTTAAATTTCGCGGGCTACCCTATCGCACTCTGTCTAACGCAAGTGAGATAAACAAAAATATTTACGTTCTGAGGCTACTGCTGCAAAACTCTCTTACAATTACACTAAGACCTTGCTAGAACACTGAAATGGGAATCAGACTTTGTAGTCTCACTTCCACTTAGCTGGATATTACTCCTACCTCAAAGAGAAACCAAAAGTAACTTTGTCAGCTATCAAAATATTGGCGACTTCTTCATAGAAATAAATTCAGCATGCTATTTGTTACATAAAAACCTCACTGGATAAGCTATCAACACTGTCTCCCTCCGGTTTAACCCTGACTGGTCTTGTTTCTCGGACGAAAATTAATTCACTGTTACAAATCATGTGTGTGTAAACTGCTGTGATTTGTTGAATGATTTAATCATCATCATTATAACGTCCACTGCTGGACATAGGTTTCTCCCAAGCACCGCCACTTCGACCAGTTCTGTGCTTCCCGCATCCAGCGGATTCCTGCGGCCTTTACAAGGTCACCGGTTTACCGTGTGTGCCTTCCAACGCTACGTCTTCCGGTACGCGGTCGCCACTTCAGAACCCCATCTCCAGCTCCAGAAGTTTGGCAATTCTTCCGGCTATGTCGGTTACCTTGGTTCTTCTGGGGATCTCTTCATTTGTGATTCGATCACGTAGGGAAACTCCAAGCATAGACCTCGCCATTGCCCTTTGGGTGATATTTGGCCTTATAATAAGGCCCATTGCGAGCGACCACGTGTCAGTGCCATAGGTCACTGGCACACTGGTCAGACGAAAGTCTTTGACAATCGCAACAGTTTACGCGCGCTTGAGAAATTGTCACAATAATTTTCGTTCAAAAAACTGGCCCTAATAGTATACACACACGGATATGCCCTGGTCCGAAATTAGCAGGGTTTTGAATCTATACAAAGTATTATTTCTTATTTTTTTATTTATTTTTACGGTAAAACCCAGTTTTAACATAGTTTTTTATTTAATTCAAAGTGTTATTTCAATAAGCATAAAAGATCGCTCACTTAAAACAAATAAACGTTTTTTAATAATGTGTGAGCTCACTCTTCTCAGTATGGACACTTTTCGACACTAAGTACAGTGAGGGCAAATCTAGCGATTTAGATCTTTGCTTGTACTACCATTATTATCATTGTATTTATGTAATAACGTATTTGCTCACTATGACGATTTGTATGACCCAAGCTCATGTAGTGTAGTTCTTATACATATAGACATGCTTTATGTATTTATCTATTTATACAATATGAAGACGACAATACGATAATAAATGAAAACACTGGCAATGCATGAGTATTTTAAAAACTATAAAAAAAATATCATCGAAATTAAAAATGAGATTTTTTCAATCAATTTAATATTTTTTAATCAATGTAGTGATGGGCTGACTATACGTTTTGCCAATCTTTAACTAGCTATAGGGACTAAAGTATATAAATTATGTACATATATATATCGATCTATCACATCTGCGGAGTTCGCTAGCTAATATAATTTGAACCTGTATATTTTAGTTGAATTTTTGCATGCAGACTGGGAACGTCATTAGATATTTATATGAAGTTTAATTGATTGTCGTCTCCACCTTGTATAGTTTTCATTCACAAGAATGATACGGCGAAATGACCTCATGTATGGGGAAACTGCAGATAACTGGCATGTGAAATTAAATAAGAATAACATTTTTGTGGGGTGAATAACGACTTTAAAGGTAATAAAAAAAAATAAGTTTATTATAAATACTGAATTATAAATGTATTTAATAATGTTACAAAGTATTATAGCACTTGTGCATAAATAGTGTTGTTTTTATTCAGAACGCTTTGAATCTTTTGGGTAGTTATTCATTCTTCATAAATGTCTAGTGATAATGTATAATTTATTTGTGAATAGCTTTAGTCTTACGCCTTATTCCATAGTTATTTAGTGATTAAGTCAATTATTGGCCGCGTGTGTTGTTTAGAGAATGTTATGACGACTTAAGCTAGTTTTCTGTATGCGGGGTTTGACCTTATGGTGTCACAGAAACGTTATTTATGACAGTAAGTATATACTTACTGTCATAAATAACGTTTCTGTGACATCATTCGACGGTTAATTGCGGACGCTTTGTGGCGGCCATCGCTGTTCTAGGAAACCGTAGCTTAAGCATAATGGACGCGTTCCGTGAAGAGTCTATTATGTACAGACGCCAGCACATCTAGCTACCCGAAACTGTAAAATTTTCCCAATCAACTTTGAACCTTATGCTTTAGCGATAAAGTTGAAAATCTATTAGGGAAATTTGACAGATTGTAGTAGCTTGATGTGCTGGCGTCTGTGCCTATAGACAGTAAAAGAGATGAGTTTGCAGGTAGATAATTGTAATCTGCGTATGTAGGTGGTTTTTAATTCTTGCTTTCCAGATTCTATCACTGACTTTACCAGCTTGCCTAGAGATACCAAGTCTAAAGTCTGTCTATTTTATGTTTTTTAGACCAGCGCGACGCTACTATAGTAGAAAAATTTCTTTGAAATTTCATGGAAAGTGTTCTACTAGAGTCGCGTAGCGCTGTCGTGTGGCTCCTAATATACTTAGGTAAAGCTATACAATGAATGAATGACATTGACAGAGGGCTATTGTTGGCAAACATTTGTGAAATTGTCACAGACATAAAAAAAAACACATTTAAGGTTCACAAAATAATTTTCCAACAAAAAATTAACATTACAGAAAAAAGTGTATCGTTGGTGCCTGTACTAATGAATGAAAATCATTGTATCACAGACACCAGAAAAAAAAAGGTTATACACGCTCCGCAAGTGGCATGTTAAAACTTGGCTAATTAGCCTAGTTACATATCGTCTTGTTTCTTTTCGCTTTCGATAATAATTAATTACCTACTTCTACGTGTCATGTAATAGTATGAAATTGTGCCGTTTTGAAGATCGAATTTTGGGTTTACCTATCCAATATTCGATCTTCAAAAACGGCACAATGTCATACGATTGTCAAACGACACTTATCTACCTCTTTTTACTTATAATATCATTGAGTTACACAGTCAACGTGCGTAGACGCATGGGTGGAGCATTTAGTATGGAAAAGTAATTTCTGTGTCTCTTTTCGACTCGCTCCCACTTTTTAAGACCTGGCAACTGTACCCCTCAACGCGCGTCGGCGATAGCCGACAACACCCGTCGACGCCCGCCGTCGACGCGTCGGCGGCTGCCGTCGACCACGTGCAGCTCTTGTATTTGAGTACAATGCTTAAGGGCTTTCATGACCTAAAGCGCGGTCACTGTCTGACTGCATAGAAAAGAAAGAGAAGCGCGATAACACAACGCTGGTAATTTATTGCAAAATATGAAGTAATTATTTAATTACAAAAAATCTATTGTTTAGACGAAAAAATTAAAACACTAGTATTTTAGTATGTTGCTTATAGAATAATCTGACAAAAAATCTGAATGATTGTATGTATATTAGTATGTTATTTATTGTAAAAAGAAAGTTTTTAGAGGTACCTTCATGATTTTTTTCTATCGTATCAAATTAGTTGTATTATGTTTTTAACACACTATCTACCTAGCATATATCCTGAAGAATATCATATATTTTTCTGATTTTGTTTACTGTAGTCGATCATATACTTTTATTGTTTCTAAAACTTGCGTTATTTGTGTTTAGGTCCTGTAAGCCCCTTAAATACAGGAGCGGCATGTTGTCGACGCGTGTCGCTCGTGTATTTGAATACGACGCTTAAAAACACGATCGCTATACAATGCGTGCCACGGAAGATGAGACTTGACACACCACGTGGTTTGACATGCGCAGAACACGATTTTAGGTATCTTTAGCGGTATGAGGTCTGAGTGTGGGACGGGACCGGACGTCATAGGGGCGGCGGAAAGAGCGGGGGAGGCGGGGTCAAGTCTCATCTTTCGTGGCACGCATTGTACTTGCAGATACTTTTAAGGTACACGTTGATGAAATGCTTGATTTCAGAATAATAAATTCAGGGTCGAATAAAATTAGTTAACGAAACTACACGTGTGGGTGATGGGTATCGTAATCTTAACACGATATAACAATCAATACAAACAGATTTTCCCAAATCATACTTCAAGTAAATAGGTAAACTAACAGCGGTCTTTTATTATTTTTTATTTTATTTATTAAATTATTATTTTTTGCTTTATCATGTTATGGTATCGATAGCCATCACCACGTCTTCCATTACGTTTACAGAGTTTCCCTATTTTAATTTGAACCTGTATATTAATGATACAAAGAAAAAATCTAAACTTGTGTTTAAAGCGGTATTGTAAGACATAAATATGATATTGCATTTTATTCTGAAATATTGTAAGTGTAATATGCTTAAGCTTAGGGTAGGTTAAATACGAATCGTGTGCTTATTTTACTTACAAATATTTAGTAAGCCAATAATTTGACTCTTCAAGATAAAAAAATTAGAAGGCCATTTGTAATATGTGATAATTTTAAGAGCATAGTTATATCAGTACAAGCTAAAATGACGCTAATGTTAACGCAATTGAGATTATTTCCCAATATCCTTCCTTTGTGCAATTTAAAATTATCCGGCCTTATTGTTCTTCCTTTAGATTAGTTAATTATTCCATACCTATTAAGGTATATATTAGTAGACTATTGCGCGTAAAAGGAATTGTTTTTATTACCTACATATGAAGTCAAGGATTTTTGTCCTAGTTTTTTTTTTTGTTAATAAAACGAAGTTAGTTGATAGCTTATGAGTTATTATTCTGCCATTTTCCCTTTCCCTGTGTTAATTAATTGATTAAGAGATTTTTAAATGTACCTAAATATCGCTTAATTTTGCGCCCCCTGACTATGACAGCACCGAGGCAACTAGATAGATGTAAGTCATTTGGGTTTAACATAGAAGAAAAGACACAATTATAAATGCAGAATTAAAAGATAAACACTGAAGATTTTGTGCTACAAACCCTTCAAGATACGAACAATAACATTAACCAACACCCGTGGAACAAAATTGTAGTGAAGTTTAACAGGATTCAGGACGACTGAACACGTCGTCGAAACTATGGGAGCGTGAGGCAGTGGACAAGTGTTTGCAGGTAAGCTTAATTATTCGAATTATCTAGAACCGCTACACAGACACTAAAGGGATTATTTGTAAACTTAGCTTAAAGTTAAGTAATGATTAACGACTGTGCAACCATACATTTTTGACGTTTAAACGTCACATAACTTTAATAATTATCGTATATAAATATGGGGGTAATATAGGGGTAAGTACAGCCCGATTAAAACTTTACGGCGGCTCTGAAGTGCCCTACTCGCTGCGCAGTACCTCACCTCGCTGACACGTGAGTTTGTCACTGCGCAGTGACTCGCCTCATGTTCCGAGCCGCCGTACAGTATGAATCGGGCTGTAAGTACAGACGCCAGCACATTAAGCTACTACAATCTGTCAAATTTCTTTAGTAGATTTTCAACTTTATCGCTACAGCATAAGGTTCAAGGGAAAATTTGACAGTTTCGGGTAGCTTGATGTGCTGGCGTCTGTACATAAAGAATAAATGCAATATTTAAAAAAAAATCTCAGTAGCAATGGCATTTTGACAGTTCAACAACATACATTGCGTTGTTTAGCAGACACATTTTTCGAACATATGAAGTAATGGATTAGCAATATCCTTCGAAATGATTCAGATTTAGATAGATTAATAATGTGTTACGCAATTAAGGTGCTGAGCTGCTAATGACCAATCTTTATTAATGGAGTCCAGCTTATTCCGCCATCTCCGTCTGGGTCTGCCGCGATGTTGTTTGCCATTAAGCGGGATAATAATCTTACTTTCATATAATTAATGTAGGCATAGGAATAAAGGCTCCTACAAACAGGCGCGACATGCGATGTAATCGCGCGTGACACAAAGTCACCGCTCGTTGCGCGACTTGCGGTGCCTTTGTGTCGCGAGTCGTGTCGCGCCTGTTTGAAGGAGCCTTAACAAAACTATCTAGCTTTTAAATGGCAGTTCACACAAGTCTCAGAAACAGTTTTATGTCGATTTGACTCCTAAAATATGGACAGCTCTGTCATTGGCAGACGAGTTCTGGAGTGGAGACCGCATATAATATCGGCAGGCGTAGTGTGGGACAGCTGGGTAGACCAACGACCTAAAGATGGTGATTGGGACAGACTGAAGGAAGGCGGAGGACAGGGTGTAGTGGTGCAGCCTGGGAGATGAAACTTCGATCAGGATCTTCCTTTGTCTATTTTCTTTGGAATCGTTTCTGATGTTGAATTACTGAGGATTTATACTCAACCGACGCATTGGGGTTGAGCATCATTTCCTTGACTTGCGCTTGTGTTAAGCTTCCTTCCGCTTGTATCGAGTTCGATTCGTCCTTTGCTCCCCTAAGTTGTGCAAACGCATCCTGCACTAAGAATATTTTCTCAATAGAGTCGTTAATATCAATATTGCACGCCAAAATCCTCTCATACACGATAAGATACCAAATAAAATGAGTTCTTCTAAAAAAATGCTTCATATGATTGTAAAGAGCCTCCATTTTGACTAAGATCGCGGCTGATGCACCGTATAGTATTGCGATTTGGTACCCAGCCTCACCAACATATCTTTTCCTGAAGGGTCTAGTTAGGTTAATCTTTTCTTTGGTCATGTACATGGTATGCGTCATTAAGTCCACCGATTTATTAGCAATGTATTCATGAAATTTTAAGGCTTCGTCTCTGGGAAATTTCACGTACTTACTCTTACCCTGACGTCGTGTATTTTCTGCCGTCATTATGTCAGTCTCGTATTTCTTTTTGGCAAAGGCAATAATCTTCTGGACGTTGTTTACGTCAAGTATACTGATATCTAGGTTGTCTCCCGTGAGGTTGTCTGGGTATTGGCTGGGTTGTCCCAGGATGAAGTTAGAGAGGTCGTTGTTACTGTAACTGTCGCCGAGGAACTGGGACAGCAGATCACCGAGAACGTCAGCGTTTGGCACTGGGTGCCCGGGGATTGCCTTCACACATTGTGACGTTTTTATGACTGAAATATAATTTAGTTATTATTCATAGTTTTGAGCAAGCGGTGGTCATATCGTACATATGTACGTACTACATAAATAAGGACGCAGCAATAACGTGATGACAACCTGTCTCCTTAAATGAAATGTGTGAATTATACAAGCTGCCTTTTTTACCGTCTTGGTATGGAGTAGAAGCCTATGGCATAGAAATCTCTTTTTTTCACAAAAGATAAAAACTAAATATCTTTTTAGGGTTCCGTACCTCAAAAGGAAAAACGGAACCCTTAAAAGATCACTTCGCTGTCCGTTTGTCTGTCCGTCCGTCAAGACTCTTTTTCTCAGGAACGAAATTAATACCAAATACTGCAATCCCTTGAAGAAGTGAAAAATCAAACTCCTAAGTCAACGCAATCAAAAGATACCTGCGAGCGCGAGCGTTTATGTTCCGTTTATGCCGCATATTTTGACACTCGCAAGAGAATCAAAACCTATAGGGTACTTCCCGTTGACCTAGAATCATGAAATTTGGCAAGAAGCCCTTTTTCCTTTACTTGTGCTACATGACATTCATGTATCACAAGCCTGATGCCTAGGGTTGCCAACCGTACTCTAAAATAGAGTATTGTCCTCTATATCATGTAGGCGTACTCTATAATCTACAACACTAATAGAGTACGCTAAAATACTCTTTTTTACACAATGTTTACTTAACTAGTGCCAGTCTGTAATAATATGCAAAAACCCATAATCAGAATAAAAAAGTCTACTATTTACTGTTTAATTTAATCATTTATTACAAATTATAGAAGGAAAACTTAATTTACAAAGACTAAACATATAAATGGACAGTTTATATTCAGAAGTAATAATTTTAAAAGAACTCCAAGCCGATTTGTTTAATAACACAGATTTTATGCAAAAATCCACTGCAATAAAACGGCAATTTATTTTTAAAAAATGTCCTGAAGAATTTGATTGTTTAAAAAATGATTAGCTATATACTCTCTGTTCAAGCCACTTCAGCATTTACTGAAAGAGTCTTTTCGGTCATGAATGTGACCTGGCGAGACGAGAGAAACGAGCTTCATTGAAATTGATCAAAAATGAGCTCTTGATATACATATATAAATTTAGAGTTGGAATGTTTAGACTCGTACAATTCCTTTAAGAACAATGAAAAATTGTTATGTGCTGCAAAAAGTACAAAAAAATACCGTTTTAAAAGCATAAAATAAATGATACTCTTTTTTGTAAGTCCGTACTCTTTATTTACCTCCTTTAAAATCAAAATACTCTATTTCTTCTAAAAAAAGTTGGCAACCCTACTGATGCCTGTTGTAGTTGCCTTGTGAATAAATAAATAAATAAATAGATACATGAAAAATAATCAGCTAACGAAAATACACTAATGTGCCGGCAATTTATTATTTTAGGTCAAAATAAAATACTTTAAAGGCTCCTTCAAACAAGCGCGACACGACACGCGACACAAAGGCACCGCAAGTCGCGCAACGAGCGGTGCCTTTGTGTCGCGCGCGATCATATCGCGTGTCGCGCCTGTTTGTAGGAGCCTTAATCCGTGTCTTTTTATTACTTGGATATCTTTAGTTAGACGTACTGAGCGCTGTGTTAAAATTTGTCCATCTATTTTAATGGGACCCTGTATAGTTATTATATTGTACAAAGCCACTTACGTGATATGGCAACTAAAGCAAGAAGCAGCATTCTATTAATTACAAATCATCCGTAATGGTATTAAATAGTGTTTCTTGAACCAGTAGTACTGTCTTGTAGGTAACCACCTCGCTAATACTCGTTCTGTAATTTATATTTAATGCTAATATGCAATTACAATGTAGATAATTGTAATTGCATATTTTTTAATTGCTATTCTTAATGAAAACCAGTAACAACCAGCTAAAACTAGTTAAATCTGTGTTGGAACATTATACATAGGTAGGTACTCATCTTTGTACGCTAAGTATGCGTACATAAGTGGCCGCGGACACGCGTCGACAACAGAGCGACGTTGTTGGCGGCAGCCGCCGACGCGTCGTCAGTGGCCGCGGACACGCGTCGACAACAGAGCGACGTTGTTGGCGGCAGCCGCCGACGCGTCGTCAGTGGCCGCGGACACGCGTCGACAACAGAGCGACGTTGTTGGCGGCAGCCGCCGACGCGTCGTCAGTGGCCGCGGACACGCGTCGACAACAGAGCGACGTTGTTGGCGGCAGCCGCCGACGCGTCTTCAGTGGCCGCGGACACGCGTCGACAACAGAGCGACGTTGTTGGCGGCAGCCGCCGACGCGTCGTCAGTGGCCGCGGACACGCGTCGACGCGTGTCACTCGTGTATAAGCACACTTAGAGGGGCTCATGGCTAACTAACAACCACAAGATGGATCGATCAAGGTTCAGCCGCGGTCGCCGGTTAGTTTGTTGCTGGGTAACCATCCATTTCATACAGGCTCTGTATCTCTGTATCTCTCCGTGCCTCAGAAAACCAGTTAAGTAGTATTGATCTCAACTGTCATTCGTAGATCTTTGACATTCGTAACAGGTACCTAGTCAGAAGACCAAAAGTCTGAAAACCAGTTTATACCAGTTTATAGTCTTGGGTGTTAGAAACAAATAAGTACTTACTTAATTATGGAAAAGAGAAATTATAGACTATATTGTGCTGTTTTTGGATGCTTGAATTCGTCAATAAGTTTTGTTTTATTAAATCTACTAATAAAAATCACAACATGTATTTCTATTGTACTCTTCCTAAAATATTTACCTATACGATCACAAAACTAGAAAGAGACTCAAGTAGGTTGATGAAATTAAAATGTTGCAGTGCGATTCTGTAACTATCTCACCGTGAAAACTGAGGTGAAGTGAGCGTGGAGTGAGCTGTCAATAGTGTCAATTCCTAGCAAAAACAAACTCGTAGGTATCACCTAAGTTTTCACGGTGAGATTTTTACAGAATCGACCGGCTGTAGGCGAGCAGCCCTATCGCGTGTTTACATACCCGCTGTAGGTAATTATTTCTAGAACAGGGCCGAGTCACAATATTGTATAGATAATATTACCGTACTACTGCGGAGGTAATTAACGATTTAGAAGCCGCAGCTGAATTACTACAAAAAAAATAAAAAATAAATTAAAAAAAACTGTTCAGTTTAGTAAATACTTGATTGTATATGTCGGCGGCCTTGTCGTAAACAACACATGCACCGATCACGCCACCGACAAGTACGTCACTCGACTTCTCCCACCGCCCCACTGCTCGACTTGTTTTGACACCAGTATAAAAGAGCGAGCAACGAAGCGGCGGGGAACTTGACCATTGGACATCGTACGGACATCATGTGCTCAGAAACTATATCGCGTTCGTATCTGGTTGTATCGTGTACCTACAGTGTACGATTTGCTAATGTGATTAAATTGTTCATGAAATTATAATCTGATGTGAAGTGCAAACCGTGTTTCTATTGCGCAGTAACCAACACTACCCACTTAGTACGCCCACAGTAATTAAGATATGCCTGATAATAATGACACGCACTTTACCTTTTCCTACTTATACAATACTAGTTATGCAAAGTAATTAACATTATAAGACACAGAACATTAAATTAAATTATTTGCCATATGTCAGCTAGCCACGCCAATATACAAAAAATACAATAAAAACAATACATACGTGTTCAAGCAAAAAAAATAATAAATCAAAATTTAAAATGTCAACAAAAACTTACTACCTAAATAAAAGCCTCCAGGTATAAAAGATGTGTGTGACAGCCCTCATATTTATGCAATGCTGGGTTCTGTTCACATAGCTGTCACTTGAAATCACAAATACTAGGACGTAAAATAAATAAACAAGTTATTACTAATAACAACAATAAAACCTTGGTCAGCAACCAGTCCACAACCAGTCCCCACAAGCAGCACCTGTTCACGAGCATAACGCAAAGGTCAGTCGTTACCCCCCTCGCCATAATATTTGAAATTAAACCCATTGCTACTGATAGTGTGTTACGTAATTACCCCGTAGGACCGATGGAACTCATTACATTTATTTTTGACCAAAGCGCAGTTAGGTATGTCGTCTGCAGAAGGAAATGCGGGTGTGAATTTAATTTTAGGTTCCTTGCATCTTTAATACAATTGGTGCTTTAAAACAGAACAAAATAAAAAAGTGGTCGGTGCGCGAATCTTTACGTTCCGAGTCTCATAGTTCGCTTGAGTTCAAAAGCGAACGCCGCTTTTTATCAGGTCAGCCAATCGCACGTTGACATCGACAACACTCTTGTTTTGTAGTTATAAGAGCGGTTCGTAGTGCATAATTGTACAGTTAGGTACCGCATTTGTGAAGTTTAATGTTTGATATTCTTGAACATTTGAATATCTAATATAGATATATCTTCGAAAAAGCGTCTAGTTACGGAGATATTGAAGTTCAAAGTTCCAACTTTTTTTTCACGACAACAAGTTTTAAACGTAACTTAACTTTGAATACCCTCACAACCCCTGTACTGTTGAAACTGTCAAATTTTCCCAATCAACTTTGAACCTTATACTATAGCAATAAAGTTGAAAATCTATTAAAGAAATTTGACAGCTTGACGTGCTGGCGTCTGTACCTACACCAAAAAAAAAAGTCATTTTACAGCATCGTTAGTACTTATATCTCGATGTTTTCCAGCAATAATTTTTGCTAAATGTAACTTAGTTTGATGGTACATAATGCATAAATAACGGCTATGTGTGATGCGCCTTGTTACATCTTGTAGAAATCAAACCCAATAGATAAATTGAATTTATTAAAGTTAAGGATTACTCGAGTTCTCTGGCACGGCGCGGCCGCTCCGTTAACTCATCAAAGAAAATAAGTAAAGAAAGATAAAACATTTATTTGCGGTAAACATGACGCTAAGAAAGAAAAATTCATCAGTGGCTAGGGCCTCTTGGGCGCAGTATTGTTTTTTGTTGCGTTTCGAAATGCTTCAAGTTCCAACTGCTCCTTCAAGGCTTGTTTAAGATCCTTTTTCTGCTGCCGTATTCCTATACTTTTTTGGTACGTACCATCCACATTTATTAGAACCCACCAAAGGTAACAAAAGTCTACGTGGAGTCTCGTCACTTTGCCGTGCATAACTATTTGAGCAAGAGGGATTTCGTATGATTCTCTATATCGCCACGTGTAAGTAAAATACTGCATCATTTTGTTATGGATGTTGAGTATCCTACGATACGTGTATGCAATACGGAAGCCAGTATCCGTGGTGCTGAAGTATTTATTTTCTTGGAGTTTCTTTACTTTGTGCCTTGACATGTACAATACCTGCAGCATCAGATCGAGAAATCTCCGCCTTATAAATTGGGCAAGCGCCACATAGTAGTATTTACCAGATTTAGTATCGATATACTGTTGTCTTCTCGACGCGTTGTAATTTTTTGGTTCATCTTTTGCAATCATGCTCTTGATTTCATCCATTTTTTTTCTAAATTTGTTGATATCAATTTTTTCTATATCAATTGACATATTTTTTACTGTTAGGCCAGGCATGTCATCATAGTCCAATGGTTTTTTTTGTACAAGAGTCGGCAAAACATCACTGAGCTTCGGGAATTCGTCAAAAGCAATATCTAATGCGTCTACCGGTTCATAAAAATAAGAACCATTACTAGCTCTTCTTATTCTATTTGCGCTTTGAACAAACAGTAAAGAAACTGAAAAATAAAACACTGTTTGTTATTAAGGGACAGGAGTTGTTAAACAGTTCTGAATATAGTTTCCACTAACGTCAAGTGTAAAGATTACTTTTTTTTGGATTCCCCCCACGGATGCCACTTACATGGTCCAGCCCAGAGGATTTTTGAGCAAGCATAATATGCAGGGTGAAACGTTGATAGCTGAGTAGGTGCGGCATGATGAGGGAACACAAAAATGTTTATGAAAAGTGTCAGTTATTAGCCCCGTGGTCAGGGATCCAGTTTCAGATTTCTAAAATGGACAAAAAATAACGTGATCTTCAGAGCCTTTGATTTTCGTATGATTGGGTCCGGCCTGACGCATAACAACCTTATACAGTCAAATCTAATAAACGAAATTATGAGCTGTCCCTAAATCTGCCGACTTAGAAAACTCAGATTTTGGGCAATTTTTAAAAAGATATTCATGACGAATAAAAGTTATTCTGTGCAATAGTGTAATATGTCCTGATAGTGAATATAGAAAACTAGCTTCTGCCCGCGACTTCGTCCGCGTGAAATTTCTCGTTTCCCCGACCCAACGCATCGCATCGCATCTCCCACCCGCGCCTTTACGTTGTTTACGCTTAGCGTTTTTTCCGACATTTTTTCTTAGTGCTATGCTCCTAAGGGTAATAGCATAAATACCTGCCTGTCTCAAGAATAGGGCTACCAAATGCAAAAATAATTTTTCCAATCCGTCAGGTAGATAGTTCCAGAGATTAGCGCGTTCAAACAAACAAATAAACAAACTCTTCAGCTTTTTTATTAGTATAGAACAGGGGTGGCCAACCGGTCGATCGCGATTCTTCGAAACTTTAAGGGGTTGAAAATCGACCCGACTGGTCGATTTTTAACCCCTTAAAGTTTGAATTCCCAGAAACCCTTTCTCAATAGATACCTACTCTTCACAAAGAATACTTTCATGTCTTTAGGACCAACGGTTTAGGCTGTGCGTTGATATACATAGATATATAGATAATATCTGACGGGTTGATTGAGCCTTTTGGCAAATAAAACGAAAGTTCATTGATTTACGAAAGTACCCAAAAGTCGTCATAATTTTGCATTTAACTCTATGCTGTAAAAAAATGTCCAAATCTTCATCATCTCCCTTCATCAATCTCAATCATCAATCAATGGTTTTTGATGAATATTGAACAACTTCTAGAAATGAAAATATGCTACGTACTTACGTAGGTATATCATCCCTCCTAAAAACCGATCTGTATATATGTAAAATAATTTATGGATTCAACACTCAAATATGGTCCCGCCATATTTGAGTGTTGAATCTATAAATTATTTTAATGGTCGCCAACCTCACATCCCTACGACCTACAGCTCATAAGTCGCGGCCGTTACCACTTGGCTACCACTGCTCACAGGTATGTTCAAACCCAAACAGGCGCTTTACTTTGTATAAACTATTTCATCACCACTGCTCTCAAAACGGTGAAGGAAAACATCGTGAGGAAACCGACATGTCCTAGAACCAAATATTCGAAGACATTCACCGATCCGTACTGGGCCCGCGAGGTGGATTATGGCCCGCCCTTTCACAAAGAGGAGGCCTGTGTCCCAGCAGTGGGAACATTATATATATGCTGATTTTATAACCTCACGTCTGGATGACCACTCCCTGTTGACCAAATACCAAAAGTTGTAATGACAACTTAAATATCTCAGAAAGTTGTAATGACAACTTAAATATCTCTCTTCAGGGGATCAGACCGGAAATCTATTTGTTGAGTGTGGTGTTTTCCTACCTAGCTGACTGGGTACTTTTACCACGACATCGGTTATTCCCATAAACCTAGTTCGTGTCCAGAAGAAGATTCTTTTTTGTTACGTTATTTTTACTCTATTATGAAATAAATGATTATTTGAACCATATTTGAACTTACAAAACAGAAGAAAAATGTTCAAGATAGTGGTGAACGGCTGCATTAAAAAAAATATTGTTTATTAAACAAAGAAAAATCAACCACTCACAAAGTATTTTCGATTATAAGATTCGTTACCTAAGTTGTTAAAAACGAAGTACCTAATAATTACTAAAACTGTTACGTGATGTCTCGATTATTTTTTGATCATCATTAATATTTACTGTAAATTATATCGATTTGTTATAGATTTAGTCGGGGTTGCTAGTATTGTGGTTAACCTAGGTAATCTGTGGAAACGTTGTGGATTGTACATTTACCGACTTCTAATGTAATCTTAGATGTAATATATAATGTACAATTGTTTGTTTTCCCTAACGAAATAAATAAATAAATACTAGCAACCCCGACTAAATTAAAACTATTAAAAAGGCCTTGGATTCGATTCCTGGTTGGAGACAGCGCCACCATGCATGCTGTTTATAGTCCGCGAGGAACTAGTTGGCCGCATCTTAGGTGGGGACGGAGTTAATGGCGGCGGGGTTGCCTAGTACACACGCACTGTGTAATGCGCACAAAGCGCCCCCGCCCCTCCGTCCCACCGCTCACATACCTAAGGCGCGGTCAACTAGTTCCGCGTGGACTTTAATTTTTTTTTTATCCTGGAGAAATGCTCATGCAGTCTGCACTACCACGGGGAGATAGTGCAGTTATGTGGGACTTTAACCCACTAAAACTCCACGGTCTCCTCCTCTGCCGCTTACGGCGGGAACTCAGGCACGCGTTAGCATTCATCCGTGAACCCGCCGCGGCTGTCCGGACCCTCCTCTGGGGAGTACTCCCCATCACCGGCGCCCCAGAACACATAGCACACCGTGTCAACCCCAGAGACCAAACCAGCACAAGGGCGCCAGACGACCCCGTGCCTGGGCATCCTAGGTCAGATAATCGCATACGTTTAGTAATGTTGGGGTATCTACACCGCCACATGCGAACCACGAACTGCATCATACGGATGTCACGCAAAATCCTGCATCTCGCAAGCAGAGTTTATACTTTTTCTTTTATTTGCCCTACGGGGTCCATAATTGCACCTTAGCTTTAAGGCCTTCAAGCCATTGTAACACCTCTACAACATTATAGAATGCATAAAAATATATGAATATAATTATGAGTTTACTGCGCAACTAGCATAGGGGTATATGCAAAGGCCCATATCATCGGGCAGTTGTCCACCAGACATGACACCCATCTGGTCAGAGGATCCTTCCTTTTCTATGGATGTTGAATGAACTTTACAGCCTATTCCTCATACCTCTAGTACCTTCTAAATGCTTTTCTGTATAAATTGTGTTGTTATTGCCACCTTTATCGTCTCAGACAGCGACCGACACCGCATATCGGCGCGATATCTACCGGCGAGGACACAGTGCAAGGTTAGATTAGCGGGCATTTTTTTAGACTTTTTTTTTTATTTTTTTTTATTTTCGTGGAGAAATGCTCATGCATACTGCACTACCACGGGGAGATAGTGCAGTTATGTGGGACTCTAACCCACTAAAACTCCACGGTGTCCTCCTCTGCCGCTTACGGCGGGAACACGGGCACGCGTTAGCACTCATCCGCGAACCCGCCGCGGCTGTCCGTTACCGGACCCTCCTCTGGGGAGTAATCCCCATCACCGGCGCACCAGAACGCATAGCACGCCGTGACCACCCCAGGGACCAAACCAGCACATGGGCGCCAGACGACCCCGTGTCTGGGCACCCTTGGTCCCCCTGCGACGGGTCAGGACATTGGCCCCGCCGCCTGCCAATTTTCGGCTGCAGAGGATAGGGAGAGCGGCCAACGTAAAACCGACACTCCTCTTCCACTGCAGCCCCACCGCGTCCGCCATCATACGGTGGCGACCCCGTCAAGGCCGCGGAAGGTAGGGAGAGCGGCGCACCGTAATACCGGCACTCCTCTCCCGCCGCGGCCTCCAACCCTCAGCCGCGATGCCTCCGATACGACATCGCGGCCCGCCTCAGTTGCGATGTCGCCAAAGCGGCACCGCAACCTACTTTTGGCCGCTACGTCGTTGGCTTGTCAGCGAAAGCCCTGACGAGCGGCCCCTCCTCGGGTTCCTCTTCGCTTCACCGTGGGTGTCCAAGCCACGGCTACTGAGCCCCCCCGCCTCGACAATGCGGGAACCCACCGGGGGGGATTTTTTTACACTTGAACCCAGTTTTTCGCACTGCCGACTTCAAGACGTCGATATTAGTATTGCGGTCGTACGGACGGAGGTAGCGTTTCAAAGGCCTACAATCCCGGAAAACCTCACCTTAGAATAGAATAGAATAGAATATTATTTTATTTGCTCAGAATGTAGGTATTTACAATAAGGTTATTACATTATGTGATTTAAGGAATCCTTGTACATTCTACCACTTTGGCATGCAAATATTGATGCAGTTCAAACATCAAAGTATCAAACATTGATATATTTACAACTAAAATTTATCATCTAGGAAAGCGGATACGGAGTAGTAGCATTTAGCTAAAAGAAGTTAAGTTAGTTTTTTTTTTAAAGTTGTTACTGGTTCCTTTTTTATGGAATTAGGAATGTGGTTAAAGATAGTCGGTGCCATACCAAAAACACTTTTCCTCAAAAAAGCAGTCCTGTATCTACCTGTGCGTAATAGGTTTCGGTATTGAGATCGCAAAGTTACATCTCGATGTCTGCTTTCCGTAAACTTAAAAATAAATTTTGATTACATTTAACAAAGAGAGCAATTTCTAAAATGTAAAGGCAAGGAAATGTCAACAAATTATTCATTTTAAATATTGGAACACAGCTGTCAGTTACTTTTAGACCAAAAATTGCTCGTAGGCAGCGTTTTTGGGCCTTAAAAATACTCTCTCTTTCTGTACAATTGCCCCAATATATAATACCAAACCTTAAAGTAAAAACGACAACATTGCTGGTAATGATTATTTTTTAGCAGACTTTCTCCTCAAAAAGTGACTCTAATATTATTGCATCGGTTTCAGGTTCACAATACAGTGCGGGATAGTGCACTACAGATAATTGTATACGTTTGTCAAAGATGTGTGTGTATGTTTTTTTGTATGATCTAAGGCCGCTATCCCACTGGCGTTTTACGAGCGTTGACGTCAACGTCGCGTCTGCGCGGCGTCGACGCTGCGCAGACGCGACGTTGACGTCAATGCTCGTAAAACGCCAGTGGGATAGCGGCCTTACATCATGCCTTTTTATGCCTGAATTTTATTCTTTCCTTGCAAGTGAGTTTAAAAAACGTCTTTTGATACGCGTGAGCATTTGTTATTGATCTCCCGGCTACATTACGGCCTCACCTTCGGCTACAATTCCACACTGCTAGTGCAATGACAAATTTTGCACAGTTCCACGAAAAAAAAAGACGAGAAGAAAGATTTTGTTATTATTTTGCACAAATAGCTCGCAAATTATAAAATAAAGATCTGAGCACCAAAAACCCTCGTATTCTGATACAATCAGTGTGTCCGCATTAATTTTAATTTATTTAATTTATTTATTTATTTCAGACATAATTCTAGTCCATAGATTCAAAACATACATTAAAATTACTTATAAAATATGATATTAAAACATTAGCTTCTCGTAGTATTTGTACTATTACCCCTTTTCAGCTTTGGCGTAATGTATGAATCGTAGGGCGCTTCCTGCTTGAACAACTCCTTGATCATGTTGGCAGTGTCACGCATGTCCACGTCGAAGTGCACCACCCTTTCGTACAGCCGCATCAGGGTGAACGTGTGCCGAAACTGCGTTCTTTCCTGGTGCCACCCTGTACCTACCATCTTCAACTGATCAGTTTTTAATCTTCGCAATCTATTAAATAGATAACCCAGCTTGTATCTCTTGTCATCTCTAATGAAATCGCGCTGTGCTAAAGCTTTTCCTACCTCGTAACGACAGTGCATTGTATATTGCACCAAAACCATCCGGAGTTGCTGTTTTTTTATTTCCTCTACATCTTCTTTAAAGTAGAGATCTTCAGGGTCTACAAAATAATTATATCTTCTTGTGTTATTCTTCACCTCATTCATACTCTTATTCTTATATTCTTTAGTAAAGTTTGAATACTGGTCATTAATATTGATATAGTCGTGTAAATCGAAGGTCTGCTCAGTCAGGTTGGTTCGGAGGAACCCAAATACGTCGGCTATCTCCAGGTCCGGTTCATCGAGAGTGTCGTTGTCGTCTGCGGCCAGCATATCGTCCGGGGCCGGCTTCGGCGCCTTGCCGTCGGGCTCTTTAAGAAACAAATCCTGCATGGATCCTATGTTGCCGAATAGCGTATGGTAGACGTCCCTCTCCTCCAATGCATCTTCCAGCGTATCACCATTGTTGAACGAGAGATCTAATAAATATAATTTTATTGTTAGCCACGTAGAAAACAGTGGGACTAATAAAAAGTTTTTAAAACAAAGAAGGTCATTGGGATTCCTATTTGGCAAAAAATAACATTATTTTAAACCTGCAGTGCAATCTATAATATATAGTGTATTTTACAATGATTTACATAATAATTTGAAAGAAATCATTGTTTAAAAATTATTGATGGACCCACATATTTATTGTTTTAAATATAATACTCACAAAGCAATGTTAAAGAAATTAAGAACAAAAACATTCCCTCAGGCGTCTCTTGTCATAAAACAGACCGGATAAGCAAGCTTATTAAATTCAAATTACTAAATAGCCCATTAAAAAGAAATGGTATAATTTACGATGCCTTGGGTATTGCAATACCTACAATATATCTCAAGAAAGTATGCGCCACGGGAATTATCAACTATCTGCGGGAATACGAACGAGAGCGACGGGTTTTTCAAAAATCGTCTCCTACCAAGGTGAAAAAGGGTAATAAAGTTTAAGGGGTGGATTTTACTGCTTGCTTCCATTAACTCGAAAATGGGTATGGATGTTTGAGTCAAGTTATGAACACAACCCAAACGATTTTTCAAAATTCCACCCTTGTGGGGGGTGAAAAGAAAGTAACTAAATGGAATGTATTATGTAGGTTATAATAAGTTTGAGTAGGTCTTGGTGGTAGATTATTTATTTGATTGCTTTTGTATGAAATTATATCAGGTATGTAGGTATCCAGCTTAGAATTTCGAATAGGTCCCCAAACATCTTGGGGTGGGCATTACACCATTCTACTTCTAGGGTGGGCGCGGCCCACCCGGCACCCCCTTTTTTTTTTTCAGGATTGGAAATCATCAAATGACCCCTCCCGCTCTGGGTGGAGCGGAAGGGAGTGTCAGACTCTTACTGACTAAAACCCACCCGTGTTCCTTCCTTAGCCCTTTATGTTCCGGGCCAGCGGTAACCCTTTCGGACAATCCCGCAGACCCGGCAGGCTTCGGTCCTGACGGGCCCCTTCGGTTAATGCTGACATCTCTTTGAGGCTCGCGTGGAATACGTACGCGCCATCCGGCACGGGCCTGGTCCTGATCGGACGGTGAGCTACCCATTACTCTCCGCCCGCAGGCCCGCGCCTACGGTGGCCGGGAGTCGTCGCGGGGCTCCCGAGGCCCGGAGCGTCTCCCGCGGTGGCTGGGACGGGGGCCTTCTCCCTCAGCCGTCCCGTAGCCTCCTTCGCTAGCATGACTGCTTCGCAGAAGGAGGCGACTGCCCCCCACTCCCCTCTCTAGCCACTCCTCAAAGAGGGGTCTTATCGTCGCTATCGTGGCGTGCCCTGCGCTGGGTTGCGACAGTCGCTCTTTCCATGCCGCCATGAGATCGCGCCGGAGGTCCGTCCGCTCCGCCGCGATTTGCCGTGGAAGCGGAGTTTCCCCCCGGCGTAGTGCCTCCGCGCGCCACTCGTACAGGCGCGCCAGGACTATTGCCTCCAGATCCCATGGCGGCAGTCCGGCAAGGAGGCATGCCGCCTCGCCCGAGATCGTGCGGTAGCCCCGGATCAGCCTTCCCGCTATCACCTTTTGGGGCGCGTTCAAATAATGGGCGGCTCGCCACCGCAGTGAACACGCCCACACCGGGGCCCCGTATAGGGCCATGGACCGCACGACCCCCACGTAAAGCCTCTGGTAGGAGGCTTTTGGCCCCCTCACACCAGGTAGTTAGATAATAGTCGTACATCAGATAAAAACTAAGATAAAAATAAAAAGTGCAAAGTCCGATGTAAGAAATTAGCAGGAAAGTGTGCCTCGCGGCTGCGCCAAAAAGGCCCAGTTCAGCAAAAATGCCAGACAACTGGTGCCTGACGCTGGTTTTCAACTGGACCTGGTGTGTGAGGTGACGGATGTAAATCAGTTTTATACTGCAACTTGATGTGTGTAATGTGTATGCATAATTAAATAAATAATTAAAAATACATTAGTGTCACATAAAAAACCGTAACGAATAGGGACCTAGATGGTCACCTCATTCATCCTCGAACCGCGGCAAGCGTAGCTTAACCTTTAATCGACCCGTGCGGCTGTTATCATTAAACCACGAACACAAAACAAATAAAAATTGAAGTTTAGATTTATTGATAGTAACAAAAATCACGAAATATTATTATACTTATATACAAGTAGTATATTCTATCTGTTTACTACAAAAAATACACCAAAATTGTAACATGATAGCGATTGAACTCAAACTCAGAGCATTTAATTTAAATAAACCAATCACAGGCACTTTTGATTGTCAAGGGGTCGGTCAGTCAGAAAGATGAAGCTAGTTGCCAAAGCGTGTGGAGAAGAACGGGCAAGAAACTTCATGGACACTCTTGATGAAGATGGGACTCCCTTTTCCGCACTTAGACTCCCATTCGGTCCGTTGTGCGTGGACGTGCATTTTAAATCATAAATATCTACCAGACAATCTTTGAATGGACTGAAAGAACTTCAATAAAAAAGATTTTTATAAAGAACTAATGACTACTGAACCCTGAATTCCATATTTTCCGAGCGGTTCTAAGATTGCATTTTCACCGTCTTTTACATGCAAAACAGTGATTTGAAATCTCAGACCGTTCTATAAAGATATGAACAATATTGTATCGATATTAAACACTAATAGGTCAGATTAGGCAGTTGCTCCATGTAAAATACATACTGGTATTCAGCTGCATCCGGTTAGACTGGAAGCCGACCACAACATAGTTGGGAAAAGGTTCGGCAGATGATGATGGTTTAAAATTTTAGCAAAGAATCGTTGGTCTAGTGGTCGCAAAGCGCTACTGCTTAGCGTTGGTCTAGTGGTCGCAAAGCGCTACTGCTTAGCGTTGGTCTAGTGGTCGCAAAGCGCTACTGCTTAGCGTTGGTCTAGTGGTCGCAAAGCGCTACTGCTTAGCGTTGGTCTAGTGGTCGCAAAGCGCTACTGCTTAGCGTTGGTCTAGTGGTCGCAAAGCGCTACTGCTTAGCGTTGGTCTAGTGGTCGCAAAGCGCTACTGCTTAGCGTACGGTCCTAAATTTGATTCCAAGTTTGGGTAAAGTATCGTTGGGTTTTTGTTATTTATTTATTTACTAGCTGTGCCGCGCGGTTTCACCCGCGTAAGTGTCGATCCCGTGGGAATATCGGGATAAAAACCTATATGTTAATCCAGGATGTCAGCTCCATACAAAATTTTAACAAAATTGTTCCAGCCGTTTGAGCGTAAATAAGTAACAAACATATTAACACACACACACTCACAAACTTTCGGTTTTATAATATTAGTGTGATTTAATATTTAAGCACATAAATGTACGGCGGACTTCAACCTTTGGGTGATGCAGAGACAAGTGGTAGCTGCAATCATGAAAATTGAGGAATAAATATCCATCCGGATCCGGGTTTTTCCATCCGGATTTCTCAGTAGCAACCCAGAGTCTGGATTTTTTGGAAGAAATGTACCTTAAGCTCACCCACAATGTCGGCATTGCATCTCCAGTCATTCATGGCACTCTGTGTATTAGCTATTACTCCTGATTTATCGGTTTTTTTATCTGGAATTTCTCAGTAGCAGACCGGAGTCTGGATGTGTACGGTTGATGGCAATAGGCTTGTTCCTTATTAAATTGAACTTAAACATATCTGGCAAAATACGGGTCTTTTATAGATAGGTACACCTCTTTTCAGATTTTATGTTAGGTATATGATAACAAGTGAACATCTACAGCTGGAAGAACTGTTTCTCAGCTTTTTATTTCAATTAATCCTTGTACACGTACAGGCACTTTTGAATTGTCAAAATTAAATAGTCTTTCAGTTAGTCAGAAAGTTGAAGCTGCCCATTCCAAAACGTAGATCTCTGTGGAGAAGAACGGGCAAGAAACTCCATGAACGATCTTTTAAATCAAGATATTACAAAATCCTGGGTACATTATTCTTGTTGCTTCTATATGTGAGGACAATGTAAAAAAAGGACACAAATGAAGAAACAATTCAAAATATAAGTTTAAAAATAAGCCTTGGCAGTTAAGAAATGACCAGTCTCAACCGAGCGACGGCGCCCGGTCACGAACATGACGCGTGGATCATCACCATCCAGCTCAATCATTTTGTAGGGAACCGAATGATCCAACACACGCGCGCCACCATCGATGAGACATTTAAGTGAGCATGACACGTTCTCAACTGCCATGCTCTTTCAAGTCAACATCAAAAAAATCATAATAAACGGAAACATGGTTCTTACATTTACAAAATTTTAAAAAATGCTTCTAAATTATACAAAACTATACTTTGCAATTTATTTAAGAGATTAATAGAGTTTTACTACCAAACAGGAAGAGATATTTAATAATGAAGTATTCAATAATTGAAACTTGATTGTATAAAATAAAAAATAAATTATGGATATTACGAATGTCACAAAAAAAAGAAAAAGGGAAGCACCTCTTCCAATTATTGAAATTTTAACTAGTGAGCCCAAGACAAGTGCCTGTGGAGCAGGACCAGCATTAAGCCAAGCATTTTTATCTACGATATAATCATCCAACTTGTAATATGCTTGTATACATTTTTTTTTCTTTATTTATTTAAAGAGGGTTTTAAGCTAGACAGATTATGCCACCCTCATCGTTACAAATCGACTTAACATACTAATACACACCAAAAATTATCTTAAACTACCTCTACGATTAATACCTATGTTTACGAGCCTGTACAGCATCCTGGCTGCATCTGAAGCTGGAGCAGCAAGGACGCTGTTACATACCCCAGTCTCGCAAATATTATTATACAATAATAACAAATCTCGTCTTTCCGGTTCATTCCGGACACACTCCATGATGATATGATACACGTCTTCAATCAAGTTGCATTCCACACAATTTGGTGATTCAACTTTACCCATTAGAAACGCAAATTTATTTAAGGGTATGTGTCCGGAACGAAGTCGCAGTGCTGTTATGATTGTCTGCCTTCCCATATTGGCACTATCTATCCACGTAGTTTTAAAGACGCTCGGTTGTATAGTGGCGTACCATATACCCTTACTGCGGCTCCTTACATTGAAGTATTCTTGCCAGTTGTCATAACAAAGGTATTTCAATTTACCGTAAAGTTCGGTATAATATGGGATACACGAATACTTTTCACCGTCAGTTGATGCCTCTTTGGCAAGCTGGTCGACCCTCTCATTACCTTCAATGCCAATATGGGAAGGCACCCATTGTATTACTACATTTTTATTCTTTCTTTTAAGTTTACATAACTATGCTTGTATACATAGTGTGCGTTTAATGCTTGTTTTAAATTTCTTCTCATTTAGTTGAAGAATATTGAGTGGTATTTTATTATAACATTTTACACAGTAGGTAACCCATAAAAGAAGTTTTTACTTTAGACAATCTGAAACGCGGTTGATCTTATTAGTTATAGATGAGGTTTACCTTTATTTAATATGTAATTAATTAGTTTTTGCAAGAAATTGAAGAACAGAACAGTAGCGAAGGGTCAATTTTTGTAAGAGGTAAGCCGGAGTAGATATATTAAATATGATTATATTTTTGACGTGACAACGTCTGGAATCGATAAAGCTGGCTGCACACACGAAAAAACATGACTCATGTAGCGTTACCTCGCGGGCTTGCTCTGTAGCGTTGTAGCGTTCCATGGCGGCTTGAAGTGCAAGCGAGAGCAGGGAATGAGCGATGAGAGACAGATGATGTCGAACGCTGCCGAATCGGCCTCCGCGTTCGGCAATTTCATTAATGTTTTGTTATGACGTTGTCACGTTAATCGTCCGTAAACCGACTTTACAGACAACCGATTTTTTTGTCTATAGAATACTGACTGTGCTATTTTTCACAAGGAAATCGGTAGGCATGACGTTGTATGGAACCTTCGCCACTGGAACAGAACCTAATGCCTTCAAGATACATTTTATACTGTATGTTTATGATTTTTAGGTTTTTTGTTTTTTATTACCTACACACTTTTTTGTTTATTTTTTTATATTTTATTTTTATTTAATGTATTTTTTTATATTTTATTTTATTTGATGATTGAAATAAAGGAATTGAATTGAATTGAATTATCACAGAACACTCAGTCTGCCTAGCTTTTTCCCAACTATGTGGGGGTCGGCTTCCAGTCTAACCGGATGCAGCTGAATACCAGTATTTTACATGGAGCGACTGCCTATCTGTCCTCGACAACCCAGTTACGGTAAGACTGGTTGTCAGACCTTTGGACTACCCTTAACGACTGTCAAAGATCTACGAGTGTCAGCTGGAACCAAGATCATGGTGCTTTCCGAGGCACGGGGTCACGATATGTAAAGATGGTCACCCATCCACGGACCAGCCGCGGCAAGCGTAGCTTAAGCTGATCGATCGACCTGTGCGGCTTTTATTACTGCCACGAGCTCCTCACGCTCCCTTTTTATAAACATGTACAGTCAAGTGCAGAGAAAAGGTACCCTACCAAGACTTAAAGATTATCGCCCGAGCACGCTCGGGCCCGCGTGTCACGTGAGCCGTGAGCAGCTCCTTCCCCCGCCGCCGCACCCATCTCTGCCCGCGTGCATCCACCGATCCGCCTCAAAAATATTTGCAAGTATTTAATAATTTTATATGGTATTTTATCGGCTTCCTTCTGGCCGAACTGTATAGATACCAAGAATTTAACTTACAAAAAGACACTGCGTGCGATTAAGATACGAACCTGCTTCACCAGGCGCCAGCCGATCAACTAGACCGTTCCTTATACCACTAGGCTATTGGCTCAGTTATCAACCTCAACGAAAATTGGAATAGCATTACTCCTTTTATCGAACAAGGTTATTAACGGTCTAATCTTCTAGATATTAAGGTTTAAATTTCAACTTCCGTGTTATATTTAATACTAGCACCTTACCGTCTTGTTTTACAAAATGCAATACGCAACTCCTCAATTAACTAAAACATAAGGTTGAAATTAGCATAGATTTCTTGTTTGGTTGAATAGAATGTGTTGATTCCGATTGTTGCACTACCCTCATTTCACTTCAGAAACTTAACTGCTGTATGAACTGCGAGTTAAGGTTGAATTTAGTATACTTCTTCGCCTTATTTACTAAACTGTGATTGAGGGTGTTTTTACTTTTAAAATGGTTTCATTTTCGTGCCGATTCGCTTGTGTCTAATTATCTTCATCGTAATATTATCCAATTTATTATGTTTTTGACCAGTTGATTTTATTAATCGATGGTATGGTTCGATTAACAACTTTATTGAAGGCTAAAATTGTAGTTCTGTGGGAAAAGGAACAAAACATAAAGAAAATAGCACGAGATATAAGCATAACGGTAAGATTTACGTTATTCTTACACATACCTATTTATTGTTGCAATCATGTTGCATTATTACTTACAAGTTGGATTTTTAAAATGCGGTTTAAGATCATTTATTCTCATAAGAATTACAATATTCACTTACATGAGAATATTAAAACTAAACACTTAAAAAGATCAAAAAGTTGGGGTATTACAAAAATTAGACATCGGTTATATGAATGTTTTGAGGGTACATTACAAATCATTATGGACAAAATGTTTGTCCGACACATGCAAACAAGTATCCATGTAACATAGATAAACGGTAACTGGATGTGGCTCGACACTATTGTAGGGACTGCGAATTTTTTATTATAAATTGTTTAAGTAGCTTTTTAAAAGTGGTTTTGGATTTAGATTCTTTAAGGTCTCTCGGTAACTTATTAAATATTTTAGATCCTTCATACACGATAGTTTTCCTTCCGTAGTTTGTGCGGGTTGGGTGTAATTGTAAAAAGTCTTGTTCACGTCTGAGTTTCATTTTGTGTTTTTTTATATTTTTTGTAAAGGTTATATTTGTGTGTATATTTTTGTTTAATATTTTACGAATTAGTATGCATGTGTTATATATGTAGGTTTGAGGTATATTCATTACTTTAATTTTTTTGTAAAGAGTTTCTGTTGGAGTAAGATAGTCATAGTTAAATAACGTTTTTAGCAGTTTATTTTGAGCAGTTTGTAGTAGGTTCGTATGTGATTTGGCAGCGGTACCCCAAATTTCCACTAGGTAGTCAATATGCGGCTTGACAAGGGAGAAGTAAATTAAATAGCGAACTTGGCGTGGTAAGCAACGAACGATACCTCGTAGGGTACCCATGAGTGATTGTATTTTTGATTTTATTTTTTGAATATGTGGAAGCCATGTCAATTTACTATCCAAAATTAGTCCTAAATATTTTTCTTGATCTACTTTGTTTATGGTTTGGTTATTTATTTTTAATGGTGTATAATTGCCAATTTTTTTATTTTTTGCTGTGAATATCATGTAATTTGTTTTAGTTGTATTAATGGTGAGAAGATTTTGCTGAAACCACAGGTTGAGTAAGTTTAAGTCGTTCTGTGCTTGGTTAACAATAGTATCGATTGAGTGGCCGAAGTAGAACAAACATGTGTCATCTGCGTATAATGTTAGGTCAGCTTTCAGACCAATTTTGTGGACACTATTTATGTACAGTAGGAATAACAGGGGAGCCAAAATTGAGCCTTGGGGCACACCGTATGTAATAATTTTAGGATCACTGTGAGTGTCACCAATTTTAACTACTTGGTATCGGTTTGATAGGTAAGATTTAAAAATTTCAAGGGCAGATCCTTGTATCCCGATTTCCATTAGTTTTCTTAGCAACAATTCATGGCTGACTGTATCGAATGCCTTTTTTAAATCAATAAAGACACCCATCGCCACTTTTTTTTTATCAATATTAAGCTTTATCGTTGTCACCAGGTCTATTGTAGCTGAGAGTGTATTTGATTTCGGTCTAAAACCATATTGTTTTTCATATATAAAGTTTAGAGATATTAGGTACTTTTCGAGGCGATTGTATAAGACTCTCTCAAAAATTTTTGATAGTACGGGGAGTACTGAAATAGGACGATAGTTGCCCGGCTCTGATTTAACTCCGGATTTGTAAATTGGCGTAACTTTTGCAACCTTGAGACTATTTGGAAATGTTCCTGAATTCATACATTTGTTTATGCAACTAGTGAGTTCATCAAGAATTAGGTTTGCAACACATTTTAGTGATTTTGTAGTGATACCTTCTAAACCTGCGCTGGTATTGTTATTTAAATTATTAATTATTTTAAAGATTTCATCTGTTGTGGCAGGTTCCAGATCACAAAGGGAAGACGAGCCGGATCCAGATAAATTCGTTAAAGCACTACCTGATGGGTGATATTTTATGGGTATTTGATTAGCTAGTGTCGAACCAACATTTGCAAAAAAATCATTAAAACATTCACAGATGTCCTTTAAATCAGTAACAGTGCCACTTTGTGACTGAAGTTTTCGCGGGGCGGATTTTTCTGTGAATTTGTTGCAGGACAGTCTGTTTATCAGTTCCCACATTTTCAATGGCTGTTTCTTGCAGTTTTCAAAGGCTTTCATGTAGTAACTTGATTTCGTTCGTTGCATAGATTCTGTTAGTTCATTTCTTTTCTTTCTGAATATGTCTTCCTTTTGCTTGTCATTTGGGTTTTTTTTGTGTTGATTCCATAAAGTATTTCTTTTGTTTATTTCACTAATGATAGATCTATTTATCCAGTCTTGTCGTGGTGGGTTTAGCGTTTTGTATTTTGTCTTTTTGCTTATTTCTATACTTTTTAATAGTTTTTCTTCCAGGGTTTCGAATATATAATCACTGTTTTCGTCGCGGAATTCTAGGATGGTCTTATAAAGCATTTCATAGTCAATACTGTGGTAGCTAATCTTCTTCAGAGGTTCTGGTTTATAGCGTTTTAATTCTAAATAGATTTGTTTATGGTCTGACATGGGTGTATCGATAATGGCTATGTGGAAATTATTCAGTTTAAGATTTGAGCTGATATGGTCAATTATACTTTTTGAGGTTGTTGATTCTCTTGTGCAGTGTTCTTCATCTATTTTGTTTAAAAAAGCATAGCCGTTTTCCTTGATCACTTCTTTATACATTTTTGTTGCACGTTCTGTATTTAATAGGTTCAAATTAAAGTCGCCAAAGACCACAGCCCGCTTGTTTTTATTTAGCTGTTGAGAATAGGTATCTAAAAAGGCTTTGATGTTTGATTGTTCTGGTTTTCTGTATACTACACCTATATCCAGAGTATAGTTTTCGATGTGAATCCAAAGGTAGTGGTTGTAGTTTTGACAAATTTCCTCAGTCTGACTATGGTTTAAGTTATTTTTCACAAATATTGAGACCCCACCGCCTCTCGTATCAGTTCTAAAGTTATAATAATGTGTGTATCCTGGAATCTGATATCTTTTTCCTTCTTCGTCTGATTTTATCCATGTTTCCGTTAAAACTACTGCGTGTAAGCAAGATGGAAAAGCTTTTATCACACATTTTAATTCGTCAAACTTACCAGGTTTTACAATACTTCGCATGTTTGCGTACAGAAATTTAAAAGACTTGTTTGAGGTTACAATGCTGCTGTAGTTATCGACAACTTGATAGGATATTTTCTCATTATTAGGATCAGTATACATATTAGTAGTAGGTGCTGTGGCTATTCGTTTTTTGATGGTACCACTACAATTTTTGGTATGCCGTTAATGTATTTTATTGTGAGAGTTTTATCTTCGTTAACTTGTCGGCGACTAAGTTCATCTTTGAGATTTTGCAGGTATTTGCGCTGTTTAGGTGTCTGATCAGAATAAATTTTAATACTTGCCTGTTTTGAATTACTTTGGTTACGCAGTATTGATTTAGCAATTTCCTGAGATTTCAAATATACTTTTATTGGACGAGTTTTGTTTGCATCATACTTTCCTAATCGCATGATCCTTTTTGGCTCGGGATAGTCCTTATCAATCAACTTAAGTAGAATAACAACCTCATTTTTGTCATTGTTTATGCGTTCTTCCTTGTTCGATGATGATGGTTCTGGTATACCACTGATAATAATATTCTTGCTTCGGAATTCTCGTTCGTTAATTTCTGCAATGATGCTTTCTTGTGTTTCAGTGGGGAGAAAGACTTTAGGAGATTGTCTATCTGAATTTAGCAGTTGTACAGCCTGGTTAATCTCTTCAACTTTTTTCTCGGTTTTACTGTTGTTATTCTGTAGCGATATTATATCCGACTTGATATTGCTTTGTTCAGCGGCAAGATTATCAGTAGTGGATTTAATACCGTCAATTCGTTCCTTAATCGTTGTAATATCTTCAGTGATTTTTTTTGTGAACTCGCTTTGTGTAGTCGTTATGGTTTTTAGCATTGTCATCATTTCAGACATTTGTTTACGCATTTCACTTAATTCAGTTCGAATATGTTCATTATCATCCAACTGCTTACGTTTATAATTGCGCTGGGTGACTTTCGAAGTATCCGAAAATTCAAGTTGAGAAACGCTTGACAACAAATTTGGTTGCGAGTCACTGCGTTCGAAGCCGAGGCCACTTCCAGTTGGCGAGCGTCCGTTACTCATGTTATCTTTGTAAATATTACTCACTCAGTGCGTGGTGTGACTGTTGCGCTGTGACGTCTTGCGAGTGCTTGTGCGAGGAGGTAAAAAAATAATGAGCCCGTCTCTTTCTTGCGGGGGCGAAGAGCTGCTCTCGCGCCGGTGAACCGTCGACGATGACAGTGTTGTCAGAATAATAGCGTCGTAAACACTTATACGCGACACAGTTTATTTTGGAGCTTGTTACTAGTATAGTTTAGGTGCACTATGGACTACTTTAAGTTATGTATGTCGGTGATGATTTTAACGACACGTCTGCTTTGTAAGACGCCCCAACGAGAAGTGTAAAATGTATTTCTAATATTATTATTTTCATTACAGAGAAAAACAGTTCGTAGATGGATACAAAGTTATCAAGCGACGGGTGATGTGAAATGTGATCACCAAGGCCCTCGCCCGATTGCTTACACTAATGAATCGGAGCGACAACGTAATATGTATTGTGAAAGTTCACTCAGTGGCACCCTTCAAAACTACGCGTTCAAATGCTGACTTCAAGAAATGATAGACAGTGACGGCCATCCTATCCGTTATGAATAGGCAACTCGGCAGATTGACTGTGTAACTTATTTGATAAAACTACATTGGAACATATATGAGCAAGTGTTAATAATTCCCAATATCATTCCATAATCAGTGGGATCATTATCTCGTAGTTAATCAAAAATAAACAACCTTTATTATTATCAATCCAGTTACTCTTGTTTACAAGTAGTCTATTAATGTGTTAACGATTCATATCTGACCTCACATGTTTTTCTAATATTGTGTTAAATAAGGCTAATCAGAAAATGTGATAAAAGAGAAAGATGTATATTGCTATACTGTTATAGTTTAGCATGTTGGTTCTTCCTCTGTAATTCACAGGCACAAATGACAACATTTCATTTTCAACCAAGCTTTTTTCCGATAAGATCATACAGAATATAAAAAATGTATGTTTTCACAACTTTAAATAAATAAATATTACTGTAGTTATGTTTCTAGAAATATCTATAAACGAACCGTTATCTGTTAAACGTTCTAAGACAAAATAAGGTATCTATTTTGTGTTTAGTTAATATTCTAAGTAAATAACCCCAATTTAACACAGACAGGAATCTGTATATTCAACCAGGAAGTAGATTCCATGAAGTCCTAGAAATGTAATTAGAAAAATAAATGAATATTGTTTATGCAAAATGCCTAACTTTTATTACAAACCTCCATTTGATTTCTTAATAATAACAAACAAAAATCACCTACTAAAGAAACTAAAAAAAAATAATAAAGGTAAATAAATAAAATAAACCCTTCTCATGCGCGGATTTGAACTCGAGACCATCACATTGCTAAGCCGCAGTGTATACCACAAGACCAACACGTAATTTGCGTTACATTACAAAAAACTTAAATAGGTTCGATGTCCTTACCAAGGGGGTAACCATCACTAAGAAGCGGACTGTACATATTATTATTTTAAGACTGTCTTATAGGGTAAATATTATTTGTATTGTATTATGTTGCAAGAATGTAAAATACAAAAGTCATTTTGTAATTTTTCGAAATACGTCTAATCACTTTTTAGCGTCCACTTACACCAAAATAAATATGTACAGACGCCACATCGAGCTACCCGAAACTGTCAAATTTACCCAATTCAACGTTGAACGTAATGCTTTTTGCGATAAAGTTGAAAATCTATTAAAGAAATTTAACAGATTGTAGTAGCTTGATGTGCTGGCGTTTGTACCTATAAGAATAAGATTAACAGCTTTAAAAAAAATCTTTAACCACATAAAAAAAAATAATAATAATAAAAAAAAGTACCTACAGTTAATGCTAAATCAGCTGGCAGTTTGTCAGACTGTTGAGCGTGGGGCCCTGAGTTTGATTCTCAGGTTGAGCAGTATAAAGATAAAAAAAAATCACTAGCAGCCCGGAGACATTGGCCTAATGGTCAATTAGGCTCGATCCTCAGCCTCGTAAAAGGCACATTTAGCGTGTAACACAAAGGGATAGGTAACAGTAGCCCACCGGAGACTACCGGCGAAGGTAATGTAAAGATTTGTTAATATTATACCGCAAAATTAGGTAAAAAGTCCTCCAGACCGTATTTCGGCCACGGTGCGGCAGCCAATCTCAACGGAGACTAGTCTTCGGCGCGGGAGTTATTATATTATAGTGCACAAGTGTGGGACGGCAATCTGACACTACCGGAGAGAGATCAGATTTTTTACAGAATACAGAATATTAACAAGTCCCTATGTCTTCTTTTTTGATGATTTATTATCTTCACAAGCACTTATAGAACCCTCAAAAATGCTCAAAGTTGTCGATTTAAACCGCTATCAACAGAGGCCTAGTGTACAAATTTGACAACTGTTTATGAAAAAAAAAAAAATATAGGGACACAGTATATATCCTTCTTTTTCAGTTTATGAAATATCTTTTAAATTGGTCCAATATTGGAGGAGGAAATAGGCGAGAGCCAAACCTCGAATTATATACTATACTATTATACTATTTTATTATTATACTTTTACTTAGGTTTTTAAAACTCTCTCCGACCGCATTTCGATGTGCGCAGGTTTCATACCGTCAACTTTTTTTTTGCCAACTTCGGGCTGTTATTAAGAAATTCCTAATGGAAAAACTCAGTAACACTTTGCCCAAGCCGAGAATCACACTTAGGCCCTACGCTCAGCAGTCATGCTTGCGACCACGAGACTAACGGGTCATAATTAGGTACAAAGTGTAGCGGTTCACAACAAAGTTTCTAGACGAAAGTTCCAGGACGAATACGTTTGAAATTACCAGCAATACATCTGGCCAAAATTATGTTGCGTTTTGACGTAAGCATACATTTCTACGTCGTACAAGAAACTTGTTCTTATTCGATAAACAACTCCTCCATATAACCGGTTCTGTTCGTGGTAGTGTTTTTGAAAATTGCATGGACAATTCGATCGTTCTCAAAAATGAGATCCGTCAAAATCTCAACGTTAAACCACAGGTTCAATTGCCTCTCATTCACAGCAATAAAATCCTCAATGCGTGTCCTGTAAGTCACTCTTTCTCTTGCTAACAAGCAAGATCTAAATGCTTTGTGAGAAAATTTGCCGAAAGTCTTGGCCGCATTATCTGCTTTGTTTATCAGGAAGCCCATTTTGTAAAGTACAGAGTTTCTGTATTTTGCTCTATATATTTGCATGATAACCAATTTGTTCCGGGTCATGTATATCGCTTGCTTCATAAGCTCGTACAAACGATTTCGGAGTAAGAACTTATCTCTGTTATAACCTACTTTATTATCGGGCCTCCAACCTAGCTGCCCCCGCCGGCCATCTTGGTCGACAACTAATTTGGGGTTCCCGTTTTCAACTTTAAATTCCATGATTTCATCTGTGGGGTCCATGGCCTTCACTAGAATTTCTGAATGTTCCTCGTTAGATAAAACAAGACCTTTGTACTTCTTCTGTTTGTCTATTTGTTCCCAGATCGTACTGGGCTCAAATTTTTTCAAATAGTTTTCGAACGTCAATTCCTTTTTTTTAGGGGTTTGGCTACTGTTTTGTCTTCTCTCCTTCATGAAATCATCACTAAGGTTATCAGATTTGGATTTAGTTGTGATATTGTATTGCGTAGGCTCCTCGACTGTTTGTGAGTAACATGTAAGTGTTAAAACGAATAGGATCTCTGTAAAGGGAAGAAGTAGAATATTATAACGGGTACAGATGATGAATATTTTACTGATTTTCTGACACGTTGCTGAATCTTTGTTATATTTTGAAGAAGCCTTATAGTATTATTCTGCAGTGCGATTCTGTAACCATCTCACCGTGAAAACTAAGGTGAAGTGAGCGTGGAGTGAGCTGTCAATAGTGTCAAATCCTAGCAAATACAAACTCACATCACCTAAGTTTTCACGGTGAGATTTTTACAGAATCGACCGGCTGTACAAATCTCACAGTGAAAACTTAGATGAAGTGAGCTGTCAATCCCTAGTATTAAGTAATGGTCTTCTAGCGAGACCAAGAGAAAAAAAAAATTATGTCAAGTTAAATTGTCCGTAATTATATAATTACGGACAATTTAACTTGACATTAAAATTTTTTTCAAAAACCAGGACTGTCATTCTTTAACAGTTGTGTGAAGTGTCTATAATACGGCAAACTGACGTACGGAGTCAATTTGCTTAACAATGAATTTCCCTGAATGTGCTTGAGGAAGTAACTTTTATTGCGTTTATTCCAAAAATGTATACCTATCATAACAGCTTACCTCCGATTTTAATAAACATGACTGGTTACCGAACTGTTAAAATACCATTACATATATGATCAGTATAACACTCAATATGTTTACAGCATAAATGTATGATAACATTGAAATTTTAATTAAAATGGTATTTCCGTTCTCATTATCGTTACAAATAGTTTTTATGTACCTACCAATAATTACTCACAGGTAGGTTCATAATTAAGATTTGAATACAAACACTTAAACATGTCATTCGTTTTTTTTTTTTTAAACTGAAAATACAATAGATACTTAATGTATAAGTTCTAGTTAAGGAATCATCTAGTTGTATTTGTCTGCATCACTGTTAATGGGAAAAGTGACCAAAAGGCTGGCAGCGAGATTTTAATTGGAAAAAAAAATGAGATTGTTACATACACTTCCTTGCTTGCTTACTTGCATGCTTAGTTTGTGGCTCACCAATCCGTCACATTGTATTTTAACTTTTTAATGAATAAACTTATTATTATTTTTATGTTTTTCATTTCTCGGAACCATGGATTTCCGGTCTGTCGGAAGGCGTACGAGGGACCGAAGCCAACTCGCAGAGGCCCCTTAGGGAATTTTAATGATATGCGGCACCAACCGACGATTATACCTTTAAGCACTATGCAAGTGCACCCAAGAACAACTCCCGTTGGTGTAGGACTATTGCAGGATATGGAAACAAAGATATTGGATTATGGGTTTAGGTGGCTAAAGTGAACTGGTTATTTAGGACTATAATGGAAATTTTATATCCCCTGCCTGACCAATGTTTTATATAAATTACACAAATAAAATGGCAGGGGTGACTTGCACACTCAATAATGGGCCCCCGAAAACGGTCACTAGCACATAGTGAACTCAGGTTGAACTGGGATTAAGGGATGGAAGAAGAAGTTCCTAATCGTAACCAACTGACAGGTGTCAGGTACGCATTCTCTCCTTGGCCGGAATATACCTACACTAGCTCCTGCCCGTGAATTCGTCTGCATGAAATTTCTTATTTTAACATAAAAATGTATCCTATGACACTCGGCAATACTGTAGCTTCCCATTATTGAAAGGATTTTCGGAATCAAATCAGTAGTTCTGAAGATTACCCCTACACACAAACTCACAAATTTTACCTCTTTTTATAATATAAAATAGCTGTGCCGGGCGTCGTCCGCGTGCATGTCGGAAAACATATTGGATTTAATTTTTTTGCGCGGATCCCTAATTCTTTTTCTAAAATAGAATAGCCTAATGTACTCCTTATACATTAGCTATCTGCAAGTGAAAGTTCCGTCAAGATCGGTTCAGCAGTTTCGGAGATTTGCTGGAACAAACGGACAGATAGACAGAAGAACAAACATTTTAAAAATTGTTTTTTTGTTATAAGTACCTACTGTATACATATTTAACACACATTTGTATAGATGTATTTATCGGCTGTCCTTTTATCGATAATTAGTATTGCTCTAAAATGTCCCGCATCCGCACTAGTTTTCCTCATGAATTATTTGAATAGAAAGAAAACTTGGTCAAACATGGTCTAAGCCCGTCGATACGCCCTGTCTCTGTCGCAACAACAGGCTCTTTGGTATGCGCTGTCTTTGTCTGGCACGCCCGGAAAATGTCAAAGATTATTTGGAGCGGCGTGTTTTGTGCCTACACTTGAACGATTTAAAAATAGGTATTAGGTACTACTGATTTGTCGAAGTTTGAATTTTACTAAGGTTTTAAAAATGTTTCTGAGTTTATTTCGGACGTTAATGACATCGCTAAAGAAAAAAAAAAAAAACGCCGTGAGGAAACCAGCGGGGTAATTGCGTCACACACTATCAGCAGTGCGATTCTGTAACCATCTCACCGTGAAAACTTAGGTGAAGTGAGCGTGGAGTGAACTGTCAGTGTCATCTTACCAGATACTAGGGATTGACCAAGCATACATTTACAATCATAAAAGAGATTTTAATAATATTTTTTTAGCCTAATCCTATTGATATTTTTATATAATTCAAAGATAGTATTTTAGTGGTCAAAACATTAATATTTTGTGGGGTTTTACTTAGTGCATGTCGCACAGACTGCGGCCCCGCATGTAAATTACACGAATGTGCGTCAATGAGCAATTGTAGATCGAGTCTAGTAAAGACTGCGACGATGTTCAGCGTTGTTATTAACCCAAAACTATTGAATTAGAAGAGATAACCGAGTGTGTCAAGTCATCGAGTGCTAACGGATGCCTAGTTGACGGACCATAGAATGTAATCCCACGTAGTTTGTGTGGCGTGATCACTTCACCCGATTCACGACACTAAATGTCGTAAATCGGGTGAAGTGAAGGTGAAGTGATAAGATCACGCCGCGCTTGCGCGTTAATCACTGTCATTATCACATTGCAGATTGCGTGATCACTTCACCTTCCCTTCACCCGATTCACGACATTTAATGTCGTGAATCGGGTGGAGTGAAGGTGAAGTGATAAGATCACGCCGCGCTTGCGCGTTAGTCACTCATCACATTAGAGATTTGTTTTTACATATTTAACTTGTATGGCGTCATGTATAAGAACATTAGGAAATTATGGTAATAATATTAATAATTAATATAATACACCATGGCGACCCTGCCTTAGAGTCTGCCAAGGGGCAGATTAAGCAAAGTTTTCGTTGAGCGATTTTCAAAATGTGTAACTCTAAAGTAGAAAAAGACGAGGTATTCGTCAATCAAAACGCGGCTGGTGGAGGTGTTGTTGACGCCGAGGTGGTGTTGCCATGGTTACGAGATTCGAGTGGAGTGATATATGGTACATTCCGAATTGCACTGTAATCGACTACAGCGTGCTTACACCTTGACCCCAATTATTCTGCTGTATGGTATTTATCTATTATTCCCCGCATAATCTTACCACGCGGTACGGTTGTCAAGCGTGGTATTTTGACAGTTCAAACCGGTTTCGGTCATTGTGTCATAGAGAATACGTTTTCGCAAATTATTTATGTGAGCGCTGTGTGCGATGATGACTTAATTCGGAATGAGCCATATTTCACGCCGCGCAAGCGCGTTAGGCGCTGGCGCTGTCTGGCTATATAAGGACTTACTAGTCTAGGGAAAAAAGAAAAAAAAACAAGGTTGAGATTCTGACTGCGCTTCTGTTTTGCAATTTTATTGTAAGTAAAACCCCACAAAATATTAATGTTTTGACCACTGAAATACTAGCTTTGAATTATATAAAAATATCAATAGGATTAGCATTAAAAAATATTATTAAAATCGATTATGATTGTAAATGTTTGCTTGGTCAATCCCTAGCATCAGTAGGATGACAAAGACAGCTAGCTCACTCCACGCAAGTATTCACGGTGAGATTTTTACAGAATCGACATGCAGTAGCAATGAGTTTCATATTGACAATTCAACAACATTCATTGCGTTATTTACGTTGTTCAGCAATCACATTTTCCGAACATATGAAGCAATGGATTAATAATATCCTTTAAAATGATTCAGATTGAGAATTATACTTTGTTACGTAATTAGGGAGTAAATAAATTTAAGTCAGAAATCGCCAAACCATCTTGAGCAAGTTCATGTCTTCTCTATGTGAGAAGAGATTTTGCCCTGTAGTGAGACATTAAATGGCTGGTGTTATTTTTATTTAATGGGCGAGCCTATTATCGTTGGCTACTACAGAAAAAACCCAATAACACACTGAAAGAAAAACTAGTAAATTAAAAATGAAAAAACATTGATCTGAACTATTTCGTTCCAAAACAGTATTTTTTAAAACAGTATTATTAACGAGGCAACTGCCTCGTTGGTCTCGGGGTGGCAACAAAGCAGTTAAATCAATCAGCCTGTTACCGCCTGTTATACGTTCCCACTGCTGGGACATAAGCCTCTGTGAGAGGGAGTAGGCAGTTAATGATTGATTATTATTTTTAAATGGCGTCTTTGATTCTGAATTCAAGTCTTTCGACTAGTGACAGACCTTTGTGTAAATAAGTGGTGATTATAGTATCGGTAGCTGTACTGTCTGTGGCAAAAAGCAGGTATAAGAATCTGTTTCATTATTTTTAATTCTGAAAAATACGAATGAAAATAACCCTCCTTCTGGCGCAGTCGGGTAAAAAGGCAATCATTAAAGAGAATATATTATGTTTTGTGGCATTATTATTATTTTTTTTTTCTTGATAACGTGCCCCGCACTAGGAATTTTTCCTGTATTGTGGTGCCAAAAATAAAACTCACATACACAAACAGCCAGACACAGAACAACGTTTTATTCGTTCTAGTTAAGGTAAATGTTCCCTCTGCAATAATAATTTACTTAATCTTTGGCCCGTAGTATCGAAGCGTAGGGGTTTCCTACCCCTCTAACCAGTGTAACAAGGCGCGATCGAATGACGCAACGTGTCGCGTTGTCCACAAAAATAAACACGAAAAAAAATGTAGACGAAATATATTAAAGTATCAAAATCAAGCGACAGGCTCTACGCACGCGACGAACGGATTTTACCGACATTAAGTGTTTTTTGTTTTTTTTTTGTTCATTCTGAAAACATTAACAAAAGTTTTTATTTTTTCGTGGCCGTGTTGTGACCTGTGTAAATAGTTGGAGTATAATTTTACTCGGCGTACTTTGTGTCAGGCTTTCAAACACTGCAGGTGAGTGGAAGACTATCTTTTTACCTGTATCGCGTTCTTGTAACGCTTATGCGCTTATTAAATTCCCTTACAGGTCAGTGACTGAGACAAGTATTCGTTATAAAGTCTGTAAGTTTATTAATTCATGTTGAATATTATACTGCGAAATACATTACTGCGAAATATTAAAAACGCTAAAAGTCTCAAAATAATAATAATAATATGTACAAGTATATAAAATGGAAGACAAATAATTAAAGGGCATCAAAAAATTCGTCCGCATCGCTGTCAATAGGAAAAGTGCCCAGAAGTTGTTTGACGGTGCTGATTCTTTGGTCAAAGAATAGGTCAGCCTCTGGTCACGTTTAGAGTCAACCAACCGCTTGGCGATGTCTCGAAAACCTAAGTGGGCATTCGGGCCCCATGGCCATAGTGTTTCTGCGAAATTAATGAGGAATTATACTATAGTTAGTAGGTACTTAGTAGAAAATTAAGACTAGTTTTTTTTCACACCTGCAGTCTTATTACAGGTATTATAAACTGGAAGACATGGAGAGAGGCTTTTCCTCGGCGGTGCGGGACAATTCGATGTTTTTAAGAAACTAACTATTTAATTTTGAGTGAAATACTATTGATTGCTTGTCTCACATACGTTTTCATTGTAAATAAACCAATTTAAATGAAATAAAAAACCACCAACAACTGAACTGTTCAAACATTATACCAATCTCCATGGTCTTCACATGACCTGACCAAGATTTGGTCTTGACTTTAAAAAAGACTGTGACCTCTGAGTTTGTTTCGGCCTTTCTTCTCAGAGTAGTCAGATAGGAAACGCCGACCTCATCTAGTTGTTTTAAAAAAATAATATGATTGAAGCATAAGTGTTTTCTTACTTACAGAAATAAAATCATTTATAGATGTTTTATTTTTAACGGAACAATAAGCAGACTAAATTCTTAGGCTTTCTTTAACAATAAAAATGACACAGTAGAAACATAAATTCTTCGTTCTTAGGCGCAATAATAATATAATGTGGGTTTTATTACAACATATTTATAGTAACATAACCAGCCTATTACATTCCCAGAGTTGAGACACGGCCCTCCCTTCTTCTAGGTATTTTTTTTTTAAATAGAATATTTATTTGCCAGAAACATGGTGTTTACAAAGGTGTTTATAACATTGCATAGTGCTACATATTTCACCGTTTTAACGGTATGCAAAAACAAATTACAATTAGCATTTAGCAATTATTTATAGCAATCCATCTAAAATTTTGATTGTTCTATATCTAATTTTTAGATTAACTCGTAAAATAAAATTGTTAAAATCCTGTTCATCTATCATCATCGGCCTAACCTTTTCCCAACTATGTTGTGGTCGGCTTCCAGTCTAACCGGATGCAGCTGTATACCAGTATTTTAAATGGAGCGAGGAGTACGAGTATCTATGGAATCACTTAGAAAAGTATTTTTATAATGTAATTAAAATTTAAATTATAAAATGTTGAAGGTTAATTCTAAATTAACAAGTGAGTTACGATTAAAATAACTAACTGTAGTTTTCGGTAAAACGCAATTTAAGCTGGTAGAAAAATATTACGTCAGCAAATGCTGTATTGATTTTTCGGAATTTTCAGTATTTTATTCTGTCGTTTCTATAATTGTATTGGCATATAAATTGTCGGAAAATTAGTATATAAAGTAGTAAATTTCATATTTTGAGTTGCTATGCGATGCTAATATATTTGCGATGCTAATATATTTTTTAATACTTTTATTACGACCCATTTTTTTATTATAATAATGTAAGTTTCATTCATCTATATTTTTTACACATAAAGGCTCCGTGCGTGCGTTGGTCCGTGGATGGGTGAACATCTAAAACCAAGACACCTCCGTGCCTCGGAAAGCACGTTAGGCCGTTGGTCCCGGCTGTCATTCGTGGATCTTTGACAGTTGTTGAAGTCCGAAAGTCTGACAACCAGTCTTACCAAGGGGTTTCGTATTACCCAGTAACTGGGTTGTGAAGGGCAGATAGGCAGTCGCCCCATGTAAAATACTGGTACTCAGTTGCATCCGGTTAGATTGGAAGCTGACCCCAACATATTTGGGAAAAGGCTTGGCAGATGATGAGCCCGGAGTCTGGATGTGTGCCCGCTTGATGGGAATAGGCTTGCCCCTAATACATTACAAGCAAAATGTGGGTATACCGCTCCTCAACCCTTCGGGGAAACAATAACACATTCCTGCACGTTTCCAGCGCCATCTATCTTGTGATAACTTATTTACACGAGTTACTAACTGTTGATTAAATTTCGAGTGCTTCAGGGAGTAATATCTCAGCCGGCCGTCTCATTGACAATTCTATGAAGGAGGTCTGGGATTCCTTGGCAAGAGGTTCCTACTTCCTTATAACAAACTAGCTGCATCCCGCGGTTTCACCCGCGTTAATGTCGATTCCGTGGGAATATCGGGATGAAAAGCCTATATGTTAATCCAGGCTGTCAGCTACCTCCATACAAAATTTTATCAAAATTGGTCCAGCCGTTTGAGCGTGAAGAAGTAACAAACATATAGGTAAACACACACACACACTCGCAAACTTTCGCCTTTATAATATTAGTGTGAGTATCGACTACTGTAGCTGACACTTAGTTATGTTATGTATTTACGTTGTTTGCTTGGTGAATATTTTCTAGTCATTTGGGGGTTTATTTATAAACGATGATTAAAGTTATGAGCAAAATGTATGGTTAAACAATCGCTAATCACTTAACTTTAAGCAATGTATATGAGTAAAGAGGTTGGTCTTTCTTATGTTCAAATGTTGAATTTTCAATTTGAGGTATAAATAAAATAGTTATTTACTAACCACATTCACTAAAATATATATTTGCAGTACCTAAACACAATACACATACTAATATCTATCACATCACACTTCACACTATCCATACTAATATTAGAAATGCGAAAGTGTGTCTGTCTGTCTGTTACCTCTTTACGCTTAAACCACGCACCGATTTAGATGAAATTTGGTATAGAGATAGTTTGAGTCCCGGGAAAGGACATAGGATAGTTTTTATCCCGATATTCCTACGGGATCGACACTTATGTGGGTAAAACTGCGGGGCGCTGTTAGTAATATTATAAAGGCGAAAGTTTGTGAGTGTGTTTGTATGTTTGTTACTTCTTTACTTACAAACGGCTGAATGGAATTGAATTAAATTTGGCACACATATAGTTTATAACCAGGATTAATACATAGAATACTGTTTATCCCGAGGGGTGCTAGTTAGACAAAATAATTATTAATTAGCTGCGTTGGGTCGGAGTACCTTAGCTTAGTTATTCCGGCTGAAAAGTTAAAAAGAGGCACAGTAATAAAAAAAAAGTTAGGCATTTATTCCAAATAGGCGAATAAAACTTTTGAACGTCAAAATTCACAATAAAATCGAATTGATTCTAGTCGCTCCTTCCAAAATGTATAGTTTGGCATGGAGAAGAATGGGCAAGAAACTCCACCGTTATTCTTTTATAATGTTACATGCACAATATTTTGGTTACATTACTTATGTATATAATTATATGTGAAGACGATGCACAAAGAATAAAATTACTAAGTATAAAACAAGAGTGCATCATGAAATGCTCAAAAAGCTTTTAGACGTTCATTAATTTAAAAAAGTGTCCATCATTACAGGGTCAATAAGATGTTAGAGGATCAGTTAAATGTTTTTTATATATTTTTGTTATTTTATAGTACCTGTTGCCCGCGAATTGGTCTGCGATCCAGGATGAAAAGAAGACTATGTTCTTCTCCAGGTATTGGTCTACGCATGTGCCGAAGAACATGGGCGAACTCCCTAATAAATCAAAAATATCAAAATCAAACATCCAGTTAGCCGTTCAGCCGTTTTAGCGTAAACGCGTAAAAAACAAACAAACACACTTTTGCTTTAAGAGCGTTTACTCAGTACTTACGGCATTTCATACAAACTTTCAAGCTCTTATTTTTCGAAATGAATGAACCGATTTTAATGAAACTTTATACGCATAAGCAGGATACAAAGGTCTAAAAAGTTAGTTAAGAACATTTTCGAAATGTCTTATTTAAAAAAAGATAACTGGAAATCTCTGTTTCTATGGAAAATTTAAAATCGGTCTAATTTGGCTGTTACACTATTTTTCGAAAATTTTCTTAGCTAACTTTTTAGACCTTTGTATCCTGCTTATGCGTGTGAAGTTTCATTAAAATCGGTTCATTCATTTCGAAAAATAAGGCTTTGAAAGTTTGTATGAAATGCCGTACGGCGTAAACTCTCTTAATTGTAATATTAGTTAGGACTTTGTTCTCGGTAATTTCTATACATCCACTTTATAAACAAGATCTCAGACTATAGACATGTAATTCAAATCGCGCGTGGTATGACGAGATCTCGGGAACAGACCACTCAATAAACCGATGGCACGTTCCTCGAGACGCCTGCCACTTCCATTCCTCTACACTACGCTATTCTATACTGATATAATAGCTCCATTGTCTTTTTTTTTCTGTGGAGATAGGAATGTGAAATATGTAGAGGATTATTTGAAACTCAAATTGTAATACATAATCAGCCTATAGATGTTCCCACTGTTGGGACACAGGCCTCCTCTCTGTGAGAAGGAATGGGCCGTAATCCAAAATGCGGGCCCAGTGCGGATTGGTAGATGTCACATGTCTTCGAATTTTTAGTTCTAGGACATGCCGGTTTCCTCACAATGTTTTCCTTCACCGTTTCGAGAGCAGTGGTGATGAAATAATTTACACAAAGTAAAGCGTCTGTCTGGGTTTGAACCTACGACCTACAACTCGTAAGTCGCGGCCGTTACCACTGGGCCACCACTGCTCATTGTAATAATGTTTAAATATTATGTCCGTGTCGTCGTGTCCAATATAATAACGCGTTTAGGATACTGTTGGGGCTGTCGTGGCGTTGCAGTGCGTCCACTATGTTTGCGGAGGAGCGCACAGACGATTTTTACGCCACTGTAAGAAAAAGGACCACCTCCATAGCCGGCCGGCTACGCACCGCCACCAATAGTTTCCTGAGCGTGTTCTCAGATCGGTGGGATTACCCTCTGCTGCGCCACTGGGAGATCTGACTGGAAGATCCATACCAATTAAAATTTTAAGTATTTCTTCTTATTACTAACACTAGTTATTAAGTTATTTTGTTGCTACTAACACTATGGACTCATGTCTGAAATAAAGAATTTGAATTATATAGTTTCTTAATAAATTAATGTTTGGGGTCGACCCTAGGGCGGTGAGGTCCGAGTGCTCATGGCTTGTTCAATGAAATCGGAAAGGTTCAAACGGCTGGTTGACACAGTAGGAACTTTATAGACTGATTATGCTATGTTCACATCGCATTCGATCGTCAGTTCGGAAAATACGCTATTTACATGTATGTAATCGTATATACGAACAAATTATACTACGTTCTAAATATTATGCAGTTGTTGAACGAATATAATATTAATACTCTGCATCTGGTATGTTAGTTCGATGTTTACATTGTTTATGGTAATGGTTCCGTAGGGTATCCCAGCTTTAGTGAAACAGGTAAGGGGCTCGTGGAGCAACGGTAACAGCTGCTCAGGTCAATCGATCGACCATGTTATCTAGTAACTGTGTTGTGGAAGTGAGATAGACAGTCGCTCCATGTAAAACACTGGTATTCAGCTGCTTCTGGTGAGATTGGAAGCCGACTCCAACATAGATGGCGAAAGTCTAGGCAGATGATGGAATACTTTTTATTATGTACAGACGCCAGCACATCAAGCTACTACAATCTGTCAAATTTCTTTCATAGATTTTCAACTTCGTAGCTAAAGCATAAGGTTCAAAATTGATTGGGAAAATTTGACAGTTTCGGGTAGCTTGATGTGCTGGCGTCTGTACACGATAAAAATTACAGATATATATCTAAGTAGCTTGTAGTGTCTCATGGCAAGGTAAAGGCCTCCCTCTTCCTTTTCCACACAATTCTGTCTTTTGCGAGTGTCGGCCATTCCCTACGAGGACTCAAGCTCGTCCCGCCATCTTTGTCTCGGCCTGCCGCGAATCCGCGATGGCGTCGTGCGTTTAGTGGGACGCAATCGGTGGTTCTCTCAGCCCAAAGTTTAGATATATCTAAATTTAGAAATTACATAATTCCATAAAGTCACGTGTCCTTCGATTTTAACATTCTCCCTTTGATCTACTTAAATCCATTAGGATTCTTGGTATTATTAAGGAACCCTAAACGGGAAATGCGCAAGCGTAACAGCCGAAACATGCCGATTCATGCCGAATTGCCCCGAACTCAAATACAGAGTGGTGAAAGCGTCCATTAACTTTTTGCGGCCACCATTATGCCGGCGAATGTTTTCCGGCCTCTGTAAAAGTATTAATGTTGACACCCCCTGTTTAATGGGTAATTTTTTTTTAATACTTATTTTTAAGAGCCGGAATAACTTAGCCAAGTATTTTTTGGTTCAAAATATGTTTATTTTAGGTCCAATAAAAGGGAATCTCCTTTGTTGTTTTTCTTTTTGTTTTCACAAGCGGCAGAACAGTAGATAATGCTGCAAAGGAAGTATCCGTTGCTTGTCAGTCGAGTAATTTGGGGAACTTTCATTGTAATGGATTATTTTCTGCCAGCTTAATGTTCATTGCTGCTTTATTTCTTAGCAACTGCAGCAATACAGTCTTATAAAACGCAACAGAGTTGCTGATTCTGTAGCTAGGTACCACTAAAATATTATATAAAATACTTGTCTTATTGCTTTGTGTTACAATATTGAGATATCATCATAAATCACTAAAATATAAATAAGTTTAACGCCAAACGAATTTAAACATCGTCCTGGCTCTGTTATTTTCAATCGATTTAAAGAAACAGAACGTTGGCATGCATTAAGCGATTTGTGATGCCTTAGTATGTTTTAACACCATTACTGTATTGCTAATAAAGCAGTCGTTCCATGTTAAATACTGGTATACAGCTGCATCTGGTTAGACTGGAAGCCGACCCCAACATAGTTGGAAAAAGGCTAGGCAGATGATGATGATGATGCTAGGAATTGTCACTATTGATTGACGGCTAACTTAACCTAAGTTTTCACGGTGTTCTCAGACCGACAGGGGCCCATGGCTAAATAATAACAGCCGCACAGGTCGATCGATCAGGTTAAGCTACGCTTGCCGCGGTTGGTCTGTGGATGGGTGACCATCTTTACATACTGTGACCCCTCCGTGTCTCGGAAAGCACGTTAAGCCTTTGGTCCCGGCTGTCATTCGTGGATCTTTGACAGTCGTTACGGGTAGTGACACGCCCGAAAGTCTGACAACCAGTCTTACCAAGGGGTATCGTATTTTTTTTTCTGGATGGGAAATCTTCAAATGACCCCTCCCGCTCTGGGTGGAGCGGAAAGGAGTGTCAGACTCTTATTGACTAAAACCCACCCGTGTTCCTTCCTTAGCCCTTTATGTTCCGGGCCAGCGGTAACCCTTTCGAACAATCCCGCTGACCCGGATCGTATTCGTATTACGCAGTAACTGGGTTGTGGAGGTCAGATAGGCAGTCGCTCCATGTAAAATACTGGTATTCAGCTGCATCTGATTAGACTGGAAGCCGTCCCTAACATAGTTGGGAAAAGGCAGGCAGATGGTGAGATGTTACGAACTCATTTGTCATTAGCATTTGTCTACAAAAATATTTTTGAGATTATTTTTCATTATTCTTTTGTGAGATTACACAGGGTGAAAATAATTAAGAATAATTTATTGCTATCGTCTAGTCTCAACAATAAGCGTAGAAAAATGATAAATCGCTCGCCATTTGTTCAGTTGAATCGTCCAATTTGTTCGAAACCCAAACAAAATGGCGGTGTCGTTACTTTTACTAGCGATTTAAAGCACGAGTATATGTCTCCGTAATCAAGTTTTTATTTGGTAGCCTAGGCAAGTAAACGTTGGTTATAAAGCCTTTGTGATCTTTTAGAGGAATTAAGGAATTTGTTTTACTTACTGGTTTTTAGACCAGATAAGTGACGAATTACGCTTTCATTCGGAATATTAATTTCAATTTATTTCAAAATATGAAGCAATTATTTAATTACAAAAAATCTATTGTTTGGACGAAAAAATTAAAACACTAGTATTTTAGTATGTTGCTTGTAAAATAATCTGACAAAAAATCAGAATGATTGTATGTATATTAGTATGGTTTTTATTGTAAAAAGAAAGGTTTTAAAGGTATCTTCATGATTTTTTTCTAACGTATCAAATGAGTCGTATTATGTTTTCAACACACTATCTACCTAGCATATATCCTGAAGAATATCATTATATTTTTCTGATTTTGTTTACTGTAGTCGATCATATTATATACTTTTATTGTTTCTAAAACTTGCGTTTTTTTGCGTTTAGGTCCTGTAAGCCCCTTAAGGAAAGTGCCTGCAGGCGAGCTATTTGGTAACATCGTCGCGTGCCCTTTTTTTCGTAGGAACGGTCAAAATTAGGTGAACAGTTACCGCTAATTTAACGCGTTGCTAACTTACTTCATGTTGTGAACTCAGCGATGAATGGATTGCTTACTGGGCGCACGCTAAAATTGATACTGTCATTTTCTTATTAGTACCTGATGATGATGATGATTATAGGACCCCGCACTTAGACTCCCATTATCATCATCTGCCTAGCCTTTTCCCAACTATGTTGGGGTCGGCTTCCAGTCTAACCGGATGCAGCTGAATACCAGTATTTTACATGGAGTGACTGCCTATTTGACCTCCACAACCCAGTTACTGGGTAATACGGTGCCCCTTGGTAAGACTGGTTGTCAGACTTTCGGGCTTCTGACTACCCGTAACGACTGTCGAAGATCCACGAATGACAGCACTTAGACTCCCATATTCATAAATTAAACAAAAAATAAAACTGGAACGACGATAATTCATGTCTACTTGAAGATAATAACTTAGTTTGCACTATCTAAGGCCATAATTACACGATTTTTCAAGAATTTAGATTTGGGAAATGACAATTTATAATGATTATGTAGCAGTTACTGCACCTCCTAGTTCGATTTGTCGCAAGTTTTCAATTTCATTCTATATATAACTGGTGGTTAAAAGGTTCCGTTGAATTATAGTCACATGGGAATATTCAACTTTTTCTATAAATCATGAATATTAAATAAAGTTGGTGCTGCATCGACGACGTTCCCTGTAGAGTAACCAATTTATTATTGACTATTACCCACCCGCGCGATACGATGCAACGGGGTGGGTCGGAGGAACAGAAAATTTCAGGCGGACGAAGTCGCGGGCAGAAGCTAGCAATAATATTATAGTGTAAGATTATTATTAGTAGAGCTTAAGAGCCTTTACGTCTTACGGCATTTCATAAAAATTTTCATGCCCTTGTTTTTCGAAATGAATGAACCGATTTTAATGAAACTTCGGATACAAAGGTCTAAAAAGTTACTTAAGAACATTTTCGAAATTTTTATTTAAAAAAATATAACTGTAAATCTCTGTTTCTATGGAAAATTTAAAATCGGTCTAATTTGATTGTAACACTATTGTTCGAAAATGTGTGGTGGTTCTATGGGGAAAATTGTTAATTTTGATAGGCTGAACCACACCCTTAAATATAACCAAATCTTTCTGATACAAGCTGTATAACCCTAAAATTGTAGACGGATTATTTGATAATGCAACATGTGCATACTGCCTAAGCCGAGAAATATTACTGACCATTAACAGCTAAATTTACCAACATCTACCATACTGACAAGTTGGGTAATTATTCTGATGTATGTGTGGGCCAATGTTGGTTCCAACCGACAAGTTATTAGTGATGAATGTTTGTATATCGATTTCGAAAAGACCCGTATTTATTCTGAAAATGAACTATTTTTTTTCGAGACAAGCCGTTCTAGGTTTTGTGTTTATGTACGGTGACTGGTAATTAGGATTTATTCCGGTCTGATCCCCTAAACCCCGGTTTAGGGGATCAGACCGGAATAAATCGATCCTCGATCCTTGATCCCCTGCTAGTTCGTCTTCTGTTTTAATCTCTGTCTTATCCACTTACTACTCTTACTCTTTTTGACAGGTAAGTACAGTCAAGAGAAAATAGTTAAACACATGATTGTACTCATCACACCTTTTGACCGCCACAGTTATGTATAGATGACAAACCAAAATGTGCCCAGCACGTCACGGTTGGACTACATGACAGACTTTGACGCCGAGGGCACGTTTTTTTTATTTTTTGTCGTGTGGCTGTTAAAAGGTTAAACAACTTTCCCAAAGAAACTATTTTGTTTTTTAAATTTACCAAGCGCATGACCCGAATCATTCCATCAGAATATCAGTACTTAATAAGAATATAATTATAATTTATGATTCATAATGTTATTCTTTTATGATTCCCTTATAATTTATGATTCATAATGTTATTATTTTATGATTCCCTTATAATTTATGATTCATAATGTTATTCTTATATGATTCTGCCAAAGTGGCCTTTGTGGTAAAAAACCGTAAATTTATTATTAGATGCTCCTCAAAAGCAAAGTAAATATAAATTTAGAAACTAATAAATGATTGAGATTTTCTTTCAACCACACTCGATTCAATCGATTTTACTCGATTTTTTTTAATTCTCCCGGGTTGGTCAATTCGAGAGTTGGCAACCCTACCCCCAGGTCTCAGTCTCAATCTGTCAAAAATACCTCTAATTTCCCTACATTTTTGCCAAGTTTTTGACATTGATAGTCTCGGAGATGATATTGCCACTACATTTTGAATATTTTTAATTATGGAATTGGCTTTCAAATTTTCAATAGAAATTTATTCAGATTAGTTCAATGGGGCCTGACTTTATACATCCAAACATTCCAATTAAAACAAACAAATAAGTGTACATACAGGTTTCGAAACGTTCGTACTTCCTAAAGTACCTTTTAACATATTTAGCAGGGAGAGCAGTCACTTTACGAAGGGGTAGCGGGTCAAATTGACTGTTACGTGAGAAAAATACTCTATGCGTTTAGAACCAGTCTTGATATACGAGAAATGGAAGTGACATGATAAATCGAGCTGCAAGATGTTAATGCTATGGTCAATGAATTTAATTCGCACTTAATTTCGCTATTGGATGTTCATGCACCTCTAAAAACTAGTGTTATTAAGGAGCGTTGTTACCCATGGATCACTGACAATATTAAATTAATGATGCGTTTAAGAAATAAAGCACATGCGGAGTATTCAAGTGACAATAAAAACGATCACAAAAAAACATATTACAAAGAGTTTAAGTCACTTGTTTCCGAGTCTCTTTTTTACGAAAAGTCAGCATACTACAAACACAAAATCAACAGTCAAATAAATGATTCCAAAACACTATGGAAAAACTTGAAGTCTAATCTGCTTCCATCTACACATAAGGAATTACCTTTGCACTTTAACGATCCCAACAAAATCTGTGACCATTTTCTGAGTGTGCCAGGAACAAATACGGTTAATGAATCAATGCTGGCATTTTTTAAATCTACTCGAAATAATGGTTCCACGTTTAGCCTGTCACCTGTAACTAGCAAGGAAATCGCGAACATATTAAAAACAATTAAATCGAATGCTGAAGGCTGCGATGGCATATCCATTAATATGTTATTTTTGACACTTCCGGTGACTTTGGATGTCGTGACAGCGCTGGTAAATACATCCATCATATCCTCATCTTTCCCTTACTTATGGAAAATTGCCAAAGTGCTCCCATTACCGAAGACCCTTAATGCAACAGACATGAAGGATCTTAGGCCTATTAGCATTCTGCCAGTACTTTCTAAAGTTTTAGAGAAAGTAGTATGCGCGCAACTGGTTGTTTTCTTAGAGACTAATAAGATTCTTCCAGATGTTCAGTCAGGGTTTCGGAAGGGCCGCAGCACGGCCACGGCTTTGTTGGATGTGACAGATAATATATTGTCAGCTCAAGATAATGGGATGTGCACACTCTTGGTATTGCTTGATTTTTCACGGGCTTTTGATTGTATTAACGTTCCTTTATTATTGTCAAAGATGGTTTACTATGGATTTGACGACGACACTGTGAAATGGTTTGATAGCTATCTTAGCGATCGTACGCAATTCGTTGAAATACGCCGGGCGGACGGATCAACGGTTGTTTCTGAGCTGTGCTCAGTAGGAAGGGGGGTTCCACAGGGCTCGATTCTTGGGCCAGTATTGTTCATATTATACTGTGCAGATTTAATTAAAATTATTAATAAATGTAAATACCATATTTATGCAGATGACACACAAGTTTATATTTCTTTTAAGCCGGAAGACTACGAGCAAGCATTAATGGATCTTAACGCCGACCTTGAGAACATAGTACAGTGGTCTAATGCTAATTCGCTTGTGTTGAATCCTGCAAAGACTAAATTTATGCTTTTTGGTACCGTAAACCAGCTAAGTAAAATTAGACCCAGCGCCAGTTGTGTGTCAGTTATGGGTCAGCCTGTCGAGCGTGTCTACGAAGCACGAAATCTGGGTCTTATAATGGACGTGGAACTTCGTTTTCACAAGCACGTGACAGAGTGTATCCGTAATTGCTTTTACAGACTTAAAATTTTATACAAGGCTCGTCCGTATCTAAGCGAAGAGTTACGTGTCTTGCTTGTGGAGTCTTTGGTTTTATCAAAGTTGAATTATGCGGACGCAGTGTATGGTCCACGACTGCTATCAAAAACAGACAAAATGATCCAAAGACTTCAAAATGCTTGTGCACGCTTTTGCTTTAAAGTTCCGTTTAGGGGACATGTTACACCCTTCTTCAATGAGCACAACATCCTGAAAATGAAAGCTAGACGTAAACTGCACTTGGCGACCCTACTTTTTGGAGTTATCAAGTCTCAATCCCCTTCTTATCTATACGATAAGCTGTCATGGACTAGTAGGCACAGAATCGGTGAGGGAAGAAAATGTTCCCAACAGCTTTCCATTCCTCAGCATAAGTCAGCGGCTTTCAGGGGCAGTTTTCGTTACGCAGCTACCAAATGTTGGAACAACATCCCACCTCCCATAAAGTCTAGTAAAAGTGGCTCAACATTTAAATTAAAATTAAAGTTGTTTTTATTAAATCATCAATATGAATTTCGGGATGTTCGAGCCGACATGTCAGCCATTTGAAACATAATGCAATTTTAAATTGCTGTCTGGCTTATCAATTTTATACATTTTGTAAATTATACAATTTAAAGTGTGTTACTAATTTTACTAATTTTATTTTATTACTAATTTTATACATACTGTAAATTTTAACTTTTTGATATTGTGTCTTAATTTATCAATTCCTTTTACTATTGTTGGTGTTGTTTTACTTTTATTATTGTTACCAATTTTATACATTTTATCAATTTTATACGTTATACAGTTTTATACATTTTGTTAATTTTATACGTTATACAATTTTACCAATGTTACTTATTTTATTTTATTTTAACTTTATATAATTATTTCTAATGTTTTCTAATGTTAATTTTTAAATGTGTTTATATTTTCGAGCGTATGGCACTCGTGGGCAGCAGCTGAAAATCAGCGTCAGGTGGTGCACTTTGTGTTGCCATCTGGCATTATGCTGAGCTGAGGCCCTTTTGGCATTATTATTATGAATTTGTTTTGTTTATTTTTAAGGGTTTTTTGTTTTGCCAAATAAACGCAATTTTCTTTCTTTCTTTCTTTCTATGTGCTTAGATAGAAGTTACTCGTATAAGAATGGTTGAAACTGGATACACAGTAGCTCTATGTAAAATACTGGTATTTAGCTGCGTCTAATAAGGCTGGAAGCCAACCCCGACATAGTTGGGAAAAGGCGAGGCAGAAGAAGTGAAGATGAGACTATATAATGACGACAGTTTTAAAAGGCAAGTTTGAGTGTGTCATCGCGGCAGGACTAGCCGGTCGACTCTGTAAAAATCTCACCGTGAAGACTTAGGTGAAGTGAGCTTGTTTTTGCTAGGAATTGACACTATTGACAGCTCACTCCACGCTCACTTCACTTATGTTTTCACGGTGAGATTTTTACAGAATAGCATCGCAGATGTGGATGGTGGGGTGAGCTGGACTGCTTTCACAAAGACTGGTCCTTGGCAGCTCTGGACAGAGAGAGGTGGTGGTGGTGGTGGCATTTGCCCAGCAGTGGGACATTAACAGCTAATAAAAAAATATATTTCAAAAACTATCTGCTAGATACATATTTAATTAAACCACATAGTAGGTATTCCAGGGAGGTAAACAATCGTCAATAATCCATACTAATATTATAAATGCGAAAGTGTGTCTGTCTGTATGTTACCTCTTCACGCTTAAGCCGCTAAACCGATTTAGATGAAATTTGTTATAAGTCCCAGGAAAGGACATACGATAGTTTTTATCTCGATATTCCCATAGGATCGACATTTATGCGGGTTAAACCGCGGGGCGCTGCTAGTTTATTATAATTGTCAGCAGGAAATAAATGAGTAATATAATTATCTAAGTATATGTTAACTTCATAAACCTACCCTTTATCAGATTGCGTGGCAGTGGCAACAGCCTCCTGAAGGTGATAGCTGACAGGCTTGATGAGAGCCCCATAATGGGACATCTCATCAAAACAACACTGTCTGTCGTAGTGTATAAGTATTAACATAGATCATAAGCCACATAGTTACTAACATACTAGGATATAAGTACTAAGTACTAACATAGGATATATTGTTACTAACATCTTTTATGTATTTTTTTTTGTTTTTGTCAGTGTGGACCTTTTGTTGTCTGTCAAATAAATAAATTATTGTTATTATTTATCACCACAACAATTTTTTATTACTAGCCATAACATCAATTCTATTTTAAAGCAAATCATAACAACGATAAAACATGCAAACAATTTAAAAGAAGCAACATCCACATCCAGGCTAACAACATCTTGAACAAAAAGAACGGAATGGAAAGACAGTAACGGAAATCCATTAAGCGGTAACAGTGGAGTGGCACTCCGGCCCGGTCCGTTTCGTTATCGCGCCGGATACGTGTCGTGACGCGCCCGTCACGGCTAACCCCGTGGCCACGAAACTACACGCTCAAGCGACACGGGCCTACCGACAGCGACTATGGAGAAAACAAAATATGCAAGAAGTTGTTTCACCTGGTGCCTTAACATGACGATTTAATGCCATCCCGATTCCAGTATAAGAGAGAGACGGAGTTATACAAGACCAATAGCACCATCCCTTTTTCGGACTGGAATCATGATGGCATTAATTTTATTCTTCGTAATACGGCCCCTGTACGTGGAAGTGACAGTTATCAACGATTTTCTCGCTTAAGCTGCCTTATAATAATGGGTTATAGGTCACCGTCCGATCAGGACCAGGCCCGTGCCGGACGGCGCGTACGTGTTCCACGCGCGCCTCAAAGAGATGTCAGCATCAAACGAAGGGGCCCGTAAGGGCCGAAGCCAGCCGGGTCAGCGGGATTGTCCGAAAGGGTTACCGCTGGCCCGGAACATAAAGGGCGAAGGAAGGAACACGGGTGGGTTTTAGTCAGTAAGAGTCTGACACTCTCTTCCGCTCCACCCAGAGCGGGAGGAGTCATTTGATGATTTCCCATCCTAAAAAAGCTGCCTTATAAGTAAAATAGATACATTTATTAATAGTTCATCGCTGACAGTTCACACCACCGGCGAGTACTCGTTTGTCGCAGCGATAAGAGCTTTCAAAGAGAGTACAGTACCCGGCGATAAATATTGCACATCGACCTTTGGAAAGAGACCATCGGCTAATTTCGGCTTCGTAGAGCGTTATCTCTGTCGCACGAAATACAAACAGTCCGGTATCTATTAGGAGCTGTTAAAACAATTATGATTTGCTTCTTTTGATAATTATTTTTATTCTTTGTATAAAATACACCAATTTCCAAAGATCGATATGCAATATTTATCGCCGGGTACTGTACTCGCTCAGCGACGCTCGTTTGGCAGCCAGAACTCTCGCTGAGAGACTCACGCTTACGTACACAGATACATACCACCGAGTAATCGCTCGTCGCCGTCGCCCCCTCGCTGCTCGTTGCCAGTCAACTCGCTTTAAGTTTCTAGTTTTAGTCGCGTCTCGTTAATCGCCATCAGTGGGACAGGTGACTTAGAGTATGTCACAAGTCGAGCATAATCACTTGTTGAGTATAATCAGCATATAATGAGACACAGGCCTTCTCTCGGTGAGAGGGAGGGCCATAATCCACCACGCGGGCTCAGTGCGGGTTGCTAAATGTTACATTTTTCGAAGTTTTGGTTCTAGGACCTACCAGTTTTCTCGACCTGCCGGTTTCCTCAAGATGTTTCCCTTCACCGTTTTGAGAGCAGTAGTGATGAAATAATTCACATAAAATAAAGCGCCTGTCTAGGTTCGAATCCACGACCATACTCAGTCAGGGCCGTTACTACTGTGCCAGCACTGCTCTATTTGCTGAGCGTCGGATGGAAACAAATCGCTTCGCAAGTCGCTTCGCTTATGGTTGTGAACGGGGCCGAAACGGCTCTTTCGTTCCAGTTATGAATGATTCGTTTTTAATGCATTTCAATCGTTTCAAGTGCTCGACTGTGATGATGTGGCATTGTGGTTGGTTGGTGAGCAAGTTTTTGTGAGGTGTGTGTGTTTATTAATGCTGCAGGCGGATAGTAACAGGATAAGTATTTAAAACCACATTTTTTGGTCCACTCAAATCTGTGTGCGATACTTTACTTATAATACCAAAAAAAACAGTTGCACTTCGGGAGTGCCGACAGAAGTGAAAACAAAACACAAACAGAATACTTTGCCATCACTCACTGACATATAGGATATACATTAAAACCGAGTACCTACATACATCCCGAGGATAGCCGAACACATCCGAAGCGAGTATTTTTTAATCGTCTTATAAACAAAACATGCGCGGTGTCGCTTACGGTAACAGTGGCGCGAGTTCAATGGCTTTTCCCATCTCAAAAAATGCCCAAAGCGCCTGAAGAAGCTTTCACTTCAACAAAAATTAAAATATTTTATTTCACATACACCTACATGGACACTTATGAAAGAAACGTCAGAAGGTAGGTGCACGGTTCCAATTGGGCATTTCCTATGAAGAAAAACTCAACGGTTACTCTTTTAAAAACACTTGGCTTTTACAATGTTTTCAAATGGCAGTGTTAAGGGGCTTACATGACCGCGCGGTCACTGTCGAACTGCATAGAAAGAGAAGCGCGATTACACAACGCTGGTAATTTATTGCAAAATATGAAGCAATTATTTAATTACAAAAAGTCTATTGTTTGGACTAAAGTCAAATCATTTATTTCAAATAGACACATTAAAGGCACTTTTGAACGTCAAAAATTACAGTTAAATTGAATTGATTCTAGTCGCCCCTTCCAAAAGGTAGTGTTCGTATGGAGCAGAATGGGCAAGAAACTCCACCGTTACTCTTTTAAAATGTTTTACAAGGTTTTGTATACATAATATAATTATATGTGAAGACGATGCATCTAGAATAAAATTAGTCTACCAAATAAAAATCCATGAAATACAATTTATTTTCCGACATGCACGCGAACAAAGCCGCGGAAACAGCTTGTTTTTAATAAATCAATAGCATGTTGATAAAGGATAATCTAGATAATATTTAGCCAGTCTAGCCAACACCAACTCATACAGCATCAGCAGACATCCAGAGTATGCAAAAACAAAAAGTAAATAAAAATCAGACACACATTAGTTGTTATCTAACGTACGAGTATATGCTTCTAGAACTCTAGACAAACGTTTCTGGTTCTATCCTCTATTTGCACAACACCGTATTGATCTCCAGGGAAATACAGTTCTATAAGCCTCCGTATCGTTCGTGGATCGTCGCCTTTACTGTTCCCAGAAGTTGTTAGCGCGCGGAGCAATGAAAGAGTCGACTGTATTTTAGGGCAATGGTTTAAGGCCTTTCTCATGTAGGTACAACAGATTTCCCGGACAAACAATAAGCTAATTTTAGGAGAAGAGTATCGTCCGTCGCGGTGGAGTCCGTGGAAGTGAGTGGTCATCGGGCCGAGACGTGTCGCCGTCGCACCGCGTCTAACTCGCCGTGTGCAACGTGCTGTGCTGGTTTCGATTCCCAACAGAAGTCTTAGACGCTCTCGAGAGTCATAAGTGTCATAACATGACACTTGTTCTTTCCACCCGCCCACATTTGGCCTATTAACTTAAGTCCCGTGTATATAGGGGACGAGTCTACTGCTATCAACTGGGCATAAATCCATACTTCTTATGGAAAAATCCAATAACACTTTGCACCTGAGAACTGAATACGGGATCTCATGCTCACCAGAAACATATGCGTCTACTGGACTCTTATCATACATTTAGATCGAGTAGGTATAGAAAATTTGAGGACAGTTGATAATGTTTCCTCGATTACGATGGAAAAAAAAAAATAAAAAAAAAAGAATAAAAAAAGAAAAAAAAACATGGAAAAATTTGTTCAATTTGATGGTCTGTACCACATACTTAAATTTGACCACACCTTTCTGGTACATGCTGAATTGTCTTTCTTATTTATATCGTTTTTTGACTTACGTATAAACTCTGTTCTAATTAGGGCTGATTTTTCCAATACCAGGTAATTTTATCCGATAAATAATTTTGAAGTTTTGACAGTTCTTCCTTATAAAATCTGGCAGACGTCAAACTTATTTCACGAATAGAAACTATCTGTCGATTAGAAAATCAGCCCTTAATCTATTTTATGTAGAATTGAAAGCTTCTATTTAAACTTTCTATCTAATATTCAATTTTCTATTCTTTTTACAAAACGATTTCAATTAGATTTTCTTTTATAATTAGTTAGATAATTGCTTTTCTGTTGAAAGCCCGCAGTTGGATACTCTCAGAGCCTCAGGCCTTCATTATATCTCTTTAGAATTCTGTTCATGTAGCATTGAGAGCAATCATTGAGTCTGAATTTGGTGTAAGCTGTATGTAAACTTTACTGGTAATAAAACATATAATTATGATAGTATGTCATGCTCACTCAAATGTCTCGCTGACGGTGGCGTGTGTGTTGGATCATTTGGCTCCCTTCAAAATAGTTGAGCTAAATGGTGCTGATTTATGCGTCATGTTTGTGAACGGGTGCCGTCAGTTGGGGCTGAACATCACTTAGCTGCCTCGGCTTATTTTTAATTATTTTATTTTGGGATTGTTGTTTTGTTAAGTACTATATGTTGTACTCTGGATGCTTTTAACGCGTACGTCTTTTTTATTTTATACATCTTTCTCACGTTATATAATTTTCATTTCAAAAGTAATGATGTAACTAATATTTTTGTAAAATATGATTTAAAAAGAGTGTCCATGGAGTTTCTTGTTCGTTCTTCTCCATTGGTACCTACGCTTTAGAATGGGCAACTAGCTTCATATTTTCTGACTGACCGACTTCTTGACAATTCAAAAGTGCCTGTAAATGGTTTAATTGAAATAAATGCTTTGAGTTTGAGTTATACTTATTTTGTTATCATGGACATAATTTTGAACCAAGGGGGTTCAGAATCAGAGTTTGTCTTTACGTTATTAAAATACGCTCTCCAGGACAACTCACTAACTTGCCATCATAAACAACGTTTTAGTGACGTCATTCGGCGGTAAAATGCGGCCGCTAAATATGTTAGGAAGGGTGTATTATGCCAAATCGAATGCTAAATAATCGAATATCAATTGATCGACCAAAACCTTAGCTTCACAAGTCAAGTTTTTCGACTCGCTGTAAGCTCGCACCTTGCAACATCGAGCCCTGCCTATCCACCGAAAGCCCTAATGAACCCAATCAAGCCCACAATGTTCTACTGTTCGTGTTGTTTTTTGTTTTATTACCTACCTATTGATGTATGTGTTTTACTAAGGCACCTGCCCCAACGCCAACTAGGAACAGACTAGCTATCAACGATTTTGTCGCTCAAGAGACGTACAGACGCCAGCACGTCAAACTACTACAATCTGTTAAATTTCTTTAATAGTTTTTCTACTTTATAGCTAAAGAATAAGGTTCAAAGTTGATTGGGAGAATTAGACAGTTTCGGGTAGCCTTATGTGCTGGCGTCTGTACAATAGATTGTAGGTCCCGTAAGTACAAGAGATAAATATATTAATAGTTGATCGCTGACTGTCTCCGCCGTCGGCGAGTACTCATTTGTCGCAACTACGAGAGCTATCAAAGAGCCTCGACGCTCGCTTGACGCGCAGACCACTCGCTGAGAGACTCACGCTTGCTACAGACGCCAGCACATCAAACTACTACAATCTGTCAAATTTCTTTAAATAGATTTTGAACTTTATCACTAAAGCATAAGGTTCAAAGTTGATTGGCAAAGTTTGACAGTTTCGGGTAGCTTGATGTGCTGGCGTCTGTACATACGCATACCACCAGCGAGTAATCGCTCGTCGCCGCGGCCTTCGTGCACTCTCTGCTTATTACTCGCCAACACGCTTATAGTTGCTAGCTTTACTCGCGTTTCGTTAATCGCCGGCGGTTGTAGGACAGGTGCCTTAGCCCAGGTCAGAAAAGGCGCGTTTCTCCCGCGGCGATTTTTTTCCATACACTGGATTTTCAACGCACCTGATTAACGCCAAGAGTTGAAAATCGAACAGTGTGTTTTTTTGACGCGCTGGGATGCGCTCCGTTGCATTTTCAAACCTCGGCTCAACACCATGAGTTGAGAATTCAGTGTGCGATTAAATCCCGCCGCGATATTTTAACGTCCGTCCGAACGTGGGCTTATGTTCTACGATACCTTTGCTTTTTGTTTTATTACCTACCTATAGATGTGTGTATTGTATTACCCCGTTGTCCACCCATTCAAAGAGGCTAATCGATTTGAGGCTTTGTTTTAAAATTTTGGGTCGGCTGAAGCAAGTACACGGTTGAATAGTTGAAGGGGAGTTAATGATGCTGTAATAGACACGCATCGATTGTCGGGTGATAAATATTTGGATAGCACTAAATAGTGACAGTTTTCATGAGGGATTAAAAATGTATGGAAGTTTTATGAAAGGAATTTCAAAAGAATTTGTTTTATACTGAGTGGCAATTAGGGTATCACATTAAACAGTACAGGGGCTGTCCATTAATCACGTGAGGCTCGAAAGGGGGGGAGGGGGTCCATAAAAAATCACGAAATATCACAAGGGGGGAGGGGGGGTGTAGTAATATATCACGTGTATTTATTTTTTTAAAAACATCCTGCAAACTTTCTAATAAAATTAGATGATTATACCTGTATTTTATAAACATAAAAAACAAAGGTCCGATTCTTTGTAGGTACTAAAGATACACGTGATATGAGGGGGGGGGGGTAAGTCTTAAACCTCACCATATATCACCAAGGGGGAGGGGGGGGGTTAAAAATACCAAAAAAAAACATCACGTGATTAATGGACGGCCCCACAGCGGTTGGTTGATGAAGCTGAACAGTTTGTTTGCTTAAACGCGCTAACCTTTAGAACTGCCTGTCGGATTAAAAATAATATTTTCGCATTTGATAGCTCAATTCTTCAGGAAGGCTATAGGTTATTTAACGTCACGCTAGGACTCTGTGGAGTTTCGTTAGCTAATTTAATTTGCCCTGTATAGTTTACGTGTTTGTTCTCAACTGTGAGAAAATCAAAATTAGATTTATAACAATAGAAAAAGTAATTGTGTCTCATTAGTCACAGTTGAGCTCTGTATATTTACATTTAAACAAGATAAATACTTTTCTTTAAAAACTCTGGGTTGTTGTGACTGAAAGCTAAAAGCCTTTGAATATATATTATCATTGTTTCTACTTTCACTGAAAATATAGACGCACAATGACAATGGAAACAACTGACAACTTTTATATTTTTTTTAAACCTACGCAAAACAATACACAATTGATAAAATACAAAAATCCAATTGATAACTCTAATCCATATAAATGTAAAAAAAAAACATATATCTATGCTCTAATCCGATCCAAAATGTATTATTTGTATTTGATGATCGTATATCATCGACCGCACTCCGCTTCATTCAGGAGGAACAAAAATAAATGGAAGACAAACATCTCGGTGTTTGCGTGACGGGATGACATTGATCCCGTTGCGCGGGAAATCGAATCCCGGGCTTAATGTAAGCGGAATGCCACGTCACCTGACGTTCTGCGTTTGAATGGTTTAATACCTGTAACTGAGGTAGGTTGATTCTGTGAAGAAATCGAAACGGATTGGGTTAGACTTCTGCCTGATTTTTCAATAGTCAGATAATTCTAATCTGAGGAATGAATATTGCGGTTTACCAGCTTTTGTTTAGAAATGATGTCAAACTATCATATTTATCCTTCAGATAGAAGTCTACCACGGAGGGGCCCGTGGCTAAATAATAACAGCCGCACAGGTCGATCGATCAGGTTAAGCTATGCTAGCCGCGGTGGTCTGTGGATGGGTGACCATCTTTATACACCGTGACCCTTCCGTGCCTCGGAAAGCACGTCACGTTGGTATCTTTTGAGCCTCTGACTACCCGTAGCGAATGCCAGCCGGGACCAACGGGTTAACGTGCTTTCCGAGGCAAAAATGTAAAAAAATGATCAAACAAAAAATAAGCATCAGCATGTAAAAATGATCTACGGACCGACCTATACATGCCTGATCGATGAACCCGTGCGGTAATTTTTTACGTAGCCACGAGCCCCTTATTGCATGCTGAAACCATAACATTCATGATTAGAATTGATTCAATTATACACTATACATATAATATATTATAGTATAGGATAATTGAATCATTGGTTCATGCTACACTATGTAATAGTGATAGTATAATTGAATACAATAATTACGAGCGTATTATGGGTAATTATTGGAAACATTACAACTAATTTCAATATTAGATTGACGACCGTCATTTCATGCAATTACAGTAATGGTTGTTCACTAGAGCTTGTCATATTACCTATCGATTTAATAACACTGTTCTAGTAACGCCGACGAATCAACCATCCCACAAAACCAACCAAACCAACCCACCACCATCACCAACGAACCAACTGACCACCAACCAAGTGGCGTAATCTAACATAGATATAAAATTAAAGTTTGTACAGACGCCAGCACATCAAGCTATCCGAAACTGTCAAATTTTCCCAATCAACTTTGAACCTTATGCTTTAGCGATAAAGTTAGTAATGCCAATTCTCGTAATTAAAAACGTTCAAAATCTAGTCGAAATCTCATCTCAGCGACAATCAATGTCAAAAACTTGTCAAAAATGTAGGGAAATTCTCTAATTTTCCTAAGTATTTTTGACAGATTGAGACTGAGATCAGTCTGGGTACGTTCTTAAAAGCGTTTACGACGTACGGCATTTCATACAAACTTTCAAGCCCTTGTTTTTAAAAATGAATGAACAGATTTTAATGAAACTTCATAGGCAGAAGCAGGATACAAAGGTCTAAAAAGCTAGTAAAGGACATTTTAGAAATGACTTATATAAAAAACATAACTGGAAATCTCTGTTTCTATTGAAAATTTAAAATCGGTCTAATTTGGCTGTAGCACTATTTTTCGAAAATGTTCTTACTTTTTAGACCTTTGTATACTGCTTATGCGCATGAAGTCTCATCAAAATCGGTTCATTCATTTCGAAAAATAAGAGCTTGAAAGTTTGTATGAAATGCCTTACGTCGTAAACGCTTTTAAAATTACTAGAATTGCCCCTCTGATTTCAGCCCCAATCTGTTAAAAATACCTTTAATTCCCCTACATTTTCATATCGATATTATCGATACTAGCAAGTGACCACTCTAAGTCCAATTAAGTAGATTATAGAGGTCCAATCTAGGTAAAGCCTTATATATTAAAATGTGCGGCTACGCCAAGCTACGCTCCGTAGCGCTCGTAGCCGTTCGTAGATGCGCTACGAGAATTGAAGTTAATCGAGGTCGGGTTACAAAGTAAATGCCGATTTAACCCTTATGTGAGTGACAAATAAAACACCTTTAACAGAGTGACGAGGTACCCGGGTACCTTCATACAGTTTACACGTAATGTAAATATTCAAGATCGGCTTTTGTGTTACACATACTTTGAATATTATTATTTTAGCTAAGCTAAACAGCCGGTCGATTCTGTAAAAATCTCACCGTGAAAACTTAGGTGATGTGAGTTTGTTTTTGCTAGGAATTGACACTATTGACAGCTCACTCCACGCTCACTTCGCCTAAGTTTTCACGGTGAGATGGTTACAGAATCGCACTGTAGTTGACAATCTGTGGCGATCAAAGCGGAGGAGAGGTGGAGTACTCAATACATGCCATCAAAACCTGAAAAGTATGGCACAAAAATATTCTGGGCTTGTGATGCAAATAACTCCTACCCCCTAAATGGACAATTATATACAGGAAAGTCAGGTGATGGCATACGTCAAACAAATGTAGGAGAATGCACTGTATTAGATCTCGTGGCTAAATATAAAAACTCAGGGCTGAATGTAACTACGGATAATTTTTTTACGTCGCTTCAATTAGCCCATTCCTTGAATTCGTGGAATATGACACTAGTTGGAACGGTAAGAAAAAATAAACGTTTTCTTCCTGCTAATATGCAAGCACACAAGGAGAGGGCGATTTATTCTTCTAACTTCGCATTTAGCAAAGAAGCAACTGTGTGCTTTTACGTACCTAAATAGAATAAAGCAGTAATAATGTTGTCATCAATGCACATGTCACCAGTTATTGAAAGTAATAAGGAAACTGCCAAGCCAGAAATTATTTTATATTATAATAAAACCAAAAGTGGAGTGGATAACATGGATAAGCTGTTAGCAGAATATACCGTAAAACGCAGAACAAATCGGTGGCCTTTAGCACTTTTTTACAATATCATTGACATTGCAGCTTTGGCAACATATATCATTTACATGGAACATAACCCACAATTGGTCTCGAGTGACAGACTTAGAATGTTTTTGAAATAATTGAGTCTGCATCTGTGTGGTAAAAATATAGAAGAGAGATCAAAAAATTGCATTGTGACTTCAAAATTACATGTGAGATCTGCAATGCAGGACGTGCTTGGCCGAGAACTTGGGCCGTCAATTTCTTCTGGATCTACAACTTCTATAAGTCAGACTATACGAGATTCTAAAGGGCGTGTTGCAGTCGTCGGAAATACCTATGCAGAGAACTCAAACGCAAGCAAAAAAAAACTCGAAAAGCTTGTACTAACTGCAGAAAATCAATTTGTGATGGACATGCAGTAACTCGTCCAACATGTAACACCAAGCTGTACTAATTCTGTATGAACAAAGATTTGTATTGTTTATAGAAATAAAACACTTTAATAAATGCTTCTTATTAAAATTTTGTATGAAATTATAAATACTTACTTCATAGTTACAAAGAGGTACCCGGGTACCTCGTCACTCAATTATGAGTTTATAATATGTTTTGGTTTCCACAAAACATTGTAAATAGTAGACTTGGTCAATACATTAAAAAATATGTAATTCATAAATAGTTAAGAGCTCTCAGGAAGTCACAGCTACCTACAGGGCGTAAAACATATTTTTTTTAGAATTTGAAAACGCCAAAGGTACCCGGGTACCTCGTCACTCACATAAGGGTTAATTATTTTTTAATAGGATTGTCTTTCGTTTCTCTTTGTCAACAGGATTTTACTTCGCAAATGGTTTAAATAGTAAAGCTGTAATTTTCTGTGATAAAATGTATCTTAAAGATATCCAGGTATCGTTCTTTGGTTTCTTGCAAAAACAAATTAAGTACATAATTTTATTATTAAGTATAGGAAAACCTCATTTTATCATCAGAGCCAGTGGTGGTCCTGTGGTCACGGCCCTACGAGTTGTACGCTATAGGTTTCAACCTAGACAGGCGCCTTACTTCGTGTGAATAATTTCATCACCACTGCTCTCAAAACGGTGAAGGGAAACATCGTGAGGAAACCATGTCCTAGAACCAAAAATTCGAAGACTTATGACTCCCAACCTGCACTGGGCCCGCGCGGTGGATTACGTCAACGCTCCCTCTCAAAGAAAGGAGGCCTGTGTCCCAGGAGTGGGAACATTATAGGTTGATTATCCGAAACCTCATCTGTATGCCGAGATACATGTTTATCAGTTACAGAAGCTCATCTGTTATAGTATATTGTCATTATATGGTCTTAGTAGCCTACAATATCAATATCTTCTCGTCCCACATACCGCAGTGTCTCAAGACGAAAGTCTTTGACCAGTGCGTGTTGCCTGTGATAACATATGGCACTGAAACGTGGTCGCTCACAATGGGCCTTATTAGAAGGCTAAAAGTCAACCAAAGGGCAATAAAGAGGGCTATGCTTGGAGTTTCCCCGCGTGATCGAATCAGAAATGAATAGATCCGCAGGAGGATCAAGGTAACCGACATAGCCCGAAGAATTGCCAAACTTAAGTGACAGTGGGCAGGGTACATTGCTCGCAGAACAGATGGCCGATGGGGCTGAATGTTTCTGGAGTAGCGACTGCATGCCGGAAGACGTAGCGTTGAAAGGCCTCCCATAAGGTGGACTGACGACCTTGTGAAGACCGCACGAACACAAAGTGTCGAAGTGGAGGTGCTTGGGGGAGGCCTATGTCCAGCAGTGGACGTCTTTCGGCTGAAATGATGATAATAGAAGTAAGAACTACCACTTCAGAAAAAATAAATAAAAAAACAAAACACAAAGCGAACCTGCGGAACCCGTATCGTTGACTCTTCAAGATTTGCACTCTGTCTCGTTCTTTTTCATTCATTCATTCATTCTTCAGTGAACACCGTCCGTTGTCGTTCACATCGCAACTCCGTGAGTATAAAGCCTTTTGATGGTTTTGTTATCACAAAAAAAAAGCTTTGTCCGTAATTTTTTACAACTTTCCTCTTTTATAAAAAGAAAACATTCACAAAGAATTTTCTTGCAAAAGGGTCAAATACTTTTCTTAATGGTTTTGTTGTTCGTGTTAAGGAATGTTCCGCTTTGACCAGCATCTTCGTTTAACATTTATTTTTAAAAAGCCTGTATTTACCTATGTAATTATGATAAGAAAGGTTCAATGCTTTCGCTTAACGAAACGTGTCAAGGTATCATATGCTCTCTCCCTTTTCTTTTCATTCTGTACATCTATTAGGCTCCGCGGTTGTCTGTATCATAGAAACTCCGCGGCATCCTGAATCATACATACTCGTGTGGGTTTTGCACTTTATAATACAAATAGTTAAGTTTAATTTTACCTTAATCATAGTGTGAACTATTAACATTTTGTTATTTATTTAACCTCTTAACAAAATATAAATAAACCAACTTACTATAAAGTACAACTACTCTCAAAGCTACAGAGACTAAATATTTAAACAATAATACGTCCAATCAGAACTTTTGAAAGCGTACAACCTAAGGTAACATTGGCGCAACGATGCTCTGTCCCTTCGCAATTAAAGCTAGAGAAACTCAACGGTCACAAAGGACTTGTTATGAACTATTTAATATTTTGATCACTCGTTTATTAGTATTTGGCTGTACTGCGATAGAGCTGGGTCTAGCAATAATGTAATACTAATTTGAATAGCAAAAGGAATTTGTGTTAATGTTAAGAATCGTTGACTGAACGCTGTCAGGAGGAAATGCATTCGACAATATGGAACTCCGACACGTCTTCATTTCGACAATACTTTTTTATACTTTTCTATACCTCAAGTCCACGGGGGAGTGAGGTGTGAACTCCCGCCCCCCTGCTAACCTAACCTAACCCACTGTCTATCTTTCTTCCACAACCCAATTACTGGGTAATACGACACCCCTTGGTAAGACTGGTTGTCAGAATTTCGGGCTTCTGACAACCCGTAACGACTGTCGGAGCTCCACGAATGATAGCCAACGGCTTAACGTGCTTTCCGAGGCACGGAGGGGACCGATCACGGCAAATAGCTTTACCTGATCGATCGACCTGTGCGAGTCGACTATACCTTTACTTAATCACGACCCCCTCAAAGTATTGTATAGAGACAAGTTCTTCTGACTGAACAGACAGCTGTGCTACTGGCGAGTTTGTTGCGCCAGTTCTTCTTCCCAGCTAAAGCAGTAGTGAAGGGCAGGCGTTTTGGAGGACTGTCTCATTTAATATTGACATTGACCTGCTGATTCTCAGCCAAGTTTTAATAAATGACTTTTGATTTTTTCATTTCTCGTCCATCCTTTTTATTTACAGAAATACAGATATTCTATTTCACGAAGTCCGTTCGGCTTTGATTGTAATAGTGACGTATCCCGACAAGCGCGCTCCCACAGCGGCTGCCCCTTGCTGCCGTCAAATGAGGCTATTTCCGCGAATGTGTACCGTTTTACTTCACCCATTGTTGAGTCTCTGTTGATCACGATGTGCATGTGCACGCTTGACAACATTCATAGCCACACGGACTTCGTGACATAGAACATCTGTACTACATTTGAATCAGTTTCGATTCTATTCAAATACGACTCAATTTCACTAGCAAAATTACGATTTTTAATAGGTATTTTAATATTTAACTCAAAAAAGGCTGCACTCTTTTTAAGAATAGAAACGTTTGGATCAATATTGTGACCGGGACTTAATCCGGTAATGTGGCCCGAAGAACCGGGATGTAACGGGATGTTACAAGGGAATCCCTTACATCTCATTAACCGTTGATATATGATGTTACTGTATACTAATTTATGGGTGTTTCGTTCTCATCAAAACTCCTTTCCTACATGACGTTCACATTTTTTCTCTGGGCTTACCAGCAGTAACGAGACGTCAAATTTTTGATTGTCATGCAGTGGACGCAACCGTCAAAGCTCAGAGCACAAGGACAGTTCGTAACGGACGCCGATCGGAACACGCGCGACTTCGCGACCAGCTCAAAAAGCATTAAAATTTCTAACCGACTCCGTGTGATCATCATCTCATTTCATCAACATAACTGAACCTTGGCCCCATCGTCAGCTCACCACATCCGGAAGTTCAACGAGTGTCAGTTTGCAGTCTGAGGTACGTACTCTGCATATATCTTTACTGTTGGCTGCCTAGAGCAAAGTGAACGTCTTATTTTATCCGGTAACTCGTCAGACCTCTCATCCAGGTCTTCCCTGAGTAGCAGAAAGCCATCACAGTATTTCGGCGTGGTGCGAATGCTACATCAATTTGGTGCCGAAACCAGGGAACTTCCATTTTAAATCGTAAATCGCCATCTTTACTTGTGGTATTTCTGGTTAAAAGCGTAGCTTACGATATCTCAATCAATCTATTGTTTTAACAAAAAACTACGGGTACACATCGCAATCCAAGCTATTCCACAATTTCCATAGAATTACTTACTATCGAATCTATAAATTTACATTTAAACGTTCATGAGCTGTCACCATCGAACTAGGATTTTACAAAATCGTAGTGTACAATAATTAAATGTCGAGTATCCACATCGTAATTGTGAGACCGGGTTATATTGTGCAATCACATCTTAATCGGTGCAGAATTTATTTCGCACAATTAATTGCTTCGTAACTCGATATTTGGTTATTTGCACCCATCATACATCGCAATCACAACTTAATCTTGTTTTATAAGTCGGGTTTTACAATACGCAAATCGTAAAATATTCCATTGGATTATTTTTTTTACGATCTCAAATTGTGAGGGTAGGTCGAAATCTTGCTCAACGGTCGAACGGCTCAACGTAGACACTGTGAATATTTTCGTTACCAAGTGAATGAACAGATTGGCTCGTACGAGTACCGCACAGTATCGAGAACGTTTTATGTAACATACCAACCTGTTTACTTCAACTTCCTGCTAGTTATATCTGTTAATCGTTATCTATCTTTTAATTGTATTCACTTACGGAGTAGTTTCATTAATAATATCGGAGCAAAATATAGTTTGCAGTGCACTTAGATTGTGCCGGAACTACACGTAACATATCTTTCCGGTACCTACTTGTTTACGTTGCACAAAATTGAGTTTGTTATTGTTTAAAGACCGACAATAGTAATCCATCTGCTACTATTTAGGTACTCAGGAACTAAACGCGTAATCGAGACCTATATACCTACATATTTTGTGATTATACGTATCGACCTACATAGTAAATGCCTACAATGTCACTTCTAAAGAAAAATAGATCAGGTACTTTGAAGAAGTCTAAATCAAAATCAATCGAGGTTCATTATACTACTGAGGATTTGCCGTCCTTACGTAGAAAACGAACCATCGCATATAAGCGTTTGACTAAGGCTTTAGAGGTTGGAATGTTAGCAGTTAGTGACCATTCTCAGCGAGACTTGTTTTTATCATATCATCAGGAAGTAAAGAATATCGCGGCTAATTTTGAGGATGCGCATTTCACAATTCAGGAGATTCTTGATGACCCTGAAAATGAAGATAACGAAATTCAGGAGCGTTTCGACGAAATGTATTACAAAGTGTTGTCAATAAATCGCACCTTTTCTAAAGGTGATTCAAATCATTCTCACGGTATTGGCAATGCTTCTTCGAACATTCGGTTACCCAAAATAACACTTCCGACATTTAGCGGTGACGTCAAGAAATGGCCGGAATATTTCGATACTTTCAACGCTTTGATACACAATTCAACTTCTTTGACTGACACGGAGAAGTTTCACTATCTGTTATCATCGCTTAGCGGCGATGCGGTGACGGTAATCAAATCGTTCCCGATGACACATGAACACTATCAGGACGCGTACCAAGCGCTCACCGCGCGCTTCACTAATAAACGCGACCTAGCCTTTACGTGTTGGCGAGACATCTTAAATGTCGATTTTAAATACAGTGATGCTCACGAGTTCAGAAAATCCCTTGATTTGTTTGAAGAGAATCTAAGCATTTTAAAAACAGTTAATCTGCCGGTTGGTCAATGGGATTTTATTCTAGTATATCATATTTTATCAAAACTTGACTCGAAATTAAGACGTGAATTTGAAGAAAATCATTCGGACGTCGAACTGCCTACCTACGTACAATTAAAGGCTTTCCTACATTCTAAGTGTGAGGCATCATTACGCGATACACATTTCGTTAAGACAATCAAGTCAAACGAACTTACGCAGAAAAGTTCGACGTCACATTCGCAACCAAAACGGTTCACCCCGGCACACACACTAGTAGCTGCTACCGATCAAAAGCAAACCGAAAGTCCTTCCGTTCCGTATACCAGTAAATGTTCCTTCTGTAGTGATGTTCATTCCATTGCGGCATGTTCAGAATTTATCAAGAAATCATACGATGAACGAATGCAGATTGCCACTGAGAAGAACTGGTGCTTTAACTGCTTGAAGCCATCCCATCGGTTGAAAGATTGTAAATCGATATTTTCATGCCGCACATGCAAACGGAAACATCACACCTTACTCCATCGCGATAATCCTATCGAATCCCATCCAACCTCATCGTCGTTGGTGTCAAGGTCACCTATGCATACAACTGTTTTGCTGGCGACTGCAGTAGTGCAGGTCAAGGATGCTCTCGGTACAATGCAATCGTTCCGTGCCATATTTGACACCGGAAGTCAAAGTAACTTTATTACTGAATCCGCCGTCTCACGTTTAAACTTACAGCCGTCCCCAATTAACACAACCGTATGTGGACTCGGCGAGGCACCAGCGTCTATCCTCGGTGACGTGAGGTGTGCTGTAGGTACTAAGGATACAATATTCTTTGATTTGGACCTGCATGTCATTTCGAAAATATGTGGCGATCAACCTATCGCAAAATTAAACACTTCTGGATGGTCACATATTCAATCCTTGCCACTCGCAGACCCCGGATTCGATATTCCGGGATCTATCGATCTGTTGCTCGCCGCCGACGTCTTCACCGATTCACTTCTCAACCAACAAATCAAAGGAAAAGTTAACCAACCCACCGCTTTCAACTCCATCTTTGGGTGGCTCCTGTTAGGCAAAACTCGTTTAGCTTCGAGCACCCTGGTACACACATCATTAAACATAGATAACGAATTGAATTCTCTGGTTCAACGTTTTTGGGAACTGGACTCCATACCGAAAGCGTCACTCTTGACTCCAGAAGAAATGCTCTGTGAACAGAAGTTTGTATCCAGTCATTCTCGTGATTCCTCTGGACGATATGTTGTACGTTTGCCCTTTAAAGATGATTCGGAACCCATATTCGCAGGCTCTCGTGAGGTTGCACTGCGACGATTCCACGCTATCGAACGCCGGTTGTCTCGTGACTCTGATTTAAAAGGCCAATACGTGGACTTCATGACAGACTACCTAGAAACCGGACACATGACATTGGTACCAGTGGAGGAAATCAGCATGGGAAAATACTATATTCCACATCACTGTGTTCTGCGCCCCGATTCCGCCACTACCCGTCTCCGTGTTGTATTCGACGCCTCGGCCAAAGACGCTAACTCCCGTTCCTTAAACGACTCTCAACTTACCGGTCCTAAGTTGCAACCAAACATTATCGACATTATTTTGCGGTTTAGGGAACATAACGTTGTCTTCATGGCTGACGCCCGACAGATGTATCGTCAAATTTTGATCTGGCAGGACCATCGTGACTATCAGCGTATCTTTTGGAGAGCCTCTGCTCACGACAATCTCCAAGAGTACCGTTTGAATACCGTTACGTATGGTATTTCTTCATCCCCTTTTCTTGCATGCCGTACCTTGAAACAGCTTGCTGAAGACGAAGGAGACTCGTATCCCGTTGCAAAGCGGATCATCCTGTCGGATGTTTATATAGATGATGTAGCAACCGGATGTGACTCGCTGGAAACCGCTGAACTAGCAAAAAAACAACTTATCGCTCTATTCCAACTCGGTGGTTTCCATCTCAGAAAATGGGTTAGTAACAAGGCGCAACTTTTGTTGGATCTTCCCAGCCAGGATTGCCTAACTGGGTCCGTATCTCTAGATAATTCTGAATTTTCGACTTTAAAAGTTCTAGGTCTGCAATGGAGTCCGTCACTGGATGCATTCCTTTTCGAAATTAAACCATCCGAGCGTCCATGTACCAAGCGTTCCATTCTTAGCGAACTGGCTAGAGTATTCGATCCATTGGGCTTCTTATCTCCCATCACAATTCAAATTAAATCATATATCCAAAAGCTTTGGATTCTCGGTATTGGATGGGATCAAACGCCGCCTGATGAGATCATTCATTCATGGACTGCATACGTGGATCAATTACCACAGTTGTCCCAACTTCGAATCCCTCGTAAAATAACATGCTCTGAAGCAAAATCATGTGAGCTTCACGGCTTTTGTGACAGCTCCGAGACAGCGTATGGTGCTGTTATTTATTTACGCGTCACTGATAAGGACGGTGCAGCCCATGTCTTCTTGGTCTGTTCAAAAGCTCGTGTAGCACCGCTGAAACGCACATCGTTGCCTAGGTTGGAACTCTGCGCGGCAGTTCTTCTCTCCAATCTATACACACTCGTTCGCGACACTTATCTAGCTCGTATCCAACTCGATGCTGTCTACTTATGGTCAGACTCAACCGTTGTCCTCTCCTGGTTACGCTCACATTCATCTCGTTGGACCACATTCGTTGCCAACCGGGTGAGTCAAATCCAAGACCTCACACCTACTGAATGTTGGCATCACGTCTCCTCGGACGATAATCCTGCTGATGTCTGTTCACGTGGGCAATTTCCTAGTGAACTTCTTCACAATTCGCTATGGTGGGCGGGGCCATGTTGGCTTTCACAAAATCATGAATTATGGCCTTCGAGTTCAGGCAGCATACTTCACGAGGACGACGTTACTATAAAGGCTGAAGAACGCAAAGTAGTTATCTTAGTGACCGATGAGACCGCGACGGATGACCCTCTAATTATCGAAACTTTACTAAATCGTTTTTCCTCGTTATCGAAACTTGTTAATGTTCTGGCTTACATATATCGCTTTATTAACAATTCTCGTATCTCACATCAATCAAATCGTAAGGAGTTCTTAAACAATGTGGAACGTCATCACGCTCTCATGCAATTCGTCAAACACGTACAGGGTAGATCTTTCTCGGAGGAAATCTCCAAGTTGAAATCAAAAAAGGTGTTATCGAAACCTTTTCGAAAATTGAACCCGTTTCTAGACGATCAGGGAGTACTCAGGGTGGGCGGCAGGATCTCTCGATCTGGATTAGAGTACGAACACAGGCACCCTGCCTTCTTACCATCTGATCATCCGTTAACGCTCTCAATCATCAACTTCACTCATCGTACCCACTTGCATCCAGGCATAAACACCACACACTTTTTGCTGCTTCAACAATTTTGGATCATCGCTGCAAAGCGTACCATTCGCCGTTGCCTTTCCAAATGCGTTCAATGTTTTCGAACAAACCCGCAGCCGCTTCAACCCTTCATGAGCGATCTTCCATCTTACCGAGTCAATCAAGTTAAACCGTTCTCGGTGGTAGGTGTCGATCTAGGTGGACCATTTCGCATCAAACTTGGTTCCCATCGTGGCGCTAAGATGGACAAGGCATATCTATGTTTGTTTATCTGCCTCGCAACCAAAGCAGTCCACTTGGAGGTTGTGTCGACGCTCTCAACCGATGGATTTATAGCTGCGCTACGGCGCTTCGTAGGTCGTCGCGGCCGCTGTAACACTATTCATGCGGATTGTGGTACCAACTTTGTAGGCGCAAAAAATCAACTTTCGTCTTTAATGCAACGGGCTTCTAATGAGCAGAAAATCGAATTCAAATTCAACCCACCCGGCGCTCCACATTTTGGTGGTGTCTGGGAAATACAAATAAAAGCAGCAAAATCACATCTATATCGAGTTGTGGGTGATCAAGTCTTAACGTTCGAGGAGTTGACAACTCTGTTCGTTCAAATTGAATCCATTTTAAACTCGAGACCTCTTTACCCGATCAGCTCCGACCCCAACGACCTTTCGTGTTTGACACCTGGTCATTTCCTAACCTTAGAGCCTCTAACAGCTGTCCCTGATGAGGATCTATCGCATCTTAATCCAAATCGGCTTCATCGGTGGCAGATGATACAAGCGTTTCAACAGAACTTCTGGTCTCGGTGGAAAACTGAATACTTAAACTCGCTAACGCAACGCGCGAAATGGACTAAACATTCAAAACCGTTGTCGATAGGTTCTATGGTGTTAGTCAAGGACGACAATCGTAGCCCATTGCACTGGAATCTCGCGAGAGTCATAGAACTCCAGGTCGGAGTTGATGGAGTAGCTCGGAGTGCATTAGTAAAAAATGCAAACAATCAAATCATCAATCGACCTCTAGTGAAACTATGTCCTCTGCCAACAGAAGACTAGTTTCAATCGCACTAAACGATAGTTTATTAAATCTTAGTTAAGCAGACCGTAGTATAAGCTAATCTTAATCTAACCGTTGCTTTTAGCAATCTAAATCGTATAGTTAATCTCATTATCGTTTTCAATTAGATCTTCTATGTTCTAACCAGAAAATACCATAAGTATTTTGGTGGGCGGGATGTTTCGTTCTCATCAAAACTCCTTTCCTACATGACGTTCACATTTTTTCTCTGGGCTTACCAGCAGTAACGAGACGTCAAATTTTTGATTGTCATGCAGTGGACGCAACCGTCAAAGCTCAGAGCACAAGGACAGTTCGTAACGGACGCCGATCGGAACACGCGCGACTTCGCGACCAGCTCAAAAAGCATTAAAATTTCTAACCGACTCCGTGTGATCATCATCTCATTTCATCAACATAACTGAACCTTGGCCCCATCGTCAGCTCACCACATCCGGAAGTTCAACGAGTGTCAGTTTGCAGTCTGAGGTACGTACTCTGCATATATCTTTACTGTTGGCTGCCTAGAGCAAAGTGAACGTCTTATTTTATCCGGTAACTCGTCAGACCTCTCATCCAGGTCTTCCCTGAGTAGCAGAAAGCCATCACAGTATTTCGGCGTGGTGCGAATGCTACAATGGGATAAGGAATAAAGAAGAGACTGGGCAATCGTTCACATTAATTAATTTTTATTTTTAAGACACGTACTTTTTTTGTTTGCGTTTGTATACAATTGACGTCTGACAGATTTTGTATGGAAGAACTGTCAAAAATTCATAATTATTCCCTGGATAAAATTATCTGGCGTTGGGAAAGTTAGCCAGACCCAAACGCATAGGGTGTGCGTTGTCTGTCAGTGAATGAATTTAAGATTTTTAATAAGAAGATTTCAAGTTGTTGCGAATGTGTGCCCTTATAATTTCTAATGTTGCGCATTGTGATATTATCGTGGACGTCGACGTCACGGTATCACTTTAACACAGGGAAACAAAATGTATGAAAATAGTATAATTGAAGCCGCTTTTAAATTGATGCGTCCGGTTCGAACCCTGACAGGCGCTTTACTTTGTGTAAATTACTTCATCACTAATGCTCTCAAAACGGTGAAGGAAAATATCGTGAGGAAACCGGTATGTCCCAAAATCAAAAATTTCAAGACATGTTACATCTACCGACCCGCACGGCCCACTCTACCTTAAGAGAGGAGGCCTGTTTTCCAGCAGTGGAATCATTATTGGCTTATTATGCTTTTAAATTTCCCTCCACGATAACGTTATATGTGAACGTATTTCCATACAACTTTTGAACGTGGACGTGCACGATAAAGTAAATAACACACATATCAACTCGAGCCATTCAGTACTGCAACGCATACTAATCGGAATTGTAACGTAATCGCCTCGCCTCGGGACAAGCTCACGAACCGCTGCTGTGCGGTGCGTGGTCAAATTGTAGTTCCTGCGCTTACGGCTCGTCGTCCCCGCGTTTACGTCTTTCCGTGCCCGCCGAGCTTACGTCTCTTAGTTCACCCATGCCCCTCTCACCCCTCCCGCGGTTGTCGAGCCGTAAGCGCGGCGTCGCGCATCGCCTAGCCTTAGCCGAGTTGACGCGCGACATATCGGAGCTGCTGATCCGTTTTGGTTACCTGCTTACGCTAGGTTGACGCCTGTTTGACGCTGAGGCGAAAGGCGATACGGTGACGATCCCTTTCCGAGTTGATATTTGTGCTATGATCTTAATATTGTCACATTATTAAAGCTCACGTTCGGTAACATTGTCGAATTGGAAATAACTCGTCTATTGAAGTTTTGAAATAAATAAATTATAAACAATATCGGTGTCGCTCCGTACCAAGCAGTCATTTACTGGTGATCGTGTTGGTACGACGCTGTTGCTTATCGGCGGCCGTAACGGTACCGATAGCGTATTGCTACCGACGGCGTATTGCTATCGTTGCCATAAGGCATCAATTAATTTACGTTGTTCAAATTATGATTTCGGTTTAGCGTTGCTTGTAAAATAATAATATGTACACTGGTAGTTGTTATTGAGCATAATTTGAATTCTTCTTCTTAGCGTGTACTACCTATAATTTTAATCTACTGAAAAAGTTTAGGAACTCAAAGTCGTCATTCACCAGAAACCTACTAAGTAAAAACTCTTAGGAAATTTGTTTATTTTTAAACTTAAACATCTTACTTATTATGTCAAACTTAAGTAATAAGGATACACCTACGTTAAGATACATATTGCCTTAAAAGATTGGGATATTCACCGCACAAAGTTGGGGAATTCTTCCAGCCTGCTGGGAGTAGCTCCAATTAAATTCCGAATTGGTTTTCGCTCGGGGTCGCTGCGTATAAAACAATTTTATCAGAACTCCTTCAAAAGGCTTGCTGTTAATTTGATTTGAACTCAGAGACTGTTCAACTATGAAGTATTTATATTATGTTAATTATTTATGTTGGTGTGAAAATTTAGGAATTAAATGTTTTTAGTTTTGCAAGACGAAAGTCTGAAACATCTTTGGAACTGATGCGTGGCATATTGATATCATCATCATTATTATAATGTGGCGTCATCTACATCGTCACAAGTGAACTACGCAACACACTGACGTCACGCAAAATGCTGCATCGCGCAAGCAGAGTTTACCGCGCAACTACTTTACAATCTCCCGACATCAATAGTCGGGCAGTAACCCACCAGACACGATACCACCCGTCTGGTCAGAGGATGCTCCCTTTTCTATGGAGGATGAGTGAACTCACGGAACAGATAATAGTGAACTTTACACCCAGTTCCTCGTACCTCTATAATCACTTCAGCCCAGAATCGCCCAATGCTGGGTATAGTCCTCCCCTTTCTCCCGCCATTCTTCCCGGTTCCGTGTGTCTCTCATTCATGAATTGGTATGTTTCGTTGGATATGCAATTGCCAAATTTCAGTACTAAATACAGATTGAATTCCAGCTCCTGAGTACTATGTAGGTAGAATATAGAACTAAATAATACATAATACTAACAATAATACTTATGTGTCTGGCGGTTTAGAGTACCTACTTTTGTGGCTTACGATAATGTCCTGTAGATCAGGTAGCGTCGTGGGACGGGTCGTTGAGCATTCTAAAATAGAGTTAAAATAAAAGAGAATATAAATAGATGGTTGAGCTACACTGACTGACGTGTGTCCTCTGTCAGGACAGGTCAACTCAAAGCTGCAGTGGTTCTTCCTTCAAAAACCATTCTACACATGGCCTTGTATCTTAATAATATAGGTAAAGTTTGGACTTTAAAAGAGACCATTATCTCTGACTTAGTTTCGGCATTTCTTTTCAGGCAGTCAGTAGGAAAATGCCGGCGCCATCTTATTTTAAAATTTTGTGCAAATTGTCTTGTAAAACTGTCTTAGAAGATACATATATAGAAATAAGCATTTAATTTCATTTCTGCAGTGTCCATTTCAAGTTTTCAAGCAGGCGGTAATATTACTAAAGTAGTAATTGGCATTTCTGAATGCTGTGAAAAAAGTGATACTTGGCTGACAAGCTAACCCGTAAAACAGATCACAATATTATGTACTTCATTCTCTGCCAAATTCTTGGGCCAAATATCATGTACCTAAACCTACATAGATTTCCCTAGAGGCAAAAATAAAATCATCAAACAAGTAAGGTACAAAGCATCTAAAGCTCGATTTACTCTGGTATTTATTGAATTAGTCGTCGTTCGGACATAACTACGGGTACCCTTATAAATTCACGCCTTAAATGGGACAGATTGGTGGACGGACGTCCTTGCTGAAAGGTTAAGGTGTCCCGGTACTTTTTGTTGAAGTTTCAAAGGAACTAAAAGGATTTTTCGTGAAGAAAGAAGGAATATTTATGACTAACACCCGGTTTTTGCATTGACAATTTGAAGCTGAGAACTTCGCTAACAATACTTAAGGTGATTCCTTCAATGCGGGCTCAATGAACGAATCTCCTAGCTCGTTTTTTGCAAATAAATTTTGAATTTAGTGAGAGTCACCTTAAGTAATACCAAAGTTGTTTGACAATTTTTTAATTCAGAAACTGGGTGTTCCTGCACGATTTATATATAACACGCCCTTTCAGTTGTAAAGTAATTGTAACTTTGAAAGCATGGCCATAAACCAGTATTTTAGGTTTTTTAAAGGTTGATTAAGATTTTTTTTCTAGGTACCTACCTACTTAATTGTATGGTTCTTGCAGGGGTGTCCCTTTACTTCGCTACCTCTTCTTTGCTAAAATAATATGAAAAACATACATAAACTCATGCCCTCTTCCCATTGGGCTAGGCACAAACCTGCTACGATTTTTACATACTATGGAGCAATGTTGCTTCGTTTACGTGCATAAATCCAGTTATATACGCACGTCGTTTGCCAGTACTACGCACCTGACCTGTCTAAAGAACATCAACAATAGGGTCATTGCCTTAGCAAATCAATCTGCAAGCCTTTTCCTAATTATGTTAGGGTCGGCTTCCACTCTGACCGAATGCAGCTTAGTACCAGTATTTTCAAACCAACTGTGTGTGTTACTGGGTATAACACCTTTGATAAGACTGGTTATCAGACTTTTGGGCTTCTGACTAGAAAGAAAACACGTTTATTTGCGGCAAACATGACGCATAAAAAAACAACACGAAAATAAAACAAAATAACAATTACACCCACCAGTGGCGAAGGTTACATACAACTCGATTCCTACCGGCTTCCCTTTGAAAAATGGCACAGTCAGTATTCTATAGACAATAGTTATTTGTGCAACAAGAGAGCAAAGTAGTTTTTTGCTGCGAGTGCTGATTTTGAATCCCGAGCAAGCGAAGGATTCAACGATTGAATCACGAGCGTAGCGAGTGATTCTAAAGTTGAATCCTGAGTGTGGCGAGGGATTCAAAGGCACGAGATGCAAAAAAACTTTGCTCTCGTGTAACACACATAACTTTTCACTTCAGCAGCGAGAACACTTTAGGAGATAAAATAATAAACAGGAATAATAGATTGAAATAACTATTTATTGTGAATCAAAATAATTAACATTGTAGGTAGATCCCAATTCTATAAAATCTAAAAAATAAGATAGCAACACTGTCTCCGAAAAACTGCTTGCGCCCTTTGTAAGTCTCCATTCATTGAAGATATTTCTCGCGAGACTTCTCAGGTAGGAAACTTAATTCTGCATTAATAACTTGTTGTTTTAACTCTTCCGGTGTTAAAATACTGTTCTCGTCGTTAGTTTCACTCATATTTTACGATTATTTTAATATTTTTTAACTTATTCAACTCTGTACGCCAGTCACGAAATTTTATTCCCGCTCTTTTATTTAAATTAAGGCGTGTTCGGAAATAGCACCCATGATATTTTATTATTCAAAATATATTACGTAAGTACCTAACATTTATTGAAACTAGAAATAAATATTTACAATTTAAATATCAGTTTTATTTGCAGTAAATACTTATTTTCGTTTAAATAAATCAATAAGTTAAAAATTCAATAAATTACATTAAAAGACATAATTTTCTTTTTGCAAAATTTCTTTAGTTAGTACGAAATTCCGAACGTGTTTGTCTTTGAGGTCGAATTCAAAATCCGAACTTCGAAAGGGCTGGTCTTTGTCTCTCTCTCTTTCTAATGGCGGGAAAGAGATAGAGTGTGAATGTTTCGAATTGTATGATTAACCCAAAGTAGAATAAAAAAAAAAAATTAAAAGTTACTTTGTCTCACTCAGTGAGCAAAATCGCATTTTGCTCACTGATTTCACGCAGCAAAACCTACTTGTTTGAGCTACTGAAGTGAAAATAATATAATCATATTAAAGGCTCCGGCTTACCTCTTACAAAAATTGACCCTTTGCTCCCCAACCCCACCCACACCCATAACAACCCATAACAACCCATAACTAACCCATACATTTTTATTGCATGATGTGGTTTCCTATAGTTGAGGGAGCACATAGATTTCTGTTCCTGCCCTTTAAAATACAGCATGTAAGGAGTATTCTTTGTTGGAGATCCTAATAAAGTAAAATAAAAAATAACCACCCACCACAACCCATACCCGCCATCCACCCACCACAACCCATACCCGCCGCCACCCACCACAACCCATACCCACCAACCACCCACCACAACCTATACCTACCCACCAACCACCCACCACAACCCATACCCACCAACCACCCACCACAACCCATACCCACCAACCACCCACCCAACGACTGACTGGGTGTTTGACTACCCATAACAACTGCCAAAAATTTATGAATGACAGCCGAGACAAATTTCGAGACCCGGAGGGGTATCGACATGTAATGGTCGGTCACCCATCCAAAAAACAACCGCGGCAAGGGAAACTTAATCTTCGCTCGACCCGTTAGCTATTAGCCACGAGCCCCTTAAAAAATATTTTTTTTATTTACCTAATTACAAACTAATAATATCAAAGTCAGTGTCAAGGACTTCTCAGGTTCATGTTTTTCGTCAAATTTATTAATTTACATAATTCAAGGGAGCGAAGATGACACAAATTAGCTCCCCCGACACCTCATGGGGCGTAATTTAAGCAAGTATACAGCTCTCCCAGGACATACTGCTGAAGAAAGTTTCATATAATTTCGTAATTTTAGGACTGCCGTGTTTAGAATATTGTAATACTAGGTATGTATTAGAGTGCTAAAGAAAAGACTTGCGTACAAACATATAGTAGGTAGGTATGTATAGTCTGGAAAATTACTTGTTAACTACCAATTAATTGTTGATTGAGGGGCTCGTGGCTAAATAATAACAGTCGCACGGGTGGGTCGAAGGTTAAGCTACGCTTGCCTACATCGGTCCGTGGATGGGTGACCATCCATTACATATCGAGACTCCTCCGTGCCTGGGAAAGCACGTTAAGCCGTTGGTCCCGGCTGTAATTCGTAGATCATTGACAGTCGTTATGGGTTGTCAGAAGCCCGAATATCTGACAACCAGCCTTACCAAGGGGTATCGTAGTACCCAGTTACTGAGTTGTGGAGGTCAGATAGGCAGTCACTCTATGTGAAATTCTGGTATTCAGCTGCATCCGGCAACACAGGGAGTCGACCGCAATATAGTTGGAAAACGCAGATGATGAATAAATTGTTGACTGCCAACATAAATTGTCCGGAATATAAAATTATGTAGGACATCAAGCTGCCCGAAACTGTCAAATTTTCCCAATCAACCTTGAACCTAATGCTTTAGCGATAAAATTGAAATTCTATTAAAGAAATTTGACAGATTGTAGTAACTTATTATTTGTAATAAGTTACAAAATTTAATTATAAGTAATAAGGAGTTAGTAATAAGTTAGAATAAGAGTTTAGATAAATATGTACACTATCGCAATAGGTTTCCCTGTAAGGATAGATGTAAGTTGAGAAATAAAAAACTTGATGTGCTGGCGTCTGTACAATGTGTAACTGAATTGGTGCCCATTATGGAAGTAGTTTGTTCAAAATCGTTTACTGAATCGATTTCTGTAATTTTTTATCCCAGAAATGATTAAATCTACGAAAATTACAGTCACACTTCCGCTATACAGTCAAAACAAACCAAAATGGACGAAGTACCTACTACTCTAAACTCTTATATGTATTTGTGAGACTGTTTGCGTGCCTAGATTTGCAATGTGACCACAATTTAAAAATATGTCTTATTTTCTCAAGCACGGGTTCACCGTACTTCACATTTTTGAGTTGGAAATTAATGTGATTGAGGATGATAGAAAACATCATAAGGAAACCCTGATGGCCTGAAACTGCCAACACGCAGCTGACGCAGCCAGCAAGCGTGGTGATCAATACTTGTTCTGTTGATTCTTCCAAACCTAAGGGAAAAAAGCGCGAGCTTATGTTTACAAAAGTTAGTCCTAGCTTATTCAAAGTTAGCAAACCACACGCCGCGCCCCATAAAACATGAACTTCCTAGTCGATCAGGTATCCCTGCATATATATCCCTCATATACCGTCCGTAGTTATGTCTAGGACGTACCGTCGTTCCAGGGTACTCCCAGGCGACCAACTCTTCGGAACTACAGGTTACAGAAACGCGTGCGGATAATTAAACAATTTCATTTTATACGTTCACAGACATTTTCCCCGTGGATATTTTGCGCCACATGTTTTTATATTCATTTTCTACAAAAGGAGTTTTTTTTTTGCTGTATTTTTGCAGTATTTCGCTACGGTTTTTACCTGTTTTTTATGTGTACCTAGATAACTAACTATTTAGACTAGGTACTAATTTTTATTCTATTATATGACTACATTTAATTAGATGACTTACTAACTAACTATTTCAAACTCAAAGCATTTATTGACAAGACTAGTTTTATTAAAATATTTACACACTAACTCTATAATAGAAATAAAAATTAAACATATTTACAAGAAAAGCAAAAGCAAAAGCATTTATGTATTTCAATTAAACCATTTACAGGCACTTTTGAATTGTCAAGAAGTCGGTCAGTCAGAAAATAATTAGTTGCCCATTCCAAAGCGTAGGTACCTATGGAGAAGAACGGGCAAGAAACTCCATGGACAATCTTTTTAAATTATATTTTACAAAAATATTAGTTACATCATTACTTTTGATTTTAAAATTATTATATAATGTGAGAACGATGTAAAAAAATAAGAAAGACGTGCGCTATACAAATAAATACAAGAACAAGGCGTCGAAGTAGCCGTCTATATCGGTGTCATCTGGAAACGTGCCCAGAAGACTTGCAGCATTGCAGGGCAAGCAGGCAGGGCTGAGTCATTCATCGGCCAAAGAACGACCCAGCCCTGGTCACGTGAAGTGTCGACCAGCCGTCGAGAAATTTTCTTAATATGTTTTTGTGTTTGATTTTGGACTGGAAAAAAAATCATAATGTGGCATTACACACAGCTGAAGTGGAAAAATGTCAACTAACTTTTTTTTCATGTGTCTGTTATAGATTTATTTTTCATTAAGTTATTCTCAAACAATGTTAGTATATTTCATTGCGCCTAATTATTTAATACACAATTAATATATAATTTTTATTATTTGTCTAATATACAGCGTCAGGAATTTTGTTCCAAAAAGGTATACCACGACACATCTTAACTTTTTTTAAACTTATTTCGCACATAGAAAAAGTAGACAGTACGTAATTCAATTTTCTCTATGCTCTATCCTTAGCATGTTGACCCAATAAAGCTTATTTTTACCGACTACAAAAAAAAGAGGGAGAGAGGTTATCAATTCGACATGTAATATTACTGGAATTGCATTTTATTCACATATGACAATCTGTTAGGGCTTCCAAACAAATATACAAAATTTTATAGACGTATGTATGTATGTTTGGCCACGCATTTCTCCGCAACTATTAATCGGATCGTGACCATTTTTTTATTGGCTTACATTTACTTCAACTTAGGGAACAGTGCAAGTTTTATCAAACCGATTCACAAATTTTCAAGATTTGGACTAACACGAGTAAGTGTGACGGCCTGGCTTATTGATACGAGCTACGGGTATGGTGTCAAAAGGAAAACATATCAAGACTTTGGTCGAATTCTAGTGCAATATTTACAACTGAACAAAACTACTACCTATTTATTACAAACAAATAAATATTCCAGTTTTTACTTAAGACTAAAAATTACAAAATATAAAAGTAATTTAAAATATTAAATCGACTCCAAAAATAAATTAACTCAAAATTATGAAATAACTTTAATTTCGGAAGTTGGTGGCAAAATACTAAAACTAAAATACAGATCCAAAGACACCGACTTCCGAAATTAAAGTTATTTCATAATTTTGAGATAATTTCTTTTTGAAGTCGATTTAATTTTTTAAATTATTTTTTTATTAAAATGTCAAGTAGATAAAATTCACAGGCAGCCGTTGTTTAAATTATTGGCTCGAAGATCAAGTGCAAGAAATCCTGCTGGAATGGCTCTTGTGGTAAAGTAATTTTATTCTAGGTATTTCATTATATTATGAATGTATACAAAATGTTGAAAAAACATTTGAAAAGAGTAACGGTGGAATTTCTTGTCCATTCTTCTCCATACGAAACTATCTTTTGGAATATCTAGAATCAATTCTATTTTTTGTAAATTTTGACGTTCAAAAGTGTCTTTCATGTGCCTATTTAAAATAAATGATTTGACTTTGACTTTAGATTTTTTTTTAAGTATTCTGTTCCACAAAACTCATAAACACATAGAAATAACTGTCGGACTGTCCGTGAGCCCATCCCTTTCACTAACCGATCGGTTAGCCTTGGAACAATCGACGTAACACGCAACTCACCTCGGGACAGTACCCACCTACCTGTTGGCTCTTTGTGTCGGTAGTAGAAGGTGTTTTTGCACGAGCTATGAGTATATCTGGTTACTACGTCAAGAAAATTTTGGTAGCCCTAGTACCTAAGTATTTCTAACTAATTGATATGTCACGAAGATATCAAAATAGTCATGCAATAGGATTATATGAACTTAGATTGATTATGATGATTTTAATGACGATAATTCTGTAAAGTCATATTTATTAAAGTTGTGAATCATATTTTAATCAACGTACAACCTGAGACTTACCTGGAAATTAAAAAAAAAAAAAAGAAAATTTGAATTTCGCGGGCTTACATAGCATAGCGCGTCTTCCCAGACAGCTGTGCTGCTGAGGATAATTTTCCCGGTCAAAAAGTGATGGTTCTCAGCCTAGTTTGAATAAATTACTTTTGATTTTTGATTTGTTTCTATTTGATTAATTAAATAACGAAAATTTTACTCTTTCACTTAAGTTTAATAAGTACTTCATTAATATTTGTAGGCAGTTAACGGCAAAACATGTGATCTCTAACCCTATTTTATTTACAACGCCTTTTATAACTGTGTTATCTATACTAATATTATGAAGAGGTTAATTTTGTGAGTTTGTATGTAGGGAATAATCTTCAAAACTAGAAACTACTGATCCAATACCGAAAATTCTTTCATTAATGGGAAGCAAGACGTAGCGTTGGAAGGCCTCCCACAAGGTGGTCCGACGACCTTGTGAAGGCCGCAGGAACCCTTTGGATGCGAGAAGCACAGAACCGGTCGAAGTGGAGGTGCTTGGGGGTGGCCTATGTCCAGCAGTGGACGTCTTTCGGCTAAAATGATGATGATGAATGGGAAGCATGTGTACCACTCTACGGTCATAGGATACATTTTAAGTTGAAACAAGAAATTTTACGCGGACGATGTCGCGGGCAGTTAAGCTATAAAAATGTTAAATGGTTATTTTAGACAATCCGTTTACATGCAAAATAGCAATAAGAAGCATTATTACTAAGCCCAGAAACATGTCTTGAAACTTTACCAAGACTTCGTAGTATAAACACCAATTGTATATTAGAGTCAGAAATTTGAGATAATGTTCAAGTCACGGCAAAACAAACTGATTGTCCTACTAAACAAAGTTCAGATTCTATTGCAACCAAAAGCTTAATATGACCTTTTTGTTACAAATGGTCACTCAAAAATCAACTTAGAATACATTTCACTAAGGTAGATAACTGATTACGTGGCGTTGGAATGTAATTATCTGAAATTATGAGCACTGCTTTAGTACAACCATCCCCTTGTCCTGCCAAAGCATCCCTTTTTATTAGCCACTTGCACGTCGCTGGGTACTGTAGTACCACAAAAGTTTTTAGGGACTTACGTCAGTGGTACTACAGTGCCATTATGAGGAACGTTCGGAAACATGAACTTACGGTTGAACTACGGCTCCTTCATACATTATTGTGGAACCATGTGCTGTGACCTTGGGGCGGCGGTCGATCGAGACGCACCTACAAACTCACTACATATGTACAACAAATCCCTATAATGTAGGTACGGTTTTTGCGACGCGACGTTACAAACTTATGCCCTGTGGTTTTTGTTGGAGAATGAAATTCTCCATATATGCACCAGATTTCCTACGAATGTCAAAACTATAACGAATATATATTTTATTTTTAAGAAAGGTGATTATTATATGTATGTTTGGAACATATTATATAAGTTATAAATTGATAACTTAATTCATAAGTAATCGCAACTTTATTTGCAGTCCATAATTTTTGAAGGTAAGATACAATTACGGTCTCTGTAGGGCACAACAAAAAGTACCTATTTAAAATGTATTTGCTTATAAATTTAACATTGGGAAACAATTGTCAATTTTTAAATATGTTATTAACATTAATTATGTCAGTATCTAAATTATAACAAATTTTATAATTAGATATTAAATTTATTTTTTTTATATTTTTTTTCTATGGTAAGGTCAATTAAACATATATTTTATTATAATACTACCATCTGCCCGCGACTTTGTACGCATGGAATGGTTCGCATGGTCTTATAAAATGTACGTTTAATAATTATAAGAAACTATCCTGAATAATTCTTCGTAAATTCTGAGCCAGGCAACGAGGTCATTAGTAAAGGTTTTAACATATTTATTGAATGAAAATAATAACCTATATATTTCTCTATTCCTTTGTGAGAAAAAGCAGCTGTCAAAGATATGCCTGGACATTTTAATTAATGCTGACAATGCCATGTGCTGTATTTCACAAGCGTTTGATTACACCCTCGGGTACAAAGAAGTGCAGTATGTACTTATTACATAATCAGACTATAATGTTGCCACTGCTGAGACACAGACCTCCAATCTTTGAGAGGGAGTGAGCTGTAATCTACCACGAGGGCCCAATGCGGGTTGGTAGATCTCACATGTCCTTGAAATTTTGGTTTTAGGGCAAGTCGGTTTCCTCACGATGTTTTCCTTTTGAGACCAGTGGAGATGAAATTATTACACACAGTAAAGCTGGTTTCGAACCCACAACCTATGACTCGTAAGTCAGGGCCGTCACCACTAGACCACCACTGCTCAACTACTTCTACCACTACACATGTTCCTGAAGTATTTTGGATTATTTACAGAGACGCCAGCACATCAAGCTACTACAATCTGTCATATTTCTTTAATAGATTTTCAACTTTATTTCTAAAGCATAAGGTTCAAAGTTGATTGGGAAAATTTGACAGTTTCGGGTAGCTTGATGTGCTGGCGTCTCTGTGCCTATTCAATAGTGATATCGGTTACAAATCTTGTCACGTTTCGTTTTTAACCATTCGGCTAAGACATGATTTTATTAATAACTAGCTTTTAGATTTTATTAATTTCTTGTTCCCCCGACCCACCCCGTCGTATCGCATTGCCTGCCCGCGCTATTACTTCGTTCTTGCCTAGCATTCTTTCTGACTTTTGCCTAGCATTATTTTTGACTTTCTTTTGTTTTTGCTCGGCTCAAAAGGGTCCTAGCGTAGTAGCATAAAGCCTTCCTCAAGAATTATGCTATCAAATTCAAAAATATTTTTTCAAAAATTTGACGACACGGCTGGCGCAGTGGCTGAGCGATCGACTGCTGCGCTGCGTGTCGCGGGTTCGATTCCCGCACGGAACAAATATTTGTATTGCCTACAGGTAGTTGTTCTGGGTCTGGCTGTTTGTGTATGTGAATTTAAATGTTTGTAAACGCACCCACGATACAGGAGAAATTCCTAGTGTGGGGCAACGTTTATCTAAAAAATACGAAAATCTATAAAAAAAAAAACCCAACTGGTTGTTCTAGCGATTAGTGCGTTGAAATAAACAAGCAAGCTATATTTATTAATAGATATATTTCTTGGTCGAATCAATATCTATTGAGAGTAATAATTAAGGATCCCAGAAACAGTACATTTAGTAGGTATTTTTATTCGCAATTTATAGGCACACCTTACAGATCTACCTGCCCTACCCGTTCCTGAAAACTGTCATTTTACCATTTTGTTTTTGTCGTTGTATTGTTTGTCTAAAATGAACTAAAAAATGATGAGTCACGTTCATGCATACGCAAGTACATAATTACACGTACTCTGTCATGTAGGTCTTAGATATATACCTACTGGTTTTAATACACAATAGACCTAGGTATTACATGTGACAATGGAAAAATATTACCAACACTGTTATTATAATTTTTAAGGTTACATGTATGTCTGAGTTGTTGACGATTTTCTATGGTTCTCTATGTTATGTATGAAGCACTGATTTTAGGTTTATAACAAAAGAAGTCACAATGCGGTTTGTACACACGGTTACCCATTTCCAGTTTTAGCTGACCTGGCATTGTATAGATTTTTCGTACAATGAGAAGTCGGCTTATACTGGAAATTTATAGCTTGATATGTAGCCGTGTGTACTACATAGTTTGTTCATCTTTTTAACTATCATGAAAATCTAAAGAAAGAAGTGAAATTAAAAAACAACGAATGCTCATGTGCCAAAGATACCTTCGATTTTATCACATCAAACCCGCAAATTTTCCATATTCTAAATCTAATATCAATATCTCCTAGAATATCACAACTCGGGCACCTGTCACGCCGCGGCCGTCGCGCGTCGTCAAGGATGTTACTAGCTATCAACATTTTTTTTCGCTCAGGAAACGTACAAAAGATACATATATTAAACGTTGATCGCCGACTGTTCACAATGCAGCGAGTTCTCGCTTGTAGCAGCGACAAGAGCTAGCAAAGAGAATACTCGTTCAGTGACGCTCGCTTGGCAGGCAGGCTACTCAATGAGAGATTCACGCTTGGTACAGACGCCAGCATATCAAGCTACCCGAAACCGTCAAATTTTCCCAATCAACATTGAGCTGTATGCTTTAGCGATGAATTTCCGAATCTATTAAAGAAATTTGACAGATTGTAGTAGATTGATGTGCTGGCGTCTGTACATACGCATACCAGCGAGTAATCGCTCGTCGCCGCCGCGCACTCGCTGCTCGATGCTCACCAACTCGTTTTTAGTTGCTGGCTCTAGAGGTGGGACAGGTGCCTAAGTACTAGCTAAATATTGACCTGCCGGTCGATTCTGTAAAAATCTCACCGTGAAAACTTAGGTGATGTGAGTTTGTTTTTCTAGGAATTGACAGTATTGACAGCTCACTCCACGCTCACTTCACCTAAGTTTTCACGGAGAGATGGTTACAGAATCGCACTGCTGGAAGTACATGAGAAGTATATATTTACTTTTTTATCTTATCATTGCAGAGTGTCACTCTTCAAATAGAAGAATATTCATATAATTTTGTTAATAAAACGCTATTGATTGAAGTACAATGCATCCAATGATTATGTTATCATCGTTTGTCCACGGAACATAATAGTTAATTCCTTGTTGGGGAAACAGCCTGTTCTAAAAGTCATTGTAAGGTGTAATCCACACGAATGGTAAGTATTGTAATTCTAACCAGGTTTCTGGAATGAGAATCATTTCGTGGTTATTAGGCGTAATTGGGTGAATAGGTTCCTATACAACACAGTAACAACAACAGCACATACAGTACAGTAATATCTTTCTCATTTCTAACGTTATAAAAGATATGAAGTATTTAATACAAATGGCTAAAAGTTTTGACGAAATACTCATGAGGCTCTCGTTTGATGGCTGGATGAAAAGCCTAGCACATTACCTGATATCATAACTATTGAGGATCCTAAAAGCTAACGAAGTGAAAACGTATTGTCTATAAAAATACAAAGATAATCACTGAAAGATATCGCTCTGTGAAGATTGGTGATAGGTATTTGCTTTCCAAAAAAGTGTTTGTTATAAAACTAACATCAATGTAAACAGGCCCTAACATGTATTGTTATTATAAATATAAGATTGTATTACTGAAACAAGATATTACTTTACTCGCGTCCATTCAATTGTGTCCAGCCAGTCAAAATGCAAGTGGAGATATGTACCGAAAACCATCTCGAAAACAAATACATTTGTCCAGAAGATATATCAAACAAGCTAGATCAGTCCATTAACAAAATTGTTGAAAAAACAGGATTCACAAAATGCAACATTGAAAAGAAATCTGTATGCACAAACGGTGGAAACTATCTCGGATTATTGTATGAAATAGACATAAAAGGGAAAACAAAAGAAGGCGATAAAGAGTTAAACATATTCGTCAAAAGTGTAATCCCAGGTGAGAGTGATTTGCAAATTATATCCGTAACTGACATTTATAAAACTGAGCTGTTTACCTACAAAGAACTTTCGAAGATATTTGAAGAACTGCAAAAAGAAGCAAAAGTACCCATCGATGAGAGATTCAAAATGGTGAAAAGTTACGATGAAAGTAATACGGAAATTATAATTATGGAAAACCTATCGAAAAAAGGTTTCACCACAGGCCACAGGATGGATGTGGTCTCAATAAAGTTTGCTGAAATGGCCATTCGAGAGCTTGCCAAATTCCATGCGCTTGCTTTCGTGATAAAAGAGAAACGTCCTGTTTTTTTCGAAGAACAGATTAAAACTAGGAAACCAGCTTACAATATTGGTGAACAATGGCATGGATTTGTTCAGAGCGTGACAAAAATTGCGATTAATAATATTGATGAAGATTTTAAGGCAAGAGTCGAAAAGTTTAATGAAGGCATTGTGGAAAGGTTTGGGAGACATTACAATGACGAGGCGATCAAGCGATGCTTGTGTCATGGTGATTACAGGCCTAACAATATACTGACGAAGATGATTGTAAGTATTTTTCACTATTTCTGTATATTTTTTAATGATTGTAAAATGGGCCAGCTCTTGACCTCGGTCTCGCTTGGTGGAAAAAGATAGAGGAGGTCTATGAAGGATCGAGCAAGCCCAGAAGATGCCTATTCATGCTAGCCTTGAAGGCTGACGGGGTGTACGACGTGTACGTGGAAGGGAACACAGGTGCTGGCAGAGAGTTCCACACTTTGACCGTACGCATAATACCAATTGCGTATGGTACCCTGCAGTACGTCTGGTAGTCCGGTAGTGAAAGGAAGTGGATCAGGTTGTGGAGCTCCATTTGTATTAATATTCCTTAAGTGGTAGTTATCACATGAATTTATATTGAACACTTATTTATTGAAGCAATAACTTTACTTTAAACGTTTTATGGTTACAATAATTATACTCTATCGTATTTTTACTTTTATGATCTAAAATCATTATGGACAATTTGTATTGAAACTTTGTTAATGATCCTCAGAATGGAAAAGTATCAGAAATAATACCAGTGGACTATCAACTCATGCACTTTGGATGTCCTGTAATAGACATTCTTTATTTTATCTTCAGCTGCACAGACAAAGAATTTCGGAGGGACCATCTGTCACATCTCAAAGATTTGTACCATGAAACGATGACGAAATTCTTGAAATATTTTGAAATGGACGTGAACTCTTTTTATCCTAGAAATGAGTTTGAAAAGGAGTATAAGAATAAGTTGGATTATGGTCTGATGTTCGGTCTAATATTTCTTGCATTCATGTTTGCTTCCGAAGACGATATTCCAGATTTAACAAAGCATGAAATGACCAGTTTAAGTTTTAAAGTTGATGACAAGTATAAAGATAGAATCCAAGGGATTGTCGAAGATTATATAGAGTGGGGTGTTATTTAAATTATGTTTGAAGATTCTTTGTTGACTTGTATATTATATTGGATGATGGGTTAAATAAAAAATTGTGTTCTCTGTTTAATTGTTTTTTTTTTTTAATATACAATAAGAGTTTTAATGGCTTCAACATGAAAATATCGCCAATAGATACGATGTCTAAACCTGCGGGAGGAATCGAAAGAAATAATTGAAATACATTACATTACTAAGTGTCCGTAATGATTATTAAGGCGAAAGCGCCAGGGTAGCCCGCGAAATTCAATTTTTTTAGGTTTTTTGCAATTTGCTGGTCAGTATTAAGTTGTACATTGATTAATATATGATTCGCGGCCGTAACAAATATGTATTTACAGAATTGTAATCATTAAAGTCATCAACACAACTCTCTAAGACCACGTAAGTTCAAAGAATAACTGTTTCATGAAATCATCATTCTTTGGAGTTACGTGGTCTTAGAGAGTTGTGTTGATGACTTTAATGATTATAATTCTGTAAATACATATTTGTTACGGCCGCGAATCATATTTTGATCGACATACAACTTAATACTGACCAGCAAATTGCAAAAAACGTAAGAAAATTTGAATTTCGCGAGCTACCTTAGCGCTTCCCCCTTAAGGCGAAAGCGCCAGGGTAGCCCGCGAAATTCAATTTTTTTGAGGTTTTTTGGAATTAGCTGGTCAGTATTACGTTGTATGTTGATTAAGATATGAATCGCGGCCGTAAGAAATATGTGTTTACAGAATTATAATCATTAAAGTCATCAACACAACTCTCTAAGACCACGTAAGTCCAAAAAATAACTGTTTCATGAAATCATCATTCTTTGGACTTACGTGGTCTTAGAGAGTTGTGTTGATGACTTTAATGATTATAATTCTGTAAACACATATTTCTTACGGCCGCGATTCATATATTAATCAACGTACAACTTAATGCTGACCAGCAAATTGCAAAAAACGTAAGAAAATTTGAATTTCGCGGGCTACCGTAGCGCTTCCCGCTTTAGGGAATTAATAATCTTTACTGTTCTTGTGTGGGTATTGACCGATTGAACCAAGTTTTAGTTATTAGGTACTAACATAGGCTAAATAATATTGTTACTAACACAGTGGACCTTAATTTATTGTTGTCTTCTAAATAAATTATTATTATTAATAATGAGGTAAAATATAAATATCTTATAACGGCCCGTACTAATCTGCTAATGCTAAAAGTATTGAAAATTATATTTAAATTGTATGTTATTGACAGCGGGCAACGCTGACAAATTAAGAAGTCGCACCCGATTCCGAAACTCATCGCTTGTGTCGCACTCGTTCTTTTCGCTCATTCCGGTTTCATTGATTCGTGAGTCACGTTGTGCGGTGTGTGTAATCTTTGTTTAGAAACTGCTTACATTTTAGTGTTATATGTACGCTTATTTGTGTTTACTATGATAATAATGTGATACGAATATTTTCTTAGTGGTTTTCTTTCTCTTGATAATTTTATCTGCAGTTTATCTTGTGTATTTTATCAGATTAAGATTTGATAAACGAGTACCATAGTTTATAAATAACGTTGAAATCAATTTTTACAAAAAAATGGAAGTAAAAGAAAATCCCAGTGAAGAGAATATGGTTGTTGAGATTTTACCTCCAAAGTTGAAAGAATGGATAGAAAGTATAGCAAAAAGTGAGGGATTTATAACCTATGAAATTTTAAGTAAGAAATTGACACCATCTGGCGGCGGTTTTATGGGTATTTTATATGAAATAGATGTAAAAGGAAAAACTACTGATGGTGCTAATGAGTTAAATATATTTGTCAAGAATATACCTGAAAACGAGCAGATGAAAATTTACTCAGTGTCAGGCGTGTTTGAAAGAGAAGCATTTATTTATACAGACGTTTTTAAAATCTATGCACAGCTGCAAGATGAAGCCAACATTCCATATAATGAAAGATTCAAAATAGCCAAGACTTATGAAGAATGCAATCCAAGATCTATAATTCTCGAACACTTAGGAAAAAGAGGTTTTAAAGTGTATAACAGAATGGAGACAGTTACTTTAGATTATGCAAAACTATGTGTACAACAGCTTGGAAAATTTCATGCTCTTTCAATGATTCTTCAAGAGAAAAGACCTGAGTATTTTAAGGAAAACATTGCGACGATGAAACAACCCTTCGTTTTTGAAGAAGACTGGTACGGATTTGTGAAAAACATGTATGATTATTCCATCAATTGTTTGGAAGATGATGTAAAGGAGAAAGTAGGACAGATAATATTGGAGAAAATCGCTGACTATCCTAAGTATATGAATGATATATCGGGGCTTAACACTCTCTGTCATGGCGATTATAAACTTAATAATGTAATGGCTAAAGAAGTTGTAAGTTAAACTTTATAAGTATGGTATTGGATAGACTGAACTGAAATATTAGATAGATACTTATTTTATATTGCATAGGGTTGATTTTTCAATAGTCATATAGTTTTTATCTGAAGAATGAATATGACATTTTGAGATATTTTCTATACAGTCAATCGGCAATATTTACTCTTCAGTTAAGATATAACTGAAAGCCAATTCCCGTAATTCATAATATTCCCGTAATTCTCATATTCATAATCTCATTTCCGCGACAATCAATGTCAAAAATGTAGGGAACTTAAAAGTATTTTTGACATAATTGAGACTGAGATCAGACTGTGAACGTTCTTAAGGTTACGAGAATTGTCCGTCAGATTTTTAAAAATCAGCCCTAATTCTGTTTTATAATCTCGTGTTGACAATAAAAATCTAGAGTTTATTTTATAGTATATAAAAGAACTATTGCTTTCAGAATGGAGACATTAAAGAAGTTATAACAATTGACTTCCAAATAAGTCACTACGGTTGTCCAGTTCTGGACTTTCTGTATTTCATTTTCAACGGAACTGATCAAGAATTTAGGAAAAATCACTTGTCAAACCTAAAAGACATATACTATGAAGCTATGAACACCTTTCTGGTTTATTTCGGACTCGATATCGGAAGGATTTTTCCCAGAAACGAATTTGAGAGAGTTTATAAAGAGAAGTTAGATTTTGGTTTGATGATAAACGTTTTCTATGTTCCGTTTTTGTTTGCGGCCGAGGACGATGTGCCTGATGTCGCAAACGAGACGCTGTCAACGTTATCTTTTCAAGTTGATAGCAGATTCACTGACCGATTTCGTGGTATTGTCGACGATTTTATACAGTGGGGTATACTTTGATATAGCTAGGAAATCATTTGAAAGTCTTTGATTAATAAACATAATGTATTTGATATTTATTGTTTTATTTCATTAGACTATAAAGAGATATTGAACTTATATAAATTGGATTTATTTCTTTGACTTTTTGTTGGCTATGAAAATAAGTCCAAAGTAATGTTTTTGCTCTACATCTTTTCGTTATGACACATGGAGCGTAAATAATAGATAGAAAAAATATTTTATTTGTAACACGCACAGGAAATACAAACAGTAAAAAAGGAGCATTTAAAATTATCAAGATACATTATAAACAACAAAAAAAAAACAAAACAGGATAAGACCTGTGCGAGGCCAAATAGGCATAATACTGGGATATTTAAAAAATAAATACCGCAGCGTTATTTTAGTAGATCCATTTTATACGAAGGTTTTGGCTTGTTGTGTATTTAAGTATTTTCTCTTGTCTTTAAAGTTAAATACATGTAATATACAAAACTTTTTTGAACTTCTTTAATAAATTAAATTAGAGACATAAGACGGAAAGGTTATCTTTGAGAATTAGTACTAAAAAGGAAGGCCCAAGCGATATTCTTTTGAGAACTTGTACGGACTATTCATAATTATATAGCAGTGCTGGCCCAGTGGTAACGGCCCCGACATACGGGTTGTATGTCGTGGGTTCGAAACCAGACAGGCATTTTAATTTCATCCCCACTGCTCTCCAAACGGCGAAGGAAAACATCGTGAAGAAACCGGCATGTCCTAGAACCCAAGGCAAAAAATTTATAGAAAACACGTGACGACGTGACGTGAGATTCGGAGACATGTGACATCTACCAACCCGCACTGGGCCCGCTTGATAGATTACAGCCCACTCCCGTTCGTGAGGAAGCCTAAGTCCCAATAGTGGCAACATAAATATAGAGATTTTATTTAAAACAAACACGTTTTTCTTCCAAGTTCACTTTCCATAAAACCGTTGGATAGATTTTCTTCCAAAAAACGTCATTTCGTAGACAATAGGATAATGTAAACTAAATTATTTTAATGAACTTGTGTTCGTTGGACAGAACCGGTCGAAATGGAGGTGCTTAGCCCCAGGCCCATGTCCAGCAGTGGACTTTTTTCGGCTGAAATGATGATTCATGATGTGTTCGTTGTTATATTTTCTAGTACATGTCCCCTTCAGGGGATAGGTAAGTGGGGGTTCAAAAACTTCGTTCTTTTCCCGAAGTTCTTTCCCCTTTTACGAAGTAGTGAGAGCAAATCTAAGAACAATATTATGATTGCTATTAAATATTTAATTTATTTAATGATATTAGCTTAAATTGTTACTTCCCTTACTTCAAGACCTGTGTTTCAAACTTATTTAAACGTGTATTTTACAGTACTCGGACGTTAATGTGGAAGGTACAGTCCGGGAAATTAATCGTTAAGCAAATTGACACTTAACATCAATTTGCCGTTAGGTATATAGACATTTCAAGTCGGCCTGAGCAAAGACAATCTCCACAGATAGGGGTTCACCGATGGCTCAGATATCAAGTGGTGAGTTCCTTTCTGCGCTGCATGCTCTGTCACCTTTGCACTTTATGATCTTATGGCTGCATCAGAGAGAGAAGTTCGTGCAGCTGAATTTTGGGCCAACTATGATTCAACTTTTCGCCATCGATACGCTTAGAAGAAGACACTGTCCAAGAATTGTGTTGTGCATTGACTAAACGGACAATCTAAGTTGCTAGTTAAGTAATGTTGCTTAACAATTTAATTTCTCTGACTTTATTTCAAGTTTTATAATGTCACAAAGATATGGAAAGCCACAACGCTCTTCAAAGCACTAACAGACGATGCCCAAAAGTCTGACAGTCTTACCAAGCGGTATCGTGTTACCCAGTAACTGGGTTGTGGACGTCAGATAGGCATTCACTCCATGTAAAATACTGGTAATCAGCTGCATTCGGTTAGACTGGAAGCCGACTCTAACACAGTTGGGAAAAGGTTATCCGGTTGATAGATTAATTACTTAACAACCAACATGTTAGCCATTTCAAACATTTATTTGAATATCCTGCTCTTGACGAGCTAAATAAAATAGAATTTAGATTTTCAATTGCATGAAATGTCTAAAGTGGCTCACATATTATTTACTGAAGTATTTACATAAGTAGTCAAGGAATTTATGTATGTTGTAGACGTGACAAACAAATAGATTAACGTTTATTTACGGCTTAGACATAACTGGCAAAACGTGGGTAGGTACGGTCACCAAAGAAGATAAGTAAGGGGCTGTTTATCTTGACCTCCCACGTAAGAAAAAATAAGACTTGGATGAACCCACTCTCCCTTTTAAATCTTACGTAAGATCAGTATCTACCAAAATTGCAAAGAAAAAGTATCAAATAGTTTATAATTTTTGCTTACTCTTGTGATCTTACGTAAGAACAATCTAGACCCCTCCCACCCCCCACCTAAGTAAAAATAAGATTTGCTTGGACCCCCTCCCCCCTCAGATCTTCTTACGTAATAAATGAACAGCCCCTAATTAGAGTCTTCATATATATGTCGCAGGTTTTTCATAAAATTAGGTTTTTGATGAAAAACCTAGGTTTTTGATGAAAAACCGGAAGATGACACATTTTAAACTCAGTTTCATCATAAACCTGTAACAATCCAGATTTTTGATCAAAGACAGGGACTTAGGGACTTCTCCTGCTTTTGTTTCGCCTGCGCTCGCGCGCGCCCCGCCCTTTCTCCGCTTCTTCAGTCACAAAACACAACTCAGACGGGCAACCCGCGTTCATTTTTGCGACAAATAATTACGCTAAATATAAATTATGTGAATAAATCTCATTAATATTGTGCTAGTGCTTACTATCATAGTTTACGTAATTATTTGTCGCAAAAATGAACGCGGGTTGCCCGTCTGAGTTGTGTTTTGTGACTGAAGAAGCGTGGAAAGGGCGGGGCGCGCGCGAGCGCAGGCGAAACAAAAGCAGGAGAAGTCCCTAAGTCCCTGTCAACGGAAATGTCTTTCAGATTGATCATAAACCCAAACTAGTTCAGGTTTTTGATCAAAAATCTGGATTGTTACAGGTTTATGATGAAATTGAGTTTGAAATGTGTCATCTTCCGGTTTTTCATCAAAAACCTAGATTTTTGATCAAAAACCTAATTTTATGAAAAACCTGCGACATATATTGAAGATATAGTTGAAGTTTAGTAAGAAACCGATTGATGTTTTGGAAAAGAATTTAATTTAACTAATAGATTACGTTCATTTTTCATATCAAGTTATGTTTCATTCGAAAACTTCCATCGATTTCTTACAAAATTTTAACTATATCCGACAACCCTGGTTACTGATCTCTTTTGGTGACTGTACATCTTGGCCGAACCCTTCGGAGAACGCATGCGTAATGTTATGTTATCTTACAATAATTCTGGTATCAGATTTATAATTCCTATGGTAACACTAGCTTCTGCCCGCGACTTAGTTCGCGTCAATTTTCTTGTTCCCCAAACCCATCGCGTCGCATCGCATCGCCCGTCCACGCCATTACATCGTTTTCGCGTTCTTCCTGAATATTTTTCTTTATGCTCGGTTCCTAAGTGTCATAACGTGATGTTCATAGCCTATAGTCTTCTTCAATAATAAATTGGGCTGTCAAATGCCAAAAAAATTTTCAACTCCGATTGGTAGTTTCAGATATTAGCATGTTCAAACAATCAAACAAACATTTTTCAGCTTTATTATTAGTATAGGTATAGATAAAAACGAATTGTTATAACCTTATTATATAGATTTATGGAAAATATATTTAGATTTATTTTTATAGATAAAATAATAAATAATAATTTAAAAGTTTTTTTAGGAAAAGAATTCCTAGAAGGACTTTCCTCTGCTGGACAAAGGCCTCCCCTTTCTCCAGCAGAGGGACAGTATTGGCTAAACAAAAAAAAAATCGGTTGTCTGTAAAGTCGGTTTACTGACGATAGTTGAACGTGACAACGTCATAAGAAAATACTGATGGAATAGTTGCATTGCATTTGTTAATATTCGCTTGCACTTCAAGCCGCCATGGAACGCCTCCACGCTACAGAGCGAGGCTGCGAGGTAACGCTACATGAGTCATGTTTTTTCGTGTGTGCAGCCAGCTTCATCGATTTATTAGACGTTGTCACGTCAAAAAAAAGATTTATGGGTAAGCACGATGACATATCAAGCTATTCATTTCCAATATAAGCTGACTTCTCATTGTACGAAAAGCCTCTACAATTGTAAGCTAAAACTGGATTATTATAGCTTGATATGTCGTCGTGTGTACCTGCCTAATTTAATCTCATCCATTCCTCACGTAGATAGCTATCAACTATATCTTGTGGCACCTTAGGAAGAGCCTATCCCAACCACAATGCCAATGACGAGCACCCAATTTTATTTTTATTTTGTATTAATTAAGGAACAAAACAAAATACAAACATGAACATCACAGAAACCAAATTGCATAACACACTTTCAATCACAATCAGAGCGTTTTGAAATAAAATTCCTTATCCATTGCATCATAGGTTTGCATGATTCGTCTGCTCAACAACGTAAATAACGCAATGAACGTGGCTCAACTGTCAAAATGAAAGGGAATGCCATCGATTGTTATTTTAGTGTGTTACGCAATTACCCCTCAGACAAGAATGATTATTTTCTAATATATTTAATATACATTATAATTTTATTCATAATATCTTTTCCAATATATAACTCTACAAATAACCCCAATCAACAAAATCCTGCACGATTCCCACCAATCTCTCTCGACACTGATCATCTGCATTAAAACTGAGACCTGCCAACGGTTCCTTAGTTATATCAACATCGCTGTCACAGGTCATCAATAAGGGAATCAAAAGAACAGAAATCATTAGGCCGTAGTCTAGCATGCCTTTGTAATCTCTCTCAAAGTCATTCCTAGGATATATAGTGTTAACATCCAAGGAAAAGTGCTTAAGAAATCCTCTAAGATTATCGTAGTACAAATCCTTTAAGTATAGTAGATTGGATTGTCTAAAGGTCTGGTCTGTCGATGAAAAGATGAAGTAGATGAGGTCCAAGACAGGGCATCCGTAACAGATCAGCTGGTAGTCAATCGAGATCAGATCGGAAACTACCCCGTTCTGGAACAAACCAATGAATTAGGATAAAGATACAAAGATAAATAATAGAAGATCTCGATGGCAGAAGAAAGAAATTTCTTTAAATTAAACTTGACTATCATAAAAAGTATTCGTCACTTCGCAACGCTTGTTTTTTGCGTTGGCGATTTTCGTGACGATATTTTCTTTCCGTCAAACCATTATTGATCTTGACTAAGGTTACAAAGGAACAAGTATACACCTGAAGAAGCTTACATTAGTACTGTGTGTGTTATAAGCCTGTATATTCTCTTCTGTATCTATTCGCTCGAATACAAAACTTTTTTGGTAGGCATTTTTAATCTTTAGTGCTGTCACAACTAATGTTATAAAGATATATACATTAGGGAAGCAAATACTCACATTTTCTTTCACCAATATATTGTTTGGTCGGTAATCACCATGACGCAAACAGAGTCTCGCTGTCTCACCTTTCAAATATTTGCGATATTTCTCATTTAAACTGGGAATGAAATGTTCCAACTTTCTCCGACTATCTTCGTCTAAATAGTTTAACGTAATTTGGCACATATTTTGTACAAAACCATTCCAATCTTCGTCGAAATTAAACGTTGCTTTGATCGTTTTTATTGTCCTTTCGTAATACTTCGGTCGCTTTGACTCCAGGATGAAGGATAACGCGTGGAATTTCGCCAATTCTGCGATTGCTATTTCGGCGTATTGTAATGTGATAACGTCCATGCGAAAATTAGTTTTGAAGTTTTTTTTGCTCATATTTTCTAGAATAATCACATTTGGATTGCTTTCGTCGTAGCTATTGACAAATTTGTATCTCTGTTCTATTGGTATATATACTTCCTTCTGCAGCTCCGTGAATATTCCAGACAGTTCTTTGTAAACGAACAGTTCACTTTTATAAGCTTCGGGCAGAGATATTATAGTCATTTGTACGTCTGGAGTAATGATCTTCATGAATATGTTGGTTTCTTTCTTCTCTGTAGCTGTTTCCCCTTCAATATCAACCTCGCACAGGATACCGAGGAAGCTCCCACCGTTCGGTATGAACACTTTCTTATTGACATTGTAAGACACGTATCCTTCTTTCTCGATGATATCTTTAACACATTGCTGGAGTTCTAAGTAATTATTATCTGTGATCGTTTCAAAAGTTTCGAATCGAGTGTCCGTTTCGAATTCCATGATGCGCGTTTGTCTGAATTGAAGTCTGATATCTAAATAAGCAAAAATTTTACGCGCTGGGCTTTTATGCTGTGTGGTAAACATAAAGATTGTGTTGTTTACATCAAATATCCGTTGTTATAATAATTAAGAGTGGCTACTGTCAACAGAATAAATACATTAAAATAATTGTTCTATATATCAACCAAACTAACTCTTTTAATTATGACAAATGGGGAATCAGAGATCTTAAATTAATATTTGTTTATTTATTACAGCATGGAAGACTTACAGCAAAAAGAAAACAAAAAGAAGGGAAACAATAGTCGACAGAAAGCCAATTACAAGTCTTCACGTTTAGAACAATATAATTGAACATAAATAACGAAACAAAACAAATTATACACACACGCACAGGACACATATCATTGTCATTTATAATATAGAACTATTATGAAACTTCATCACTTCTTATTCTGCTGGCTGTACATTTTGCTGGACGTTATAACAATAATTCATTCATATTTTGATAATTTTTGATAAATCTACAAAGGCGATTGTAAACATGTATCGGTATGTAGGTATGCAGTGACCTGTGTTTAATAGAGGTCAGTGTAGATATGCCATGTTAGTAACTCCGTTTAAAAAGTATTTATTATTTAAATTGAAAATATTATATCATAAGATTTGCAATGCTTTGCCTTGGCATCCTGATATTATTTTAACATGATAAGGATTCGTAACCGATTCAGTTCTTTATCATTTTTAGGGTTCCGTACCTCAAAAGGAAAAACGGAACCCTTACAAGATCACTTTGTTTTCCGTCTGTCTATCAGTCTGTCAAGACCATTTTTCTCAGGAACGCGTGGAGTTATCAAGTAGAAATTAATATCAAATACTCAAGGCTGCAATCCCTGAAAGCAGTAAAAACAATCAAATTTCTAACTCAACGCAATCAAATGATACGGGCATTTATGCCGCATATTTTGAGACTCGCAAGGGAATTAAAACCTATAGGGCACTTCCCGTTGACCTAAAATCACGAAATTTGGCAAGAACTAATGTCATGTAGCACAAGTAAAGGAAAAAAACCTGAAAACCGTAAATTTGTAGTTACATACCTACAAATTTGTACGGAACCCTCGATGCGCGAGTCCGTGTCGCACTTGACCAGTTTTTTTAAATTTAGTTTAGTCAAGGTTGGTTTGAGGGGCCCGTGGCTAAATAATAACAACCGCACAGGTCGATCGATCAAGTTAAGCTGCGCTTGTCGCGGTTGATCTGTGGATGGGTGACCATTTTTACATACCGAGACCCCTCCGTGCCTCGGAAAACACGCTAAGCCGTTGGTCCCGGCTGTCATTCGTGGATCTTCTAAATTCTGACAACCAGTCTTACCAAGGCGTATTGTATTACCCAGTAACTGGGTTGTGGATGTCAGATAGGCAGTCGTTCCATGTAAAATACTGGTATTCAGCTGCAACTTACAAGATTGGAAGCCGACGGGGCAGGTAGGGGCAACAAAAAAAAAATCACGCGGACGAAGTCGCAAGTAGAAGTCAGTCATATAAAAACCAGCCAGTAGATATAAAACTACAGATATGTAAGTATCATAAAATTACGCGACCACAGATAGCTGCTACGACAGGCGGGCTGTAATTATCACAAGTCTATTATTATCCTGCATTATCTACAGACACAACAGTTGGCGACTGTCCATCTAGCAATTGTTGGTTAATAAAAACAACAAAAAAAAACCGACTTCCAAAAAAACACTACAAAGTGAAAAATAACTTTGATTTCGTAAGTCGGTGTTTTTGGATCTGTATTTAAGTTTTTGCCACTGACTGAAAAAAAACACTATAACGTGAAAAATATCTTTAATTTCGGATTAAAGATATTTTTCACGTTATAGTGTTTTTTTTGGAAGTTGGTTTTTTTTTGTTAAAATGCTTTTAATTTTCGATTTTAGGTGGGTCTGTTTATAATGTATGTACACTGTATCTAATCTATCTGCCTTATACAAAATATTGCTTTTACCGATGCAGTGACGTTAATTGTTGAGGAGTTCTCCTAGTATTCTACCATCAGCCCCATTTCACCATTCGCATTGTGACGAGCATAAATTGCTTAGCAACCATATTAAAGTAATCGAATCGCAATCCGTGAAATACTTATTATTGAGTAGTTCCGTTGGCCATCTGTGGTCTTCTAAATTATCAGTTCCACCAACCAAATGGTGGTTTCCGAGAGCAAATGCACGAGTTACTGTAAAAAATACCTAAATCGCATAAGGTGTGCCTATAATATTGGAGGAGTTCCCTCAATTCCTCATGGATCCCATTATCAGAACTGGATTTTGATAAAAATGGGACCAATCTGGAAGTATGTCCTTTTAAATAAAAAAAGAATTTTCCAAATCGGTTTATAAAATATGACGGCGTACCTACTGAGGTAACAAAAAAATACAACCGAATTGAGAACCGGTTGTTGGTTGAAAACCAAATGTTACGTAATTTAAAAAAATGTATAGGTATTATTTTGCGCACTCTGGTGCATAATAAATCGATGTGTTTGCGGAAGTTCAGATTTGTGTCAATCGTGACGCCTAGATATTAAATATGGTCGGTTTTAGCTGAAGTGGGATAAGTGCACGCAATGTCAGCATAATGTAAATTGCAATTGTTATGCGCTTGAATGATTAGGTTAGTAAGCGTTGGATTAGTGTTTCTCATTGTAAATAATAGATACATGGTTTTATCTGTATTTAATGTTAAGAGATTTTTATGAAGCCAATTAGACACAGTATTAAAACCATTCTGTGCTACCTCATAAACTTCAGCCTTGAAACATTGATCAGCCAGGGGCTATAGTCCTTCCGTAGTTCTAAGTGACCAGTCCTCTTTAGTCATCCAAACACATATTCCAATATCTTTGTTTTCATATCCTGCAATAGTCCTACACTAACCGGGGGTTGCCCTTGGGTGCACTTGCAGAATACGTACAGGGATAATAGTCGGTTGGTGCCTCATTTTATCAAAGGCGTTCAATGGGCCTCTGCGACTTGTCTTCGGCCCCTCGTACGCCTTCCAACGGTCCGGGATCCTAGGGTCCCAAAATATGTAAAAACCACTTTAAATAATAATAATATTATAATGTAATTTTTATTCTCTCTTTACAATTAGTCGCCATAGAAATTAACATTATTTTGGCTAAAACTTAGACTATATTAATATTTTAACTGCCCCGTTGGTCTCGTGGTTGCAAGCGCGACTGCTGAGTGTGGGTCCTGGGTTTGGTTTCCGGGTCGGACAAAGTGTTAATGGGTTTTCCATTAGGAATGTCTTAGTAACAGCCCGGAGTTTGGAAGTTGGCGGTTTAACACCCCCGTGCCTCGGAAGGCACGTAAAGCCGTTGGTCCTGCGCCTGATCTCTCCCCGGTCGTGTCGGATTGCCGTCCCATCGGACTATGAGAGTAAAGGAACGGAGAGTGTACCTATGTATGCGCATACACTTGTGCACTATAATATCTCCTGCGCACCTGGCTAATCTCCGTTGAGATTGACCACCGTCACCGAAATCGGTCGAGAGGCTATTATTATTATACTAAGACTATATACCACCGTTATAAGAGCAGTCTATTATCAGGGCCGGATTAACCATCTCGGGGCCCCTAGGCACAGCTCGTTTCGGGCCCCCCCTTTTTCATACCACAACAACGCAATTTGGCTTTTATCTTATAATGTGAAAAAAAGTTTCACTTTTACCGTGGTTTCATAAAACCACACAATGCCCTTTTTTTTCATTTTTTAATCGGGAGTGCTGGGCCCCTGGTCATAGTGGGCCCCTAGGCACTGGCCTAAAGTGCCTTATGGATAATACGGCACTGTCTATTATAATGGTGGAATGTAGCCAGGAATAATTATGCCTGTTAGAGGTTTTCGGTTTCGGTTTAAAGAAACTTTATTCCCAAAAAAGACATAAGTCACTTACTTGAGAACAATACAAAAAAAAAAAATAGATTACAATTATGTTCGTCATCAGTATTACAATAATAATTACCCATCCAATGCATTCATTTCTCCAGAAGTGATCGTGTTTTTGAGAAAATACCTGCGTTACAGGTCACCAGGGTCCCAGGAAATCAGCAGAAGTTTTTCGAGAATAGATAATTATTTTCTTAACTTCTTAAGGATGCGAAGGTACTTTGGCCTTAGAATCATTCATATCCTGTTGACCCCAATAAGAATGAGACGGCATGAGGATAAACAAATTCTTGTCCACCAGTGTTGTTACGTGACGTCTGTCAGCTACGTAGTACAGTGGACTCAACTGTATTATTGTCCTGTGTTCTGTGCTATTAGGTCAGTTATTGTATAGCAAGGTATATCTATGTACAGACGCCAGCACATCAAGCTACTACAATCTGTCAACTTTGTTTAATAGATTTTTAACTTTATCGCTAAAGCATTAGGGTTCAAGGTTGATTGGGAAAATTCGACATTTTCGGGTAGCTTGATGTGCTGGCGTCTGTACATATCTAGTCTAATTTATCTCGAATCTAGATCACTATAATATTATTATGCTGCTATTATATATATATTTTTGTTGGATTGTGGAGGTCAGATAGGCAGTCGCTCCATGTTAAATACTGGTGAATACAGCTGAATAGCTGTAACCGGTTAGACTAGACGCCAAGCCCAGCATAGTTGGGAAAAGGCTAGACAGATGATGATGACCATAACATCTAAGTAATCTTATATGTCATTAACAGACGATGAAGGACAGCATCGTGATGAAAGCTAGACTTATCAGTGTCGCGGGCGCATCGGGCGCATCACGGGTTAATTTGGATTGTCAATGTCAATTAATGTGTGTTATCTTTGGTCCCTGGCCATGACATCAAGCAATGGACAAAATTGACAATATTTTATATGCTTGTGTACGAGGCTTTTGACTACGTTGTATTGTCTTTTATTTTATTTGTAATGTGCGTTTTGTTTGTGCAGAATAAACAATTTTTCTTTCTTTTTTTTTTTAGTTATAGTGGACGAAATCGCATACCAGTAATGCAATATGGTTGAAAGTTCTACAAATCATCAGATTTTTGCTTAATTTTTTCATAATTTAATCTAAATCGAAGGTGCACTTTCTCCTTTAAGGCTCCTACAAACAGGCGCGACACGCAATATAATCGCGCGCGACACAAAGGCACCGCTCGTTGCGCGACTTGCGGTGCCTTTGTGTCGCGTGTCGTATCGCGCCTGTTTGAAGGAGCCTTTAATTTAAAAGTAGTGGGTTCGATCCCAGTCAGGCGCTATCTTTGTGTAAAAAATTTCATCACCACTGCTCTCAAAACGACGAAGGAAAATATCGTGAGGAAACCGCTACGTCGTAGAACCAATAATTCGACAGTGACATCTACTAACCCGCACAGGGCCCGCGTGGTGGAGCCCACTACCTCTAGAAGAGAGGAGGCTTGTGTCCCAGCAGTGGGAACATTATAGGCTAATTATGCTTGCTCCTTTATAATATTCCTAGTTGCTTTCCTGAAAGTTGTTACATGACCTTCACTTAACATTCCATAACTTAATACCAAAACGTGGATACTACACAAACCATGTACAGACGCCAGCACATCAAGCTACTACAATCTGTCAAATTTCTTTAATAGATTTTCAACTTTATCGCTAAAGCATAAGGTTCAAAGTTGATTGGGAAAATTTGACAGTTTCGGGTAGCTTGATGTGCTGGCGTCTGTACCAACGCCGAACGTTTTGTGCCCATTACTTTAGGCCCATCAAGACTCCTAATTACTTTACAACTGACTCCTACACAGAGGTCGTTGCTCTGCGAGTTCTAAGTTTGATGACCGCTCGGAAGCTTGGGAAACGTGGCATTTAGTGGTCACGTACTAAGTGAAAAGTAGAGGGGAAAATTGCTTCGTTACTCTCGGGATGTGGCGAGGCAAAACAGGGGCACAGATGTAGATACCGCCTATTAATATTATGTGAAAGTTTGTATGTTTGGATGTTTGTTACTCATTCACGAAAAAAACAGCGGTACGGATTTTTTGGCGTTCGGTACCTCAAAAGGAAAAAACGGAACCCTTATAGGATCACTCTGTTGTCCGTCTGTCTGTCTGTCGGACAAAACCCTTTATCTCAGGAACGCGTGGAGGTATCGAGTTGAAATCAAAACCATATACTTACGTCTATAGTCCCTTTAAACTGTGAAAAAACCTAACTTCTAAGTTAACGTAAAAACAATATACGGCCGTTTTTATATTTTGACACTCTCAAGGGAATCAAAATTTATTGGGTGCTTCCCGTTGACCTAAAATCATAAAATTTGGCAAGAAGCAAGGTCATGAAGCACAAGTAAAGGAAAAAACCCCGAATAAAAAAAAACCCGTGTTATACTATTTACATACCTACAAATTTGTACGAAATCCTCGGTGCGCGCGCGAGTCTGACTCGCATTTGACCGGTTTTTTTTTAAATAACAGACTCATTTTTAATTTTCCTCTGGGCAGACGAAGTCGCGGGCTGAAGCTAGTGGGACATACAGATAACTGGCGAAATGTAGGTGTACTTTGTACAGTCGGTGACCAACATTGTCTGACCCACCCAACATAATAGATTAGATAACAAGTGGGTTAGATAATGTTGATAACCGACTGTACTATAAGTACACCTTTGCTTAACCCTTTAGAACTTAATTTAATGACTTAACAGACTTAGGAACCAGGTTGGCCGAAGCAAGGGAAACCTGTTCAGGTGGAGATTCAGAGACGATCCCGCCTTGGAGTGTAAATGTGGTGCTGTTCCAAAAACTATGGGATACTAAATATCATGTCCCGCGTGTCCCGTCAGTTGCACATTAGGTACAGCTAGTGATGGCGCCATACAACGTGTTTGGCGCCATCACTAGCTGACACTGCTGCACTCTTGCTAGCTGACGGGACACGTGGGACATGATATTTAGTGTCCCATCGTTTGTGGAACAGTACCACATTTACACTCCAAGACGGAGTCGTCTATGAATCTCCACCTGAACAGGTTTCCCTTGCTTCGGCCAACCTGGCTCCTAAGTCTGTTAAGTCATTAAATTAAGTCCTAAAGGGTTAAGCAAAGTTGTGTACAGTACGTAACCGTTATTACGTAACACACTATCAATCACAATTTGAATTATTTTGAAAGATAAATATACATTGCTTCATATGTTCAAAATATTCGTCTGCTCAACAACGTAAGTAACGCAATGAATGTCATCGAACTGTCAAAATTAAAGCTATGCCTACTGTTAGTGTGTTACGCAATTACCCTGATGGGCCGAGTCCATTTAATTTTAGAATGCCATCGACAAGCTAAGAAGTAGAATACTTTGGAGACTGCAGGCGTGATGTTATGTTATGTGTCTAAATAACGTGTAGATAGGTATTCTGCGAAAGGTCGCACGTAGTGGTCACGACTCGCCTGCAACGTGTGTGATGGGCCAAATTACCTACGGGTTAAGCCACAGGTGCCTGTAAAAACATCATAAAAACCGGCCAAGTGCGTGTCGGACCACGCACAATGAAGGGTTCCGTAGTTGGAATGAATTTATCCCAAGAACAAACTTAACATTGTAGTTGAAAAACATGTTCTCCCATACATTTCAACTGAAAATGTAAGTTTGTACGCACAATATTGAGAGATTAACCATGTTGTTTTAAGACCACAGACTTCTTATAGGTTTTACTGTAATTTATAGGTATTAAATGTGTGGGGACTGTGTCTCACGTACCCATCCCTTGCATAGTTTTAAGAATGTAATATTTTTATAGAGGTACTTATTGTAATAATTTTTAGAAAGTTTCATTTTGTGTTTTTCCCACGAATCACATCTGCAAGCGATTTAAGTTATAGGTACTATTGTCTTTCATGATTCTTTACTTTTAAGGTTCATTGTTCTATTATGTTTTTATCTTGTATTGTACCCATTTGCTATTTTTAGTTAAGGTTCATTGTTCTGTTATTTTCAGTTGTCTTGTATTGTACCCATTTGTATTTCTCGTGTTTTATTATTGTACTTTTAAAATGTAATCGTTTTGCTGCGTCCTTTGTGTAAAATCGTTGTGCCGCTTCCTTTGTCTAGTGAACGGCAGATTTGGGAGAGTTTTGGTTCGGAGCTTCAGTCTGTGCTGAACTACGATCGTGCGAGGTCCTCTCTGACCCCCGATCATATTTTACTCGCCGAAGCTCGCCGTAATAGTTTACGGCGAGCTTCGAGCTTCGTGTTTCTATTAGTTTTACTCTTCATGTAACATTATTTAATTTTACTTTTTCGTGTCAAGTGTAACTACTAGCTACAGTTACTTGATATCGTAATAAATTAATCGTTACTTATTAACAACATACTCCAGTGTATTACTCGCCCAACGCGGTCACGAATTCCCACAGTGGTGACCCCGACGTGATCATAACTATCATAAAGCGTGAGTTCGTGACAGTGCGTAAAGAGTTTCGCGAGTGCTAAATCTAAGTACGTGTTAAAATGGCGAGCGATCCAGCGGGAGTCACTAGCGGCGGATGACGCGCATTCCCAGCCAGCCAGCTCCCACGGCTTCAACGGGTATCCTGACCACCAGCATGCAGCGACCGCGCATACCTGGTCATCACCCTCAGCCTCATCAGCAACCTCGGCACAGCACACTGCACTTTCGGCCGGTCAACAAGAAGAGCTCAATTCCTCTCCTGGTCGACGCAGCAGCCAGCCTCAACCCGGCGCTGTACCACATCCGACGCACTGGAGCATAACGCAGCGCCCGCGCCACCCCGACTCACTGGGAACATCTTCGCAGACAGTTCAGACTCACCGTGAACTATGCGGCACCGACGCACTGGAGCATAACGCAGCGCCCGCGCCACCCCGACTCACTGGGGACATCTTTGCAGACAGTTCCGACTCACCGTGAACTATGCGGCAACCGGTTCCGACTCACTGGAACCTAAGTTGGCCTGGCAAGCATATTCCTCGCCGTTCTGGTAGGCGAGTTAAATTTCCTGATTACTATCAGGCAGGTGTTTCGTGATCTTTATCACTGGTAGGGGGGTACTGTGGGGACTGTGTCTCACGTACCCATCCCTTGCATAGTTTTAAGAATGTAATATTTTTATAGAGGTACTTATTGTAATAATTTTTAGAAAGTTTCATTTTGTGTTTTTCCCACGAATCACATCTGCAAGCGATTTAAGTTATAGGTACTATTGTCTTTCATGATTCTTTACTTTTAAGGTTCATTGTTCTATTATGTTTTTGTCTTGTATTGTACCCATTTGCTATTTTTAGTTAAGGTTCATTGTTCTGTTATTTTCAGTTGTCTTGTATTGTACCCATTTGTATTTCTCGTGTTTTATTATTGTACTTTTAAAATGTAATCGTTTTGCTGCGTCCTTTGTGTAAAATCGTTGTGCCGCTTCCTTTGTCTAGTGAACGGCAGATTTGGGAGAGTTTTGGTTCGGAGCTTCAGTCTGTGCTGAACTACGATCGTGCGAGGTCCTCTCTGACCCCCGATCATATTTTACTCGCCGAAGCTCGCCGTAATAGTTTACGGCGAGCTTCGAGCTTCGTGTTTCTATTAGTTTTACTCTTCATGTAACATTATTTAATTTTACTTTTTCGTGTCAAGTGTAACTACTAGCTACAGTTACTTGATATCGTAATAAATTAATCGTTACTTATTAACAACATACTCCAGTGTATTACTCGCCCAACGCGGTCACGAATTCCCACAAATGTATAAGGTTTAAAATTTTAGGCTCAGTAGCTGCGGGAATAGTAAATTTTTGTCTATTTTCTTAAACACCTTTAAAAAAAATACTTTAAAATTATGAAAAAAATATATTTGAGATCCTTACAGTAAGAAGGGCTTTCATTTATATGTCACCGGTACAGATTGCGCAACTTTTTTTTTTAATTTTCTATTTGCCCCCCAAAAATGACCCCCCCCCATATTCAAAATTCATTTATTTACGTTACACGTCTGTGTTTGGGTCACAGAGATTTACGTATATATGTGTACCAAATTTCAACTTAATCGGTCCAATAGATTCAGAGCAAATTGGCTGTGACAGACGGACGGACGGACAGACACACGAGTGATCCTATAAGGGTTCCGTTTTTTCCTTTTGAGGTACGGAACCCTAAAAATATAAAAAATATTATACCCTAATATTTTACACTATTTTATTATATTTTATTATATACACTATTTTACACTATTTTTACAATACTATTTTACATTATACTACTATTAATACTATAATTAATAAAATACTATTAATACTATTTTACATTACTATTTTACACTATTTTTACAATATTTTACACTATTTTATTATATTTTATTATATACACTATTTTATTATACCCATATTATACCTAATATACCCTAAAAATATAAAAAATATAAGTACCTATATATTTTGCTTCTTTGAGTCGATATTAACAGGTTTTTTTTTATTTGTCATAACTCTTATTACCTACACTCTCTCTTCAGCTTTGAGAGATTGATGAGATTAATGAATGAATGAATTAATTGTTCAGAAAGCTTACAGTCTAATATCTAGGTATATAATGTTTACTAGCTCTTAAAGTTCGCCATTGGTCATGATCAAGAATGGCACCAGAAATTTTTGGTCAGAAAAGGAAAGTTATGTACCGTACATACCATTTATTCTCAATAATCGACGCCTATTGGGTTCTTTTGGTGAGTAATAGTACAAATCTGACGACGACTGGTACAAATCGCCCCTTTTTTACTTTACTTAGACCTTGTCTTCTTCTTCGAGTCGTACACGACTGTATTTCAGATCTTGTTGGCCCAAAACTTCACCACATCCACGGCGTCGTCCGTAGCAGTGCATAGGTCACTTTGACTGCATGTTTTGGTACACAGAGAGGAGGATAAGAGGTGGAGAATAGTTTGCGACATGTCTACCTTTTTGGTACCTACTACAAAGACCACTTTCACACACCTTTTTGGTACCCAAAGACTCAATACTAAAACAATAATATATGTGTAGAGATGAAGTTAGGAAACTAAATTCAAATATATAATCACGAAAAAAAAATATCTTCCTAAATTATATTAAAAAGAACACGAAAGTAACATTGAAATATAGTACCCTAATCAAAGCCGCCGAAAATAATTCCATATTATCCTCTCAATAGCTTTCATTGCCCCGGAGCCTTTATTGTACCTGATAAATAGGTTTCTAGGACGAACCCGGCTTGGCACAAAACATGCCAAGAGTAATCTACTAGTCTCTTTATTTTCCGAAAATATTTTTTCGGAGACTACCCTTAAAAACATGTTTGTGAAAACAATATTGATTAAGGCTATTGTTATTCGAAAATATGAAGAATAAAGTAGAAGCTGAGGTTGAATTATTAATGAGTAACGCCAGATCACAGATAATATTATAATACTCGTATCTGTAGCTAGATCAAGGTATAAATACAAACTTCGTTGTAAGCAGTACCTAATCAATTTGGCTGTCGGTGATTTGAGAACGGCGCCTGTCAAATATTTATCTGTTTGAAGTTATGAATTGTGAATGTTGATGATAAATATCGTAACATCTAATTCATCCCAGGCGCTTTACTTTGTGTAAATTAATTCATCACCACTGTTCTCAAAACAGTGAAGGAAAACATCGTGAGGAAACCGGCATCTCCTAGAACCAAAAATTCGAAGTCAAGTGACATCTGCCATCCTGGACTGTGGACTGTGGACTGGGTCCACGTGGTGGATTACGGCCCACTCCCTCTCCCAGAGAGGAATCCTGTGTCCCAACATAATAGGCTGATTATGAACATTTAATTTACCAATATAGTACCCTGAATGTACTAATGAACATATTTTTTCTTTCACAGATAATCCTTAAAAGAAAACATGAATGAGGCAGAATCAAACCCAGTGCTACAGAAGACAGGGCACAAAATCAACTCCACATAAAAATGTCATCAAACAACCTTCTGATGTCCAAATACCGCAAGCCGATGCAATGTCAGACGGTGAAGAGCAACATGAAAAAGCCGACCAAATTCAAAATGAACAGAATCTCAATAAATTTTCTGATGACGATAGTCATCTTAGCTTCGTTGCCTTATAGTTCGACATTGAGTTTGCCAAACGGTGACCCTGCGCCGGGCAGGTCACCAGGGCCACCTCAACTCGATGATAAAGAAGTTTCAACAGATGACAAAGTAATAGAAATACCAGAGGTTTACGATGAAACAACGACTAGTGAAGAAGTGGTAGAGGTAACGACTGTGAGTGACGTGGTGAGTGAAAGGACGGTGGATATCAGTGATGCTTGTGCCTTCGCGAGGATCCCGAGTGACAGTGACAATATTGTCACGCTCAGTGACGAAGATAGTGACGTTAACTTGACGCTTAGCCATCCGGTGTTTGAAGCTGACGAGTTGGTTCGAGGAGTGGTGTATGATGGTAAGTGAACTTTATATTTTGAACTAGATACTTTGTAACTGTTTATTATTCCACAGCTATGATAGATATTGTCAAATACTTCTCAACTTTGGATGGTTAGATACTGCTAATCGTAATGTGTCTTATAGCACTGTCTGACCTAAACACGCACTTAAGTTACGCTTTTCTGTGACTTAAGTAGTCCATTTTTACACAGAAAATCGTGACTTAGGGTGATACATTGAAAAAATGTGGTTTCTCTATTTCGTGTAACTTGTTAAGTATTTGAAAAAGGGATTTTACATTTTGATATCTTTTTTGACTCTTTGATCTCGTATCATGTAAAAGGAATATACGATTCAATGAATTTTCTCGATACAATAAAATTGCAAAGTTATATCTATTTTTTTACTTTTTTCGACATCACAGCGTAACGCTTAAGAACTATTCAATGGAATTTACTTTAAAACAGAATTATCATATCAAAGTTTACTCAAAGTAGTTTTAAATTTAATTCATTTATTTTGTTAAATAAGGAGTAAATTCGTTTTGGCACATACGTCGTTTTATTCCGAGCGCACGCACATGATAGCCATCTCTCTTCTTTTGCTTTTCAAAAGTAATTGCATCATTTTCGCTCGCTTAGTAGATCAGTCGCTACGATTTATTTTCCAGATAGCGCCTTTAGTGCGGGTTTAGGTCACACGAGCTATAAAATAGCATACGATACGTGTGACTTAAGTAGTCTATTAACGCACGTCGCCTAGTACCCTCATCCGGGCGCCAAATTCACGCCGTGCAATAATGGGCTACTTAAGTCTCACGTATCATAATGTACTAATCATTCTCAAATGCTCTGTCAGTTCTGTCTAAAATTTATTTCATGCTGAATATACACGAGCTCGTTGAAAATAGGCTGCTGCAACATATTGTTGAATGCTATGCATTTGAATAGCATTCAACAATATGTTGCAGCAGCCTCCAATTTCATGTGTACAGAGATTTCTCTGTACACATGAAATTGGAGTTTACTAAGAATTTCTATTTCAAAATCCAGCAATCCGTCAAGGTATTCCCTTGATAATCTCATCTTAATACATTCGGTACCTCAAAGACGTGACGCTTAGACAATGAATACATAATCTATGTAAAGTAGAAGTGAATAATATATGATTATGTAAAGTACATAATCTATGGACGTATGGAATTATGATTCGTTGTTGAAAGCGGGTACGTGCAGCCAAGCAGCCAAGTCGTTTAATATTCACAGAGCGAGGCTTTGGGCTGAAAAATTGATTGATTGGTCTTTTTTGGATTTCTTACTTTATTCATCGCGAGTTTAAGCTTAAATATATGTATTATGTTATTTAAAAATAATGAATCAATATAGTTGATTAGTTCCCGGGCGTCATTTGTGCCATGAACCTATTGCGTTGAACTTAGAGTATAATAATAAATATCTACCCAATGTCATGAACGCCGCGTCGCGCTGGTGAGTCTACAACCAAAGTTTTGCTAACGTTGACTACTAATATGGCAAATTGGTTCATATTTAAGTAAATAAATTATGTTCTTGTATCCTGGCCCTTAAGTTACTTGTTTAAAGACTTTAGTTGGCCAAAGTGACTGTAAAATAAATGTTTAAACTTTACACACATGCTCAAATAATCGTGCAGTACCTTGTAAGCTTTGAAGCTTTGTCTGGTTTCGAGAGTTTTCTTGAGAATACTCGAAAACAAAAGAAATATTTGATACTGAAGATGGTGCACACAGTGACGTCATCTCTTGAATATAGGCCCGCGCTCAGGGAAAGCTACGATTAATGATCCCAGTATGAAATTACCAGAGAATAAATAGATGCTTCTGCCTACGCGATATTCATCAATTAGGCTCAGTGGTATGCCCACGGAAAGAAAAGGGGAACAATTACTATTCCCGGTTGAAGCAGTGAATAGGGGCAATCAAGATGAATGATATTCTTGAATTAATAAAAATAATTCATATTAAGGAAGATTACGAGGGAGATTGATCGAAAAAAGTTTTACGAAGGAAAATAATTACGGTGATGTCTAGGCAGATATAGTAGTAACTATTGTGGCGGCATCTACATAGCCACGTGTGAACTACGCATCTCACTGACGTCACGCAAAATCCTGCATCGCGCAAGCAGAGTTTACCGCGCAATTAGCATAATATACAACGTCCCGCCATCAAGTGACCCTGGCTGGTGATCTTAATTTATTGAGGCACCCATAGGCAAGACGTTCAGCAGACGAAAAACTGCTAGATTAACCTGCGAGAGGCTAATTTAAAAAAAATAATAATAATCGTCGGGCATTTGCCAAACACACACGACACCCGGAGGAGGATTCTCCCTTTGCTATGGAGGATGAGTGAACTTTATACCTCTTTTTTGGTCCTCATACTATCATAATATTCACCCATTCATACCTACTTCTATGATAAAAGTACCTTTTCAAAATACTATATCTAGCTTCAAGCTTCTGAAATAGCGTTCAGACAGAATAGCGCTCTAAGGAGTGTCGGACAGTCTACACTTGAGACACTGATTGCTTCTCGGTGTAGACAGAAATGAAACTTGTGTCAGACACCAGAGTTGCTAAAACGAATGATTAGACGGTGAGAATGTCTGTGAGATATTGCGCACTTTTCTAGTTTTCCGTAGAATGGCACGCCACGTGATTTTTTTACCGTCACGCATAATCACTAAACAGCCTAAAATGTCCCCACTGCTGGGACATAGGCCACCTCTCTGTGAGAGGGAGTGGGCCATAATCCACCACGCGGGCCCAGTGCGGGTTGGTGGATGTCACATGTTATCGAATTTTTGTTCTAGGACATGCCACGCATGCTTATAAAAATATTTTATATTTTTTAAATTGCATGTTCAAGTACTTTGTAAGGAATATTTCGCTTTGCGAAAAGGTCTCGTGTGATCAGAGTATTGGGAAATACTTACGTAAGTAATATTTGGTAGCTTTTATGTATGTTTTCAGACAGTTACTGTAAATAGCTTTCTCATATTTTTCAATAATACTTCGGTTGCATGAAACTCTATAAAACGCATTTGACCTCTTGGGGATGTTATTTCGAATAGGTAGTGTTCTCGTTCCTAATAAGATAGGCAGTCGCTCCATGTAAAATACTGGTATTCAGCTGCATACGGTTAGACTGGAAGCCGACCCCAATATAGTTGGGAAAAGGCTATGCAGATATTATTAAAGTTTATTATATTTATGTACCTACATGTGGAGATATTTTATTTTTCTTTTAATATGCATAGTTAGTTAAATGAAAGTTGTTATTTGACATAAATTGGAAAATAAATACCTTATTCAATTAGAAGATAGGTACCTACATCTCACTGGAAACAAGTGATCTATTCTATTAAAATCTCACCAAGTAAACTTCAAGTTCATTTTTTAATCTCAGTGACTAATCTGACAAGTGTAACGTCAAACTTCTATACTAAAAAAAAACGCAAACACAAAAAGCTTAAATGTCAGATTAGTCTATGAGATTAAAAAACAGACTTTAGGTGAAGTGCGCTGGCAATGACACCTCACTTCACTAAAGTTTTGACGTTGAGATTTTTATAGACAAGACCGGCTTATGATAGGGACTGACAGTACCTACTATAGTCCGCATGGAAATATTTGGCCGCGCCTTAGGTATGTGAGCGGTGGGACGGAGGGGCGGGGGCGCTTCGTCATTACTCAGTACCTGCGTTGCGAACAATAGGCAACCCCACCGCCCTCACCCCCGTCCCCACCCAAGGCGCGGCCAACCAGTTCCGCGCGGACTATAACAGTTCACTTCACTTTAGTGATCACGTTGTGATTTGAAAGTACCTACAGAATATAGGTATCGGCAGTTTATCTTTTATCCGAGTTATTAGCTGAGTTCGTCGGAAAATTAATTTTAATTACTGACATAAAAACTCAAAAACGTTTTTAAAAGTTAATAAGGAGGAGTTCTCACTGACCAAGGTCACAGGTCAAAAGAACCACCCCCTTGTTAAGTAACTGGAGACCTATAAAGTTAGTTTCAGACGTTGAATCACAAAGATTTAAACCGTTAGATTCGCCCTACCGCGTCAAAAGATAGTCGAATTCTGTTTAGTTTTGACACCTATAACACACAATGACGCACTGACATAACTTGAGTGTCATAGAAACGCTATTGAATAATGCGTGAGCTCACTCTTCTCAGTATGGACACTTTTTCATCTGACTAAGTACGGTGGGGGTAAATCTAGCGATTTAAATCATTGTTAAATAAATAAATATTCAAAGCCCAAGCCTATTATTAACGTCAGACATCACCCAACCTGATTGACAATCCGGTGTGTTTATACCCTTGTATAAAACGTCCTTTGATTAAATTTACAAAGTCTTAACACAAACTTTGGGAGTTTCGTCGAGGTAAAAGTGTTTTTTTATTGTTTGATAGAGTTTCTTATAAAGATATGGATTACCCTGAATTTAGTTGTTTTTTTATAGAAATAGATGTAAAGAAAGAATATAACTTTCCTCGGAAAGTGAGTTTGGCCGTTTGAAAGCTTTCCCTAACACAAATAGTTTTTACTAAACACATCTGAAAGTATTTAGTTAAAAGCTGTTATTATTTTTTTTGTTAAAAGTTGTTATGTATTTAAGTGTACCTGTGTATTTTATTTAAGTTTTTTTTTTGTCTACCTGTCTGTTTGTTCCGGCTAATGTCCGAAACGGCTAGACCGATTTTGACGGGATTTTTACTGGCAGATAGCTGATGTTATAACTATAAGGCTTAGACTGCGGTGCTGCTGTTGCTGCGTCTAAAAAAATAAAAATCTTTTTGTATTTGATGGCCCAATTTTTGAGGAAGGCTACAGGCTAGGTATAACATAAGTCTATGACCCTTAGGAACCAAGCAATAAGAAAAAAGTCAGAAAAAACAGGCAGGTGATGCGATGAGATCGGGCGGGTCGGAGGTACAAGAAATTTCACGTGGACGTAGTCGCGGGCAGAAGCTAGTAGTTATATAAAATTGCAATAGTCAGCATAGGTAGGTATATGTAGCCTCTTCTCTATCGCTAATTTAATTATATTTAATAATTCAGACAGATTCAGAATATTATACTTAATTATTAATCATATTCATCTTATTCCAAAGGAACCAACAAATATAACAACCATGCATTAAATAATAGCTGTACACAAAACAAGCTGATCTGAGCTTTATTAATATATACATAAGGTGTAATAGGGTGTATCAGAGCTTTAATAATTACTTAATTGTTACCTCTCTCAGAGTAAAGTCTTGCCCTGAAGACATACGGTGTATCGAATTAGAAGGATTAGGTAAACCATTTTAATGGATGTCTGTATTTACGGTTGCGTGTAGTATCTGTACAAAATTTGTCTTTTTTTTTTAATATTAATCATTTGTGTCTATTTTTTAAATAATTTAAAATAGATATTTCCAAAAAATAACTTTAATTGGGACGCACTAGGTAAGTACCTAGCGCTCGAAATTTAAATTTTCTTATGTTTTTTGCAATTTGCAGGTCAGTGTCACGTTGATAATTCGCTCGTAAGAAGTATGGAATTATAATCATTAAAATCATCAATAGCATGCCTGTAAATGATACAATAATATTATTATTTTCTATAAGTAGGTTTGTACAAACACTTTTATACGTCAATGAAAAGTCTAAGTTCATATAACCCCAATGCTTTACCCTGCTCTTTAAAAATCAAAACAGAATCGTCCAGCAACAAAACATAAGTTCAGCCAATGAATTTAACACCACCTAAAACATAATTTAAACCCCCCAGCCTGCAACCGACCATCCATACATTTTCAACAAAGCATAGCAAGTACGTTTCACATGTCTTGCGGCTGTCCATCAAAGGACACGTTATACCATAAATAAACATATAATTATCATAATGTCAGTACTCTGATACCCTTTGTTTCATATTGTATTATTAAAAAGGATGGTGTTATCACATGTATAAAGCTAACTGCAAGACCAAACAGACACACATTCTGACGAAACGTTTTTCCGTGCGTACCCGAATTGTGTTTATTATTTAAATTATCTATAAAATCTTACGACCGTATCGCGTACCTGCGTAAAATTTATGTCCATAATACCTGCGAATCTTTCAAGATGAATGGTCTTATCACCATCCGATAAAATATAAGAAAATCGTCAATAGTCGCACGATCCGTTTGAGGAAACCCGCGATCGCCAATACATGATTTAGCTAGATTACGTTCATACGCAAAATACGCGCATTGACGTGGAGTTGCGGACACCAGCCCGTATTACCTATTACCTAGATTACGTTCAGTTGAATACACGGTCGATATGGGACCGCATCTACGGCGGCGTTGTGATAGCTGAATCCCATATTCTGCTCATTGATACTTATGTTCTTCATAAATGGATATTAATCGGCGACTTTACGCATTATCCATATTGACTGATCGCCCGATCCACACACAACCGTCCACAATGAGCATGAATAGAGGCACCTTTGAACATTGTCAAAAAACCGACAGCGTTCGGTTCGGCCGCTTCAAGACTCCTTCAAACAGGCGACACAAAGGCACCGCAAGTCGCGCAACGAGCGGTGCCTTTGTGTCGCGCGCGATTATATCGCGTGTCGCGCCTATTTGTAGGAGCCTTCACGGGGCGCACGCTCCACCACGTATACTCCAATCGCGCGCGGCATGTCCACACCGACCGCGCATTTGGATCGCGCTCCAAATGCGATGTCATTCTTCTTGTATGGCGTCTCGTAAACGTAATCACTAGAACCACAGTGTCTGTGTCTGCATTGATCACTGTTGCGGGTTGCTTGTTAATAAACCGACTTTACATTAGGCAATGGAAGAAATACTTCCGGGTACAAATGGATACATTTTGTATCCTTGACATAAAAGGTCGTAGTGTGACACATGAGGTAATGGAATTTAAAGTGCTAATACATTATCTAGCGATGAGAAGGGTTCAACTGTTAGTACCGTTTGGATCCCAGAAAGTATGGCACTTCTTCTTTCCGAGAGGATGTGAGAAGTTGATAACAGATGACTAAGATTAGTCAAAAGGATGGTCAGTAACAGCCTCTATACTTTTATTCTTTTCTATTCTAATGATAAAGCTGAAAAACTTGTTTGTTTATATGCAAGAATTTTTGGAAATGCCAGTCCTATTTAAAAAAATATTTTAACATTTGATAGCCCAATTCTTGAGTAGGGCTATAAGGTATTTTACTTTGCGCTACAACCCTTCGGAGCCGAGCAAAATAAAATAAGAACGCTAAGTGAAATAGCGCGGGCTGGCGATGCGATGCGACGCGGTGAGCCGGGGGCCAAAATTTCACGCAGACGAAGTCGCGTGCAGAAGCTAGTAAAAATATTCTGTCTCTGTGTATAATGCTTCCTAGTTTATAACGTAGAAGGCATGTACGCTAACGCTAATGGTGGGATGACGATCTGCGAAAGACTGCAGGCAGATGCTGGATGCGTCAAGCTGAAGACAGGGCGCTATGGCGCTCATTAGGGGAGGCCTACGTCCAGCAGTGGACTGCTATAGGCTGATGATGATGATGATGTACGCTAAGGGGATGCCTTTTCCAACTCCCCCGTGGATTTGTCGGGTGTAGCCATTAGCTAGCAATTGCGCATGTCAATGCGTATAAATTCACCCGCGATTCAGCAAAAGTTTCAATTTGGACCAATTCTTTTTTATACCAAATCTGCGATCATCCATTCATCTCCCCAATGTCGTGATTATGGTTTTTATTAAGTTTCACTCTCGATCTTTTGATACAAGGAGGTTATATTAGTGCAACGGGGAGCGATTAGAAAATTACGCCCTTTCGCTCTCCAGTAACCGACATAGCTTGCAGAGTAAGCAAACTGAAATGGCAGTGGGCTGGCCATGTCTATCAGAGGACCGATGGCCGGTGAAGCGAACGAGTCCTGGAGTGTAGACCGTGTATCGGCAAGCGTGTTGAGGGATGCTCCCAGCTAGATGGACCGACGACCTTAAGAAGGTGGCTGGGACGAGCAATCTTGTTAATTGCTCCCCAGAAGAGAAGAACAATCTTGTTGATTGCTCTCCAGAAGAGAAGACAACTCAGCCTATCGCAGTACTGGTTGGCTAGCTGACTGGCTGGACATAGGCGTCTCCCAGGCTGCCCCACAATATCCTCTCCTCCGCCTTCCGCATCCAGTTTGTCTTAGCCGATGGACCGATGGACCGACGACGGTCGTCGGTCCATCTAGCTGGGGGCATCCCTCAACACGCTTGCCGATACGGGGTCTACACTCCAGGACTCGTTTGCTCCACCGGCCATCGGTCCTCAGTCAAACGTGACTAGCCCACTGCCATTTCAGTTTGGTTAGTATGCAAGCTATGTCGGTTATTGGAGAGCGAAAGGGCGTAATTTTTGAGTTGTCTTCTCTGCTGGTGAGCAATCTTGTTGATTGCTCTCCAGAAGAGAAGACAACTATGACCTACACCGAGAGAAGGACACTGAACAAGACACAATAGAAGTTTAATTGTTATTTCATCTGGGGGTGTGAAGTGTCCCGCAGAGTTAAATTGTGGTTTTCGACTATTCAATCCAAATCCTGTCATACCGTTTATTATCAACTAAACACGCCCCGCGGTTTCACCCGCATAAGTGTCGATCCCGTGGGAATATCGGGATAAAAAGTATCCTATGTGTTAATCCTGAGTGTCAGCTACCTCCATACAAAATTTTATTCACATTGGTCTAGCCGTTTGAGCGTGAAGAAGTAACAAACATATAAACACACACACTCACAAACTTTCGCCTTTATAATATTAGTGTGACAGAAATTGATAATCTAATATCACCGCTAAGTTTAATTGTAAGATTACATTGTGGAGGTCAAATATTTGAATAGCTCTCGTAAACCAATTGAAACGCCATAGTCAAATTGAAATCTCTTCAGAATTGGCATTAATTTGCGAGAGGTTTAATTGAACTATTGTCAGCATAGTGAAATAATTGGCTATTGTATTGACAAGACTAAATCTCACAGAGAATAATTTTTAGGTCCGAGTGGTCATCAACAGATTGCTAGGCGGTTGGTCAACAATTCCCTTGAGCCTTCACTGAACTTTAATATCATCTGACCAATGACTTTTCTAGTTGTTCAAAGATGCTTTATGCGTGAGGAAGCCCGATGGTCTAGAACCACAAATTTGAAGACATGTGACATCTAACAACCCAGACTGGGACCGGTGGATTACTGCCCACTCCCTCTCACCAAGAGGAGGCCTGTTTATCAGCAGTGGGAGATTATAGGCTGATTATCCTATGCTATGCTTTCTGCTAGACCATCACGGGTGCGAGCCGTATCCGGGTCTGCCCGATTTATAGGGACCAGCCAGTCGATTTTTTTTTATCTCGCAAAGAAGAAAAGTGATGTGGGGTTGAAGTGAGCCGTCAATAGTATCATCCCTGGTTCTTACAAATCAGCGTGAGCTGTACGACGTTTGCTTTTAGTTGGTAGGTTTAGACTACCAACTTCCGTTACCGCAAGATACATATCAGTATAATAACTTTTAAATACTCTTTCGTATCAGACATGATTGATACAGTTACAGTGTATTTATTATATTAAACACCCGGCAGCTAGGTCAAGGGTTTGACTCGGAAAGTTGTACTTACTTCTGGGCTCGTATTGTTAGGAGGTTCCTCTGGAGCCCGACCTTGGGCCCTGTTTCCGATACCGGTGGCTACTATTTTTTATTTTATTTTATTGAAGTGAAAACTGCTTTAGGCGCCTTGGGCATTTTTTGAAATGGGAAAAAATCATTGAACTCGCGAACTTGCACTGTTACCGACACCGCGCTACATTCGGATGTATTCGGCTGTCCTCGGTTTTAAATCCTATATGTCAGTGAGTGATGGTAAAGCATTCTGTTTGTGTTTTGTATTCACTTCTGTCGGCACTCCCGGAGTGCCACTGTTTTTTTTTTTCATTTTTAAAATTATATGTATTTTATATAAAAAAAGAAGTTAATAATATTCATCAAAACTATAATATTCTAAACATAGGTAGTCAGTAGCCTTGGCTACTGACCCCTTGCCCCTTGCCCTTGCCCCCTTGACAGATCTAAAATTAAATTTTTGACAGTTTTTCCATACTAGAACTGTCAGACGTCAATTATTATTCCGCGGATAAAAGATATTTATCATCTGACTGTGGTAAATCAGCCCTAAACGTAACATCTATAGTAACTTCTCCAAAGTGTAATTGAGTTTTTTCCTCAAGAATTTCTCAGAAGCAGCTCAGTGTCTGAATTTCTTTCCGGTTGTCATCATCATTCTCCAGCCCTTAGGTATTCTTATTTATTTGGGCTCGACGCAGTATTTCTTCTTCGTTCATATTTCTCTAAAACGCGTTCAAGAGTTGTAGGTGTGAATATTTTACAATAATGATGACACTGACAGCTTTTAAACGCGGTTTAGATGTGCTGAACGTGTACACGTTCAGCATATCTAAACCGGCGAATTTCACCAATAAACCTGAACAGGTTTATGGGTGAAATTCGCTCTTAGTCTTCATCTCAGTAGTTACCCAATTTCTAGCAATATTTTACGTTTTATCGAAACCTTGACATTAATAAAACTCCGAATTTTCCTTGTTCCGAAATTACCCCAAGTATACGAATGATTGCCCTTATAAATCTGGCCTGATTCATCATATTATAGTGCACAATGATCCAGGCCGCGCGGGGACCGTTGTAACAACAATGGCGTCGATTGATTCCTTTGTGCTATTTCCCAATCGATTACAGACGCTTCGCGCTTCTAATATTAATCGTGTTTCCAGTCTTTGTGTTTTCGTTGGGGATTTCTGAATTTTTTTGACGTTTGCGCGAAAAAAACGGCTTTTGAAAGATTTTTTTCCTTTGTCATTTCTATCTAGCTCGATTTTATTGAGCAGAACTGAGATAAGACTGTCTTTAGACAATTTTTCTATGAAAATAATGATGATGATGATCAACTATGAGTAACTATCAACTATGAGTGTGGCGGCCACACTCATAGTTTTTCAAGACTGATTATTTGTGGTCTTTATCCGCATTTACGTTATTATGGATTACATTCATTGAGTAGGGGCTCTGGGTAACGGCAGCACGGGTCGATCAATCAGGTTAAGCGATGCTTGCTGCGGTTGGTCCATGGATGGGTGACCATCTTTACATATTGAGACCTCTGCGTACCTTGGAAAGCACATTAAGCTGTTGGTCCCACTCATTCGTAGATCCTTGACATTCGTTACGGGTCATCAGAAGCCCAAAAGTCTGACAACCAATCTCACCAAGGGGTATCGTATTACCTAGCTACTGGGTTGTGGAGGTCAGATATCAGTCGCTCTATGTAAAATACTGGTATTCAGCTGCATCCGGTTAGACTGGAAGCCGACCCCAAAATAGTTGGAAAAAGGGTAGGCAGATGATGATGGTTAGTAGAGTAGAGACTCGAGTTAAATCGTCTAAACGTGGCACTTTACAATGAAAATCTGTCACTATTGGACAGACGTTTGGACTTGGTTTGGCTTTGGACACAAGCCTCAAAAATCTAAAATCCTCGAAAACCTACTAAGCGAGCGAAAGTGATGCAATTACTTTTGAAACGCAAAAGAAGAATGATGGCTATAATTAGCCATTATTATTTGATGGCTATTATTAGTTGGTATACATTTTTGTATCTCAGCATTGATGTGCCGGTTTTATAGGATAACACGGGCCGAAGCCAAGTGCTAACCTAAGCGATAGATGATAACATATTATTATGATGTGATGATATGTTTAGACTTTGTGTTGTTGGTGATGTTTGTGAGTGTGATATTTGGGCATCATTGTCATTCTGAAGGAATTTTCGGACAATCCTGCAAGTATTCAGAATAGCAGCTTTCTGTAGAGTTTGGTAGGTGGAAGGAGATAAGTCTAACGTTTTCAAAGATTGGTGCAGTTGTTTGGGAATGACACATTATTATTATTATTATTTATTTATTTCAATCAACTTAGGATCATAGTGTACAATTTAAATCAACAACACAATTAAAATCAAATAATGTGCGTACGCTCGGAATAAAACGACGTATGTGCCGAGACGAATTTGCTCCATTAAAAAAAATGGATTCAATTTAAAATCCTTTGAGTACACTTTGATATAACTATTCTCTATGTTTTAAATTCCATTGAATAAGTCTTAAGCGTCACACCGTGACGTCGAAAAAAGTAAAAAAATAGATATAAGTAACTTTGCAATTTTTTTTTATCAAGAAAAATTCATTGAGTCGTGTATTCTTTTTACATGATACAAGATCAGAGTCAAAAAACACCAAAATGTTCAATCCCTATTCCACATACTTAACAAGTTACACGAAATACAAAACCACATTTTTTTCAATATATCACCTTAAGTTGAACTAAACTCTCTACTTACTTATATTATGCAAATATAAATTAGCCTTATCAGACAAAACTGTTTCACTGCTGGTGCGTACTGTCTTACTGCGTTGAAAAAACTGTGGCTGAATTTGTTAAATATTAAATTGTGTAATGTGTTATAATGCTTGACATTATGTCACCGTAATGTATACAGAGTATTGCAGTAATAGTTTCTACTATTACTTCTTCCGGTACAAACAGAGCTCTGACAAGTGCAGAAACCATCGAGTGAGATAATCGGTTAATTCCTTATCGGCACATGCAGTTAAGTAGGTACCTAACTGTCTACTGAATCGCGGGTGTGTCGAAATACGTACCGCTTTTCGAAACCTTTAATTTTGACCCAAATGTTAGCTGCTAGAGAATAAAGGTTCCTACAAACAGGCGCGTCACGCGATATGATCGCACGCGACACAAAGGCATCGCTCGTTGCGCGACTTGCGATGCCTTTGTGTCGTGTCGCGCCTGTTTGAAGGAGCCTTAAGCATAATGAGCCAATAATATTCCCACTGCTGGGACACATGCCTCCTCTCAATAAGAGGGAGTAGGCCGTAATCCATCACGCGGCCCCAGAGCGGGTTGGTAGATGTCACATGTCTTCGAATTTGTGATTCTAAGACATGCCGGTTTCCTCGCGATGTTTTCCATCACCGTTTTGAGAATAGACTGACGTGTCTTGCTGTCCGTCATGTGTACGTGTAGGGCATAAAAGAATTATGAAATCTATACATACAAATAAAGATAATTGAAGTGTCTGTTTGTAATGTTAAAATAACAGCTTCTTACTTAATGCTTATGAAAGTAGGTATATGGTACTTACAACAAAAACACATTTTTAGATTTTTTGTAGGTATGTCTGTCTGTTTGTTCCGGCTAATCTCCAAAACGGCTCCATTGATTTTTATGAAATTTGGTATGGGGATACTTTGAACCCCGGGAAAGAACATGAGCTACTTCTTATCAACATACCACGCGGGCGAAGCTACGGGCACAGCTAGTTAATAATAAGTACTTACATGAACAACCAACCAACAATCATAGGGTTGAAATAACAGAATGAATCTAAAAACTCTTAGGACCGAATAAGAAAGACTTATATCAGTCTACATTGTTCTCTAAATAACTTAAAAACCACGTTCTGAGAATAACTCACATTATTTCGCAATAACTTCTTTAAATAGCACGTGTAGAAAATAAATACTTATTATGAATTAATTTTACTACGGCAGTTTTGAACTTTTCTTTTTTAACACACATTGCCATACAACGTGGCAATGCTGCCAATCTTTTGGGCACGTTTCCTGATGACAGCGATGCGGATGAATTTTTTGATTATTGCCTTTTGATTATTTCCCCTACTTTTATATAAATATACATATTATTATATAGTGAGCAGTGGTGGCCAAGTGGCATAGTGGTAACGGCCGCGACTTACGAGTTGTAGGTCGTAGGTTCGAACCCAGACAGGCGCTTTACTTTGTGTAAATTATTTCATCACCACTGCTCACAAAAACGGTGAAGGAAAACATCGTGAGGAAACCGGCATGTCCTAGAACCAAAAATTTGAAGACTTGTGACATCTACCAACCCGCACTGGGCCCGCGTGGTGGATTACGGCCCACTCCCTCTCACTGAGAGGAGGCCTGTGTCCCAGCAGTGGGAACATTATAGGCTGATGATGATGATGATGATACATATTATTATTATTTTAATACTGTTAGCTTTTAATATTATATGCTCTTGGTTTCATTAATTAAATAAACATAATCGACAAGTAGAACTAAAATTTTCATCGCTAAAAAAATGACAGTAAAACAACATCGGGTGATTACTTTAGGGTGATTACCTTGTATATGTAGGTAGATATACGGACCGGGCGAGTTCGAACTAGAGAAGCGTACGAACTAAGCCGAATTTCACATGTTGTGTTGATTCATAGGACGTTTTGAGCAATGTTCTTTACTGAGCAAACAAAGAAAAGGAAACATGTCACAACAGGCGCTCTCTTGAAAGGACTCTCCAGCTAGAGATTGATCGATCGAGACGTTGAAATTGAATTGAACAAAAATAACAATGTTATAAAAATATTTCAGGGATATGAAGGATTTTTATTGTATTGTGTTTTGCAGATTTCCTCCGAGATGGCAAAGACAACATAGGAATTTTGCTCCATCAATAACATACTGTGGTCACGTTTACGTTGTGTCACTTTTCTTACTTGTTCTGAGGTGATAATGAAAATGTTTTTACCAAATGTAGACACCACGTGGAACCCTGACACAGCTAGAAAGCGTTGCGGCAGACCCCGTAGAAGCTGGCGGGACGAGCTGGACAAAACAAACGACCAGGGGGCCTAAAAAGGCTTCTTTGGCAGGATCATAAAAGGATAACATTATGAATCATAATTAACAGTTAACTGCTAAGTTAATCATATCATATCCCATTGGTGAAGGATTTTTCGGTTATTTTTTTTTGTCTGTGCTAAAATACCAATCAATCCAAATCTCTTTGATTATACCTACGTAGTGCAGCGAAAAAAAGAAAAACACGGACTGTCTTCGCCATTTTATGATTCATACTCACACCCTGACTTATTACTTGTTAATTTTTTTATTTAAATGAAAATCATTTACTTTATCATATACTTTATCTATCTAATCTTTATCTGTCGGTGTCGTTGGTTCCGTATTTTGGTTTTTTGACACCGACTTCTGATATTAAAGTTATTTATTACTTTGACATGTTTTTTTTTTGAAGTCGATTGGTTTTTTGTAAAAAAGTTTTTATTTTTCACTTGTTTGTTGTACCTACCCCAAACAAATTCAATTAACACTAGTGTATTGAAGAATTGAGGACACCGACTAGAAAAATCATTAAAATTCGCATAGAAATGACGGAGATGCAGTACATTTATGCATATAACTTCGTACATAAGAATAATTACCTAATATATTATATACTAAAACCTTCCTGAAAGTATGTAGACCACATTAACGAAAAAAATATCAAAACTGCTTCATTAGTTTTTGAGAAAATCGCGGACATACCAACATACATACGGGTTGAATACAAAACCTTCTTTTTTGAAGTGGGTTAAAAATAAAAAACAAATACGAAAATTCTTTAACATTTTAATGCCATTTTCATTCTCTAATTGACGTTTTATTAGGCCAAGCACATTACAAAATATACAAAAATGTGAGGTGCGTCCCGCCCAAATCTGCAACAGCCTTTAGATCGAAAACATATCGGTGAGGAAGCGTGAAAAATTAAATGCAAAATATGGCGTTGTTTATTTTCTTACTGTGTTTCCAAATCACATACAAAATGACCATATCTTAAAACATCGACTAAAGAAAAATACCCCCAAGTTTCCGTGAGCCAGCAAACCATTTCCCTAATTAATAAATAATAATAATAGCCTCCTGACCGATTACGGTCACGGTGGCCAATCTCAACGGAGGTTAGCCAGGTACGCAGGAGATATTTAGTGCAGAACTGTGTGAGTAAACACAGGTGCCCTCTCTGTTCCCTTACTCTCAGAGTCCGATGGGACGGCAATCCGACACGACCGGAGAGAGACCAGGCGCAGGACCAACGGCTTTACGTGCTTTCCGAGGCACGTTAAACCGCCAACTTCCAAACTCCGGACTGTTACTAAGAAATTCCTAATGGAAAACCCAATAACACTGTCTGACCTGGGAATCGAACCACTCAGGTGCCGTAATATCACGGTTTAATGCCATCATGATTCCAGTGTAAGAGAAAGACGGAGCTATACATGATCGATAGCACCATCCCTTTTTCGCACTGAAATCATAATGGCATTAATACTTCGTAATAAGGCCCAGGACCTCAGCAGTCGCGATTGAGCCCACAAGACCAACGAAGCAATTCCCCAATTATACTTACAACATACTAACGGAGAGGGGGGGGGGGTTAAAACTTTGTTTTCGTTTAATTCCAACACCTTTAAGGGGACTACAGGACCTAAACGCAAAAAACGCAAGTTTTATAATGCCTAAAAGTATATGATCGAGTATAGTAAACAAAATCAGAAAAAATATCGTATTCTTCAGGATATATGCTAGATAGATAGTGTGTTGAAAAAATAATACAAATAATCTGATACGATAGAAAAAAATCATGAAAATACCTCTAAAAATTTTCTTGTTACAATAAAAACTATATTAATATACATACAATCATTCTGATTCTTTGTCAAATTATTTTATAAGCAACATACTAAAGCACTAGTGTTTTAATTTTTTGCTCCAAACAATAGATTTTTTGTAAATAGATACCTAATTGCTTCATATTTTGCAATAAATTACCAGCGTTGTATCATCGCGCTTCTCTTTCTTTTCTATGGAGTACGACAGTGACCGCGCTTTATGTCCTGCAGTCCCCTTAAGGAAAAATCCTGGGAAAGTACATCCCTTGCCATTAATTTTATAATAAGACCCTTAGGTTACTTTTAATTAAATATGATAATATTAGGTAGGTATCTTATTAGCTTTTGTTTTCAAAGTCTACCTCAAGATTTTTGGTGGGCGCCTAAAGCTTCGGTTTGCTAAGAAAGCGGTGAACGGTCACACAATAACGGATGTACAAATGCAGAGCGTTTTTTGACACCTTAATGTCAAATACTGGTGAAAATGACAGCCTTTCACGACGGCCGGTATAATATGACGGAACCGCTTTCCGAGGAAGCCAAAGTTTTAGGAATTATAGTAAGAGGTAAATTGATTATGTGATTGGAAATCAGCGTCAGACTGCATCTGTTTGGCATTAATGCTGAAATAACCTTTTTGGCGCAGCCGTGAGGCATACACTATTATTGTTTGAAACATTATTTCTATTTTGTTAATTCAGTATTTTGTGTTTCACGAACTATGTCCAAATAAACTGTATTCTTCTTCTATTGAATTCACGGTCAGTAGCGCTGAAAATATGTAAAGTCTCATATTCAGCTGTCGAGGTATTTAATAGGATATTCAGTGTCAAAGCGCTCGCTATTACACTAAACACGCTTCTCTTGAAATGTTGGTTGCTTTGAAATTCAATTTTACGACAAACATTTTGGTTTAATGCTGTGTATGTGTTTAGTTGGTAAGCCTTTATAAATTGATAGAAAATGATTTATGGACTGTAGATTTTATTATATCAAATATTAATTTTTTTTTTGATTCGTATTGCGGTACAGTCAAAAGGTTGTTATTTCATTTTTTTTTAATTATTATATTATTTTTGGGTCTATAAGGTCAAAACCCAACCTCGTAATTAAATTTAAATAAACGGGGATCATTGGTTTAGACTAAAATAATTCTAAATCAAATAATTTTCGAACACAAAAGAGTAGATACTCAACTCTACCAACGTCCACTCCCTAGAGTAGGTATGTACGAGAACTCCAAAAACAATCCACCAACTCTAAAACCGCTTTGTTTTGCTAAACAGAACATTAATTTACAAACTGACTCACCTCTCATATAAATCATGTGACTCACAAATAATTTGAGGGTGACTAGAAGTTAGGAGGACGTTGGAAAGGCGACTCGCTTACCGAAGACAAAATAGTATAGAAGGTCGGCTCCATGCAGCGAACGAGAGAGCGCACGCACGCATTCGACACGCTTTACGTACAGCGTGTGTAAAGTCGGTATAAGGCACTTCACTTTTTGTTCATTTTTATCTTTCACGTGAAGTAACATGTCTGTACATTAACAAACAAAAAAAACTTCCAAAAAAAAAACAGAACAAACTGAAAAATAACTTTAATGTCGGAAGTCGGTGTCTATGCGTCTGTATTTTAGTTTTTTGCGACCGATTTCAGAAATTAAAGTTATTTTTCACATTGTAGGTCACCTTTTATATTAAAAAAAAATTGCAAATAGACTTTTAAATAACGGATCTCCGAGGTAAAATAAATAAAAAAAAAAATGAAACCGAATTGATAACCTCCTTTTTTTTGAAGTCGATTAAAAAGAAAGGTAAGGAGCGGATGAACGTTCATTCTTGTATATAATTTTGTCGGTGTCGGTCGTTTAAACGTAATATGAAAAAACAAAAATGCACCTTGACTCGATTGAACCTTCCACTCGCAACCACGCTTGCGACTGGCATCCATTTAAATTTTTTTGAGATCGCCGTACTTGCGCATATCTATGCGTGCGTGCGGGTCTATGGGTGCGTGCGGGTCTATGTGTGCGTGCGGGTCTATATGTGCGTGCGGGGCTATGTGTGCGTGCGGGTCTATGTGTGCGTGCGTGTCTATGTGTGCGTGCAGGTCTATTAGTGCGTGCGCATACTGCGCATGTTAGCTCGCTGTATGGAGCTGACCTTCTGTAATATTCTGTGTTAAGGGGTTGTAAGTTGCTATTCTTGTGGCTTGTTGATGTCTATTACATTGAATGGATTAGTTAAACAATTGTTGTTGGTTTGATAAACTTAGATTGGATTCTGTTGTCTGTTGTAAAGTTTGGTTTGATAATAGGTAAACTTGCGAGAAATCGGCTGTTTTTCGGTAACGGGAAAATACGGCTTTCTTTTTGTATCGACGTGTCAGTGCTTTCTTCCAATATAAGCTGTATCTACACGATCTAATAAACGAATCTACTGTCTTATAATAATCCAAATCACTTTTATTAAAATTATCATGATTAACATTACTTATATACAATGGGCGGCCTTATCGCTTTCTGCGATCTCTTCCAACCTTGGAATGGACAGTGATTATCCTGGACATAAAATGGGGCTGTCGTTGGTGCAAATATTATGTATACAATACACTAAAATAGATTATTGTTGTAATAACGTCATTTGTATTTTGTGTCTCAAACAGCGTCTAAATAAATGTTTTTCTTTAGGTATATCTTTCTTTCTAAATATGTATTTTATCGGATAATATTATCATTCTGCTACTGCACAATATTTATAACGAATCAAAAACGTTACTCCTAAGAGTTAAACCGAAGTCTAACAGGATGTTTGGATACTTTTTTTTTTTAAACGTTGCCCCACACTAGGAGTTGCTCCTGTATCGTGGGTGCGTTTACAAACATTTAAATTCACATACACAAACAGCCAGACCCGGAACAACTACCTGAAGCCAATACAAATATTTGTTCCGTGCGGGAACCGAACCTGCGACACGCAGCGCAGCACTCGATCGCTCAGCCACTGCGCCAACCGTGTCGTCGTACTTTACTTAACTGGAAACCACACAAGTTAGGTATCCTTTAACTGCACTTTATATAAACTTTACACATGACTGCTTATCGTCTGGGAAAACAGTAACTTGGCAGAACTTCAGTTTTAAACTTTATCGTTTAGCACCTAACTTATGTAGGATCTTCGTCTCTTGCGCAACCGTCTTATCGTGTAGATCGGTTTTCGGCAACGATCTCTCGCGCATGTGTAACAAACAGATCGTTTATTATCCGTTTTTTAAATTAAGATGACTGTCGTGATCCGTTTGGTAGACGATAACTAGGAAGTAGGAACCAAGATAAAAATAAAAGTAAGAAATAAAACGAAAATAAACTTTTTTTTGTTAGCCTATATGTCCCACTACTGGGCAAAAGCCTCCAACAAATCCTTCCAGGACCTCTTTTCCTGCGCCACCTCAAACCAGCCCAGCTATTTTTTTATTAAGTAACAGATATTACGTAATGAACAAAAAAAAAAATAACAAAGTCTTAAGTAAATTATTGTTATTCATGTGAAAAATTATTTTTTTGAACTATCTGTCTGAAGTCTGGAGTAAAGTTGGTGCCAGCTAAAATTCAACAGTTAAAGTTTAATATTTTAATATTAAGTTTTATTTACTGTAGTACCCTAGTAAAATAGATCGGCGGTCGGAATCCGGACCGCGGTCCGCCATTGGGTGACTCCTGGCACTAGACTGTATTTTTTTAGGATAAAGGGAAAAAAAATATTTACTTGAGAAATTCTAAATCAAATTGTTTGGGGAAACCTCAGTTTGTAGTTCTTAGAAGCCGTTTGATTTTCGCATCTCGTTTTTAATAAGCCTTGTTAGTACTTACCCAAAGAAATGTGAGCAAAATTCTTGAAGTAGTTCAATAACCAAAGCTGCAAGGTAATAAGAGTCCATATACAAACAGCTATGCTGCTGGGGAGTTTGTTGTGCCACTTCTGCTTCCCAGCTAACTACACTAGGAAGCACTAGGAAGTGATGATAGGCAGCCATTTTGGGGGACTGGCTTATGTAATTTTGACTTTCAAAAAGTGCTGATACTTAATTTAATATAAAAAAAAACAGTCTTGATTTTGTCATTAAATTCTTCTTTTTATGTACTCGACTTAATTCTATTGTTTTATCCAAATTTTAAAAAGCTGTGAAACACAGAACCTGTCCAAGTCACGGTGCTTGGGGGAGACCTATTTCCAGCAGTGGACGTCTTGCAGTTGAAATAATGATGACGATCTGAACTGATAGGAAAAAGTGAACTGTGTATATAACTGAGTTACATAATCCACAGAACTATTTCTCAATATTTGAAATAACAATTTCTCAATACCTTTTAAGTATCAATTAATTTTACACTTACTGAGGGATAGGTGTGTTCTGTTTGTTGAAACTTGAACCGGACCTTTTAGTTTGGTGTAGGATTTCAATACAATGAAGCCCTTCCTGAAATCCTGACCGTCATTATTATAGTTTCACAATTGTTCGTTATTATAGCTTCTGGAATTATTGTTGTGATCATCACTACAATAAACATTTAAAAGTCACTTTTTGTTTAAACATGATGGCACTGGGCTTTTCCTAGCATTACCTAGCATAAAGAGACTGTGGTGAGTTTGTTTCGGCCTTTCTTCTCAGAGTATTCAGATAGGAAACGCCGACCTTATTTATTTTTATTATTAAGGCGTGTAAAAGTGATTCCAATGTACTATAATTTAAAGAATAAATTATTTCATTTCTTAACAGTCTATGAGGGAGAAAATGCAAAAAATTATATTAATTAGTGGAGTTAGAGTAAACTCCAAAGCATGCATCAAGCCAATATTTTTATCAAACATAACATTTAACTAAGCACTTAAATACACACAACATAAATGTGTCAACATCCGGCTCCAGAGCAATCAGGGCGTTCAGCAGATTGATCGCCTGGGTTATGAGAGCATAAAAAAAAATCGGTTGTCTCTAAAGTCGGTTTACTGACGATAGTTGAACGTGACAACGTCATAAGAAAATACTGATGGAATAGTTGCATTGCATTTGTTAATATTCGCTTGCACTTCAAGCCGCCATGGAACACCTCCACGCTACAGAGCGAGGCCGCGAGGTAACGCTACATGAGTCATGTTTTTTCGTGAGTGCAGCCAGCTTCATCGATTTATTAGACGTTGTCACGTCAATAAAATCTAATAAAGAGAAAATAAAATTAATACTGAATAATATTTATAGGTACCGTGGCTAAATAATAACAGTCACACAGGTCGATCGATCAGGTTAAGCTATGCTTGCCGCGGTTGATTTGTGGATAGGTGACCATCTTTACATACCGAGACCCCTCCGTGCCTCGGAAAGCACGTTAAGCCGTTGTTCCCGGCTGTCATTCGTGGATCTGTGACAGTTTTTACGTGTAGTCAGGAGCCTGAAAGTCTGACAACCAGTCTTACCAAGAGGTATCGTATTACCTACCCAGTAATTGGGTTGTAGAGGTCAGATAGGCAGTCGCTCCATGTAAAATACTGGTATTCAGCTGCATCCAGTTAGACTGAAACCGAACCCAACGTAGTTGGGAAAAGGCTAGGCAGGTGATGAAGTAACCATGCTTGTCTGTCTCCTAAGTTTTTACGCCTTAACGTATTTCGAGGACCTTTGGCACGGAGGAATACCATGACGTGAGTTAGATCAGAGGATACTTTACATCCAGATAATTTCCTACCTGTAAGCGGGCGAAGCAGCGAGGATAAGCTACGTACTGGCTTTAAATTCATATACGCCTTTTGTTGGTCGAGGGGTAGTTTCCTGCCATCACGATCTAACTACTTACACAGTTCAAAAGGTCGAAAGTTCAAGTTAAATTTACAAAAACAAAGACTAACCTCGTGGCGAGTAGATTCTGTTACTGCTTGTGATTGTATGAACAATTTCTGTCAGGTCACGACCTTCAGCCGTCCAATTTTGAGGAATCATTCTCCGTGTGTAAGTTTTGTAGCAAATAATTTGAAATCGGTTGTTGTCGTGCGCGCATCGCGTGACGCTCAGAGCAAGTCAGCGACCGCATTGCCAAGTTGTGAGAAGGTAATTTGTTACGCGACACGGGAAGGGTACAGAAGGCGTAATCTGAAAAAAGAATGAGTGATTAAGAGACAGTGTGCATACTTTCTAAAACATCACATTCATAATGCTTGCCAAAGCCAGTTATTTTTAAAAGATTGACCGCGGTGTTTCTTGCCGGCTCTTTTCCATAGGCAACGGCCAATTGGAACCGAGCACCTAGCTTCTGAAATTTTATAAGTGCCCATGTAGGTTTATGTGAAATAAAATATTTTAATTTTGATTATGACAGTCACTGTGCAGAAGAGACAGGCTTTGCCGCATGATCACATGGCTTTTCGTATTCTGCATTACAAGAGCCTTCACGAGAGTATGCTTTCGTCTACATGTATGTCTGGCGCACAGTTGGGCCGTCAGTCTTAAGCCACATTACTGTGTCGTGTTGTGTCGTAACTCGGGATACACCAATCAAATAAATCTGTTCAGGACTACGTCAGATCACTACGAGTTTTGATTGGCTAACACTGCGTCAGAAGGCGAAGAACACGATACAACACAGTAATATGAATCTGGCTTCACTCTCTCAGAATAAGACAACACACAAACAAATTTTAATAACAAGGACGAGGATCTGTTGGCGCCTAAATTGACAGGGTGTTGGTAAACATTTGTGCAATTGTTTATGAAACGTCACATGGATGATGGAATGTATTCAAAAAACAAGATGGCGGCGATCGTTCCGATTTTGGCCACGCGCCACAATAACCTTGCAGCGCTATACCATCAGTGCAATAAGAGCAGTGGTGGCCAAGTCGTAACGGCAGCGACTTAGGAGTCGTAGGTCGCAGGTTCGAACACAGACAGACACTTTACTTTGTCAAAATGATTTTATCACCACTGCTCTCAAAACGGTGCTGGAAAACATCGTGAGGAAACCGGCATGTCCTAGAACCAAAAATTCGACATACGACATCTTCCAACTCGCACTGGGCCCGCGTGGTGGATTATGGTCCATTCCCTCTGAGGAGGTCTGTGTCCCAGTATAAGTAACATTATAGACTGATAATGTATTATGTGCTATACCATCTAGCTGACTCTCTTTTGTTAGTTCCTAGAGAGAAGTGAAAGTATTCTGTCCGCGTAGACTCGACCTTTTGTATCTAATTTATGCTTTGGTTATACTTAAATTTTATTTCCGTGTGCAAGGCTTTGATTTTCGCACGCCATGCTTGTAACGAATATTCGCTTCAATGTCACCAAGTTGACGGTAATGACATTAATGGAGTTTAAAATTGTGGAAAGTTTTGTTTTTATTTCTTTTTCGCTGTTGACTTGGAAAGGTCAGTGAGTCACTGTTTTTTCATTGTTTTGTTTTTTTTTTTACTTTGTTTTCGAGTTACAATGTAAAACAGTAATCAAATGTTGATTGTACCTACTTAAGAATTATGGTGAAACTTTGTATGTTGTTCTGTTATGGTCTTATAGTATTATTCTTATATTTTTATTATCTTATAGTAGTATTACTTATTATCTTAGTTATTGTAGTTTTAAGGACAAGGTTATTTACTAGATAAAAAATGAAATTGTATGAAAGATATATATGAAATACCTAATTGTGGTAAAAATAAATAAAAAATATACATATTACTTAATTAACAAGAGCTTCTCGCCATCGGACTAGGATGTTCAAATTTGAATTCCGATCGAAAATAAACGGTATTCATCATGAGGTATTTAAACAGGATTTATAGAATCTCACAGTTTTTCTTCCACATCATGATGATTATAGGACTCCCTTTTCTGCACTTAGACTCTCATTCAGTCCGTTGTCCGTTGTGTGTTATCATCTACACCATGTCACACATCAAAAATCAATATACTTTATTTCACATAAACCTACATAGGCAATTATGAAACGTCTGAAGCTAGGTGTACGGTTCCAATTGGTCCTTTCCTATGGAGAAGAGCGAGCAAGAAACTCCACGTTCACTCTGTTAAAAATAATTGGCTTTTTCAATATTTTCAAATTATAGTGTTAATAGGTGTGGGAGGACAGTGTAAGCCTGTCAACCAGTAAAAATAGAACAGCAAGTAATTAATAAAATAGAAAATTGTCTACAAGACATACTATTTGTTACCTTCATCATCATCATTATTTCAGTCAAAAGACGTCTACTGCTGGACATAAGTCTCAAGCACTTCGACCGATTTTGTGCTTCCCGCATCCAGTGGATTCCTGCGGCCTTCACAAGGTCATTGGTCCACCTTGTGGGAGGCATTCCAACGCTACATCTTCCGGTACGCGATCGCCTCTCCAGAACCTTTCGCCCCATCGGTCATCTGTTCTGCGAGCAATGTGCCCTGCCACTTAAGTTTGACTATTCTTCGGGGTATGTCGGTTACCTTGGTTCTCCTGCGGATCTCCTCATTCCTGATTCGATCACGCAGGAGAAAGGATAGTCATCTTCAACTCCAAGCATAGTCCTCTCCATATTGCCCTTTGGGTGACTTTTAGCCTTCTTATAAGGCCTATTGTGCGTGACCACGTTTCAGTGCCATAAGTCATCACTGGCAACACGCACTGGTCAAAGACTTTCGTCTTGAGACACTGCGGTATGTGGGACGAGAAGATATTGCGTAGCTTCCCGAACGCTGCCCAGCCGAGTCGGATTCGACGATTGACCTTTTTCTCGAAGTTAGACCTACCTAACTGGACAGTTTGTCCTAGGTAAACATACTCGTCCACGACTTCGAGTGTAGCGTCTCCGATTTTTATGAGAGTGGGTGTTATGTGGGCATTTGACACAACTTTTTAATGGCTTTTTATTTTACTATTCTGTTTCCATACAGATACAATGAATAATAAGAAAAAACGATATCATGTTTAACTTTGGATGTACAATGTCAAATAGTGGAGTAATACCCTCCCGAAAGTATGGAAAAAATATTGACTAGTGCCACCTTAAGTTTGGCAATTCTTCGGGCTATGTCGGTTACTTTCACATATTGAAAATACACCAACCTCAAAGCTTTAAAGGTATAATTACCGCGGTTACAAATCCCTTAATATTCAAACATGAGCTCAACAATGGAAAATTGCGTCGGCGTTTAACCAGGTTACATGACCCCTAATATTTTGGGACATGCAACGTGTCAGAGGTCTAGGTAAAATGAGCGTGGTTGTTGAGGCTTACTTCGTCTTGTTAAGAAGATTATATTGGTATCACCACGTTTCGGGGTTTTTCCTTGATGTGGAGATTCCTTATGACGTGCCACGTTTGTTGTTATAAAACCGGTTTTTAGGTGAAGGTGGTTTTATATCGAGTTCAAAAGAGGAAGAGAGGTATATATTCTATGCATTTATATGTTTGTATCGTATGCTGCACCGGTTAACGTCGTCATTTCAACGCTGGCAGCGCTGGGGCTCTGTCTCGTATAGGGTCTTAGCATTATGCTGAGCAATGGCCGTTTTGCGTGGATGTGACGCATGTTTTCCCCCAACTTGTTATTTTTTTTTGTGTTTGTGTTCTTTTTATGCGTCATGTTTACCGCAAATATGCGTATTATTTTCGTCCTTTCTTTGTACCGTGATATTTGGGCCGTTTAACTTGTTTCTTTTTTCATTGAATAGAGAATTTATTTATTTATACAAAATTTACACTATCCTTACCGGTTAACACCCAATGCGATAATGTGATTAAATGATTATCATTTACTAGTTAATAAATCGAGAGTCACCCTCGCGAATTCTGCCAATGTACAGCTAAAAATGTCAAGCCTTTGTGAGGCGCTGTTTATTAACCGTATGACTCTTGCAACTGGTGCAAATATGCCTACGTTAGTGCGAGCCACCTGTACGTCGAAAAGCCGTGAATTATTTAATACCAGCCTAATAATATCATGTCAATGGCCTCTACTCACATACAGATAAGGCTCAAGCATTGATCACTACACTTGCTTAAGACGGGTTGGCGATTACTTACCTACAAACACTATAAGTCCAGGTTTCCTCAAGATATCTTTCCTTCACTAATGTCAGTAATGTTCAAGATAAACTCAGACAGTATATCATCGTGATCCTCCTGCCCTCATCCCAATTTATTTGGGGTCTTCCATACTTCTCTATTAAGGTCATGGACACTATACCGGCACCACAAAAGCGCCGCTCCAACCCAGCAATTAACTTGTCATTCAAATTAGAGCATTACATCGTGTGTCGTATAATATATATCATAATGTCAATATGAAAAAGCCAACGGCGGTCAGTCAGCGCGCTTACCACTACCATACAATCCGACTCGCAGCCCGCGTGCTTACAGCGCGCCGACCGCGTGCTTACTGCGAGCCAACTCCGAGTCACCAGCGACATTATGAAAATGTGCAAGTCCTAGGTGTATTCAAAATCACAAATGCCATATAATAATTGTGTTCGTGGTGATAGCAAGCTTGCCCCTCGCGGCCAGCGCGAGGACTGCGAGCTTCCATCTCGCGGATGACGCGTAGTTAGCGCGCTGGCGGCTAACAGTAGCTTAAATTCGAGGCGACGATACCGGTCTGTTGCTGTGCTATTGTTGTTATTTTTGCCAAATAAACTCAATTTTCTTTCTTTACTTTCTTTCTTTCTTTCAGTGTCGGTATACCGTGCCATGACCTTTTGTCGTCATCTCGGATCTCGGTAGTCACTCCTTTCTAACTCAGAAAGTACTTAGGAATTTAAAAAGTCACATTAGTACTTGACCGGATTTGAACCCACAACCTCGTGTATGAAAAAAAGGTTTATCGATCGAAAAGAAAGCAAACACACCAAAACTACAGAAATTGCCGTTACCTAGTTCTACAAACGCCTACGCTAGATACGAAGGGTCTCTAAACACTTGACAAAATTGAGTCAACCCAGTTTTCTGTCCCGTAGAGCAAGAATCCTTTTAAAAAGTTGACTCATTGACAATAAAACTTCAGCTCGCGGAGCGAAAAGGCGTGAAAACAAGACCAACCTTTCACGAAGAACAGATCGGTATAATTAGATTTACTTCTCAAAAAACTTTGTGAATTTTGGGCCAAGTTCGGAGATCGATGATGGAGGCAATCTGATTTAGGAGCCAAGTAACAAGTTACAACGCAATTTAAAGTATTGTTTGTTCTCGATCACTGCAAGTTGGTCTTAATTGGTGAATTAATTTATTCTGTTTTAGATTAGTTTTAGGCCTGGTTTCAAGTTTAGCAATTCGTCTAAGTAATAGTCAATAACTCATTGAATTTATCATATTGATTTCGATTGACACCTAACTCTGCCTAATGCCGAATGGCCAAAGCCAAGCCAAGTGGTTTTTGGCAGCTTTGCCATACAACATGACAATGCTGTCAGCCTTTTGGCCACTTTTCCCTTTGACAGTGATGCAGTCGAATTTACCCAATGAGCTCTTCCCCCATTTATACATCCTGTACCTACATAATAATTACAGGTGGTACGGACATGAAGTGCAACCTGATACCATAAATTCAAGTACATGATTCTGGACTCTAGGTTGAAACTTTTCGCCGGTTATTAAAAAAAAAATCAATTTCAACGCTAGGGTGTTTAGAATAATGTATTTATTTTTGACGTGACAACGTCTAATAAATCGATGAAGCTGGCGGCACACACGAAAAAACATGACTCATGTAGCGTTACCTCGCGGCCTTGCTCTGTAGCGTTGCTGCCGCGCACGCTGCCGAATCGGCCTCCGAGTTCGGCAATTTCATTAATGTTTTGTTATGACGTTGTCACGTTAAACTATCGTCCGTAAACCGACTTTACAGACAACCAAGTTTTTATTTATTTATTTATCACAAACATTGCTACCATTACAGGAAGTTCCTAATTAGAATATTCAATAACTAACTTAAATAACATATAACATTATTTTTCTGAATTCATTCAGAGAGCATAAAAATAAATCGATCGTGTCAGCCGTGTCATTCAGTGCGTGTAAGACGCGCGTCAGTGGCGCTTTGCTGAGCAATTTGGTTCATGCATGTGGCATTGCTAGTAACCGTGGCTTCGGGCACCGCGATACGTAATTACCAGGCACATTCAGACAAATCTCCTTCAAAACACCGGAATTATAGGCCTTACCACGTAATAGTTTTAAAATATATGTGGTTACAGCTAAGTCCCTCCTTGTTTCGAGTTTGTTGTACCCGACCATACCGATAACGAATAAGTTTGGGTACATCAACGGATAGAAGGGATAGACACCGTATAGTTTCATGTACAAAAATCTGGTGAATTTGTTTTGTATACGCTCCAACATGAGACTACATTTAGACTCATGCGGAGCCCATATCACAGCATTATACTCTAGCTGAGTTCTTATAAGCGCATTATACAATGCTGAAACTGCTTTTATATTTGTATAAACCGATGCCTGTCGAAGAACGAAACCCCGACTTCTGTATGATTTCTTACACACATTTACAATATGGTCACGAAATGTTAACTCAGTGTTCAGGCGCACACCCAGGTCGCGTACCTTTTCTACCCTCTCAATTGATGTGCCCTCAATCTTGTACTCGTGACGATGTGGTTCTCTCATTCTGCTAAAAGATATGACTGAGCATATATTTTATTGTTAGCTTGTATATTTTATTCAAGATTTGTAGTAAATAGAAAAAATAAAATTATTAAGTAATATAAAATAGCAATTACTAAAGAGCATGGTAACGTTAAGCCTTAACAGAACACAACAATCTTTTTATGTTAAGCTTATTCCTTCCAAAGATAATTTGTTCCTAAAAAAAAACGAAAATGACTATTTTCAAACACAGTTTTCAGGAAATCGAAGCTCGTAGCGGAGCTTTCTGGTCCAATAGAAAGTCTAAAACAATAAAAATATTGATATGACACAACCAGACCTCTTTTATGAAAGGTAGTTTATTTTACAAATTGGAAACTCGGAAAGCAATTAGGTTAAGAGCTCCTCGGCGTCAGTTCAAACCGAACTCGATAGTACTGATAAAGTTTATTTACATAAGTTTATTACATGAGGCTCCTTGACTTATGGAGCCTTTCACCTTCTCTTGTTTTCTTGCAAAGAATTTTAGTATGTAGTTGAAGTTATAATTTATTGGGCTTTTATCGTATGTCCTTGGGCTTAGGTTTACTTTTTCTTTATGTAGGTACGAGTATTTGTTCAGCCAATATATTTTTTTTTTTTGAAATGGGTTTGCTCTTGACTCTAGTCTAGGTCAGAGGTGACAAAGACAAAGTCTACGATGGAGTGAGCTTACCCAGAAGAAGCCTGTTCACTCTTACTTTGAAGAGATTCGGGTTGTATGCACTCGGAAACACAAACGCAGGTAGAGAGTTCCACTCTTTTGCTGTGCGCATTATAAAGTACCTACATTTGAAAACGCTTAGTGCGAATTGGTGGAATAGCAACTACAACCGAAGGTAGAAGGGGGCCGGTGGAATGAGAATAAAAAATAAATAAATCAATCATTCTGCCCACTGTACTTATACCTACCGGCTGACTTTTTTACCATTTGTACAAAAGTAGTGTATAAAAAATGAACGGTGTAGAAGCTACCGATTTTTTTTTGTAAAACCTAAAATGAAATTTACCTATCAACAGTCATATATCCCCTCAGTGAGAAGAAGTGCACCGTAATTACCACGCGGGCCCAGTGCGGGCTGGTAGATGTCACATGTCTTCGAACTTTTGGTTCTAGGACATGCCGGTTTCCTTACGATGTTTTCCTTCACCGTTTTGAAAGCAGTGGAGATGAAATACTTTACACAAAATAAAGCGTCTGCCTGGGTTCAAACCTACGACTATAAAACGCGGCGGTCACCACAGGTCCACCACAGCCCTATCAAGCTACAGTACCCGGCGATAAATATTGCACATCGACCTATTCGATCCCATCGATTTTATACAAAGAATAAAAATAATAATCAAAAGAAGCAAATCATAATTGAACAGCTCCTAATAGATACCGGACTGTTTGTATTTCGTGTGACAGAGATAACGCTCTACGAAGCAGAAATTAGCCGATTGTCTCTTTCCAAAGGTCGATGTGCAATATTTATCGCCGGGTACTGTACAAATTGGCTTATCTAAAGAAAGTAAACTTGTCACAGAGCGTAAGATACTTTTATCTCAGATTATTTAACTGGCAACATTCTCAACTTGAGCAGCTAGTTGTTTATCGATAATGGGCTCTCTTCTTTCATTTATATTTATTACCATTCCCTGGCGGCCAACGGGGAGCTAAGTCTTTATCTCAAGTTAAAGCTGGTAGAAGGCGCCATAATGTGACGTGGTAGGCGCGTTCTGATAACGTAGGGTTGGAAAATTATGGGTTTATTTCAATTGTTTTTTTTGAAAATGTCTGTTCTCTGTTGAGATTACGTTAAAATAATAAACGTTAAAACCAAAGTGCATGTAACAAATAAATAAAACTGAAGTGTCTGTTTGTAATGTCAGATAACAGCTTTTTACTATATACACAATAAATGAAATTATATATACGTTATGTAGAATATTTTTATCTGTCTGTCTATCTCTTTGTTCCGGCTAATCTCCAAAACGGCTGGACCGATTTTAACAGGACTTTTTCTGAGCTGAGAGGTAGCTGATATTATAAGGAGTAACGTAGACTTTTAGAAGAAGAATTAGGGTTCCACGAAAAAAAATCGAAACCATGAAATCCAATTTGTTTTCCGACATGCACGCGAACGAAGTCGTGGGCACAGCTAGTTCATCATATAAATAAGGGGTTAGATAGAGGATGGAAGTTTGTCGTTTCATATAATTCATAATACGACAAACTTTCTTTTTATTTTTTTGGCGTTTAGCCGATGGGAAACTCCATCGAGCATACAGCTGGTACAGCCATAAGTTTAATTCCAACTTTTTGTTACCAATGTTTTATAAAAAATACGTGTTGTTTATCAAGCCACATATAGAAGACTAGCTTCTGCCCGCGACTTCGTCCGCGTGAAATTTCACCCTCCCCCCATTCATCCTCTTAGGGGTGGAAGTTTGAAAAACCCATTCTTAGTGGTTTGCCTACTCTTCACATAGAACACACCCTTCAAATTTCATGGACCTCTAGGACCAGCGGTTGAGGTTGTGTGTTGATATGTCAGCCAGGACTTTGAATTTTATATAATATATAAGTTAGGGGTCCCGCCTAATCGGCTGTCCCATTTCAAAACCTAGTAAGGACTTAAAATGAAATTTTACAGGAGAGCGCAGAAAAGTAATATTGATGCTAATGGTTGTAAATGAGGTTTAGAATTGGTTAAAGTGACTTACTAGGTTTTAAAATGGTCTCTAGGGAGTGAATGGTGCACTTACTAGGTTTCGATGCTTAAATATATCTCCTTTTATGTAAGTTTAAAACGCTGGTGTTTTTGTATTTGGTAGAGACCTTCTAGGTTAGCAAGATTATGCAATAAAACGATTTTTGTAAAAAGTGTCCCTTACTAGGTTTTGAAATGGGACAGCCGTAATGGCATCGCGGCAGGTTGAGACGGAGATGGCGGAATGAGCCTGGACTCCTTTAATATAGATTGGTTCTTGGCAGCTCTGGATAGAGAGGTGGAAAGAGAGAGAGGTGGCCTTTGCCCACTAGTGGGACATTATAATGGCTAATAATAAAATAAATAAAGATAAAAGATAGGTAACCATTCCCAAAACGACAATAATTACACAACAATTTGCTATGACAACAGCATTAAAAATCTTTCAACCAATTATTCTGCTCATTTTGTGAAAACCTTATCTCCAGCAGTCAAAACCGATTTAAATAATTGATGTCGTTTCGTATGATAACAGCTTCATACAGACGGCTGATGTTACGGCTAGGTATAGAGGGTCAAATTATATTACCTAGCGGAACTCAGCAGACGTGGCAGGTTTATCTAACACGATAAAATAAAAGTAAAAAAGATTTGTTGTTTTTTTTTGGGAGTTGTTACTAGCATTATGAGTTGAGAAAATCTGTTTTCTTTTGTTTTATCGTGTTTAATAATAATAAACATTTATTTCAGAAAAATATCCATATTTTAACACACACATTTAAGATCAGAATAAAACAAAACGAAACCAAAACAACACACACAATATAAATTTTAGATATCAATACCATATATATTTAATATAATATAGTTTAGATATCAATACCATATAATATTATATGGTATTGATATCTAAACTATATTATATATAACTATATTATATTAACTATATTATAGTTAATATAATATAGTTATTAGTTTAGATATCAATACCAATCTCGTCTGAAGTTTACTCAAAAATAAAGTATCTACACTAACTCAAGTGATTACTCACTAACTGCGCTCGATGACACTATAAAAAAAATATTTTTACTTTATCATATTTGGATATCCCATCCCGTTTGCGGAGTTTCGTCAGCTAATTTAATTTGAACCTATAAGTGAAATGGTTCGTGATAAATTCGGTAGATTTATGAGTGCGAATAAGACTTATATTTGGGTTAAAACGCACAGATAAAAATTATTGGCGTGTAATAAAATGTGGGTTAAATTGGAGCTTTCATGTTTATTGTTGAAGAAAAGACTTTACTTAGTATCAAATGATTAGGTTATATTTTATTGTGATTGATTTATTTTAGCACTTACACCCGATTTCTGAATTTGGAATTTGAAGTTGAGAACTTGTCAAAGTCTTTTTAGCATTCCCGAGACAAGACAATAAAGGAAATATAATTATACTCGTATGATCAATGAAAATGAAGTCTCAAATTCAAATATATATTAACACAGTAAATCACAAAATATTTGTCTCTGAAGGGCAAGAGATGTAGGCCAGATGTTTTCCTCAAAGAAAATAAAAAGGAATTAAGTTAAATCACATCCTGAGTGACGGACACAAAGGACGACCCAGAAATATACTCGTATAATATTTTAGATTACCATATAAATTAAATTATCTTTTGTTCTGTGGGCCTAGTACTAACGCAAAATACTTAAGGCTTCTGCAAACAGGCGCGACGCGTGACACGAATCGCGCGTGACACAAAGGCACCGCTCTTTGCGCGACTTGCGGTGCCTTTGTGTCGCGTGTCGTGTCGCGCCTGTTTGAAGGAGCCTTTAAACGTAACGGATATTAGAACGATTTTAAAATTGGAAAATATGTATGCTGGATGACTTTTTTACCGTCTGTACAAAAACCGGGTATAAAAGTTGAACGGAGTAGAAGCATATATGTCACAGTTTTTTCTCACAAGTAGTAGTTGCGTAAACGCACATAAAATTACAATTAATCGCAATTCCTTGCTTTCATCTTGCTTTGAAGCTTCCTCTCTCCTACTATAACTACTATATCTTCTTGTTGCTGTGCCCGACAGGGTCCATAATGATCACAGTTTTCAACTTACCACCTAAGTACACATTGTGGAATGCAAATAAAGTTTGTGTTTGAGTTTGAGTTTGTTCATTTTGACAGTTCAATCACATCCATTGCGTTATTCGCGTTGTTGACGCGAATAACGCAATGGATGTGATTGAATCGCGTTGCAGACGAATTTTTCAAACCAAAGAAACAAACTAGGCTGAGAAACAGCACTTTTTGAACGTCAAAATTACATAAGACAGTCGCCCAAAACGCCCGCCCTTCACCACTTCCTTAGTGCTTTAGCTGGGAAGAAGAAGTGGCGCAACAAACTCCCCAGCAGCACAGCTGTCTGTACAGTTAGAAGAACTTGATTATATACAATAGTAAGTAATTAACATTACGAAACACAAAACATGAAATTAAATTATTTAAACATTGAAAACTATACTCAAGCAGAAATAGATATTAAAAACGTAAACAGAATTTCTCAAGAACCAAATGACATATTCTAAAGAAAACCGCTGAAATAAAAATAAAGAAAACCGTTAACAAAAAAAAAACCACTTTTAAAAAAGATCGTATAGTCAGAGAGCCAGGGAGTACTTAAACTCTAACATTTTCTAAATTCGATGTAATTACGTTACCACTAAGCTCTTTAGAATCCGATCACAAATCAGTCGTAGCTCCTCATAAATCACGTGCAACCTGTTCTTGAGTTAATGACTCATTAACCTGAAAGGCTATCGGTGCAGGCTGTAGAAAATTATACTTGAATTAAGTGAATGATCATAAACGTTTAATGAACTGTATGGCTCTTTGGGGTGCGAAGAGAAACGTTCTTATTTTTGTGGAGGGATTTTTTGGTGGAATGATTTTCTGCTTAGCATAACATTTTGCACGTATTTCCTTATGGATGGGCAGAGGTATTACGTTATAGGAGGTCATACACATTTGCCTCTAGGGGTATCTAAAAACGCCACATGCGAACTACACGTCATACTGACGTCACACAAAATGCTGCATCTCGCAAGCAGAGTTTACCGCGCAACGCATATATATGTAATGGCCGGATATGAGCTATCGGTCAGTTAACTGCCAAACACAACATCCGTCTGGTTGGAGGATCCTCTTTTTTCTATGGGGTATGAGTGAACTTTACACCCTGTTTCTCATACCTCTATATAGTTATAAGTCTCATGTTATATAATGGCGAGCAAATTGCCATTAAGCATAATCAGCCAGTCAGTGGGAATATAATGCCCTCACTGCTGGGACACTGGCCTCCTCTCTATTAGAGGGAGTGGGCTATAATCTACCAAACGGGCTCAGAACGGGTCAGTAGATGTCACAAGTCTTCGAATTTTTGGTTCTAGGACATGACGATTTTTTCCTCATGATGTTTTCCTTTACCGTTTTGAGAGCAGTGGTGATAAAATAATTTACACAAAGTAAAGCTCCTGTCTGGATTCGAACGACCAACAACTCGTAAATCAGGGCCGTTAATAGTAAGTAATACTTCATTAATGCTCCATTAATACTTTTTGTAATGCCATTAATGGAGTGTTAATCCAGAATTCAAATTGCCATTAAGAATGATTTCGTAATCGAAAAACCAAATACCACATTGGATTGAACCTTACGACTGTGTCTAATGAGCAGCAGTCACCTAGACCAACAATGCTGTCAATTTTCTGAATATTTACTAATGTTCATAATGTTTGCAACTTCCCATAATCTTCACCTCGCTGCTCCACCCACTACTTGCAGACATTATCAGTGCGCGTGAACTCAGCGAAACCTATATGTTGCAAAATCGTGCTTCAAACTAATTTCCTTGAGCACTGCAACTTTGTCTGGATAGCACTAACCTTATTGACGTCTAGAACAGCTTACGAAGACTTTCTGGGGAAACGGGGTGTTCAGTAATTTAATTGAACTTAGAGTCTATATTAGTAATTAAATACAGGGATGTAAAAAGACACACTACGTAGCCGTCAACTACGCATTCTGTACATCAAGCAACGCGGGTTGGTAGATGTCTTCGATTTTTTGGTTCTAGGGCATGCGGGTTTTCTCGCTAGGTCTTTCTTCACCGTTTTAAGAGCTGTGGTGATGAAATAAATTCCACTAAGTAAAGCGTCTGTCTTGGTTCGAACCTACGACCTACAACTCGTAAGTCGCGGCCGCTACCGCTGTACCACCACTGCTCTACTCTGAAAATACGATTGTAGAAACACAATTCACCTTTGTCGCTACTTACCTACTCATTAAAACATCGAAAAACCATGTCCATACCGACCAAGTTCCATGTTCATACCATACCAGTCAATTCAGTGTTCACATTGGCGTTATACTTCCAAAGTTCGACATACGTGGGTTACGTACGTTCCCCGTCCCTCCCCCCCTGTCTGAGGTTCGATAATAAAACGGCCGCGCCGCAGTTGGCCGCACTTTTTATTGCGGCCAGGCCGTAAACCGCACTCCAGTGTCTTGTTTGTACCTCGTGCGGTTCGCTTTAAGTTTCATTTTTAATTTTGTGTGAAAAAATGTGGTTTTTGTCAGTAGCAATAAGACTTGTGTGATGTTTTATGTAGTTAGAGTGTAGGCATTCTTTCTGTATATTTTTACATACTTACTTCCATCTTTGTTTAATTTTTTAGGCAATTATATGCATATCAGTAAACGCCTTTGATCCAAAAAAAATATCCGATCACCGTGGTTCATTTATTTATAGACAATGTTCATTTAAGCGTAAGTCCAAGCTGGCAAAGTTTTGTGAACAGGTACGTAGTGGGTTGGTAAGGTGGCAATGAACACGCACATTTACTTTATTCCTCTAAGTCTAGTGGGAAGTGAGTGTCCGTGTGTATCTGTGGCATCACAGCGGGCCCTATCAGAATATCAGCGCTGCGGTTTTTTTTTTTCAAATATCGCAGCATCATGCTGAGACATAGTACCTAAGCCTTTTTGGCCTCGCACGGGGTTTTCTTTTTGTTGTTTTCATGATTTTGTTAGATTTAATGTTCTTTTTTATTGTTTGTATTTCCTGTGCGTGTCCCAAATAAAATGTTTTTCTTTCTTTCACATGAAATCATGCAAAGGTTGTTCATTTAAATAATTATACTAACAAACTTGCTCGAATTATGAGCACGCAGATTACTGAACTGTAATCAACATCCACTATTATCAGTTCGTCATCTGTCTAGCCTTTTCCCAACTATGTTGGGGTCGGCTTCCAGTCTAACCGGATGCAGCTGAATACTAGTATTTTACATGGAACGACTGCCTATCTGACCTCCACAACCCAGTTACTGGGTAATACGATACCCCTTGGTAAGACTGTCAGATTTTCGGGCTTTTGACTACCCGTAACGACTGTCAAAGATTCACGAATGACAGCCGGAACCAGCGGCTTAACGTGCTTTCCGAGGCACGGAAGGGTCACGGTATGTAAAGACGGTCACCCATCCATAGACCAACCGCGGAAAGCGTAGCTTAACCTGATCGATCGACTTGTGCAGCTGTTTTTATTTAGCCACGGGCCCCTCCCACCATTATCAGTTCCATGAATTCTATATATATAAACTTTTTACGTAAAAACGGCTGAACAAATTTATTTATTTATTTATTTATTTATTTATTCATTAACACATACTTTGTTTTAACAGGTAAGACCCAAGCTAACAAAAGTAGTCATACCTTGCTAAAAGTCCAGTCCCAAGTAACGGGTCTGGGAAGGAACGCAGCTATACAGTGGACAACATACTAAGTGTCACCCTCTGGAATTCCGCCAAAGAACAAGAAAATATATCTAAACGCTGAGACACACTATTCAGTGTTCGCATCGCTCGAATCACTGGTGCAAACTTCAAAACGTTAGTACGCGATGCCGGGACTTTAAAAAGCCTCTCTCTCGGTCCCAACCGTAGCCTTCTGTCTGGAACAAGTAATCCCAACGATTCTAATATTTGTGGATTATTTAACATACCACGAAAAACCATAAAAACATATTTTACGAGAGCGAGGTTGCGCCTTACTTCCAACTTATAGTACCCAACCATCCCTATTACAAAGAGAGTTGGATACATAAGCGGGTAGAAAGGGTAGACCCCAAATTGCCTCAAGTACAGGTATCGGGTAAATTTATTTTGCATTTTTTCTAGCATCTGAGAATACTTCAACTCATAAGGATTCCAGATGATAGCACTAGTTTCCAAGTTGCTTCGCACCAACGCAGTGTAAAGTGCTTTTACTGCTGCCATATTAGTGAAGTCACGGGTTTCTCGCAAGACAAAACCAAGATTTCTAAACGCTTTTTTGCACACCTGCACTACATGAGCCCGAAACGAAATATCCCTAGTGAAAGTAACCCCGAGATCTCGCACTGACTCCACCCGCGATATGACGTGACCGTCCATACGATAATCATGACGTCGGGGTACCACGGCCCGCGTGAATGACATTACATTACACTTCGTCACATTGAAGTGTAGTTTATTCTCTTCACTCCAAGCTACCACCCTATCAATGTCCCGCTGGAGCCTTTCGCAGCTCGACTCGTCAGTGATACGCAAGAAAAGCTTGAGATCGTCAGCAAATAATAAACAGCTAGCTTCTTTAATGACTTCTGGAAGATCATTAATCATGATTATAAATTCTAAAGGTCCTAAATTTGTCCCTTGACTAACTCCTGTAAGGGTGGAATACGAGGAAATTTGGATGAAATCTGACACATGGGTAGACATGACCTCGAGAAGGACTAGGTACTTTTCATCCTGGATTGTAGAAGCAGTCTGGCTACGTCTAGTACTAAAATTATTAAGCTGAAGAGTTTTTTTGTTAAACGCGCTTAGAATCTTTGGAACTACCCGTCGGATATAGAAATACTTTTTCATTTGATTCTTGAGGAAGCATATAGGCTATTTAATATGACGCCACGTCCCTTAGGAGCCAAGTAGAAAGATAAAAAGACAGATAAAAAGACAGAGACAAAGACAGACTTGCAACGCTAATCGAAAACGAAGTAAAAGCGCAGGCAGGCGATGCCGAAACTTCACGCGGACAAAGTCGTGGGCTGTAGCTAGTTGCACAAATAAGCGCGACCATTGACCCCGGTCAAGTCAAGAGAGAACCACTTGAATTCATCACTGGGCTGCCCCAAATGACAGACACAGCCATACTTCAGTCACTTCATGAATAAGAGATGACAATTTCATGAGCCATTGCCTGAGAAAAATCAGGTACTTTTCTCAGGCAATAGCTGGTAGGTAGATAAAGACTACCTAGACGAAAAACTACGATCATAAGAACGAAATATAATATTTTATTTCTTGAACGAATAAATCAGGAGGATTAGGGATTTTGTTTGAGATTTTTTCCAGTAAGAAAAGATTTTAAAGCTTTCGGATTGAGTAGGTACTTATTGTTTGAATATTTTTTTACATTATTTTTCTGACTGCTTAAGTTTTAAGCGAGCTGTTTTTTTTCGAAAGTTTAATAATGGCTGTCTTGGTCTAAGGTTGGCCGGGAAAAGTGTAATTGGGTTCCATCTGGAATTTCTTAGTAGCAGTTTCAGTCTGGGGTACCTCAAAATAAAATAAATAAAATATCTTTATTTCAGACCTAAGCAGTCCATACGTAGTTAGTGGTTAGTAACAAACTGTGCTTACATGTTATGTTATTGTTGTTAGTACTTAATTCTATTTAACATAAACCTAAACCTAATTCTACCCAGTGCCTTTGGATGGGGCAGTCCACTCTGCTAACAATCATTTTCAGGATGCGTTGCAGTAGGGAAGCCGCTTTCTTACGCATGATGGCGTGAAAGCCATCCGTACGTGCTTCAGCAAACGTTCCCGACGCACTGCAACGTCGCGGCAACCGCAACAGCATCCTGAACGCATTGTTGTTGTTGTTGTTGTGCAAAGCGTAACTGTTTTTAAGCGCTCTAACTAGCCAAATGTGGGTGTAGTGTAAAACGCGTAATAAAATATGTGTATTTTTTGCCTAGCCCCGTCACGGCACTAACAATAAAATATGAGAATAAAGTGGTTTCAAATTATATTTTTTACTTTCGGTCTCACAGGGCACAGTTAGCCTAGAATATATTATGCCCTATATCTATTTATTAAGTCAGACCACAGTCTTATCAGACCTAATCTGAAACCTCAGTATATCAGATCAAAGGAAAATCTAAAACTTAAACCCAATCTTCAGACCGCAATCTCAACCACTATGTTCAAAAGTTTTAAATTAATTAACTGTATAAATGACTTTATTTAAAGTTTAATTAATATGTTTTACATGTGTAAGATAATTTAGGACTAAGACTCCCGCAGACGGGGGCATGACTCTGGTGGAGCAATATCTACGAAATCTTCATGGAAATTGTTCTATCGGAGTCGCGTTGCGCCTGTCTGCGGTAGCCTTTAAAATAAGCAAGCGCCATTACAAACATCGACTTTCTGACGATAATTCCTTAATGACTTTTTAATGTTCATGACAGTAAAGTAAATAAGGGTGATGATACTTGTTTATTTTAAGGATGTTACAAACTTATCTTTTGATCTTACCTATAAGTAAGATAGAGCCTACCCCCATTTAACTTATGGGTAAGATCAAAATTAGTATATTGTTGTTGTAGGTTTGTATTTGGTTAAAGTGGAAATATTATCCTACTTTTTCTTAAGTGGGTGTAGATACTATACTACTCTGACCAATCCTTCGAGAAATATTGATGTGATGTTACATTATTATAAAGGATAAAAATATATACATACACTGGATAAACTTTATATACTAAATTATCAAACAAACTATTAAAAAAGGTATAATACATACATATGTACAGTCAACAAAAGAGATAAGTATGCAGGATCATCAGATATACTTGAAGTTTAGTAAGAAACTCATGGATGTTCTCGAATAAATTTTAATTTAATTAATAGAAAACAAGCAGCTCATTTATTAAATTACATTTCAGTCGACAACATCCATCGGTTTCTTACTAAACTTGAACTATATCCGACGATCCTGCATACTTATCTCTTTTGTTGACCATATTCAGACTATAATGTTCCCACTGCTGGGACACAGTCCTCCTCTCTGTGAGAGGGAGTAGGCCGTAATCCACCACGCGGGCCCAGTGCGGATTGGTAGATAAGTCTTTATTTGCTTTAAACATGGTATAAAGCTGATTTTTGTATATAATGTCCACATGTTTAGCTATACACAAATTGTATCAATTGCATGCAAAATAATTTATAGGTACATAATTTAATAATATTATATAAACATTCGATTTCGACCAATTTGTCATAATATATAATATCACAAACATTTGCATTAATTCAACTCAATTAATAATAATACCTGTAGAATATAATTATTTTATATTTACACGTTAATGAAATCTTTAGTGTCATAAAAGTTATGTCCATTCAGCCATTTATATAAATTACTTTTAAATGAGTTCATATTATTTAGTAATTTTAGTTCGTTTGGTATTTTATTGTATAGGTATATAAGTACATACATCACAAGGCAGCTTTTAGCATACTTGGCTGACTTAGGATTATCCTTTAATACAAGTCTGTGTGGATCCCTTGTTGGTCGAGTGATTACTTCATACGCTTTTTTGAGCAATCCCTTATTACTGTATACATGTATACGAATTTTGGCTTCTAGGACATGCCGGTTTCCTCACGATGTTTTCCTTCACCGTTTTGAGAGCAGTGGTGATGATATAATTTACACAAAGTAAAGCGCCTGTCTGGGTTCGAACCTACAACTAATAAGTCGCGGCCGTTACCACTGCTCTTAAAAGATATAATACCTAACTTAACTAAAAATATTAACTATCTAAAATATGGCGTCGAAAAATTGCTCCTGTGATGTTATGTAAATGTATGTTCTTCTTATTAATTCATTTAAAGTGGTTCAACCACCTCAACTTAATACAATACGCATTACCCAGTTACTCTGTCAGATCAATCAACTCAGTAGCCTATCGCAGTCCACTGCTGGACATAAGTCTCTCCCAGGCTGCACCACAAAACCCTGTCCTCTGCCTTCCGCATCCGGTCTGTCCCAGCCACCTTCCTAAGGTCGTCTGTCCATCTAGCTACGGGCGCATACGCTACGCTTTCCGATATGCGGTCTCCACTCCAGGACTCGTCTGCTCCACTGGCTATCGGTCCTTCGACAAATATAGGCAGCCCACTGCCACTTCAACTTGCTTACTCTGCAAGTTATGTCTGTAACTCCGGTTCTTTTCCGAATAGTTTCGTTTCTAATTTTAACCTCTAAAGAATCTCCGAGCATAGCCAGAGGAGGTGGAAGTCAGATAGGCAGGTAAAATACTGGTACTCAACTGCATCCGGTTAGAGTGGAAGCCGACCTCAACATAGTTGGGAAAAGGCTAGGCAGACGATGATGATGAACCACCACAATTTACTTCCAAAACGACTACGACGAGCCTGCGCTAATGTCCATGTTCGGGATCATATGTATAGATGTATGAGGAATAGTGTGTATGTCGCTCATCTTTCAAAGAAAAGCGAAGATCCTCCAACCAGACGGACGTTGTGGGCTATATCGGGCATTGTATATATGCTAGTCACGCAGTAAACTCTGCTTGCGCGATGCAGGATTTGAGTGACGTCAGTGTGATGCATAGCAAGCATGTGGCGATGTAAATGCTGCCACACGACAATTGCCTCAGAAACACGCGAATGCCACTCGTTACTGAAGCAGAATTCTTCATAAAAAAAGTCACTGTAATACTAGACAGTATTACAGTGACAATTTACTTTAAAACGTACTATCCTGAAACTTAAATATTTTCTCACAATTCTTGGCAGAGACTTGGGTTTCATTCCCGAATACTTCCGAAGTAGATAGTTCACAGTACGATCACGTAGACTTTAGATTTTAAATATAAATTGCCCTAAATTCGGTAGAGAATTAACGAGGAAACTTTCAGTTGTTCCGAGGATTGTTCAAATGGTGTGACCAAGCTATTAATTATTTGAAGAGGAGCTGCGAAATCTTTCTTGTTCAAACTCCTGTCGTTTGCGTTGCCTTAGAAAAGTTTATAATGGAGAAATGTATTGCTTTTTATTTTTCAGTGGTCAACTAAAGATTATTTACACACTTCCCAATAAATTATTAATATAATAATAATAACAGTCACAAGTCAACCTAGTCAAATAACCCGCCCCGAACAGTTCCCGGTGCAAAGGTGCCCAAAACGCTTGCTGCATTGCCACGTTGTATGGCAACGGCTAACCTTTGTACCAAGAACGAGCCGGAGCGGGAGTCAAAATCCCTTCCCAATTAAAAAAAATATGTTTTGATAAATGTAAGGATAAGTGTAACACATTCTTGAGTTTGAGAGCAGTGATGATGAAATAATTTACATAAAGTGACTGTTTGGGTTCGAACACAATTCGTAAGTCGCGGCCATTAAGTACTTCTGGGCCACCACCTCCTCAGATGATGACAATACTCGTCCCCATTGCATGGGACTTAAAAATAACATGCGAAATGTGCTTTTCCTATATTTATTTACGTGTGATGTAGATGTTAGAAGTAAAAAATACCACGTTCGAAGTTCTAAAAAATTTCTCATCTGAAATTGTTATGTACAAACTATTAAATACTTAAAACGTGTAAGTTGTTTATTTAATACATTTATAATTTTTTTGTGTCCGGATCGTGTTTAAGTGGCGAGGCGCCCCGTGGCGCGCCGAAAAAATGTTCTGGAACGTTCTAGGCGATGTCACGCGAGGTGTGGGACGCGTGAGTGGATAATATACAATATACATACACACACACACACACATTACATGTATACTACATTTATTTTATTTGTTGTTGTTTGTTTACGTAATGTATTTAATACATATTCATAGTGTTGTTCAGAGGACCGACGTAACCACGTCGGTCCTCTGTCAGATAAAACCATATGTGACTATATTTAATGTGACGTCACATAGCCTACAACCAGCGGACGGTCAAGGCGCTTCAGACGATAACTCATTTGTCAAATTATGATAAGTAGTTTAAAAGTTATGGGGGAACATTACAGATGAACATACATACATACCAGTCAAAATCATAACCCTCCTTTTTGCTTCGCCGTAGTCGGGTAATAAAATAGCCAACATTTCTAAACTTTTCAATTTCCTGATGCATTTTACATTTCCTACATTATCTGTAGCACCAGTAGTTACACCACGTTACTTGGAATAGCAGTTACTAACATGTTTTAGATTTGCAACATTTTCGAGTTGAAAGCCTTTTAGAGCCGCTCAGATTACTCTATGCAGATATGCGTGACCCGGATAGTCGGGTAGCCGTATAGCCGGGTGGCCGTATAGCCGTATAGCCGGGTATTCAGTGAAAGCGACTGCGGAATCACTTTACGATTTATTCAGCCGAATGTCATTTTATATTTCATGCTTTTATTCCCAGAAGATTTAAGCAATACTATAGATATTTTATTCGCAGAAACTCTTTAAAGAGTTAAGAAATCAAAGGTTTCAGCGGCCTGATTATTTATTTACTAGCTTCTGCCCGCGCCTTCGTCTGCGTGCAATTTCTTGTTAAGTAGCATCGCATCGCCCGCGCCAGCTTTTTATTTTTAGCCAGATTAGTTATTTTGTTTATTTATCTATTTACTTAGCTAATATTTTTTTTATAAAATTCTTAAAATATAAAAAAATAAGTATAAAAAACATTTAAAAATATAAAAAATAGGGATCCACCAATGTCGGGGGCAGGGTCCAAGCAACCGGTGGTTAGGGCTCCAGAGACAGGAACCTCCTCACAATACGAGCCGTATCGAGGAGTAGAGGAGTAGGCTTTTGAATCAGGCCCTTGATCCAACTGCCTAACGAGAACCTCGATAGATGTTGGTCGAGACTTTCGGCCATCAGGCCATTTGGCTGGTCAACAACCTTATGTGCTAAGTTGAGATATTTAATGTTTTTGATGTTTGTAAAATCTGTTTTGCATGTGAATAATTTTACGGTAAATAACAGTGCCGTGCCATCTCGAACCAGCCGGTCGATTCTGTAAAAATCTCACCGTGAAAACTTATGTGAAGTGAGTTTGTTTTTACTAGGAATTGACACTATTGACAGCTCACTCCACGCTCACTTCACCTAAGTTTTCACGGTGAGATGGTTACAGAATCGCACTGCAGCCGGTCGATTCTGTAAAAATCTCACCGTGAAAACTTAGGTGGAGTGAGTTTGTTTTTGCTAGGAATTGACACTATTGACAGCTCACTCCACGCTCACTTCACCTAAGTTTTCACGGTGAGATAGTTACAGAATCGCACTGCAGGTTCGAGGTGGCGCGGGAAAATAGTTCCTGGAAGGATTTGCGGGAGGCCTTTTCCCAGAAGTGGAACAGCATAGGCTAGTAAAAAAAAATTGTGCCGTGCTTTTCCTTAATTTGAAAACATGCGAATTCTATAAATACAACAAAGATCGCGGGCCAATGCTATGTATACATGTACATATTTATTTAGTTTATTATATAAATTAATAAACAATCCAGACTTAAAGAATTCTAAATCACCACTTTTTAAATGAACTTACTAATGTAGCAAAAGACACCGGATAAAAAAAAAACACTGGCACTCCGGTAGTGCCGACAGAAGTGAAAACTTGAACAATTACGAGTGTATTTTGTGAATCGTCTTATAAACAAAACACGCGTGTTAAGGTGTGTTCCTTATTTTATAGGGTTTTTTGCAAATCAGGTATGATGACCAAAGTGACTGGTTTATTCTTCTCGTGAAAGGAATTTATTCAGATTTACAAATAAGCACACAGTTATATATCCGTGGTTCAGCGCCATCTCGTCGTTGTTGGATGAACTACGTAGTTAGTACGCGAGGCCCTCGTAGTTCTTCCCGATGTGCATAGATGGCGCTGTCCTCAACAACGCGCGTCTTAAGTTTTACGTCTGACGTTAGTACGCGAGGCCCTCGTAGTTCTTCCCGATGTGCATAGATGGCGCTGTCCTCAACAACGCGCGTCTTACGTTTTACGTCTGACGTTTTACGTCTTACGAATTTTCGATCAGGGTCACGTGACCTGACGCGAATTTAGAAGTTTTTACCCATTCCAAAAAAAGTACACAGCGCCGCTAAAGAAGTTTTCACTTCAAAAAACAGTGGCACTCCGGGAGTGCCGACAGAATTGAAAACTTGAACAATTACGTGTGTATTTTGTGAATCGTCTTATAAACAAAACACGCGCGGTACCGGCTACGGTCATCCGTCTTACGAATTTTCGATCAGGTCACGTGTCCTGACGCGAGTTTAACATTTTTTAGCCAGTACAAAAAAGTGTACAACGCTGCTAAAGAAGTTTTCACTTCAAAAATGTTACCAAATATAAAATTTCAAGAAGCAAAACGATAAGATATAGCTGTTAAGAATCAGCGTTGCCCTCTTTGTCTGAAACTCTGGCTATTCTGGCATTCTTCCAAACTTTATTGATTGCTTACATAACATGCCATCTTATGTAACGTTTTATTTGGACTATCGTGTCTGTGGGCGGACTCAATGGGTTTGTGGAGTACAGTTGGGTACTTATAGCTACGAACTTTAATCCTGAAAAAAATATAGTTTTTTTTAGGGCGAATTTCACCAAAATTTTATACGTAAAATAAGTCCTTATCCTCAATTATGGTGTACAGACGCCAGCACATCAAGCTACCCAAAACTGTCAAATTTTCCCAATCAACTTTGAACCTTTTACTTTAGCGATAAAGTTGAAAATCTATTTAAAAAATTTGACAGATTGTAGTAGCTTGATGTGCTGCCGTCTGTCCATAATACTATTTTATTCAATAATTTTTTCAAGATTCTAAAACTGTCAGACGTCGATTTTATTCTTCGGATAAAAGATAATTATCTGACTTTGGTAAAATCAGCCCTTAGTAGGATAGATTCAGGAAAATCGTTAAATTTCTGTCAATCTCGCTTAAGAAAATATATAGTACGGCCAATAACTCAAACTCATAAGCATTTACTTTACTTTTATTTTACCTTTTCACGCCTAAACCACTGAACGGATTTCGATAAAATTTGGCAGAGAGATAGATTGCATCCCGGGGAAGGACTTAGGATAGTTGGTATCGACATCCCTTGCGGGCGAAGCCGCGGGCGGAAGCTAGTTGTATATAATTTTGACAAATTTTTGACATTGATTGTCGCTGAGATGAGATTGTGACTAGATTTTGAACGTTTTTAGTCAGGTACGGGAATTGGCCTGAAGAACAAAGATCAATCAATGTTCTTGTCTAAATCTGCTGCCAAATCACGAGTTAGTGGTTGTGATGGAGTGAACGAATTACGAACAGCAAATTGATCAATTGATTTGGAATTTACTGACAGAATTCCGTACATTATCTAAAACCGGGGCTTTATTACAAGTCTTTTTAGCAACAAGTCTACAATTTGTGGTCACGAAAGACTTCCCATTCTTCTCTCTGTGGTCCGATATTATTGATACCTACCTTGTCGTCTGCCTTTAGATTGTTTTAAATTATGAATCTATTTTATTTATATCTTTTATCATTGGCGTTTCAATGTAAATTAATTGTTAGCTAAATTGACTACCAAATTAAACTATTAGTAGGTATATTCAAATTATGACTGTAATTCATTGATTCTTTCTTTTTATATGAAACTAGCAACGCCCCGCTGTTTCATCCGCATAAGTTTCGATGCCGAGGGAATATCGGGATAAGAACTATCCTATGTCCTTCCCTAGGACGCAATCTATCTCTCTGCCAAATTTTATCGAAATCCGTTCGGTGGTTTAGGCGTGAAAGGGTTAACATACAGACAGACAGACAGTGTTACTTTCGAATTTATAATACCTATTAGATTGGATGGCTGTAATAGCCATCTAAACTAACAAAAAAATGGCAATTGAACGTAGGATGTCAATTTGTTTGACACTTGATTTCCCTGATTGTACAAACGCCACCACATCAACCTACTATAATCTGTCAAATTTCTTAATAGATTTTCAACTTTATCGCTAAAGCCTAAGGTTCAAAGTTCAATGGGAAAATTTGACAGTTTCAGGTAGCTTGATATGCTGGCGTCTGTACTTAGAGTGCGTGCAAGATAAGTCTGCGCGCTACATTTGACCTTCAAGATTACATTCTTGCCAGCACTTTTAATCACTTTCGGCATAATTATGGAGATTATTTACTTTTGAAAATACTGAACACAGCACACTTTCATCACACCTGATGGAAAAGTCAAGATGGCAGCAAACGATTATTTCCGATTTCGGCCGCGCGCAGACTTATTTTGCGCCCACTCTACGTGGTTATAAATGGTGCTCAATGTGAAGTGATGCTTAAACGTCAAAAATATAATTATGGTTAAACAATCGTTAATTATTTTTTTAATTTTAAGCAACGTTTATAAATAAAACCCTATTTAAACAGCGGCGGATATGTCGTGTGATAATATTGAGGTTATTTTTTAAACTTCTCTATAGAAGTCTAGACTATTGCAAAATAGGAGTGAATGACCAGTATTAAAAGTCAGTGACCTAGTTGACCATAACGGCTAATCATATGATGCTCACAATTTTGTAGGAGACCGAACAGCAGGGTCAGTTATTAGAAACACTAGTGGTTCTAAGCAAGAGTTAGCATACACAATTATCAACTATTTAACTAATATTATTTGTGGGTTGCAACATTGTCATTTTGTTTTTATGTTTTTCTGTTCTGGCAACCCATAGACGATTTTTGATGAAAAACGGCGGGAAAAGTTGAATTACATTTTCTACTCGCTAGAGATGATAAAATAATATTGATAAAAGTGGTCTCGAGTGACAATTAAGGCTCCTTCAAACAGGCGCGACACGCGATAAAATCGCGCGCGACACAAAGGCACCGCAAGTCGCATAACGATCGGTGCCTTTATATCGCGCGCGATTATATTGCGTGTCGTGCCTGTTTGTAGGAGCCTTTAATAATTTACTGTGTTGAGTATCAATAAAGTGATTTACAAGTATTCGAGTCTATAATACTTTCACAAGTTTGGTCGTTTTGCCTACTTTATATTTTAATTTCAGGTTGCTTGTAATCACAATTGTGTTGCATACGTACCATTTTATTGAAACTCTGCAAAAACCTCGTGAGGCATCGTATGTAGTGTGGTTTTACAGTCACAATGTGTCTCTTTCCAATAATCTCATTTGGCTAATTAGTACCTGCTGAATTCAAGTTAAATATAATGCTTGCGCCGTGATCACTCTGTTTTGGTATCCAACTTTCCATTAGATATACAGACGACAAAACTGCGGGGTTATTGCAAACACACTATTAGTAAAGAAAGAAAGAAAATACATTTATTTAGCACAGACTAAGAGAAGAGTAAAGTAGCAATTAATTTCATTCTGACAGTTCAACTACATTCATTAACAACATATTATAAAGCAAAAGGTATCTTTCAAAATGATTCAGATTGAGATTGATAACTTGTTACGGAATTAGGATGCTGGTCTTAATTATTTAATTAGATTATTATTCAATTGTATGACTGACAAATACATAAAAACTGTTTTCTCTTACCAAACAAACCTTAAATTTTGACCTACTCTCCCGATTGATTGCTTTTACGTTTCCCATTCCAATTTTACGAAGCAAAAAATCACCATACTTATGCAGTGCACAACTTTTTTATTCCCTGCCAATAACTAACAAAGAAAACAGCAAAAAAACAGTCCATCACAGTTCCTCAAACGAATCAGATGCGAGTAAAACTGCTATTTTTTACGAACACAGACAAAATAGCTACCGTACTTTACTGGATAATAAAAAGTTAGTCGGAAGCGGAGTTTGCGGAAAAACAGAGCTATCTAGGTTTCACTTACGTCACAGGTGAGGGTAACGGCCTGGTCGGCCATCGATACGGGGTCGACGACCTGACTAGCGTCAGTAGGTGAATGGAACCGTCGCAGTGCAAGTCTTGTGGCTACGTTGAGGTATGCTAGTTACGTCTGTAAGTTAAATTGGATTATGATTGTATGTTAAGTCATATTCAAGTAAAGAAATGGTTCTCCTCGAATCGATGGTGTTTATTTTCGTTCTTGTAATATTCAATAAATGGTCATAACCAGCCTATAATGTTCCCACTGCTGGGACACAGGCCTCCTCTCAGTGAGAGGGATAAGTCATAACCAGTATAAGTCATAACCAGTAATAACCAATAAATGGTAGCAACCGTGAAATAATTTTTTTTTCAGGATGGTAAATCATCAAATGCCTCTCTCTTACTGACTCTTACTGACTAAAACCTACCCGCGTTCCTTCCTTTCCCTTTATGTTCCGGGCCAGCGGTAACCCTTTCGGACAATCCCGCATTGGATGTATTTCGTGTTTACTATTTCGACTTTTCTTTTGTTGACTGTATTTACCTACAGGTAGGGGAGCCTAGAGGGTTTTCGAGCAAGCATATGCCGTGAGAAAAGTTGCTAACTGAGTATGAGTATCAGCATTTTGAGAGAACAGTGAAAATATATTTAAAAAGATTATGGATTTTCTGGTGAACTATGGGAAAAATAATTTCCCATAGTCCACATAGAAAACACAATATGGACATTCTGGTGGACCATGGGAAAAATAATTTTCCATAGACCACCACCACACAATAGACGAAAGTTTCAGATACGAGTCTCGTGGGATGTGGGATTTCTAAAATTGACAAATATGACGTAATCTTCGGAGCCTTTGGTTTTCGTGTGCTCGTTTGTGGTCTGACGCATAATGACTTAAATAGTCAAATCTGATAAATATATTGTGGGTTTTCCCTAAATCTGACGACTTTTAAAACTCTGATTTGGACTGGAATTATAAAAGGATATTCAGAGCGAATACTATTTATTTTGTGAAATAGTGTAATATGTTGTAGTGAATATACAAATATTGGACGGGTTGATGGAGTCTTTTGGCAAATATAACGAAATTTTATTGATTTAGACAAGTACCCAAAACGGTCATAATTCTGCATTTATTTCTAAATCGATGAAATAAATAGGTTTGATTGCTATTTGAGTTTCAAGTTGATCCATTTGTGAAAATTTGTTGTTGTCTGTATTAAGAAATTTGAAAATATCAAACACTCGAAACTAATGATTTAAAATTAGAATCATGAAGTAAATACACAATTATGAGAACCCTACCTACCCGCTTTTTCATTTAATTGATAAACATACGTAAATGAATTTATTGACTCCGTCTTCAATACCTAATATTCAACTACTATTTTAAACATATTCGCAACTAAATAAAACTTCTATATCATACAACATTATCGTTTAAAATGTGTCTACGAGTTAATACCGTTGGAATACCGTCAGTGCTCGTCACTAGTCGAGCTGAACGCGAACCACATATCTTCGAATGTCTGAAACGTAGAATGTCAAGTAATTACCACAGGCGCAGACACTGTTAACCCTTTTCTCGCCATAGTATAAAGTAAAATATGAGGGCTATTTCATTCTTGCGAATTGTAAAATATTCCATACTAGCAGCGCCCCGCGGTTTCACCCGCATAAGTGTCGATCCCATGGGAATATCGGGATAAAAACTATCCTATGTCCTTTTCCGGGACTCAAACTATCGCTATACCAAATTTCATCTAAATCGGTTTATCGGTTTAAGCGTGAAGAGGTAAAAGACAGACAGACAGATAGACACACTTTCGAATTTGTAATATTAGTATAGATGGCTTATTTCTAAATATAGATGTAAGTTTGTTTCAGTGTAATAAGTCGTGTAAATTACTTAAGTGACGTGAAGACTCGTGATTACCTATTGTTACTATCCTGGTAAATATGTTGTTGGTGTGCCTTGCTTTTTTTCTTCCAAACCTCCTTGTCTTGTGCGATCATTGGTCATGATGGCCCCGCAAACATTATCACACCACCTTCCACCACCACCACCACCACCACCACCACCACCACCACCTTCGCCGTGGTCTACCTCGACGGCAATTTCAATGATATGCCTTTCTAAGTAAATAAGTAATTCCATTTGAATACTGAAAACATAGAAGCAATACCCACTTACCATTTTTCAAGTCAAAGTATCCAAAGCTGTAACCTAGTAACACGATTTAGAAAACGATAGATGCCTCGGAATAAACCCCTCACTTGTTCAAAAGTTATAAATTCTGCTGCCACTGGACCTGTCAATACACTATAATAACTTTCCCGAAATATCCAGCTGTTAAGCTAAATTGACGTCCATTACTGATCTAGCTAAGGCTATTTTTGCATGAGGTCATCGCACTTGTGCCCGGTCGCGGGAAATGCGGTAGACGCGCAGTGTCTCACGCGATTCCCGGTGCTACAGGGTTGATGTATGCAGGTAGGTAGACATAGATTTTTAGTGAAGTGAATAATTGCTGGCTGTTGCTGTAATTTGCAGCTGGGTTCTGTTCGTTGAGACAGATCGATTTTTTTTTATGCGAATAGCCATTCCTATATCTATATACAGGATTTTTGGAAAAACATCAACAACCTCTCAAGAGGTCACTGTTCTCATTATTATGAATAGATTTTACTATGGACCAAACCTGAAATCGCGAAAAAAAAATCAGCTGTTCCCTACATTTATGTTCGTATAACTCGTCAAAATATAGGGAACAGTTGATTTTTTTTTCGCGATTTATAGTTTGGTCCCATTGTAAAAGTTGCTCATAATGATGAGTACAATGACCTCTTAAGAGGTGGTTGGTGTTTTCCCAATAACCATGTATATAAAATTCAAAGTCCTGCCTAACTGATATAACGCACAGCCTAAACCGCTGGTCCTAGAGACATGAAATTTGGAGGCTGTGTTCTTTGTGAAGAGTTGGTACAGTACCCGGTACCCGGGATAAATATTGCACATCGACCTTTTTACACAAAAGCATTTTATACAAAGAATAAAAATAATTACCAAAAGAAGCAAATCATAATTGTTTTAACAGCTCCTAATAGATACCGGACTGTTTGTATTTCGTGCGACAGAGATAACGCTCTACGAAGCCGAAATTAGCCGATTGTCTCTTTCCAAAGGTCGATGTGCAATTTCTATCGCCGGGTACTGTATCCACTAGGGTTTTTGAAATTTCACGCGGTTGAAGTCGCGGGCAGAAGCTAGTACTTTATAGAGTACAACTTATAAGTTGTACTGTATAAAGTACTAGCTTCTAAAAGTGGGATAAGGACGGGTGAATGATGATGACCAGGTCATCATCATTTATCCGCCCTTATCCCACTTTTATTTGGGGTTGACGCAACATGTCTTTTTCTTCCATACCTCTCTATTAGTCGTCGCCTCGGTAGTCATCCCCTAGCCATAATATCATTCACACAGTTCATCCAGCCTTCGCCTGCTCTTATAGCGATCCACATTCATACTCAAAACTATGTATGCTTAAGAACACACGATAACATCTTCAATTCATTTTGAAAGAATAAAGATACCGTCCTGTTTTCTTAGGATCTTCCTCTCGATAGAACCTTGACTAGTAGGCTGGACCAATGAAAAATACATCTTGAGAAAAAACAAATATTAACTCTGAATGAAAAATGAATGAAGGCCAACGAAATCGAACCTCAAATAATTCCCACTTTGCGCTCATAAAAATATTATTGAATTCTCAAAAAGAAGCGCGATCATTATAAATTGCGCTTTTTTTGTGAACCTCAAATTATTCTTAGGACCCCAGTCCTAAAAATACTAGATAGCCAAGTAACTGCGACCAACTTGGATTTAGCGCTCGCTTCGCTCGCTTGGGTTACTGTTCTCGGTTGTTCAGAGTTCTAACCTGACGTAACCCATTTTGTAGGGGTGCCCTAGCTTAGTTACTGCGATCAATTCGGCTCCTGCGTGGTTGGTGACAGTTCAAATGTAACTCTAGCCCTAGCCTAGTCTAGCCCTAGCTTAGTTACTGCGATAATTAGAAGTACAAAAAGATTTTAGAGGTTTGTGTATTTAAAAAGTGTCCTTATCAAGAAAGAATCAAATAATAGAATAGAGTAGAATAGAATACTCTATAATAACTCTCTCTCTAACTCTCTTCTCTCTCTCTCTTCTCTCTCTCTCTCTCTATAATATTGACTTATTGTTTAATAATAGTCCTTCGTACCGTATTATGTCCATGGCGGTCTCCGTCAGCGAGTATTGTCGACGATACGATGCAAAGCTTCATCATACATACCCCTTATATAGTGTAAAATTCCGGATTGTAATAAAAGTACACGAATATTTTTATGGAAAACATATCTCTCAGCTTCCTGACTAGAATATAATGCATCTAGAGATAAGAAGCTTAAAGATTTACCAACGTGTATATTTTGCACTTAGGTACAAATTCTTGGGAGTGATGCTTTGCAGCTTCGCGTAAGATTAGTTTTACGTTGAAGTTTTTACATACACCCCTAGGCTAAGATTTTTTTGTCAAGAGTTTTTTTTTTTTATTGCTTTTTCTCGCTTATATGTACTTGGAAGAAAATAAGAGGCAGAGATTAACAAATATCTACTTGAACTTATTTTATTCGACCGTAGTTTAGTCAAAAGGATTTTGTGAAAAATGCTCCAAAAATGTATTTATTACGTTCTAGGGTTGTCGACCGTTTCATGAAGTTTTCTATTTTATCGTTAAATTAAAATCTTAACATTTTGCAAAGTTTCAGGAGACGAGGTCGTCGCCTGCTCAATGTCTGTTTTCAAGCGCTTCTTAAATAAATGACTGACTGGCATTTTGTTTGTTTCTCCTGTTCATTTGAGTCTGAAAATCCTACTATAAAATACATACTCGTATTATAAACGCGTTTGTGAGGTTGGATGGATGGATGTTTGTTACTCTTTCCCGCAAAAACTACTGAACTAATTTTGATGAATTTTTATAGCAATATAGGTTATAAATTAGATTAATACATAGGATACTTTTTATCCCGAAATTCCCACGATATCGACAGTTATGCATGTGAAACCGCGGAGTGCTGCTAGTAAGAGTATAATTATGTTGTACCCATCGGCAATAATGATTAACTTCCATACACACTTTTATCCGATTGTAACCCCTATAGCGTGAATTTTCAAAAACCCATACATTATATTATTTTTAACAATCTTAATTATATTACAAGAAACTCTTGTGTAAAATTTTTAGGCTTCTAGACATGCGGCGGTATAGACTGTCAATGAAATATTTTTTGTTATTTTTATTTATTTATTCAGTAGTACACAATTACTTTTATTAAGGGGCTTACAGGACCTAAACACAAAAACCGCAAGTTTTAGAAACAATAAAAGTATAATATATGATCGACTACAGTAAACAAAATCTGAAAAATATGTGACTTTCTTTAGGATAGATAGATAGTGTGTTGAAAACATAATACAACTAATTTGATATGATAGAAAAAATCATGAAGATACCTCTAAAAATTTTCTTTTTACAATAAAAACCATACTAATCTAAATACAATCATTCTGATTTTTCGTCAGATTATTCTACAAGCAACATACTAAAATACTAGTGTTTTAATTTTTTTGTCCAAATAATAGACTTTTTAATTAAATAATTGCTTCATATTTTGCAATAAATTACCAGCGTTGTGTCATCGCGCTTCTCTTTCTTTTCTATGCAGTCCGACAGTGACCGCGCTTTAGGTCATGTAAGCCCCTTAAGTAGATTGTAATTCTAAGTGTTTCTATAAAAAAAACACAACTCAAAACTAAAGCTTGAGGACCTGTCATAAATTTGATTCTTTTATATAGGCACTGACAAAATAAAACTATGAAAGTCCTGTGGTATCACGTCCATCTAGCTACGGCGTAGCGCTCAATCTGCTACGGCGTAGCTCCAACTCGGCTATGGTTTAGCTCCCACTCTGCTACGGCGTAGCTCGCACCAATCACACACAAAAACACACAACACCGACCACCACCACTTCATCAGACTTAACATTTTAACAGTGCCTTGTCTGTATATTCTAGTGTTCTTAACCAACTTGGTTAAGAACTTGGACGAGACTAATCAGGAAAGAGAAGTTAGAAATAGTACTCGTAGGAAAGATTTACCTTCCACAATCCAACCGATTATTGAGGTCGATGAGTTCATACATTACATTACATTCGTACAAACGACATGGTTGTCGTCAATTAAATGATTTGTGAATTATTTTTGTTCATATGATTTTTTATTTTTTTATAATGCATAATGAATTTTAAATTTAAATGCTCTTTTGGTGATTATTTAACTTTCTGTTACTCAATTATTGATATTTATAATTATTTATTAATTATATTGTACCATTATGAATGCGTAATGATTTTGAAATATGAACTTCATCATCATCAGCCTATAATGTTCCCACTGCTGGGACACAGGCCTCCTCTCAGTGAGAGGGAGTGGGCCGTAATCCACCACGCGGGCCCAGTGCGGGTAAATATGAACTTACTTAATGTTTTTTGTTTGTTATTATTATTATATTTATCATCACTGTTATATTTTTAACACAGTGTAACTTATGACTTAAGCTACAAACGAATGGCTTTCAAATTAAATTAGGAAACTTTCAAAAATTTCAAAAATATATTACTTTCCCCAGAGCATAATTGCTCTAAATATGTCCGGATGCAGTGTCCACTGTGTAATATTCACATGCCTGCTAAACTCTGAGAAATATCTCCCTGGAGTATTGCATATAAGTTGATAGTGTTACGATGTGTTACTTCGTGTCGAGTTTTCACCCGATTGCCCAGAAGGATGGTCAATAAATCAGGGTAAATAAATCAGATCAATTAGGTATTCAAACTCTTATTTTTTACACAACTTGAAATGGTTCAGTTCTCAAAGATTTTTACTCGTCAATTTAATTTCCATTGTTTACACGTTCTGTCGATTATTCATGAAATTAAACACTTAATTAGGAGTTGAAACTTATCAACAATAATATGAAAGTACTTAAATTGTTATTAGCATAAGCGTTTGTAAACTTTCAAAATGTTTAATGTATAAGAATAAATTTTTACTTAGTATGTTAAACTATTATATCCAATATATTGTTTTTGTCTGGTAAATAGTACAATCCTATATTTTTTTCTGTCTGGAAATTAGTACAATCCTATTTTTTTTGTCTGGTAAATAGTACAATCCTATTTTTTTCTGGTAAATAGTACAATCCTATTTTTTTTTGTCTAGAATTTAGTACAATCCTATTTTTTTTTGTCTGGTAAATAGTACAATCCTATCATTTTCCCACTGCAGAGCAAAAGCCTCTTCTCATACAGAGAAGATATGAGCATTGATCACCACGCTGGCTCAAGGCAGGTTGACGATTTGAGACTTATGTTAACTAAAATCCAGGTTTCCTCACGATTTTTGCCTTCACCGATGTCAGTCATATCCAAACTCAGAAAGTACACATATGAATTGAAAATTTCACATTTGTACATGCCCGGATTTGAACCCACAACTTCGCGCATGTGAAGCAAGGTCTTAACAACTGAGCCATCACGTTATACGACGTTTTTCTTATATGTACAGTGTGGCGCTTAAGTTATCACTTTGATTGAAACCACGTATTCTACATAATATATTTTAAACAAACATAATTATGAAAAAAAAAAAAAATGTACGGGCAGTGGCGGCCCAGTGGTAACGGCTGTGACTTACGACTTGTTCAAACCCAGATAGGCGCTTTACTTTGTGTAAATTATTTCATAACCACTGCTCTCAAAACGGTGAAGGAAAACATCGTGAGGAAAACGGCATGTCCTAGAAACAAAAGAATTCAAAGACATATGTGACATCTACCAACCCGCACTGGGCCCGCGTGTTGGATTACGGCCCACCCCCTCTCACAGAGAGTAGGCCTGTGTCCCAGCAGTGGGAATATCATAGGCTGATTATGATGATGAATTAAAATCATTAATAACATTTAACATTCAAGCCGTGGGACCTTTTTTTCGTCTGAGAATTTAAGTACAGACGCCAGCATATCAAGTTACTAAGGTCTATCAAATTTCGTTAATAAATTTTCAACTTTATCGCAAAAGAGTAAGGTTCAAAGTCGATTGGGAAAATTTGACAATTTAGTAGCTAGTAGGGTAGCTCGATGTGCTGGCGTCTGTACATTAAACTTAATTTATAATTATTTGGTAATGCCACCATAAAGTTTGTGTTATTGAATATTTGATACCGTCGCCCGCGCGTGTCAAGGTGCTTTATTATTGAGAATGGTTTATGTCGTGCCAATTTATAAGCTATTTATTTTATTTGAAAAATTCGGTTTTCTATTTTTAGTGCTGATTTTTCCAACGCCAGATAACTATACCGGAAGAATAATTTTGAATTTTTCACATTTTATTCCATACAAAACCTGTCAGACGCCAATTTTATTCCATCACGAACAAAAATTATCGGTCGATTGAAAAATTAGCCTTTATAGTTAAACTGTTTATTTTATTATTTTAACAGACTGATTACAACTGGATATTACCGCTGTACTATTTAATGTGATAACCTAATCGGCGCCACTATAATCAATCAGATAATTTTCTGGATTGGACGTCATACCCAATTTCGTTCCCAGTAACAGCAGTCAATCTAGCTGAAAGGCGTATAACAATTCAATTTGCGGTTTTACGAGCACAAGGAGCCGGGCTCAATATCGTAGACCAAAATGTCAACACGCTGTAGATCACACACACACACATACCTATCTACAACGCGCCGCTACAATGGCGAGATTAATTTAACTCACGGTTAGGACTAGTGGCCAGTAATCATTAGCCTTTTCCCAACTGTGTTGAGGTCAGCTTCCAGTCTAACCTGATGCATTTGAACACCAGTATTTTACAAGGAGCTACTGCCTATTTGACCTCCACAACCCAGTTATTAATACTAATAATACCCCTTGGTAAGACTGGTTGTCAGACTTTCGGGCTTCTGACGACCCGTAACGAAGTGCTGTTCCCGAGGAAAACAACAATAACGTTATTATGATAATAGATGGCGCCACGTGTCTTTCGAACGGGATCGACACTTATGCGGGTGAAACCGCGGGGCCCTGCTAGTTTCAAATGATTTGACTTTGACTTTAAGAAGACAGGCTACTAATTACAGTAGATTGACCTATATTATCAAACTAATATTATAAAGGCGAAAGTTTGTGTGTGTGTTTATATGTTTGTTACTTCTTCATGCTCAAACGGCTGGACCAATTTTGATAAAACTTTGTATGGACGTAGCTGACACGCTGGAATAACATATAGTTTACTTTTTATCTCGATATTCCCACGGGATCGACATTTACGCGGGGCGCAGCTAGTTTTAATAATAATTCTTTGATACACCAAACGAATGTTCAATATATTTTCACGTACATTGTCAACATTCCTGTCCTGCCCTGTTTACCTCAAGGCGGACTAGTGCTGACATGTTATATGTTCCCGTCAAACTTTGCTTTGTTTGTCTTCCCCCCACTTTGGCAGTTTCATCGATTTCGATAATTGACTTTATGTGTTTGTCGGTTGTTGTTATTATTTTTGTTTATTCGGTATGTGTTACAAAGAAATATAGCCTGATAATCAGTTATGTAGTCAATTCTTGTTGTGACTCGATACGGTCCAGACAGGACGCCAAGAAGTATAAAACCAGGAAGGATAGAAAATTGCGTTTTTTATAACCTTCGTTCTATTTTTGTCTATGTCATGGCTTGTTAGTACATATAGTTTGTTGCTGACGATCCTTCAGGAATAAAAATAAAAGAAATAGGGAATCAGACCGGAATGAGAAAGTTTATAGTGGATAGACAGAGATTAAAACAGAAGAACTAGCAGCTGATCGAGGAGGGGGGGTGGAGGGGGAGTTCAGGAGATCAGACCAGAATGACTCTTGTTAAAACGGCCTGCATTTATCCTTCAACTAGTCAGCTAGTTTGATGACGGCGAACTTCGTACCGCCACTGACTTTTTTGCGTGAATTTTTCCCATGTTTTAGTAGTTACAGTACCCGGCGATAAATTGCACATCGACCTTTGGAAAGAGACAATCGGCTAATTTCGGCTTCGTAGAGCGTTATCTCTGTCGCACGAAATACAAACAGTCCGGTATCTATTAGGAGCTGTTAAAACAATTATGATTTGCTTCTTTTGATAATTATTTTTATTCTTTGTATAAAATCGATAGGATCGAATAGGTCGATGTGCAATATTTATCGCCGGGTACTGTATTCTGCTATTCGTGGCGGAGACAAATCTAACAAATCAAAGATCGTAAAAATCGGACCAGCCGTTCTTAAATAATGAATGGTGTAACTAACCCGACATTGTTTTATTTATATTGATTAATTCACTTAGCTACAAACCAAGCTCAACCTAAACCACGGGGTCTGTTATCATGGAATTTTGCCCAAGAGTTCCATATTTAATGTATGACGTGTTTTCAGTTTTCACCTTTGTTGATCAACTGTTCGACCCAAAAAAATAGATTTGTCTATTCTCAGTTCACACAGGTTAGTAACTAATAACTTTGGAAGCGTTCCCTTATTATTTTATTTAGATCAATTAAAAAAAAACCTCGAATAGTAGGTACTCCATCTTCTATGTTATGGGTTTCGTTCCCGCACTTAGTCCTTCAAATGGACCATTGTGCGTGTACCCGATCTTTTCACATTTTAAAATAACAATTACTCGAGAGAAAAATCGAATACACACAATTTAGAAACAGTTCACATTCACAATTAAGGTGTATAGATGGCTCACTGACCTTGTGCATGTGGGCGGAGCTAAGCGTCCTACGTAAAACGCGTGCGGTGGCGCGCTGCACTAAAACGAAATTCAAAGAATATGCAGAAGCGCAGACATGCCGCACGTAGGTCGCCATTTTTGCCTACGATTCCAGAAGGGAATGGCGGATGCAAGACTGATATATTTTGTACTAGCTGTTACCCGCGACTTCGTCCGCGTGGAATTTAAGAAAAAGTTATTGTTGAGTTCGCAGAGTTTACGATAACTTATTAATTCTGTATTCCGCGTAAAGAAATACCTATGCATGTTTAATGAAATTCTTCTAATATTTCTCCATTTAGTTCTTTTTGATCGTTTTTGCATTTTTAGTTTAATTATTATTTATATTTAGTTTTTCGTATTAGCCTTTTTATATACAATATTTGGTGTACAATTTTCTTGGGCTAAAACAAAAACACTATATTATTATATTATTTATTCAATCAATTTCTATGGAGATTAAGGAATCTTCACGTATAGGATCCACTTATAAACATAACTATACTCCGTTTCTTTATTATGATTTGTTTACATTTGGAAGTACCTAATTAAACGGAGTATAATACAACCTCCCTATTTGAATCGGATATTATTCAATATTTCATTTCATTGGTTTTAATTTTTTTTCGTAAGAACCTATTTTCTTTTTTTTTTCTAAAATAAAAGTAGCCTAAGTTACTCCTTATTCACCTATCTGCTAGTGAAAGTCCCGTCTTAATCGGTCCAGCCGTTTCAGAGATTAGCGGGAACAAACAGACAGACAGACGGACAGACAGACAAAAATTGTAAAAAAAAATATTTTGGTATATTACAAAAACAGTCAGAAGTCGACTAGTAATCTCACAAAACTATGGCATAGCAATATTAGTACTAATGTAATGACCCTATAAGAACGTTTGACAACACTACAAATTGGCCACATGATTGTTATTACAAATTTCAATAAGGTTCGTAAGCGTTACGGTGGCCAAAATGGCTAACACTGTACCTCGCATGGCGAACGTTCGGGTTCGAGTCTCACATCAAACATGAAAAATATTTTTTAAGTATTACACGTTTACACGTGAAATAAGAATGCCGAGTTGCTAACCAATAATTATGTTAAATATTCCACAAATAAACGAAGATTCTTTTGTTTTACAATTATTATTTTCAATCTTAGTTGGAAGTAAAAATACTTGCATAGGAAATTGACCCGTTACCTTCTACGAATAAGGAGCATAATCGCGTTTACAATTAATATTTTCACAAACCATTAAAGTAAAAATACTTTCATACGAAATTGTTCCGTAGACTCTAATTGATAAGGAGAATGATCGCATTTGCGAAAACTGACGCGTTGGGTACCTATGTAGTTGAGCGAGTAGCCGTATAAAATACTTTGAAGTCTTGCAATTATTTCGAGTCGGTAACTACCTAGTGTAGGTACGTACTTTGGTATCTGTTTGTTGATGAAAGCTGTTTATTATATTTTATTTTTTGATTAGTTTTTTCTAAGTTATGTTGTTGGTGTAAATGTTTGTACTATCAGTATATAAAAAATGGTCAACAAGAAAATAAACGGAAGGCAATAAAGAGATCTTATTCGACGAAACAAATTGTAAAGTAAGTACCTACTTTTTTGTAGAAACCATATTTTGTTTGTACAGATTATGACGCGTAATTTCGACATACATTACAACAGCTCGATTGGTCTAGTGGTCTCGTGCGTCACGTCACTATAGTTTAGTCACTAACGCCCGGCTTCAAATCCAAACTTTTCCATATTTGGTTTTTTTTTATTTTCTTATTTGATATGTTTTTTTATTTTTTATTTTACTTTTTGCCGATTTTCTTGTTTGAAAATTTTCAGACTATATTATTATTGCTTACACTCTTTTGTAAAACACTGTAGGTATATAATTTTTTCCGAATCAAGCTTGGTGGACGTTTTTATTTTATTTTTATTATATTACTCTAGATTCTGAAGAAAAATAACTATAGGAATAAAAATGATTGTTTTTATTAAAATAACAATTACTTATTGAATTATTTTAAAAATAAGAAAATAAAAATATGCGCATTATAATTAAAAAATAACAAAACAAAAGATAAGTACATTATAATTAAAAAATAACAAAACTAAAGATTATGCCGTCCACTGAGATTCGAACCTGGTGATTACGCAGTGAGAATCCGGACAGTAGAGCGCGGAGGCAATCATGCATCTTATTCGAGTCGCGAAATTACGCTTCTAAATATAATGGAAGTCGCTCATCGACGAAATCCGCGCGGTGCACCCCGCCGAAGGCGGGGACTATTCGTATCCCACTTCATCTGCTTCACCCCCTCAAATACATAAAAGTCGTCTATTCACCGCCACGTAAAGAAATACCTATGCTAATTTTATTGAAATTCTTCTAATATTTCTCCATTTAGTTCTTTTTGATCGTTTTTGCATTTTAGTTTAATTATTATTTATTTTTAGTTTTTCGTATTAGCATTTTTATATACAATATTTGGTGAACGATTTCCTTGGGCTAAAACAAAAACACTATATTATTTTATTATTTATCCAATCAATTTCATTGGAAATTAAGGAATCTTCACGTATAGGATCCACTTATAAAAAATAAAAAAAACTATACTCCGTTTCTTTATTATATGATTTATTTACATTTGGTTAAGTACCTAAATAAACGTAGTATACAACCTCCCTATTTGAATCGGATATTATTCAATATTTCATTTCATAGGTTTTAATTTTTTTTCGTGGGAACCTATTTTCTTTTTTTTTTCTAAAATAAAAGTAGCCTAAGTTACTCCTTATTCACCTATCTGCTAGTGAAAGTCCCAGTCACAGAAATAAATACGCACAAGAATATGAGAAGGTAGTAATCAATAAACTCAGTAATGCAAATACCTACTCGTAGATTGACAACTAAGAATGCTCATTTTTTATAAATTAAGGTATTTGAAAACATTTTTTTTTTATTGTGAGTAAGTATGTAGTTATTTTCTAAACAGTCAAAATAAAATGGCCTGAAGCGGTTGTTTTATTTTAATATTACAAACAGACACTCCAATTTTATTTATTAGATAAAGTTTTAAAGATTTTTATTTATAAGATTAAGTATAGATAGATAGATACTTATTAGTCCACTCAACGAATAAACCAAAAAGAGGTGTAGAGTGCGTGAGCTGGGCCCTGAGCGATTTCTTCAGAAAGTTGCTCAGAGTGCTTAGGGAGTAAACATACTAAAAGTCCCCGCGTCTAGGAGGTGAGCCGGAGTGGGGGGTATAAAAATTCCCACTTTTGAGTTTTTCGCTAATATCTATAAAACGGTGCGTCGTCGTAGAGAAAACGTATTTTTCTTGACTTGCTTTGCTTTGGCATTTTTATTTATTTACAAATTATCTTATACATATGTATTTACAAAATAAACAATATAAAAAAAAAAACAGTATTTAGAAATGGCACCACTAATAAAGCGTCCATGCGGACAATAGAAATGGGCCCTCTGCAGCGAGCTAATCTATAAACGCATACTGATACAATTCGTTCATAAATATTTGCACTAACACAGCCAAACGCGCGTAGTCGATCGATAGCCGGGCGGAGCAGCGAGCGACACAGCCACCCCGTCTCAGTGCTAACGCACGACTGCCGCCCGCGCCCGCGCAGAGCACCTCTGAACCTATATCTCAAAATGGGGCATTGTCTTTGCAACTGTTGATTGATTTAAAAACGCTATTTCAAATATGTAGTACCTCTAACCACCAATTTTTCAGTGTAAAAATATTTCCAAACATCAAAGCCGTTTAGAAGTTATAAGCAAATGTTAGCGAAAATAGCGTTTTGGTAAATATTTTTTTAAGGCAAAAGTATTAGCCTTATGAAAAAACCCTGTTTCAAAAATGCTGTACATGAATCTATAGCAAACATATATTTTTTACAGACCTTCTAACCAAACCGTTAATGAGTTATAAGCTTCGTAAAGTGACCGAGTTACGGTACTAAACGAGAGTAAGGCCCTTAAAGTTAAGTAGACAAAAATAATCTAACTGTTCCATGCATGTTTCTTCGTGCAACGTATAACTAACTCCAATGAAACGAGAACGATTAATTATTCCTTTTGAGAAGCGTTTTGTTAACAAACTCGCATTGTTTTATAACTGCCTTGTTGGTGTAGTGGTCGCAAGCTTCTTTACCAACAAGTAACTGCTGAGCTTGAGGTCCTGGGTTCGATTCCCGGGCAGTGTTATTAAGTTTTCCATCTGGATTTTTTCAGTAGCAGTCCGAAGTCTGGATTTGTTCCCGGTTGATAGGCTCACCAGGCATACATGAAACTTAAAGATACCTTGAAAAATCTGGGTGTAGTTGGTACTGTAGAGACTATTTATGTAGCATTGCCTTATATATTTTATAGCCTGCACAGGCTGGCTATAATTTAGCGCGGATTCCATTCGAACATTCAGGCAAGTGTCATATATTTTTATTAAGAACTTTTTTGTTTGGATGTCAATGCTAGCTTAGATGGTAAACACATTCTAACAAAATAAAAGAGAAATCCTATCGGTGTTTAATTACTTTAAGGGGCTCCACAAGTCCCTTACAGTATTCGTACTATAGGTGCAACTCTGCACCTTTAAAAAAAAAATATAGGCATGTGTTATGTTTTGTTACTGATTATAATTATGTTTTAGGTCATAGCCCTTACTTCTAAACAGTACGATAACAACCCAACACTAGAAAGGGGTGATAATCATTTACGAGAAGATCCCGCAAATTATAATCAACCCTACTTACAGTTAATACCGGTGCTTGTGGGTTATTCCCGGGATAGCGCTGGGATTAACTAAATTTCTGACAAATTATCAAAACTATTAAGCCACGCAATTGTTGGCAACATAGATTGTTGGGTGTCTATGACTTACGGTTACCCACGTACATCGAATAGCCATTTTGTTGGAAAACTCCGAATAACTCTCGAAGTAGAAGCAAAAGTTTGCGCCAGAGGGATCTAGTTGTTAGTTGAAAAAGTTAGCACGGAGCTACGCAGGTTTCCTTAAATAAGGATATACTGGCTATAAGGCAAGGTATCTTGATGAAAACTTGTACACTAACCTAAACCTATGTACTTACATTTTCAAGCAACTCGCGTAAGAGAAGCAAGCATGTATGTGTAACCGCTCTCTCTCACTTTAACATTTAAAACCCAGCCTCTGGAACTTTTCAGCGCCGTTCGGTACGTAATCGATAAACCGCTTTAAAAATGCAAGTCCCGTATTTTTATATCCCGGTCCCGTTAAATATTAAACTGGCCAGCACTATCCGTGTGGTATGAACCAATTTTGTGAAAACAATACAGTGCTATCTTTTGTTTTTGTTTACGTCACATTTTTTAACGTGATTGTTTTGCGAATTCACTTGTTTTTTTTTTCAGTTTGTTTTGAAAATTAGGTGTGTGAAGGGCTTTGTTTCAGAGGAACAAACGTTCACGTAGAGGGATCGTTGTTTTGAATTAATTATGTAATTGTATTGAGTCACTGAATTTAAGGCTAATAAAGAGGCTATAAAAAGCGTATTTATTCTACAGGATGATCTCATTGCATTTTTATAACGTTGATGTCTCCTATACGTACTTACAGCCTAGTACCCTCTCCATCTGCCTAGCCTTTTCCCAACTATGTGGGGGTTTGCTTCCAGTCTAACCGATTGCAGCTGAGTACCAGTATTTTAAATGACGCGACTGCCTATCTTACCTCCACAACCCAGATACTGGGTAATACGATACCCCTTGGTTAGACTGGTTGTCAGACTTTCGGCTTTCTGGCGACCCGCAACCACTGCCAAAGATCCAAGAATGACAGCCGGGACCAACGGCGTTACGTGCTTTCCGAGGCACGGAGGGATCTTCATATGTAAAGATGGTTACCCATCAATGGACTAACCGCAGCAAGCGTAGCATAACCTGAACCTAATACCGTCTATCTACATAGACATCCAGAATCTTTTATAAATCCCGCAAATGATTGTTCTATTGTGGAAGAAAATATTTGAGAAAGAGGATTTCAACACTTCTCTTTTTCTATAAAACGTCTCCTACTCAGCAGTGCGCAAAATAAATGAATCTAATAATCAAGGGCTGGCTTTCACCTTGACCAGAGGCAAAGCATTGTGTACAATGTGGCAATGCTGACAGACTCTTTGGTACATTACCAGTCGACAACAATACGAAGGCATTTTTCGACACCATATTTTAATAATTTTGAAGGAATTTTTCGACGCCAAATTTTTGTATTATATTTTGATGTTATTAAATAATTAATTAGTTACGTGGAATAATAAAAACATCTTATAATTCCATACACCTAAATAAACAACTTGGCCGCTTGTCCATTATGACGTCACGAGCCCACAGGTGTGCTCGCCAAACTCAAGAATATCATTTATTTTGCATGCAAATTGCCCGGCGCCCCTCATTAAATAACAACGTCATTCCAAGCTGATAGTGTTAATAAAACAGGGAGATTGCCTAGGCTATGTTTATCACTATTCAAGTAAAGTAGACGTTTTTTTGGAGGGAAGAATTGAAGTTTAATTTTTTAATTTTTTGGTCAAGGGGTTTCGATTATGAAGCCTGGCTCAATATTATTATAATAAATTAATAAAAACTATTTTAGTTGCGTACCTATGTAGAATACGGCAATGATGTATAAAACTATAGATACGTTGTCCGCACTCTAAAATGGCAACATGAAATGAAGCCAATTGCCACATTTGCGCTCAGTCACGCACCAACCTGTCGCGCGACGCGACGCGACGTATGTTTGTTTTTAATTTATATCGTATGTGAAAACCTGTGCAAAACATAAAGAAAATATGCCGTCGTGTGTTTTCAGAGGATGTAAAAATTATACCTCAAAAGTTAAAGACAAAAATGTGTCATTTCACGCGTAAGTTTACAAAACTAGATTATTTTATTTTATTTTGTACGACGCTGCGTCTAATGGCGGCCGGCGCATGAAGTGACTCTGATAGCTACGTCACTCATGCGCTCGACCAATGAGCATGTAATTTGACTATTACTTATCCTGTGACGTAACTGAAGATGTTTATTTATCTCCCTCTAGCAACAGACATCCCGCCGTACGGTGATATATTTTCTTTCCCTTTCTTTACGCGTATAAGTAGTTATCTAGTATTTTCGCCGTTTTTAAGCGCCGAGATGTTGGTTGATAACGTGTCTATATATAATACGTCATTGGAATACGGGGTCAATTTATCGATATCTAAAAATGGTAAAAATAATTAATTTGAAGGTGTTTTCTGTGGGGTCATCGACTGCAGTTAGTGTAGATATTTCATGATTTATGCGTCATGTTCGTGAACGGGCGCCGTCAGTTGGGGCTGGTCATCACTTAGCTGCCTCGGCTTATTTTTAATTATTTTAATTTTGGATTGTTGTTTGTTCAGTACTATTTGTTGTACTCTGGACGCTTTTAACGCGTACGTCTTTCTTAATTTTTTACATCGTTCTCACACCTAACTAATATTTTTGTAAAATATAATTTAAAAAGAGTGTCCATGGAGTTTCTTGCCCGTTCTTCTCCATAGGTACCTACGCTTTGGAATGGGCATCTAGCTTCATATTTTTCGGACTGACCGACTTCTTGACAATTCAAAAGTGCCTGTAAATGGTTTAATTGAAATAAATGCTTTGAGTTTGAGTTTGAGTTTGAGTCACTTGAAATATTAGTTTTAATTAGAGCAGTTCGTTTTTTAATTTATTAAATTTGAAATGGGTTTGCTCTTGACTCTAGTCTAGGTCAGAGGTGACAGAGACAAAGTCTACGATGGAGTGAGCTTACCCAGAAGAAGCCTGTTCACTCTTACTTTGAAGAGATTCGGGTTGTATGCAATCGGAAACACAAACGCAGGTAGAGAGTTCCACTCTTTTGCTGTGCGCATTATAAAGGACATTTCAAAACGCTTAGTGCGAATTGATGGAATAGCAACAATTTTACGCAGATTTTTGTGTAAACTTCACATACGTGATGGGTTTCGATATCTAAACACGATTATATAAAAGAAAACAGATTTTCTCAACTTAAACTTCAAGTAAGCAACAAATCTACGCGGTCATTGAGTACCAAAAAAAAAAATTATTTTTCGACATCAAACTAAAACTTAACTGTCCGTTGTCCCTGTTGCCCATATATACATAAGGGAGACAACGGTAACGAAATTTTATGAGGTTCTGTTGTCCCCGTGACGCGGACACAGATTACGGGGACAACGGGAATACAAGGAACGTGAAATCTTAATTGTCCGTTGTCCCCGTTGCCCCATACGTCATAAGGGGGACAACGGTAAGGAATTTTATGACGTCCCGTTGTCCCCGTAACGGGGACACGGATTACGGGGACAACGGGAATACACGCTACTGATGTGGTGGGTACCATGTCTGCAGCTATATAAAACCCTCTAAATTACGTTCAATTATTGATTTTCAAGAATTGCATGCAAGTGTTTACAGGCGTGCGATTTCCATGAAATGGTATACTATAATTGAATGCAAGTTTTGCCATTTAATATCTCATGCGACGTCTATTTACAAACTTGTATTTCAAGGCAACTATTGCAAGGCGATATTTGCATGCAAGTTTTGCCTTGCAATAAAACTGCAGGTGCTTGTACATACATTGATTCTAGTATTGCATTAAACGTCTTCTAAAGATATTTTAAAACTTGAAACCATAGAAAATTTTCAAGCCAGAATGAAATGCGATTTTATGTACGTGCGATTTCATTGTACGTGTGATTTACACCTATACCAGTTTTGAACGGCAACTAACTTGCTCGTATAGTGCAACAATTGCACGTGTTGTTTAGACGGTGCCAGTCAATTCTTGCTTCAATTTTATGGTATGCCAAGGCTATGTAAATAATCTTTAAGAAATTCTGATTATATTCAATTACGAGTATACAGCTGTGTCGCAGCTGCTCAGAGTAGTGGTGGCTGAGTGGTAACGGCCGCAACTTACGAGTTGTAGGTCGTAGGTTCGAATCCAAACAGGAGCTTTACTTTATGTAATTTATTTCATCAGCACTGCTCTCAAAACGGTGTAGGAAAACATCGTGAGGAAACCGGCATGTCCTAGAACCAAAATTTCGAAGACATGTGACATCTACCAACACTTCCCTCTCACAGAGAGGAGGCCTGTGTCCCAGCAGTGGGAATATTATGGACTGATTATATATACAGGTGTCGTCGTTAAATTCAAAAAGTCTACTCAAAACAGAATGATTTGCGATTTTTGCTTGGAGACTTAAATCGCAAAGAGCACAAAGAGAATTTGACGCAAAACATTTAAAACAAAAATAAAAACATTTCCAACAGCTGCTAATTTAAAACGATTTAAATACAACTTGACATTTAAAAGTATATTTTTACAAGTAATGGGAAACTAATTTTGTTACAGTAAGTGCGTAAATGGAAACTTATTTCAGATTTTCCAAAGCTTTAGATAGGATTCTTTTAAAGTATCTTTAGACATAATATATTTTAATTAAACGAGCGTTTTCTTTATGTTTGTCTAAATACCCAATTAGTTAAAAGCATTAAGTTAGATTAGATTTTATTTTAATCAATTTACCTTTGCCTTTGTTTTTGTTCGTAGAAAATTAAGATAATGTATATATTTTTGAAAAATACTTACGTTCTTCTGAATAAATAATAAAAGAAAGTAATGCTGATGTTATTAAAATTTTAGAACACTATAATGCAGTAGCAACAGGTACGGTCGGCAACGAAACTCCATCAACACTGTCATTTTTACATGTTATTAAAATGATTACAATTTTTTTCAATAAACTGCTTTTTAGCTTTTCACATATTAGTAAAGAGTTTATATTCTAAAAATTGCATTTCTGCTGCAATTTTGAACAAATATTTTGCTCAATAACTAATCAGAACCATAACACATACTTTGTATACCTACTCGCTTCACTCTCTCAGGCACTTTTGAATTTTCAAGGGGTCGGTCAGTCAGAAAGATGAAGTTAGTTCCCCATTCCAAAGCGTAATATGTACCTATGCAGAAGAACGAGCAAGAAACTCCACGGACATTCTTTTAAATCACAAAATTGTTACAAAATATTGGTCAAGTACCTACATCATTCACGTTGAAATTATACATGTGAGAACGAAGTAGAAAGACGTGTACGTTAAAAGCGTCCGTAATTCTATCCTAACTTATAATTATTACGTTTGTTTGTTACCTTTTCACGCCTAAACCACTGAACCGATCATCCTGAAATTTTGCATAATTATACATTGTCAGGTGTAGAGAAACAGACATAGGGTACCTACCTTTCATCTCGAAAAAAGTGCTGTTCCCGAAGAAAACGACAATAACCTTATTATGATAATAGATGGCGTTACGTGTCTTTCGAACGGGATTGACACTTATGCGGGTGAAAACAAGGGGCACTGCTAGAAAAAAGATTTAAAAAAATATGTTATTTTTTCTGTAATAAATGAGTGTGGCTAGATGATAACAGCTGCACGGGTCGATCGAAGGTTAAGCTACGCTTGCCGCAGTTGTCTCATGGATGGGTGACCATCCATTACATACCAAGACCCCTCTGTGCTGTGGAAAGGACGTTAAGCCGTTGATCCCGGCTGTCATTCGTAGATCTTTTACAGTCACTACGGGTAGTCAGAAACCCAAAAGTCTGACAACCAGTCTTATAAGGGGTATGTGTCACCCATGGTATCTGGGTGGTGAAGGTCAGATCGGCAGTCGTTTCATGTAAAATACTGGTATTCAGCTGCATCCTATTAGATAGATTACAGTTATAAGGTGTCTTTTTTTTGCTGTAATGCCAATAAACGCATTTTTCTTTCTTTAAACTGGAAGCCGACCCCAACATAGATATCGTATAAAATAAAGACGAGACCAAACTAAAAGAAATAACTTTCTATATTAAAACATAGTTTAATATCTAAACAAGGAAACACAAAACAGGCTCGCAACACAAACACAGCGGGAGCTGAACAGCGGCTAATTAAAAGTATACAGAACACTGCTAATGCTAAACTGACACAGACTTGGACCTCTTTTGCATCTGTTAAGTTGGCGAACTGTTTCTATTGAGAAATAAAATCATATTGTACAGTACCCAGCGATAAATATTGCACATCGACCTTTACCTTTTTTGTATTTAATACAAAGAATAAAAATAATTATCAAAAGAAGCAAATCATAATTGTTTTAACAGCTCCTAATAGATATCGGACTGTTTGTATTTCGTGCGACAGAGATAACGCTCTACGAAGCTGTAATAAGCCGATTGCCTCTTTCCAAAGATCGATGTGCAATATTTATCGCCGGGTACTGTACACTAGTTGTGCCCCGGTTTCACTCGCTTTAAGATTTGCACAGAAACCGTGCATTCAATCGCCAGATGGCGCTGCGCGAAGTTTAACGTGAAATAAAAACGCTCTGTTCTAACATATCTTTAAAAAATCTTTTAGTGTATGTATGTGAATATAATTAAGTGAAACTGTAAAAAAATAACTAATAACCAAGTGACATTGTTATCCATAAGTTTTGGTACCAATTTAATGAAAAAACTGGCAAAAAGTGACGACTTAGTGTTTGTTTACAAAAGCAACAATAACGTAACAAAAGTGATACAAAAAGACAATGAGTGAACCAATGTTATCTCAACTAAGTTTGTTACAATAAATAGCGTGCTAAATAAGTGATATAAATGCTAAATTGCACTACTGTGAACGTTAATTTTCAAAAAAATCAACGGATGAGATCGCGTTCCAGTTATAAACTTGACAGAGTGTCACATAATTAGCACTCATGCATTAATCTACCGCCATCTAGCTGTGAGTAGCGGAACTTGACGGAAACATTCCAGGTTAACAGAGAATACTATTATGAGCATTGAAAACCATATAGGGTTGTAAGCCTAGAAATTTTTCTACCAAAGTGAGAATTTTAAAATAATTTTAGGGGTTAGTAAAAATAATATCATCAACATTTTATAATGGATTCTTACAGCAACATAACGCAAAGAAAGAGGGCTACTGCCAATCTACAGCAATCCAAATCATTAACTGATTTATCTAAATCTCACATACTTGACTCAACAATGACAAGTCTTCCAAGCACATCCCTGGATGTAAGCCACTCATGTTGTGAAGTGCTCAAAGCACAAATCAATCAACTGGCAGGCGAACTGCAGTCTGCTAATAACGAAATTGATGCATTACATGAAGAAAATAGTAAATTGAAAAGCGAACTGATAAATTGCCAGAGAATTATAAATGTCTACAAAAAACTAGACTTCATAGAGAATTCCCCAAAAACCTCGAGCAGGAAAAATAAAAGAAATAAACTACATGACAGTAACAGAGAAAGCGCATGTCTACAGTATATGACCCCAGAAAAACACAATCAACTACATATTGAAGAAATAACATGCACACCGGAGGTGGAGAATTCTGATGAGAAGATACAGAAAGCCTTACCAACTGGAGATAACAAGGGCAGACAGGTGAAGAATAAATTGGAGGAGGCACAAGCAACGAATAACAATAACGCAGTGGTAACTAAAAATCAGATATCAAATGTAGTTATGTCGCCCAATGAGGCAAAACTAACGCCGCCAATGCAAAATTCAACACCGGATAAGAAAACTCAAAGAACGAGCACACTCAATGAAGCCAAACATAGGAAACTGTATGTATTGAGTAATAGCACACAAAGAGGTATACTAGAAGCTATTGAAGAAAATATCTCTAAAGAATTTAAATTCTGTAGTTACTCATTACCAAATTCTAAGATAAAACAACTATTAGCTAATTTAAAATCGAAATTAAGAGATTTCACTATGAATGATTATTGTATAATTTTTATTGGAGACACTGACATTAAATATAGTAATAATTTTATTGATTTAATAAAAGTTATCAACCAAAGCTTGGCGCAGATAACCCATACAAATATTATAGTATGCACTCCTTCGTATGTACGAGGAGCGCCTATATATAACTATAAGGTTGAGACGTTTAATGAATTACTTTATATGAACCTCCAATATCATGACTGCGCATACTATTTCGACACCAATTATGACCTAACATTTGAATTTGACATGTTTTCTTATAAATCAGGTATATTAAATAAAGCTGGAATAAAATTCATATTTAAAAGTATAATGAATAGGATCAATATTGACTTGGAGTTATTCCCCTTAACATCTGACACTATTAACAACTCAGAGGCAAATGTTAAAGAGTTGTTTTTTCTCGAATAAATATATTAATATCTTACATCAAAATATAGCAAGTTTGTTGAAAAAATCGGATGATTTATCAGTATGTCTAAATCAACTAGCTGAAAAACAAATATGTATTGATATAGTATGCATCACCGAACATTTCATTATGGAAGGCTGTGAGAGCCAATTGTATGTACCCAATTACAGTCTAGCGTCGTCTTATTGCAGAAAAGGGAAAAAAAGAGGGGGAGCATGTATTCTTGTGAAAAATGGCCACAAATGGAAAGAACTGCCTAAAATTGGTAAATTGTCGACTTCTAGTATGTTTGAATGTTGCGCCATTGAGCTTATAAGCTATAAGATAATTGTCGTCTGTATTTATAGGGTACCCAATGTAAATAATTATAATGATTGCTTAAATAAGCTTGAGAGACTTTTCCAAATGATATCAAAGACATCTGGGAAAAATATTGTAATAGCAGGAGATTTTAACATAGATTTACTAAAGTCTAATAGACTTTCTGCGACATTTGAGTGTTTACTATTAAGCTACAATTTACAACTAGTATTTAAACAGCCGACTCGCATGGCCAGCCAGACATGCATAGACAATTTTGCGCATAATTTTAGTAAAGCATGTAAAAGCGAAGTAATAGAGTTTGCATTGTCGGATCATACAGCACAGCTACTTCAATGTCCCGTTACAAAGGTGTGCGCCATAAACTATTGGTATAGTACAAGAAGAGATTACAGTAAAGAAAACTTAGTTAAATTCAATCACTGCATGCAAAATATTTCTTTCTCAGAGATATACGAAACGAACGATCCAAATATAGCTTATAATGCATTTATCGACGCCTTCAAGTTGTTTTATGACTTGTGTTTCCCGTTTATTCGAGTTAAAATAAACGTTATAAATAAACCTAAATGGGTGTCAAAAGGTGTTAAACTATGTAGCAGAAAGAAAAGAAACCTTTTATGGAAATTGAGATTAAACCCTAGCCGAGACAATAAAATAAAGTTATTCAACTATTCTAAGTTATATAAAAAAATAATAAATCTAACACAAAAGGCACAAAACAACTACAGAATAGTAAAAGCCACAAACAAGGCAAAAACTACGTGGCAAATAATAAACCGAAAGAAATTCAATACTCCAAAACATCAAATTGATAAAATTAAAATTAATAACAATAATGTAATAGATCCTAAGGGCATTTCTGATACGTTCAACAACTATTTTGTTGACAAAATACAGCCCTTAATCAATGACGGTAGCCAGCCTAACCCACAACGTAAGATATGTACAAGATGTAAGTCGATGTTCATGGCACCAAGCTTACCAGATGACATATTTAAAATAATAATGTCTCTGAAAAACACAAAAAGCGTAGGTTACGACGGCATCTCCACGAATGTGATTAAATCTGTAGCTAAGAAATTATGTGTCCATTTAAGTTATTTACTTAATCTCAGTATAGCTGCTGGTGTATACCCAGATGCCTTGAAAATTGCCATTGTTAAACCCTTATTTAAAAAGGAAAACAGAGAACTAGTGGAAAATTATAGGCCAGTCGCACTGATCTCTATTATTTCAAAAATATTTGAAAAGTATATTCACAAAGAGCTTTATAAATATCTTGACAAATGTAATATTCTGTGTGAGCAACAAAAAGGATTTAGACCAAGAAAATCTATAAATATGGCGATTTATGATTTTATATATAATGTCATAAATAATGTGGATAAACGAAACCCAGTCTGCGCCATTTTTTGCGATATGACGCAGGCATTTGATTACGTCCACCATCCTACACTACTAAAAAAACTGGAAGCTTATGGTATACGGGGTAATATTTTAGAACTTTTTCAATCCTATTTACAAAATAGACGACAAATAACAGAAATTAATAGGATAAATGTAATTAATAAACATGACGAGATATTTAGATCAGAAGTGCGAAAAGTTAGATATGGGGTACCACAGGGTAGTGTGCTGGGTCCCTTGCTATTTATAATATATACTAATGACTTACCGGAGTGGATTGAACAACCATTGACTCTATTTGCAGATGACAGTACCGTGACGATACCTTCGAAAAGCGTTGACACATACCAAAGTGACATTAATAATTCGTTAAAATTAATTATAAAATGGTTAGATGAAAATAACTTAAGAATAAATTTAAATAAAACAAAATTAATCCAATTTAACCAACGAATGACTGATATAGATAATCTCAATGTGCAATATAATGCGAATAAAATAAAAGAGGTAGTTAGTACTAAATTTCTCGGGCTAGAAATAGATAAAAAACTTAGCTGGAAACAACACATTGAGTTACTTTGTAAGAAACTAAGTTCATCTGCATACGCATTATATACCTTATCGGGTATTGTTAATCTGGATACATGCCTTACTGCGTATTATGGTATAGTTGAATGCCATCTGCGATACGGAGTTATCTTTTGGGGCAACTCAACAGAAAAAGAAACTGCATTTAAGGCGCAAAAAAGATGCATACGATCTATTTTTAAATTGCAGAGCACTGATAGCTGCGTGCCATATTTTAAACAATATAAATTATTAACATTACCATGTTTGTACATTTTAGAAATGGCAGTGTTCGTAAAATTAAACCCGGATCGCTTCGCACGAATGGCTGACGTATTTCCAAGGAATAGGCGTGACAATAGTTGTCTGTGTATCCCTAGTGCTAGAACAACTCTGATGCGCAGGAGTGTCTGCTGCATGGCACCGGTGATATATAATAAAATACCAAGTTGTTGGAAGGACTATAATTTGACACTATTCAAAAAAAAGCTAAGAATTTTTTTAGTAGGCAAAGCTTATTATAGGGTTGAAGAGTTTTTATTGGAGAAAGAAGTTGTTTGACTATTTTATAATTGTATTTAAATAACTACATATTAGAAATTGTGACATTAATTTTATTATTGACTGATTATTTTTATTAATGAATTAGAATATTATTATGTATTATTAGTAAATATTAATTATGAATTTTTAATGGACCTAAACATGATACTTTTGCATGCCTTGTAATTGGTAAAATATGGCTGTTTCTGTATTTAATATATTATGTAACACCTTATCTTGTACCCGTATTTGCAAAATAAAATATCTTTATCTTTATCTTTATCTTTATTCAAAATCTTCAAAGTTATTCAAGCGTAAGAAAAATTCGAAGACACGTGACATCTACCAACCCGTACTTTACCACTGACTGACTGACTCACTGACATAATTGTTCTCCCAGATGGTGAAGGGAGAGGTGGGTATATTTTTACAGATTCGTATACAAGTAACTCTCACGAGTATGGGAAAAATCCCAAACCTCCCCTTTTCCACCCCACTCTCCCCCCTCCCTATCGTATCTCGGAAACTAAGAGTCCCGTGTTTTGTTGTTTTACGGATTCGTATAGAGGAGGCTCGGAAAAGTAAAATCCATTTTTCAAAGTTGCCCCCTTGCCCCCCTTCTCCCCCCCCTCTAGGTAGATCTCGGAAGTTAAGAGACTTGGAACATTTTTTTTTTTTCAGATTCATATCAAGGGGCCCAGAGTTGGTCAAAATCATTTTTCAAAACTCCCCCCTCTCCCCTCCTTCACCCCTCCCTCCATCGTATCTCGGAAATTAAGAAACCTGGGTTTTGTTTTTTTACGGATTCGTATAGAGGAGACACGGAAAAGTAAAAACCATTCAAACCTCCCCTTTTCCATTCCACCCCACTCTCCCCCATCCCTATCGTATCTCGGAAACTAAGAGTCCCGTGTTTTGTTGTTTTACGGATTCGTATAGAGGAGGCTCGGAAAAGTAAAATCCATTTTTCAAAGTTGCCCCCCTTGCCCCCCTTCTCCCCTCCTCTAGAGGTAGATCTCGGAAGTTAAGAGACTTGGAACATTTTTTTTTTCAGATTCATATCAAGGGGCCCAGAGTTGGTCAAAATCATTTTTCAAAACTCCCCCCTCTCCCCCCATCGTAAGAAATATTCCTCAAAAACACGACCCCGCGAGCTGCTTGCAGCTCGCGCAACGCCCAAATACTAGTTAATATTATAAAGGCGAAAGTTTGTGAGTGTGTGTGTGTTTATTTGTTTGTTACTTCTTCACACTCAAACGGCTGGACCAATTTTGATAAAATTTTGTATGGAGGTAGCTGACACCCTATAACAACATATAGGCTACTTTTTATCCCTATATTCTTACGGGATCGAAACTTATGTGGGTAAAACCGCGGGGTTCAACTAGTATTTCATATTTTTTTAATTAACCACTGTAACTTCCGGAGGTTTTATTGACACGAACTACAAAATGTTTCTGTATCCTCCACAAGGCACATCGCAAACTGCCTTATCTATGTCACTAGGTAATACATAGTACTTTTTCTACAAAAAATATATCAACCCGCTCCCATGAAGAAAGTTCAGTTTGATGGTCTGTACCAGTATGACAACACGTTTTTGTTACATGCTGCGTATTTAAAACCCGCCAATTATGTGCTTTCTCACTCGTGTAAATGTCGGTATGAAAACAGGAATTTTATTTTTAAGGCGACTACATGACCTAAATCGCGGTCTATGTCGGACTGCATAAAAAAGAAAGAGAAACGCGATGACACAACGCTGGTAATGTATTGCAAAATATGAAGCAAATTATCTATTTACAAAAAATCTACTGTTTGGACTAAAAATTAAAACACTAATGCTTTAGTATGTTGCTTGTAGAATAATCTGACAATTTTTTTTATTGATTGTATGTATATTAGTATGGTTTTTATTGTAAAAATAAAAGTTTTTAGAGGTATCTTCATGATTTTTTCTATCGTATCACACTACTAGCATATTCCGAAGAATATCATATATTTACTCTGATTTTGTTTACTGTAGTCGATCATATACATTTATTGTTTCTAAAACTTGCGTTTTTTGTCTTTAGATCCTGTAAGCCCCTTAAGCTATTTAGTTCACGTTCCCGAAAAAAGTGCGACAAAATTTGTATCACTTTCTGGTTGAAATCACCTGACTGTTACATAGTGTTGATCAAGAGTATTGTTATTCAAATAGTCTTCCGAAGAAAGAGTGACAAGCCAAAACAAACCGAGAGCTAAATAACATTCACAACAGTGTGAACCAACACTAATTGGAACACAGCAAATACATAACTGGAAATGACTCCCGCATTTCCGATTCATGTTTGATGAAGAACCAATCAACAGCGCGTTCTAGTTAGCGTTAGTTCCGTGGAAATATTTGGTAATCAACGCAGAGCAAATCCTTTAACGAGCTTGGTAGGGTCGGTCTCATTAGTTGCTCTCTTTCCAACGTGAACCAGCTGATGTAAAGAGCCATTTTAGGTACTTTGATGCAGAGGCGTGTAACTCTGCAGTCGTAGTAATTTACAGTTTAAAAATATGTGCGGAAAATAATAATAGGCAGGGTTCACTAACGTAGCGGGAGAGTTCTTCATGTCATCTTCATCATCATCCAAAGCCCGACTTCATCCACTGCTATACAGGCTGATCAAAAGTCGTGGATCAAATGAAATAGGCAAATAAAGGAGGTCATTTCCAACAAAAAATCTTTCTACAGCATGGCCATAATTCGATTGCCCTAACAGTTCTGAATATTTTTGTATACCGAGCTCTTTTACAATAGACTAATTAAAAAAATGTGATATTAACACGGCATTGTATTATTACTAGATAATATATCATATCAGCGTAACAAGTTCTATTGCGGCTCTGGCTACCAAATTTCAAGGGCAATTAATTTTTTTCCAAAAATTTTGATACGTTAAAAATATTTCTCACTTTAAAAGCGTTGGAAATGACCTCCTTTATCTCCGTATTTCGTTTGATCCACGACTTTTTGACCAGCCTGTATTCTTATCTTGTCTTGTACTTACCCGGCTAAAAGTTCCATTTCTCTTCAAGGACATTAGTAATCTTCTTTGAAAAAAATATGTTACCGTTTAAGTGTATACCTTAGTAAGAAACATCTACATCAACAGATAATGATATCTAACATAAAAAATGTGAAAAAGTGTGATTTTTCCGATGTTATTTTTTCATGATAACTTCATCTCATGATGAAGTTAACATTTTCATCTGCTTTTCGCCAACTACGAGTGTTGGGGTTGGCTTCAATGTGACCACAATTTTCTCCAATATTTTATACATAATAGTAAAATATCAGTGTATATCTATTATCATAACATAATATATTAATTGGGGTGTTTGGTGGTGTGCGTTAATTGCGGGGCAGTTGTATTGGATATACCTTTTCAAGTTAAAATTTTTTGGACAAGTTAAAATTGTTGGGAATTCAAACTCAAAGCATTTATTTCAATTAAAACATTTACAGGCACTTTTGAACTATCAAGAAGTCGGTCAGTCAGAAAATATGAAGCTAGTTGCCCATTGCAAAGTGTAGGTACCTATGGAAAAGAACGGGCAAGAAACTCCATGGATACTTTTTAAAATTATATTTTTACAAAAATATTAGTTACATCATTAATGTTGAATTTATAATGATATGTGAGGACGATGTTAAAAAAGACGTACGCTTTAAAAGCGTCCAGAGCACAGCAAATAGTAACAGAACAACAATCCAAAAATAAAATAATTAAAAATAAGCCGAGGCAGTTAAGTGATGACCAGCCCCAACTGACGGCGCCCGTTCACGAACATGACGCATAGATCAGCACCATCCAGCTCAACCATTTTGAAGGGAGCTAAATGATCACACACACGAATATATTCATATTAAGATAATTGATTAATTACTGAAAGGATGCTACAACATTATTATTTTAATATAGGAGTTCATTACCTCTTTCTTCCATTACGGTGAAATTGGATAATTAGGGCTTCAGAGAAACATGAGTTTAAGGATTTGTAAGCAGCTGGCTAAGTATCAAGTTTGATACTCAGTCGTCGCTTTTGATGTCCCATTACCTACACCGATGCAAAAGTTTGTGGTAATATAATATTTGTATGTCTGTAAGTCAATCACGTATAGGTATGACGTACCTGATTTTGATAGACATACAAATTGAATGGACTAATAATGTATGTATTACCCGTGAGAAATATCTATCTCATATATTGTAAGCTAAAGAAAAAAAGAAAATAAGTATATTTGACCCAGGTTAAGTAAGGCACACAAAAACAAAAAATAAAACAGAAAATAAACTTAAAATGGTATAGGTAACTACATAATATAGGTTTACAAACAACTAACCATATATACAAGTATATAAGACTACACACTACACTATTATGAGCCTTGATACCATCACTATACAGGAGCAATTCCCGTATTTTAAGAACGCTCGCATTCTAATCTCAATCTGTCAAAAATGTTACAAGACTTCTGACATTGATTGTAGCTTAGATGAGATTGCGAATAAAAAAAACTTGAAGGCCAATCAATTCTTATAAGTACTTAAAAACAGGGACTTGAAAACGAAATGAATTTCATTCGGTTACCACTAATGTAACGTTACAAAAGAAAACGTTATGGAATATCATTTTCGTAGAACAATATTATAATTTACGTGATAGGTATTAGTAACATAAAGCTTATCTGCTTGTAATAACGTTACAGGAGAGACGTTACAGATTCATTTGTAACGTTATTCTTCATACTTTTGACGTGACAACGTCTAATAAATCGATGAAGCTGGCTGCACTCACGAAAAAACATGACTCATGTAGCGTTACCTCGCGGCCTTGCTCTGTAGCGTTCCATGGCGGCTTGAAGTGCAAGCGAATATTAACAAATGCAATGCAACTATTCCATCAGTATTTTCTTATGACGTTGTCACGTTCAACTATCGTCAGTAAACCGACTTTACAGACAACCGATTTTTCGTCATCTTATAAGTCATGACGCTGCGCTGGCAAAGTTGAGTATCGAAATGAACAACGTTATACTAATAACGATTTATTGATAGTATTGTTAGTGAACAGTTTAAGATTTCACTAAGGCGTTTGTACAAAAGATGTTACATACAAAGACACATTCCGCCATATAATGATGGCATCCAAATATTTTATAGATAAAGTAGGTTAGGTATTAACTAAGTTTCAGTCAGTAATCTGCTGCAGTTCTTTCTTAGGCTTCCGTACCCAAAGGGTAATAACGGGACCCTATTACTAAGACTCCACTGTCCGTCTGTCTGTCTGTCACCAGGCTGTATCTCATGAACCGTAATAGCTAGACAATTGAAATTTTCACAGATGATGTATTTCTGTTGCCGCTATAACAACAAATACTAAAAACAGAATAACATAATTTTTTAAGGGGGGCTCCCATACTACAAACGTGTTTTTTCGGTGTTATTGCCTTGTGGTACGGAACCCTTTGTGTGCGAGTCGGACTCGCACTTGGCCAGTTATTTTACCTGACTGCGGAGGCCAAAAAGAGGTACTGTTTTGAGAGCCAGTTATGATTTCTCGACCAATGAGAAGTAGGTAACGTTTGTTTACTCAGAGTGTTCTCTTAATTTCATATCCGTCATCCCGAGGCTCGCAGATGATGAATGATTTGAGAAGGGAGCCATATGATGGATGGCATTAAGGCAGCGGTTTATGTAGAAGCATAAATAATAATAATATTGTGAAGGCTTGCCCAGGTATATAATATATTAATACATTAATATATATTAATATTATAAAGGCGAAAGTTTGTGAGTAACGGTGGAGTTTCTTGCCCGTTCTTCTCCATACGAAAACTACCTTTTGGAATGGGCGACTAGAATCAATTCTATTTGTTGTAATTTCTGACGTTCAAAAGTGCCTTTTATGGGCCTATTTGAAATAAATGCTTTGACTTTGATAAAATTTTGTATGGAGGTAGCTGACACCCTGGATTAACATAAATTATAGGCCACTTTTTATCCCGATATTCCCACGGGATCGACATTTACCCGGGTGAAACCGCGGGACGTAGCTAGTACTACATAAAAAATCGGTTGTCTGTAAAGTCGGTTTACGGACGATAGTTTAACGTGACAACGTCATAACAAAACATTAATGAAATTGCCGAACGCGGAGGCCGACTCGGCAGCGTTCGACATCATCTGTCTCTCATCGCTCGTTCCGCGCTCTCGCTTGCACTTCAAGCCGCCATGGAACGCTACAACGCTACAGAGCAAGGCCGCGAGGTAACGCTACATGAGTCATGTTTTTTCGTGTGTGCAGCCTATCATCGATTTATTAGACGTTGTCACGTCAAAAATAAATTAAATTGATGTGAGATAATAGAGGTTCATATTCCATTGTTCTGAAGTGAATGTCTGTAGGCGGATGATGTAGAATGTCGAAAACAGTAATTGGCAAGCAAGGATCTCTGTTTTATTATACCTCAAGAAAATATAATATATAGGTACATATCGACGCCTTAGAGTGAAAACCTCGTAAGTGTAAAAGAAGTAACTTTCAGGAGGAAGAAAGAACGTGCTGTAAAATTTTTGTACGGTGTCTTTTTTGTTTTTTTATTCGACTTCAAAAAAGGAGGTTCTGTATTCTTATTAATTTTTTAATCCGCTTTTATATCCAGTGCTGTTCGATACTATAAGATTTTGCGAAATTTATAAAATGCTACTTATGAGGTATTGCATTCCCGAGGTTTTCACTCTAAGGCGACGATATACAAATACATAAAATTGACGGCTCTCTTTGTAATGTTAAAATAACAGCTTTTTATTACTAAATGCTTATGAAAGTATATACGGTAGTTAAAACAAAAAAAAAATTTTTAATGTTTAGGTATCTGTCTATCTGTCCGTATGTCTGTCTGTTCCGGATAATCTCCGAAACGACTTGACCGATTTTGACGGCACTTTCACTGACATATAGCTGATGTTATAAGGAGTAACGTAGGGTATTTTTAATCACGCTCGGACCAATCTTTTAAGTGAGGCGCCACTGACGCGTGCACTCCGCACTCTCAACCTCATAGCTAGTGATACGGACCTATTCTGTTGTTCTCTGAGTGAGTTCACAAAGAATGCATTATTTGTAATAAGTTACAAAATTTAATTATAATAACGAGTTGTAATAAGTTAGGATAAGAGTTTCGATAAATATGTACACTATCGCAATAGGTTTCCCTGTAAGGATAGATGTAAGTTGAGAAAATAAATAAATAAAATTTAGGTTCCGCGCAAAATAATTAAAATCCATAAAAGCCAATTTATTTTTCAGCATGCACGCGAACGAAGTCGCGGGCACAGCTAGTCTGTTATAAACTAAAGTCACTTTTGTGTGTCTACCTGTGTGACCGCGTTGTTCTTCTAAACTGCGCTTTTGGGATTTTGATGCGGTTTCCACCATTCTTTTCTCCGGAAGGTTTATATGCTACTGTTAATATTAAAAATACATAATATTAGAAATGTTTTGTCAAGTCGTAAAAATCTAATGCAATGAGACATTTTGTACAATGTTTAACTTTTTGGCACAGCGACTTGTGGCGAATTAATCATCAAATGACCCCTCCCGCTCTGGGTGGAACGGAAGGGAGTTTCAGACTCTTACTGACTAAAACCCACCCGTGTTCCTTCCTTAGCCCTTTATGTTCCGGGCCAGCGGTAACCCTTTCGGACAATCCCGCTGACCCGGTAGGCTTCTGCCCTGACGGGCCCCTTCGGTTGATGCTGACATCTCTTTAAGGCGCGCGTGGAACACGTACGCGCTGTCTGGCAGCACGTGCAGCAACTGCATGGCACACAAGCCACTGCACGAGCCAGACACGAGCGAGGCATGAGCCGCTGCACGTGCTGTCGGCAGTTGCAGTTGGCAGCTCGGTTCCAAATAGTACCATAAGGGATAACGTACTGTATATAAAAGAAATGCAGTGAAATATTGTGTCGTTTAATTGTATTGGATGTTATTATACTATCTACGACAACCAACTAAAGCAGGATTCGACAAGGTTTACGTTTTAGAGACGTCTATTTAGAATTCGGTCATCAATAATCGCTAGAGATCAAAACAAGTACATGGTAATAAAAATATTTGGGAAAACAAAGATACGAATAATATTGATTATAAACTCAATTGTTGAATTACGTTCACCTTAAATGAAACAATAAGCCAGAAAATAAAAACAAAATCATTCATCTTTATAGTTTCCAATAGTTTATGAACGCAGTAGGTACTCCTGCTATCGCGCGCAATCATCGAACATAGAGTGTATACTCAGGCATTTTTTAATTTACCGATTCGGTTTTGAAATTGGAACTAATGCATGTGAAACAGCGTGAAATCCAAGCAATTACCGCCATCTTTGTAGTCGATTTTCCACAAAATCACGCATTCTACAACAATTTGTTAACCCTACAAAATGTATAGTTTGTACGCAATAATTATTGCTTTTACACTTAAAAACTGTAATGCGGCGGTAATTCATTTGGACAACTTGAAGTTTAATGTGAACGGCGCCCCGAGTGTGACACAAATTAATAATTTGAGTACAGCCACTACTCCAGAAAGTGTCAAAGTATATATTCTAGAAGATAAGGAAGATAATACCAAAGTTGAAGAAACGAAATCGAATAAAAACGTCACTGCTGTCACTAATAGTCCTATCGTCTTCAACATACCGAAATCAGATACAAAAAATACAGCAAACAAAAAACCACAACATAAAGACGTTTTAGCGAAAACAGTAAAGCCACAAAACAAAGGGGTACAACAACAAGATACAACAACAACAACAACCAAACCGCAATTTAAAATAACCGTGCTAAAACCACCTGTTCAAGAAATTTCATCGAACGATATAGACACAAGAAGAATGTCCAAGTTTAATGTATATGTGCCTATAAGTGAAGATATAAACCCATATAATGAAGTGCCGTTTGGTAAGGGAATAGGGAGACGGGGATTGTCACTTATAGATTTAAAAGGAAACATTTTACGTATTCCTCTGTAAATATAGAAGTGATATTTTTCTTGTTTTGTTTGAGAGTACTTTCGAATTGAATTTATAAATATCTGTTATGTGATGATTGAATGGATTCTATTAATATTTTGGGTTTGAATTACGTCGTTTTCCTTATAACAATAACTGAGTTTTTAAAGAATTCTGAACTCTTTCAGTCACGCTTTTAAATTAAGAATATTTTGAAAATTTATATTTTAGTTTTAGCATCATTTACAACTAAAACATCCCGATTGTCGCTAGATGGCATGGATTTTAATTAAGAAATTCGGAAAGAGGTGGTTAGTGACACTAACTACCAAGATTAAAAGAGATTAGGAGGGTTCAATAAATAATTTACAGTAGCAACCAGGAGTCCAGGACTTGTGCCGGTTGATGGCAGTAGGTTCGCTCCTACATAGGAATTAAACGTGACCGGCAAAATTTGGGTGTAGGTACAGACGCCAGCACATCACGCTAGCCGAAACTGTCAAATTTTACCAATTAACTTTGAACCTTATGCTTTACCGATAAAGTTGAAAATCTTTTAAAGAAATTTGACAGATTGTACGTTATGTGTTAATTTAATTATGTAAAGTAGATCACCCATTTTGTTTGGCGATTTGGGATAAGACATAAAAGGTCGGCGGCAAGGAATGAATTACATTTTATTTGAATGGCGACAACGCTGTAATGAATTTGAGAACAAAGATGTATAACGATCTTATCTTTCGATCCACCACGAAGTACCTATATAAGTATCCAAATTGTTCTCGACTTTGACGCTTTAGTAAAAAATAATGAGTTAAGTATATGTGTAGGTAGTTTAAAAATATGTATAGATGGCCACCAAAATACATACCCCAGAATGGGTGATATCCTTTACAAATTAAAACGGCAAAATATTTGACACCTGCAGTGCGATTCTGTGACCATCTCACCGTGAAAACTTAGGTGAAGTGAGCGTGGAGTGAGTTGTCAATAGTGTCAATTCCTAGCAAAAACAAACTCACTTCACCTAAGTTTTCACGGTGAGATTTTTACAGAATCGACCGGCTGCTTTTTACGAAGTTGCCAACATTTAGAATGCCCCCATTTTTAATACATAGAACTTGTCTAAAAATCAGTTTTATGTCAATTGGACAATGAAACACGCCAAACCAATATTTTCCTGAATAGTTACAATATCAAACGACTGTGATTGGCTGGAACCCTGTCGAATATGGTAATATCACGCCGTGATTGGTCATTGTTGTGGTTTGTTCGTTCACCATATATTATAGCGATAGGTATTAGTACCTATATTTAATATACTACTGACATACGCACTCATTATAATAATCTAATCTGCGCCGATATAAATAAAAAAAAATGCTTCTTATTACTCGTAATTTATAGTTGAGAGCAGCAGTGGCTCAGTGGTAACGGCTGCAACTTACGAGATGTGGATCGTAGGCGCTTTACTTTGTGTAAATTATACTGCTCTCATAATGCTGAAGGAAAATATCGTGAGGAAACCGGCATGTTTTGAACCAATAATTCAAAGTCATGTCACAACTACTCATCCACACCGGGCCCGCCAGGTGTATTACGGCCCACTCCGAGACCTGTGAAGTATACTTCCCACTACTGAAAAAAATAAACAAATATTTATCAAGTTTAAAATTTCGATATCTTTCTTTCTGACGGTTTTTAAAAGCAAGTCAACTGTGGGTACTTACCACCTTTATAATATACGCGCCGCACTAAGTAGGTACCTACACATTTTGTTGAAACTCAGATGTGTCTTCTCGACATCCGTGTGTCACTAACGGGATGCAGCAGAATACCAGCGTCAGGTATTGTATCTGGCATATGCTGAGCTGTACTCCCATTTGGTGCAACCATGAGACACCGCCCAGTATTGATCGACCGTTATAGATGTTTATGAGCTAGGTGTCTATGGTTCAATTTATCTTTTTAATCTTTGTTATTTTTTTTCACCTTTTATATGTTTTTAATACCTGTATTGTGTCTTTTGTTGCACTGAATAAACGTTTTATCTATCTATCTATCTATCTACTGGGACACAGGTTGATTATAATTTAATAGTTATAAGGTCATCTTTGTAACAAATAAAATTATTTTATCGTTCTGGGTAAAGACCTCCACTACTTACAGCTTTCTACTTATCGCTGTGTGTCTTCTCCGTCCAATCTTCCATAAGCGCCATTATATCATCACGCCAGCATTTCCTGGGACTCCCCACTGAAGACGAATTGTTATAAATATCTGTGAAATCTACTTTTGCCTCAGATTTTAATGAGAGTTACGCGGTAGGCCCAGAAGGAGATGGCGTGACGAGTTATCTAAGGAATTGGGCTAACATTGCAAAAGACAGGGGAAAATTTAAAGACTGAAGAAAAGCATTTGTCTTGCAGTGGAACACATCAGGCATTAGAAAAGCATTGTCAGCATCAGGAGAAATCGTATTTTGCCTATTTAGAAAAGGTAACGTAGCCTGCATGCATGCTTTTAAACACAAAAGACAACAAACACAAAACATTAAATTATATTTCGATAGCCTTGCATCATAGTGTAACTAATTATTATTATTATAAGACTGTGTTGTCTCACTGCAGACCCTCTCAGGGCACACGTCACAACGTCGGTTGAGACTGGTCATCTCTTAAGTGCCAAGGCTTATTTTCAATCTTATATTTTGAATTGTTTCTTCATTTGTGTTTATTATGTGAAAACTTCTTTAGGCGCTTCTGGCTTTTTTTGAGATGGGAAAAAACCATTGAACTCGCGCCACTGTTACCGTAAGCGACACCACGCGTGTTTACCCGCTTTGGATGTGTTTGGCTGTCCTCGGAATGTACTCGGTTTTAATGTATATCCGATATGTCAGTGAGTGATGGCAAAGTATTCTGTTTGTGTTTTGTTTTCACTTCTATCGGCACTCCCAAAAAAGAGCTGTCAGAGCCATTTATAATCTACGTCGCCGCGAATCTCTCAGAGAACTTTTTAAAAGGATTAATATTATGACGGTACCTTGCCAATTCATTTATGAAAATATTATGTATGTAAGAAAAAATCTACATCTTTTTAATAAAATAAGCGATAGACATAATTTTAATACTAGAAATAAAGATAAAATACATCAACCATTTTTCAGATTAGCCAAGGTACATACATCTTTTATGGGGTACTGTGTTAAATGTTACAATAAAATACCATGTGATATATTGCAGTTAAATGAAAGAAAATTTAAAACTCACATTAAACGTACACTTTGTAAACAAGCATACTATAAATTAGAAGATTATATCCAAGATAAGAACGCTTGGAAACATGCTGGTCCTGCTCCATAGGACAATCTGGAGCCTAGACAAAATCAAACTGGTTGCTAATTTAACTGTAAATTTATACTTTTTTTTGACATTGATTTACATTCTGTAACTACTTTAACTCACACCCTGACTTATTACTTGTTATTTTTTTTTTTTTTGAAAATCGTTTACCTTTACCATGTTTGTAAATATGTGAGCACCATGTATCTATCAGATAATTAATTTATATATGTCATGGTTTCATTTTTAAGTCTTTTACCTATTGTGGTATAGTAATTTTATTTTAGGTGCATCGTGTTCACATATTATTATTATATAATTAATGTATGCAAAATTTTGTAAGATATTTTAAAAGAGTAACGGTGGAGTTTCTTGCCCGTTCTTCTCCATACGAAAACTACTTTTTGGAATGGGCGACTAGAATCAATTCTATTTTTTTTGTAATTTCTGACGTTCAAAAGTGCCTTTTATGTGCCTATTTGAAATAAATGCTTTGACTTTGACTTTGACTTTGACCCAGAGTGCCATTTTTTTTACATTGTTCTCACATATAGAAGCGACAAGAATAATGTACCCAGGATTTTGTAATATCTTGATTTAAAAGAGTGTCCATGGAGTTTCTTGCCCGTTCTTCTCAGAGATCTACGTTTTGAAATGGGCAACTAGCTTCAACTTTCTGACTAACTGACCGACTATTTAATTTTGACAATTCAAAAGTGCCTGTACATGGTTTAATTGCAATAAATACTTTGAGTTTGTCAGGCCTCCCTCTCAGCCATCTCATCATCTCTTTCATTTTGCCTTCTCTTTCTGGGTCTGCCGCGTAGTCGTTACTAAGCTATCAAAATACAGTTTAGCAATTTATTGTAAGAAGCCTCACTGCTAAATATACTCCCAAAGCTCGCACTTTACAGCCGCATCTCGCCGCAGCGCAACACATTTCAACACGAAAAAGCGCGTTGCGGCCTGCCAGTATGCGATGATAAAAAAGTAAATGAAAAAAATAGTGATGAGGATTTTTGCAATGCGATGCGGCCCATCCAACGGGGTAATTGCATAACGCACTAACAGTAGCAATGGGTTTTATTTTGCAACAACATTCATTACGTTCTTTACGTTGTTGAGCAGACTTTTAGGACATATAAAGCAATGGATTAGCAATATCCTTAACAATGAATCAGATTGCTATTGATAGTGCGTTATGCCATTAGGTTGCGGATCTGATTATTGTAAGGCTGACGCAGACTGGGGCGAGCCGTGCCGCAACGCAACGAATTGCAAAAGTCCTCCTTAATCACTTTCGCATATTTTTCTATGAGCTAACGCACACTACAGGCGGGCCGCACCACACATTTTTGTATGAAAATGCGTTGCGCTACATCCAGTTCAGTTGTAATGTGCGCTTGGCTTTAGTCTAACCATTTCCTCCTTGAGCTAAAACGTAGCTTCAGTACCCATTGTGCAATTGCCTCTACATAAATCGCAATGGAGCACGAGCATATCAAATGCTACCATTAACCACAATTCTCCAGCCAGAACTGTAGTAACAAAACGTAGCTTTTGGACATATTCCAATATCGAAATGTATCTCACCGGCTTTGTTTTGTTAAATCGAGCCAATTTGAAATACTCACAGAGCATGGAATAGAATAGAATAGAACTTTATTTTGCAAATATGGGTAATACACAGTAGTTCTTAAGATTATAATCGCCACGAGACGGTAGAACCAAAAATATTCGTGCCGCGCGATTTGCGTTGAGCGCAAACACGGCTGTCATGGGCCGTAAGTTATTATTCGCACAGATTTGAACGTTGTGAAGTAAAAATAATCTATACAAATAAAATTGTAGTGTCTGTTTGTAATGTCAAAATAACAGCTTTATACTAATAATAATAACATTATTTCGGGTGGCGTAGACCCATAGAAACTTTAACCTAGTACAGACACGAGCACATCAAGCCGAAACTGTAAAATTTTCCCAATAAACTTTGAGCCTTATGTTCTAGCGATAAAGTTGAAAATCTATTAAAGAAATTTGACAGATGGTAGTAGCTTGATGTGCTGGCGTCTATACTATCGGGACAGCCTTAGAAGTGTTGCAGAAATAAAATCCAGTAATATCTCCACAGCACTTTAATCACAAAACTTACACTTTCTTGTACAACGGTTGCGCGATGTCTGTCTATCTCCACGACTGTCAGTTATAACATTGACTTCGATTATAAATACAATATCTTTAATTAATATAATGGCTATTAACAAACGATTATTCATCTACAATTAGTTGATAATTAATAATACATTTAATTATTATCATTTAGATTCGCAATGTAATATATTTCACTATAAACTAAAAATGTTTTTTAAACTGTAACATCTCCCGACCTGTTGCTACTTAATACAGTCAATACAACATCTATCTATTAGAGGTATAATAATTCCAGGATATATAGAATAATATTAATCAGACGTACATTATACTAATTAGGCTTACATATAGAATAATATTAATCAGACGTACATTATACTAATTAGGCTTACAGCTCGGCCTTCCTGTGAAAGCGAGTCCCTTCGCGAAAAGAATGACTATTATCGGGATAAACAGAGTATTATTAATATATGTATATATTAATACGTTTATTACAATTACAAAATGATTGAATTGAGAAAGGAATCATTGCTGTTATTATTATACCACAGTACAATTGGCAATGAAATAATTATTTTCATGGTCATAGAACCCAAATCAAACAGAACCTGTAGTTTGTAAACGCTACAGACTGATACTAAAACATTAATAATATATTATGTTCAGACATAGTTCTGACATACACATCTACACGGATCTGACATCTAGACATGAAACAAGCACAAATGCTGATCGAGGCTTATAATACACTAATCACACTACATGATACACTAATCTAATATAATCGAAATAATGTTATTTAATCATAGTACCTTAAATTTAATAGTAATTTATTTACATTAGATTAATATAAATAATTAATATATATTAGATTAATATAAATAAACAGTTTAACGAACAAGAACATAACTTTTATTTAGTTTTCATAAGATTAATTTTTACTCATTATCTGAACCACTTTCTTCACAACTACTTTCCAAATCTCTACTAAAAAGAGATGTCCGCTTTTTGTATGGACGTTGGTTTTTTATTCCAAGAAAAATCTAACCAGCATCAAACTCGGTTCAAATAAATACGACAAAAATATGGAACTCAGAACTACTGAAATTATATTTTTAAACCCCTCCATTTAAGCGAAAAATCATAAAATAATAATTGACGTTATTTGTAGTTGGCAACCCTAATAAATACTCCGTCACTCTGTGACAATGTCATATTTGACAGATGATTTTTCAGCTGTCACTGGCGTTAGAGATGTGCCAATTCAGGATAAGACACGCCTTAAGGTTACTCGGATTGAAATTCATGTGACTCGAGTTGGACTCGAGTTACGGAACTCTGGTAAATGGATGAAATTGAACGAATTATTGTTTTTTTTCACCTCTGTTTCGTGACGATTTTTTTTTTTATATAGATGTGCAAGTAAACGTATATTGAGACTATTTTAATTATTTAAAATACAATTTCAGTAGAATCTAAATATAAAATAAGGTTCAATTACATGCCAAACCAGAGATGTCAATCACGTACTCGCTTCTTCATTTACCGTGGCAATCTAATTCAACTCGATCGCGGCATCTCAATCTGAGCGCAACTCGAATAATCGAGTTAGCCATACATAGCTGGCGTCACCAGCTCAATGCGTTATCAATTCTTGCCGAAAAAGATCCTTAGAAGATTAGATGTAAATATGTTTAGTCCATTTTATGAAAATCAAGAAAGATACCTTAATAAACGATTTCTCATCAGTAAAATCAGGGATTTTTTTAGTTCAGGGAATTCGTTAATAACAAATTACCATATAAAGAGTATTCGGTATAAAACAAGACATTTATTTTCTTAATGATTTTACATTAAAAAGTTTAGAAAATAAATAAAGTATAGTCTCAATAGAAAACACAAATGTTGATTTTCTATGCTAAAAATTGATTTTTAAAAAATGGATTGTTTTCGCCCAATAAAACGATTAATTGAGGTCAGATCGCCATCCCTACCGGCTCCATGTGTCATTCGTCCGACGTCATGCTCCTACATCAAAAATTGATTGACGTTGACGCTCACTGCCAGTAATGACAGTTCTCCTGTGTCAATTTTGACAAGTTCACTTTTTTTTTTTTTAGGTGTGTTTATTTTATTATTCTAGATAATTAGAAGGTTTGTTCGTTTTAGATGTAAATTCTCACGAAAACAAAAAACGATTTTTCTCAAAATTTAGGTCTTTAAAAATGTATGATATAACTACGACTAGTTTTAGGGATGTCTATCCAAATGTATTTAACTTACTCTGGTTGGAATTATTAAATAATAAAAAAAAACCATTTCTGGACATGTCCTTTAATTTATCGTCTTCACTTAGAGCATCGTTACAGTTCAAAACGTCGTTGTTTTGGGATTCACAGATTGTGACATTGCACGAGTTTAAGATATTTTCCAATTTGTCAACATACTTATATTGTACACGTGTCAAAAGGGTTTCTTTCTCAAGTGTGATTGAACTGGGTGATGTATTGTGAATCAGTAGCGCGCTACGCCCACCCTTTACCTCGTATTCTCCAGGGAGAAGGTAGTATTCCTTCCCTTCTGGCCCCCGCAAGGAACCATTAACATAAACTCGTGCGTCTACGCTAGGGTCCGTAGAAACTTGCACAGCGCGTAAAGTATTCGACGGGATTTCAGCATCGCCGCTAATTGCAAGACGCATTTTAACGCTTGGAATTTTGTTAAATATCACAGCGGTAGGGGTTTTTGTAATAACGATATCTGGTTTCTCGGTAAAGGAATGTCCTAATAGAACTGACTGGTTGATTACGAAATCGTTTACTACGTATAAATTTATCGTCTCCTTTATGTCTTGAACTTCGACGGAAACAATCGTCATACCTACTGGAGAGATTAGGTTAGCGCCTATACCCCTAAGAACAGGTAAATCTTCTGGTACTACAATGTCTAAGTTGAGTTCCCTAGCTTTTGTTAGCTTTATAAGAGAACATTGACTGCCTAAATCTAGATGACAATCTAAATTATGGTTATTGACTTTGATCTCAAGCATGTATTTAGCAGTCAAGTCTTCAGATAAACATAATTGGGACACTTATTTTTCGGTTTTATTATCATTCAGACTAGTTTCCTTTTCGCGATCTTTATTCAAGAGTTTGTTTTTAAAGCAGTGAATTGACAAATGACCCGATTTATCGCAAGTGACGCACTTAGCTGGAGGTTTATCACAACGGAAGCTTGGATGACCAATTTGATCGCAATTGTAGCACGTCATTTTCAAACCCGCTGGTTTTGATAAAAGAGTTGTACCCTTACGTTCGTTTCGAGTTTTAAAACTAGAATCAAGATTTTCCCGACCATGCCCTATTTTCACAGTTCTGAAATATTTCAGCACTTGCTCTGGCTCAGAGAATTGTGCAGCCTGCGCACCTATTTTAACAGCCTTATCTTCAACGCCGTATAGCAAGCAATCGACAGCCTGACGCCCATAGATCTTACACCTATTTAGCAAATTAATTTTGGCATAATAGTAATGTTCAAGTGACTCTCCATATTAACCCTTTTACCCAGCATTTCAGTCAAGAGTTCAGCATAGTCTTCGCGAACAGGAAAAGATTCAATTAACTTCTTTTTCCACTCACTCCATGTATACATCATTGTCGGCAAACTTTGATACCAAGTCTTCGCTACCCCTGTCAACTTTGGCAGGGCGTAGTGAATTATTTCTCTATCTTCCCAGCCATAAATTTCTGAACATTCTTCTACCTTTGTCAACCAAGTCAAAATAGTTTGCTCCTTTGTCATAGGATCAAACTCGGGAACAATATTAGTATTAAAAGGCAACTTCGACTTATCTGAACTCTTAACTGATTGCAAAATTGACAAAAATTTATCTAAAATATTCTCAGTGGAGTCTACACTCCTAGGTTTCTTAGAAGTAGATGACATTTGGTGCTCACCCTCGTCTCCCCGCTCAAGATGATGGCTCCTCTTCCGGTCACGTCTAGAACCCGACCTTGAATCCTTATCGTCCTCCGGTCTCCTACCTCGTCGACTCGTACTTCTCTCTCTGGTACCCTCACGGTTATAGGATCCAGCGCTCGACGAACGGCTACACCTTGACCTCGAGGGCGTACGAAGAAATCTCTCCTTAACCCTTTGTGGACGAAGCACCCTTCGTCCTTGACGCTCTCCGTCAATATTGTCATAATTATTATCAACCTCAGTATCACGCACCCGTGATACCCCTGGTTGTTCCGAATGTGTCCTCCTAGCCTGACCCTCATACATGGGTACTCTTGGCCAGCTAGACTCACGTCTCAAGTCTAGCGCTTCCCGACCCTGACCCTCAAACCTGGGTACTCCTGGGTCCGAACTAAGAGTCCTATAATCTCGGGTTTGACTCTTCTCTATCTCCATGTCAAGCACTGAAACTGACAGATGACAGCTTAGTAAACCATTATTTTTAACATCATTATCATATATTAAGTTTATGCAGCTGTATAAATGTATAGTTTAATATTTTTCGATAATAGTAACTTAATCACTCCCTGATTAAGCTCGATCTTTATTTATTTATTATTTATTTATATATACTTTATTGTACACCAGAAAATACATAACAAAAAAAAATACAATTATGAAATACACAGTATCACATAGTACTGCTACTACCACCGTAGCACGCCACATAATGTTCATCCCGAAATACGCAATCATTTCAGAAACAGAGAGAGAATAAAAAAAACATTTACTCTCTTCGATTGCAAGAATCGACCCCAGTACCCTTGCCAATCGCGGGCAACGATAAATAATGTTTCCAAAATAGGTATTTGTGTTACGTGCTTTGTACGGCAAGCCCCGAAATTCTATATATCTATACATGATATAAAAAAAAACAACACGCGTTACTTTCGAAAAGCGTGGATACTTACACAAGCGCCAAATAGTTAAATGGTAATTCCATTTATCTTATTGTGGAACAGTATGTTTATTTGTTAAATACTTTTATTTACAGTAAACTTTTTTTTTTTACCAACTAGCAACCCGTTATAATTATCACTTTAACAAGGAGATAAATAACCTCAATTTGATTTTCGTCGTAATTACGTTGAGTTAATATTTGATTTACATCGTTATAAAATTCGAATCAAACAATTAAGTTATTGGTACAATACAAATAAATGTCGGTACTTACGTTTTTCTCGTAGGCGTAAGTCGAAAAGAGTTATACTTTTCGTTGATCCCACTTCTGAAGCTATCGGGACAGCCTTAGAAGTGTTGCAGAAATAAAATCCAGTAATATCTCCACAGCACTTTAATCACAAAACTTACACTTTCTTGTACAACGGTTGCGCGATGTCTGTCTATCTCCACGACTGTCAGTTATAACATTGACTTCGATTATAAATACAATATCTTTAATTAATATAATGGCTATTAACAAACGATTATTCATCTACAATTAGTTGATAATTAATAATACATTTAATTATTATCATTTAGATTCGCAATGTAATATATTTCACTATAAACTAAAAATGTTTTTTAAACTGTAACATCTCCCGACCTGTTGCTACTTAATACAGTCAATACAACATCTATCTATTAGAGGTATAATAATTCCAGGATATATAGAATAATATTAATCAGACGTACATTATACTAATTAGGCTTACATATAGAATAATATTAATCAGACGTACATTATACTAATTAGGCTTACAATACATAATATATTTCATTAAATTTTATTATTTGCCATGACTCGTCACATCTAAACAAGACATCACCCACTGAAGTCAAGCCAAGTCTTCTTGGAATGGCACCTAAAATCTATAATAAGCTTCCTATTGAAATCAAAGAATTAAATGCAATACTTGATTTCAAAAATGCTTTATTAAAACTATTATATAATAAGGTATATTACTCTGTTAATGAGTACCTAGAAGACAGATTTTAATTTATTAATTCATTCCATTATCATTATTAGTTCCAGTTTTTTTTTTATTATATTACTATTATTATTTTTCTTTTAGTTGAATAGCTGTTAGTAATCACTATATTAAATATTATCAAATTATTGCCTATTGTTTTAAATATTAACAAGCTAATGACTACTATATCAATTATTACTATAAAATTAGTGACATATTTTTAAATTATTGATGATTATTTACTAATATATTAATTACTACTAATCTATTGACTATTGACTACTACTATAATGTTGCTAATCTTTAACTATTGTATGCCTAAAGGCGGGTCATAGATGTACTTCATTTCATAAACTGTAACACCATATTTTTACCTGTGTACCACAATAAATAACTTGAACTTGAACTTGAACTTGAACTGATTTTGAAAGGGACAGTCAAAAGATACAGCTATTGCGTTCAGAATACCGTTGTTGCTACCCCGTATACGGGCCAGCAGGGAAACTGCTTTTTTTCGCATGATGGCCTGGAAACCATCCGTGCATCCAACAACATTCTGAACACATTAATGTACCGAGTGCGCAGAATGCATTATTGTACTAAATGTATATGAAAGTATATACGGTAGGTACTTATAACATGTTTTTTTAAATGTTCTTGTCTGTCTGATTGCTCCGGCTTATCTCCGAAACGGCTGGACAGATTTAGATAGGACTTTCACTGACAGATAGCTGATGTTATAAGGAGTAAGTTAAGCTTATTTTACTTTTATTTTAGAAAAAAATAAAACCCATGAAATCCTTCCGCTCGGGCGAAGCCACGGTCAGAAGCTAGTCAAAAACTAAAAAGTGACAGAAATATCTCATTGCTGTGTTTTGGTGTAAAAATCTAAGTAAAAACGAAGATAACCCAAATTCTGTCGTATCATTTGAGATCAATTTCATTATCACCTAGCATAAAAATGGTGACAGTAGTGACCGCCGAGACGTCACCTGGCTCTGTGGTAACTCTGCTCGAGTAAACCACTGCTGGAAATTCGGCTGCTAGTGACGTGAAATAAATGTTTGAAGATTTCACGCTGAGTTGCCAGTCCGAAAAATACGGTAAATGTGTGTTGGTTTGGATTCTGCCGGTGTACCGTTTTGGATGCGTTCCAAATCGTGTGATTTTTTGATGTTCTACCACTTTCTGATTATCTCAGTTTATTTTTATTTTGGGAAAGAGGAAGAAATAATGAGGTTTAACATAACAGCTATTTTGGCAGGCTTATCAATACATGGTCTATAAAATTAATGCTGGCGAGTTTGATGTGTCACTTCTTCAGCGAAGGCGAAAACTCTGGGAAATGGTGAAGGGCGGGGGTTTTGGGGGACTGTCATATGTGATTTTGACTTTCGAAAAGTGCTAATTCTCAGCCTAATTTGAATAAATAACGTTTGATTTTGATTTGATTTTACATGGTCTATAAAAACTGCATTCCCTTTAATTTGTAAAATAATAGTTTTGATACATACATTACACGTTTTCAACTTTATATTTTTGCATGTTCACATATTTTAATAGCCGTTACAGTAATAATCAATAGTCTGTTAAGAGAATTAGTTTCTTTTTAATGGAAAAAGTACCTCAATACTTCAGTCTAGCGATTATTCCACTCTTGTAGAGCCGGCGACGGCTCCATTCGTGTGTAAGGTCTTAATTCTACGGGGAAAAAACGATCGGGATTTTTTCCCGTTTGTGCAATTTATTTCTCTGCCAAAAACCATTAAAAATGCTTCGGTCCTTAAGTCTAATCGTAGGAGTCAGCCCCGCTATATCACCTTGCTAGCCAGCTACTATTTTTCTCCTATACCCAAAACTTCGAAGACATGACATGATGTCCACCTGGCACTGGGCCCGCATGGTGGGTTAGAGAATGAGTTTAAAAAAATCCTTCCTTCGTGTTCACTTTCGTTAATATTAGGAACTCTAGAGCAACAAAATTGCATGCTTCTAAACCTAGTGGTTCAGGCTGCGCGTTATCTGTCAGTGAATGATAAGATTACTTACTGTATGTACGAGAAAAAAAAAATGCTGCAGAAAAAGACTTTCGCATTTCAAATACAGGGTCAAATTAAATTAGCTAGCTAAACTTCGCAGATGTGATTAGTATCAATGTTTAAACATAAAAATCTAACAAAAAGGAAATTAATTTGAGGATTTTTGGGGGTTATTGACCGCAGATAGAGTGAAAAATCTGTTTTTTTTTTTGTGTGTAAACTTCACAGCCGTGAATCTATACTAATAAAATTATCCAAATACGATAAAACAAAAGGAAACAGATTTTCTCAACTCGCACTTCAAGTAAAAAGTCTACTAGCGGTCGTTGAACCCCTAAAAAAAACATGAATTATTTTTTTATAGTATAGATATCGTTAGCCATTGCATCTGCAGATTTTCGCTATAGCTTATTTAATTTGATCTGTATATAATAATATGCATATTTAGTGAGCCTAAATTTTTTGCTACTTCTGTACATCTAACTTACCTACCTCAGTTCACACTTAAAGAATACAAATAGAACCCTTAAATAATAACCCTTTAATATCATAATGACAAACCACAAACCGACCTATTTAGGGCGTTTAGGGAATTAGAGCTTTTAGCTCCATGTCTCCCGAGTACCCCAAGTTTCAAAGAAAAAGTGAAAGTGCTGTAAATCACAAAGTTATTTTTTATCGTTCGCTACAGTTGCGGCGTGGAAGTAAATGGCTTGTATTATTAACTTGTTATTACATGATAAAACTGGAAAAGATTTTCTGAACTTTTAGATAAAGGACGGCCGAGTGTATGTGTATGTGTTGGTGAATGGGTCGCACACACCTTGGTCGTTAGCTTGAGTCACGATAACCAAAGATGATGGTTTATTGAATATAAACTATCACGCAACTACTGATTTATGAATGTTGTGTGAATGAGCACAGCTGACTATGAACGCTGATTGTGTACTGTCATGTTACACTATAATTAAACTTGTTACAGTAAAAAAAATTCTGTGGCAGAGCCCTAACTTGATCTCCTTATAAGTTACTAGCTTCCGTCCGCGGCTTCGCCCGCGAGGTATGTCGATAAAAACTATCCTATTACTATGGATGACAATTTGAGTGTTTATAGTAAGATTCTGAAGTTACAAATAATTTTTCGTGACACGTAAAAGATATTTAAAAAAAATGGCAATACCGTAAATCATGGTACCCACTGTCATAAAAGCACTTTTATATATGATGATACCTTTTTTATTTTTAGTTTTACTGCATATAACCCTATCGCCGTTTCCTTTGATCCACGGTTTTACCCATCCTGTATATATTTATATAGATTAGTATAATATGCGTTATATTTAGTTATTTACTGTATTATGTAAATGGTACACCATAGACTACCTACAGTATTGTCTCTCGTTCCTCTTTTTAATCCATCCAAAGGTGGTCTTTAAAAGTCCGCTCTTAGCGACAAGACCGCCTATTGTGTTACCCTTTGTAAAATTTCTACATTTACATCTGTCATTTAGGTATATGGTGTACATAATAAAGAGTATTCTATTCCATTCTAACTGCACCGACACCCTTCAATCAGACATTCCAGGTTCCAGAAACAGAAATAAGTCACAGTTGCACCTAACAAACTCTTTCCCGAGAACCTTATCCGACGTCCATGCAAAGTTGCACCAATCATTAACCAAAGTTAATAAAGTTAGTTTAAATATGTGCTAAGAACTACTTATAGCGCAAACTGGTGAAGTTCAAAGCGTTTCCCATTAAACTTATTGGAATATGCTAATACGGCGCAGATGAGGTAACTTTGCCAACTTTCTATGTCACGCGGAGTTCGCTGTGATTGGCGATATTGGCTTTCCACCTTCATATTGATGACTTTGATTATTAATTTTAAAGGGTAGTTTAATGTTGCATTGGATGGTGGTTTGAGGAAATATGGTGAACGCAAATGTTGGCGGTTTTGTTCGAGTTACGTATTTTTTTGTTTTTTAAGTATAAGGTATCACAGTCTGTGTTACATTATTCCTATTACAATTTAGCCTGTGAACTAATAAGTAATTTAAATATAAATTAAACTGCTAAGTAGGAATAACGTTAAGAAATCTCGTTAAGAATCTAAAGTCTTTCTTATTCACTATGTTAAAGGGAAGACACTTGATTCACGTGTTCTTTAGTCAGTACTTGCACTAAAATACACTACACTACTAAAGTTACGTATAATGTTTACATTTTGAAGGCATTCGTAATTTAAATATTGTAGGTCTCTTGATCTCTTGAATTATGTAATGTATTGTGAAATTAAATATTTGCAATTCATTGATTTAATCAGACATCTTGTGACGTTTATAGTGACAACTGAAGGAATATTATGACATTTTTAATAATTTAATGTATTCTGGAATTAAATATTTGCACACCACATGTAAGTGTAGAATGTATATGGGCCACATTTATAATAAGATCATACTACTTTGTACACCTACATTTTGGCAAATAGAGTATTATTATTATTATAGGACTTTTCTTGGCGCGCTTGGCGCTTTCTATTATGTTTATATAAAAATTTTGAACTAGGTATTTGTGTATTTATTTTGTTTTTTATTTCTTATTGTGCTATTTATATGTCATCGTATACTGCACCCGTTGACGTCACCACCTCAACGCCGGTCGTCGCTGAAAACAAGCGCTGGGGCTCTGTCTCGTTTAAGGTCGTAGCATTATGCTGAGCGATGGCCGTTCTCTAGGCAGGTGACGCATATTTTCCACAAATAATCGTATTTTCTTTCTTTCTCTTCTTCTTGTGGTACAGCTGTAGGTAATCCCAGTTCTTAAAAACCTTCTTTTCCTTTTTTGAAGAACCAGCTTTTAGGGAAAAAGGGGAAGAGAGTTATGATAACTTCCAATACTTCATTACTATAAACACAATTATCTACCATAAAGTCTTGACTTCAAGCTAAAATTCTTAGTATAAAATATCAAATAATTTCTACCATGCATATTAAATTAAGAAACGTATCTCAAGTCTGTACAAACTGACTCCCTAGGTATTTAATTAACAGAGTAGGTACTAAGCCACAGAAAAGATGTATACAGAAGTTCGGTTTCATGCAATGAGTGAAATCGCACGCACACGCACACATAGACACGCTTCACGTACAGTGAGTGTGTAGCGGTATCTACAAACGCCACATGCGAACTACGTGTCATACTGACGTCACACAAGATCCTGCATCTCGAAAGTAGCGTTTTCTTCATCTCTCTATACTGGTGACCCCGACGTGATCAGAACAGGGTGTAATTCACTCATCCTCCATAGAAATGGGACGATCCTCCCGACTGCCCGATGATTCATGTCGGGCCACTGTATGTATGCTAGTTGTTCGGTAAACTCTGCTTGCGAGATGTAGGATCTTGTGTGACGTCAGTATGACGCGTAGTTCGCATGTGGCGTTTGCAGATACCACTACAAGTGCGAGCGCACTCGTGACTGGCACGTTTGAGGGCCATAGCACACCTCCACCGCGAAAATAATGGCGAAAAACCGTTGAACGAATTCCGCTAAGAAACATTACTATATTCCGCGGACAATTCGGTTTGGGCCGTTCAGACTAAATACCCATAATGTCGCGATTCGAGTAGCGGAACATCTTGAGAGTCAGTTGAATTGTAGCAATAGTAAAAATGTCGCTTTCGACTTAGTAAATACAAAGGTCTACATGGGACCTCTAATATTAGTTTTTCCGTAAAATCAGCATCCATTGTATAAACAAATTGAAGTTTCACTTTATAAACTTGTCGACTGCCAAAGATACGTGCGAAATAAACGCGGTATCGCAATAAAATAGCGGGTTAAGCGAGGAGGTGTAACCGGTTTTTGAGCTGATCGGCGAAATCACGCGGGAAAGAGATAGAATCATAATCAAATCTGTGGGTTAGAACAGGTAGTTTCACTTGTCGTACAATGGACAAGTCATGGCCTAACTACTGCGGTTTCGCTGCTATGGTTTTGCGACGGAGATGTGATACCCGCCTGAGAACGCCATATGTACGCGTCTATGTGTGCGTGCGCCTATCTTCGCTCGTTGTGCGGAGTCCGCCTTCTGTACATAGCAATCTATTTTGTGACTGCTTCCAGGGTTAGTAGCAGTTGCAACTAGACCTTAGGGTCTAGGTTAGCCTATTAACTTGACGATCCTTGTCCAAAGTCGTAGTTCTCCTGGTCGCAAAACATACCAATCTGTAATTGAATTAGGAATTTGAGATAAGTTTCAAGTTACGGAACAACAAACTGAATGTTGTACTAACAAAGTTCAAATTCCATTTCAATCAGAAACTTATTAGGACCTTTTTGTTACAAATGGTCACTGAAAAACCAACTTAGAATACATTTCACTAAGGGCTGATTTTTCCATCGCCAGATAACTTTTATTCGAGGAATAAAATTGACGTTTGGCAGTTTTTGTATGAAAGAACTGTCAAAATTTCAAAATTATTCCTCGAATAAAGTTATCAGATCATTGAAAAATCAGCCCTTAAGTAGATAACTCATTAAGTGGCAATGGCAAATAAATTATCTGAGGCTATAAACACTGCTATAACGTCTAACAAAACGAGGAATAAAATCATAATGTACAGACGCCAGCACATCAAGCTACCCGACACTGTCAAATTTTCCTAAACAACTTTCAACCTTACATTTTAGCGATAAAGCTGAAAATCTATTAAAGAAATTTGACAGATTGTAGTAGCTTGATGTGCTGGCGTCTGTACTAGATTTAGTCATACTTATAATTCCAGTAATAATATCCTTTCAACCTCATAAAAGTGCCCCAAACCCAACCACATCAAAAAGTGCCACGGAACCGATTTTACAGCCATGATTACTGCCTCTTAAACCAAAGGCAGTGAGCCAGAAATATCAACGTTTTACATAATTTTACATTCATAAAAGACTGTCCCAGTTGGGGGCCGAATGAATTTCGATTATTGCAACGCAATAACTTAGTGGCGGTCTATGTAGCGGCTTTTTTGGCTCATGGTTCTAGTTTAAAATGTAATGTTATTCTCTAGAAATCAGTTTTATATTCGATTCGTATCGAGGTGTGATTTTGTGATAATTTAGCGTAATCAGACTATAATGTTCCCACTGCTGGAACACAGGCCTCCTCTCTGTGAGAGGGAGTGGGCCGTAATCCACTAGGCGGGCCAAGTGTGAGTTAGTGGATGTCACGTGTTAGAATTTTTGTTCAAGACCTGCCTATATGCATATTCATCAAAGATTTATTTTTATTTTACAAAGTTTCTATTCTTCTAGTTCTTTTTTTATTCTAGTTATTTAAAAAAAAAACAATTGAGTTTTCTTTGTTCCTACTTTATTGTGGTCACTACCTCACGATGCAGTGTCAAAATCTCACTAGGTTTTTAAGATGAACTATACAAATAAGTTTTAAGATTTTTTTTATTTTGTCACAGTAATACGTGCATTATTAAATTATATCATCACCACTGCTCTCAAAACGGTAAAGGAAAACATCGTGAGGAAACCGGCGTGTCCTAGAACCAAAAATTCAAACACATGTGACATCTACCAACGTGCATATTAAAAGAGAAAAATTAGCTCAAATAGCACCAATGTATTGGCTTTCTGATCCAGAGGGAAACCTGAACTACAAGACGTGAAATTGCTCTAACGCGGTGAGCTTCCAATCTCGATTCGCTCAAGACTACGAGCGCACCGCGTTAAGTTACTTCTTCGCTGAAAACTAGGGCTGGGGCTGTGTCTCGTAGCATTATGCTTAGCGATGGCCGTTTTACGTGGATGTGACGCATTTTCCCTCAACTTATTATTTTTTGTGTTATTTCGCTGCTTTAAGTTTACCGTAAATAAACGTATTTTCTATCTTTTCTTTTCTTTCTAAGCAAGCGTGCACCATCGTCGTTACCATCAGGTGAGTGAGCAGTGCGAACTGTCCGAAAATAGTCCGCCGTGCTCATCTGCTTGCAATGTATTGTGCGATAACATTGTAATGTTATCGCAAAATATGCTGCTTTATTATTATGACAATGTGTTGGAGCATGGAAGCATAGAAAAAACAAATAAGAAAGCCAACTCGAGCCCCGAGCGAGCGATAATAGCCTAAACACGTAGGGCTGTCACTTATAGTTTATTCAATCGTCAAAAATGCATAGTCAATCTCTATACAAAACAATTTTCCCCTCTAGGGTAAACATCAGGGATCTTTAATACAAAGTTTTTTTAATAATCATAAATAATAATTTTTTCTACATAGGCCGACTACATTTTTTTCATTACCTACGTCATTTAATCTGTTTAGTTATTTGAAAAATTACGATCGAAATATGAATAATTAAAACGTGGTTTTGCTGAATCATGTATTTATTCAAATAAAATAAAATTATTATGAGATTGTTACGAGCAGCAGGGCAGCGGCGGAGCAAGTTGGTTTTATTCAACCGATTTTTATTTTTAGCCAGTATCTTTTTGATCTAATGCATACATTTTATATTAAACTCAATAGGAGACATTAAACCTCTGTGGTAAATTTATATCTAAATAAAAAATAAAAAACAGTGCATTAATGAAAAACTGTGCAACCATGAGATTTCATACAACATTTCTAAGCAAAAAATACGTCCATTGTGATCGGTTTTGTAGTGATGATTAATGATAACATTACTACGTAGTTGAAAGAAGAGAATATTAAATCTTCTAAGCTATTGCATGAAATGTTGAAAGCATTTTATCCTAGTTTATTGAATTATTTTGCGTCAATTTTGATGATACGCAAACGTGCTAGGAATTTAGTTGCCGACCGTACAAAGAAAAGACTTTGACCCACAATGGAGCAATTAACAGGCTGATCTTATATTCTTCCGTCTTGACGACAGCCATCTTTTTGCATTTTAAGGGGCTTACAGGACCTAAACGCAAAAAACGCAAGTTTTAGAAGCAATAAAAGTATATGATC